>CM031612.1:49525623-49595943 GCA_018398815.1 Conus ventricosus
TTCAGAAGGTGATCATCAAAACAAGAAATTATGGTCTTACATAAGGAGTAAGAGACGGGACAACACTGGGATTCCAGACCTGAGAAACAACCAGAATAACCTAATACAGGACCCTGAAGGGAAAGCAAATTTACTAAACAAGCAGTTTTGTTCGGTTTTCTCAAATCCCAAGCCTTTAATTAACGTTAGACTAAAGGATGATGATAAACTCCCTGAAATGCAAAACATCAAAGCAAACAAAGCAGGAGTATTTAAGTTACTGACCAACATCAACGAAAACAAAACCTACTGGTCCTGATGGCGTTCCTGGCAAGCTCTTAAAATTATGTGCCAATGAATTGAGTGAGGTATACCAACTACTTTACCAAGCTTCACTGGACCAGGGAATAATACCTGATGAGTGGCGAGATGCGAGCATTGTTCCCTTATTCAAAAAGGGTGACAAAACAAAAGCAGAGAACTATAGACCTGTGTCTCTTACATCCATATCAGCAAAACTACTTGAACACATAATATATAGTAGCATAATGGACCATCTTGACAAATATGACTTTTTAAATAACGCCCAGCATGGTTTTAGACAGCGAAGGAGTTGTGAGACTCAACTTACAACAACTCTCAATGATTTTGATAACTGTCTTAACAACAGACAGCAAATAGATGCAATTTTATTAGACTTTTCTAAAGCCTTTGATAAGGTTGACCATGAGAGCCTGCTGCTTAAATTTGAACACATCGGCATTGGCGGTTCTTTGCTAAAATGGGCTAGATCATTCCTCGTTGGGAGAACGCAGAAAGTTGTTGTGGAAGGGTCGTCATCCCATTGTAAACCAGTCTTGTCAGGTGTACCACAGGGAACTGTTCTGGGGCCCTTGTTTTTCTTAATTTATATAAATGACATAAGTAGAAATCTCTCTCCTGGAACTACTGTAAGGCTTTTTGCAGATGACAGCTTAGTATATAGAACAATCAGAAGCAAGAATGATACACGCATTCTACAAGAAGATCTAAACGCTTTACAAGAGTGGGAAAGAACTTGGAAAATGGAATTTCATCCCAAAAGTGCCAAGTGTTGCGTATATGTAATAAACGCTCACCAACTAGATCAGAATATTCTATTCATAATACTATTCTTAAAGAACCCAATGCTGCAAAATATTAGGCGTGATTATAGATAGTCGTCTCAAATGGAAAGAGCATTACAATTTAGTATGTAAGAAAGCAAATAACATCTTAGCTTTCTTATACAGGAATATCAATGACTGCCCCCAAAAGGTTAAAGACGACTGCTACAAAATACTGGTTAGACCAGTACTGGAATATGGTTGCTCAGTCTGGGATCCTTACCATCTAAAGGACATTGATAACCTCGAAAAGATTCAGAAGAGAGCAGCACGGTTCGTAACAGGGAACCACATCAGGGAAAAGGGGAATACTAGGAAGAACATGAGGAAATTAGAATGGAAACCCTTAGAAGAGAGAAGAGCTTTTATCAAACTTGACATCTTCAAAGGCAGAGCTAAACTAATTGATATTCCAATGGAACAACTAGTGTTGAATAAAAGTAGCACCAAGAGTGGCGGTCAATGTTATACCATACCTGCATCAAATATTGACAGCCACTTACATTCATTTTATCCTAGTTCTGTACGGCTGTGTAACTCACTGCCGGGTGCCATCAAGATTGCCACAAATGCAGTCTCATTTAAAAAGCAAATTGATACGACAGTTTTGAGATCTGCATATTGACGATTTTCTATCTTAACTTCCCAGATATTTTATGGTTACCTGGGCCTGAATTTGGCCATTGCTTTTAACTTCTTGAATATCGAGCGCGACCCCTTGTTGCCAAATTTGCTCCAGGGGCCAACAGACTGAGTCGCACTATTTTATGTTATTTTATTTTACTTTTTAACATGCGCGCTGGTGACCTACTCGTTTTTGAGTGAACCAGTATTTTAGGAAGAAGAAGAAGACCACCACCACTACCACGAAGGTTGCACCAATGAGAGTGCTTATTAACAGATCAGATATCTATAGTTCATTGGTCAAAACCAACAATACTGACGGTTGCTTCCCTTGGCCCTGGGTATCGCCACTGTATGAATCGATATGAAATAGTAAGGAATATGATATAGTATGCCTCCTTGCTATAACTTATAACAAAACTACAGCTTTCATATCATTCTCGTCTTTAGACTGCACTTATTGCCTTCAGTGTGATGCGGGAAATGTTCGCCGTAATGTGTGCCCCATATGCATGGTGCTCTCACATGATGACTGGAGCTCATCAGTTTCTGTTTCTCCTCAACATCCACGGGTGAAGAAGGAAAACGCTTTGTTAGAAAGCAAGCTATTGTTTCACACAGGAACTTTCGCTCTGAACAATGGAAAATCGAGTGGGGGTGAGGGTGGGCGGTGGGTGGAGGGTTGAGTGTGATGCAAATCACGTAATGCGACGACAAAAGAAAGGGGCGGGGGGAGTAACGGGGGGGGGGGGGGGGGGGGGGGGGGGGGGGGGGGGGAGAGTTACCCCCCACCTCTGCACTTGCATGTAATGTAAGTCTATCACTGGGGAATATCACACACACACGCGCGCGCGCGCGCGCACACACACACACACTCACACACATTGACTGACTGACTGACAGAAACCATTTATTGTCAGATTAACCATAGGTTGTACTGACATTTTACACGAAGTAATTAACACGAATTCAGAAAAGTAAATGAAAAACAAGTAAATTTAAACAAAGAAAAAAAAGACGCTGTCAATTCATTATTTCAGAGATGAGAAAATTGTAAAGAAATGATTTACGATACTTTAATTAATAGAATTGCAAGGTAACCAAAGAACAATGAACATACAAAGATTACTCTCTTCCTCTCATACGCCTACTTGAACTTGAACTTGAGGTGTTTGAGCCTCGTTGGAGGCCTGTTCACCTTGGAGATTAGTAGATGTAAGTCTACACCTATGAACTTGCATGCGTGGGGTTTCTAATAGTACTGGCATTACCACCACCTATTCTTGAACTTGAGGTGTTCGAGATTAGTAGATGTAAGTCTACACCTATAAACTTGCATGTGTGGGGTTTCTAATAATTACTGTCACTACCACCACCTATTCGTAGCATACAGGATTGAACTTTGAGGGAAGGCTATTCCAGTGGGCATCCAGTCTGGACTTGAAGGTGTTCAATGTTGGTGGAGCTGTAACTATGTGAGCTGGGAGGCTATTCCAAGAGTTTATGACTCTCTCAGCAAAAAAAAGTTACTTCCAACTTGTAGCCTACAGTGTCCTTTGACTAACTTCAGACTGTTGCCCCTTGTTTCTCTGCTGTCAAACAACTGAAACTGAGGGGTTTTCACCCTGTACATGCCATGAACATATTTGTACAAATCTATCGTGTCACCTCGAGCCCGTCGATATTCAAGACTGGGAAGCTGTAGTAAGGCCAGCGTTCTGGGTAAGGTTTATCCTTAAGCGATGAGAGAAGCTTTGTTGCTCTACGTTGGACATCCTCCACCTCAGCACACAAGGTCTTGTGGTGAGGTTGCCAAGCCGAGTGTCCATACTCCAGGACTGGTCTTACAAGTGACTTGTACAGCTGGATGAAGTCTCTTTCGTCAAGTGGTCGAAGGATCGTCTAATTATCCCGACAATTCGATTTGCTTTGGATGTTGCCTGTGCCACATGTTCTTTGAAGGAAAGTTTGTGGTCTATATGGACACCCAGGTCTTTCAACACTTGGCTTTCAGACAGGTTCATGGTGCACGCCTCGCCGGCCTTATTCTTCCCTCTCATCTGGTATACTTTCTCTCTCTATTCGTAGCATACTGGATTGAACTTTCCACACCACACACACACACACAACACACACACACACACACACACACACACACACACAGCGTTATGAAATTGTTCAGTGACAGTGAAGATCCTCGCAACGAAAGTGGATGCTAGCGTGTTAATGGGATTTAGGGATGCTTGCGTAGAAGCTGAGACGCGTGCCTGCAACAGCAGCAGAGGCTCCCTCCTTGGTATCATTCAAGAGGGAGCTGAACAAAATCCCAGCCTAGATCCCTACCCCAACTAGCCGAACAGTAAATGATGGGCAGGGTTGTGCCGGTCCAGGTCAAGACCTGGGGGTCGCCACGATTACCGGGTAAGCCTAGTTGAGTCCTTTTTTCTTTTTTTTTTGCCTGCCGCAACACGCTGCCCGGAGCTGAACTCAGGGGTATGCGGTCGGGGTACTAAGGCGATTTTTCATCTTTTAGCTATCTTTTCGTTGTCCCTATTAGATCTTTGTTTATTTTATCCTACGCCTCTGTGCACACAGGTCAATAATAGTCAACAATGACGGCTGACCTACAATTTTGAAGATTTGAAGACGCCGAATCTTATCTGAAACGCACGAAGAGCACTCGTGCACATCTTGCACACAGATCGAGTTGCAGGCAACGCTCGTCACCCACATGCTGCATCAAAACAATCGGAACTTATCACCCCTGCTTCAGAGGAATGGACTGCTCCAGAAGAGAGAAGAAAACAAGGCAGACGACCAGCCAGAGGTCAGTGGCTGTTGATAACGAGCCGCAGAGAGCAGTTGCCAGGGAAGGTGGGAACCAAGTAGCCAGCGGCAGAACAAAGATGGGGAACGGTGCACAACTTGTGTTGGTGGTCCTCTGCGGACTTCTGCCCGCATTTGGATCTTCTCAGGTTGGTTTGCTTGAATTAACATTTGGGATGGCATTTTCTGCACAAAAAGAACCTGGAAAAAAAATCTGTGTGTATATTATAAGGTGTTGGCTATAGAACCAGAACAGTGAATGCGTCTGCACTGTCGTTCGTGTGAAAATGCAGTCCAGAATTCTCTCTCTCTCTCTCTCTCTCTCTCTCTCTCTCAGTATATGCACATGAAAAAGGTGAACTCTATAACATTTATGCAAAGGAAACAGAAGAGCTGAAAAGGTTTATTTATGTGTTGATTATTTTTTTCTTGTGTTTGTGTTTTCAATAACTCAGTGCAGTGTCATGTTGCATTTCCTATTATTCAAAACAATAAACTAACAAAAAGCAAAACAAAACCAACAAAAGCAAACAAACAAAACAAACGCCAGCAAAACGTACAAATATTTATAACTGAAGTTTCTACATACACACCCAAGCATGCATTTAAATTGAATGTGTAGTACTCAAAATTGGCCAATGATGTTAGATGATTCTGACTGCACTCATTTCTGTAACCACAAGCCACAATACTGTCAAGACAAATAAAACAAAAAACAAAGTTGAAAGTAACACTTTTATTTTCATACAAAATATGAAACGGACTAATCCATTTTCAACAAATGTGTCTTCAGATGTTCAAAACAACAGACTATATGCTAAAAATTTTTTTTTTTTAAATTAAAAAAACCTCAGTCCCTAAGTCACAGTCAGCATGAAAATGACAATGTATGAGTAGTGTACATATTTATTGTGCAATTTACAGGTTGGACACTACACACGCAAAGTGCTGTTAAAAAAAAAGCAAAAAAACAAACAACCAAACAAAAAAAACCAAACAACTAAGATGAGTGAAACAAACCTGTACCACTGCTGTGGTCTGCATAATGACAATCAGGACATGACATACATTGTCGTTTTAAAAGAAGCCTTACTTTCAGACTTTTAAAGATTTTTATGTTGTGGTTATTTTGGCTTAACCAAACATACCAACAGGTACTACTTATTGAGCTTCAGCTGTTCTTGTTTTTAATTATTACAGAGTAGAAAAGATCTTGAGACTTTACATATATTGCAAAAATCAAAGGAGAAGACAAATAACAATGATTAGAGTAGTTTACACTTTTCTTGTTTTTTTTAATTTGTATGAATGATGTAGGCTATGATGTCAGCATCACTCGCATGTCTTGCAAATATTGAAATAGTTCAGTTATGGTGTAGTCTTTGTTGTTGTTGTTGTTGTTGTTGTTTGCATTGGTTGAAGGAATTGAATTTTGATTTTAGTTTAAAAAAGAAAGAGCAGTGATAAGACAAAGGTCATGAAAGAGATTGTGTGTGTGTGTGTGTGTGTGTGTGTGTGTGTGTGTGTGTGTGTTGTGTGTGTTAACAGAGGGAGGGGATGGGGTGAAAGTTTTCGTTAAACTGATTTACTGACAAAACAAACTGCAATGCATGTAGTATTATAATACTCCCAAGTTCTGAGCGTTGCTATTAAAAATGTGGAAAGACAGACAAAATGGATGGTGTGTCTATATGTGTCATTGTTACTGAATGAATGCTGCTCACTTTCATGTGCTTAGAGAGCTAATGATGTCAAAATCATTAGCAGTTTTGTCAGTTCAGTATTAACAGGTTGTTTTGATTTTTCTCTGCACAAATTCATAACAGAGGAATTATAAAGGAGTGTAAACAATCTCACTATCTTAAAAACAATTAACATTGGCAAAGTTACTTCTGTTGTATAAATTATATTTATGCGCTGTCACTGTCAGACTGTCGGTGATGGCAGTTAAATTACAATAAACTGGACCCATTAATGTGGTATCTTGGAGGATCAGAACCATATTGTTCAATTGTGGCATATTTTTGATGGTTGTTCATGTTGCTTGAGGTTACAGTTTCAGATTGTTGGTGTATCTGTGCCATTAGCACAATTTTGTTTTAAAATGATGTGTGTGGTAGATTTATTATATGCGTCCGTCAGATGCACATTGATCAGTGGATGTTAGACTGTTTTGGCGAATTGCTGACAGTGTTCAATGTAGTCAGAGATCACAACTTTATTTTGTTTTCATTATATAAAATGAGAAACATGAGAAACATTTTGAATGGAAGTGTTTTGTGTTGTCTTTTTTGATTGGCAACTGTGACGATTCAGTCATCATTGACTTTTGTTTTTATTAATGGTGCTGCAAGTCATGCAGTTACTCAAATTTATATTCAACTTCAACTGTGTTTGTCTTTTTAAAAAAACACAGTCTGTAAAGCTCATTCAGACTGAGAACATCTCTTTCAAAACTGAACACACATTTTTAACAGTGGTTGATCATTTAACCCCTGATACCTCGAAACAGTTTGAAACTGGTTTTATCAACATTTTAAATCCCTTTAAGGTGTTGGGGCACTACTTGTTTAATTGAGGAAAAAATAGAAACTCCCTCCATTGATGTTATGTCACACACACCAACTTGAACACCTGTACCTAAACTCTCTTGATATTATGTTAAACACACCTACTTGAACACCTGTACCTTCAGACAAGCACACACAACATGTATGCACACACACTATAGATAGATAGATAGATAGATAGATTGATTAAGTTAATCAATGAATCTCTTTCAATAGTGTGATGTATTTGGCAATTGTTTTCACAGACCATCCATAAAATGACCGTGCGATCCGACATCGGTTCCGTTTTGCTACAACAGAGATTACCTGTGTAATGAGCAATGATGAGGCAGTGCCAGTGAACTGACATTTGACTTCACATTGCCGAAGGATGCATTCATTGCCAACTTTTCCATGTGAGCAATGATCCTATATAGACAACATACCTTTGTTTGATGATTATGATATGGTAACGATTATGATAGGTGATATTAACTTATAGTTATCTTAGTAAAACCTTTTGCAGGCTTTTCCTTAATGCTGAATTACATTGCTTCACGTACATATGTTAATTGAGACCACACGAGGTGAAAATGAACAAACATGATTAGAACTTCCATTTGATGTGTGTATGCATGCAAGAGCAGTATCCATGCTCAAACACAAGACATGTGGGCAAGCACACACACTGGCACATGCACACACATGCGCATACACGCACATGTGCTCTCGCACACACACGCACACACACACACACACCACACACACACAAAACACACACACACACACACACACACACAGATATGCAAGTTGATCATGCATTTAGTACTCGTACTTGTGTGTGCTCTTGTGTGTGTGTGTGTGTGTGTGTGTGTGTGTGTGTGTGTGTGTGTGTGTGTATAATCATGAATACATTGTATATATTTTGTATTGTGTGCACACATTCTATTTCTGTATTTACCCTTTCTCTTTGTGATTATTGTGCTTTCTTGTTGATCAGTATATCAGTTGGTTAAAAGATGAAGACAAACATTTGGGGAAAAAAAGTATAGATGAACAGATATTGTATCTGTATTATTGGAAACAAAGGGGGGGGGGGGGGGGGGGGCAATTACCTTTGGTTTGTGTCAGTTGGGGGAAGAAGAATTATGATTTAATAGGTAACAGTAGTAATGATGAAACAGAACAATCTTGTTTTTTGCTGTGCACCCTTTATTGAATAAGTAATGATTTTGGTATGTCACTTTATCTTACATAAATGCATCATAATTCAGAACACTATTGTTTGTACTTTAAGTCAATAAAAACTTGCAAGAGGCATTAAGTCCTAACATTAAGAAAACTGTTACATCAAGTAGAACAATTGAATAAACAGTACTACAAATAATGAGGATGATGTTTAAGAAGGATGGTGATGAATGACTATAATCCTAATCAAGATGCTTATCACATAGTTACACTGTTACAACTGCATAGACTATATCTTGCTGCAGTTTTTTTTTATTGGTGGCAAACTACATGGTACAAAGTGCAGTCTGTCTGCTGTAAGTTTGTCCATAATGTTGTGAGTCATATATACAGAACAATGCATGCATTTATTTTTTTTTGGCACAACTTCCCACTCGGTGGCAATTGAGGAAGAAGATTGCGGATTTTCCAGTAGATACTGAGACTGACAGTAAGAGCTCACAATACTTATGCGAAAGTAGTGACAAGAGCTGAACTTGTTATTTTGTTGTGGAACTGTTACAGCCTGACATGGTGGAGGAATGTAATAATGAACTTGCAGTCTATGTCTGATATAATTTGAAATGATTTTCCATGTTATACTCCAGATCAAGTTTAAACTGGGCATGCTCTTTCTCATTTAGATGAATCCTTGCTTTCTTTCATCATTTCCTTTTATGCCTCTAATTTTTTGCTGTCAATGACCCCCCCTCTCTCTCTCTCTCTCTCTCTCTCTCTCTTCTCTCCTCTCTCTCTCTCTCTCTCTCTCTCTCTCTCTCCTCCGATCCCCTCCCACAGTGGCAGTTGGTACAGTTTCCTCCCTTGATTCCACTCCCTTGGAGTTTGGATTTTTAGCTTGTCAGCTGACAAAGATTATATATTCCTCCTGCTTGGAAGAGCCATATCTGCCATTCTGCAGACTGAAATTACCGCATGACAGTGAGGGAAGGTTTCCGGCTTGTCTTTCATTCTGTTCAGTTTTGTAAGTTGTTGGTGTATTAAAGCTGACTGTGTGTGTTTGGTGTAGGGAAATCGAGGGAAAGGACTACCCGGGTAATGTGAAAAAGAAACAGGTGGCCAGACAGGAATATCTGGCAGCTCGCCGGTCAGGAAGTTCAGGAGGCCTGGTGGAACAGAGGTACAATTTTGTATGGCTTTCGTATGTGTGAGTGTGTGTGCGCTTGTATGTGTGTGCACACAGTATTTTCTCCCACAGTGGCAGATGGTCTACATGGTATATACGTAGTTCAGTCAGATGATCTTTGTTCAAGTG
Organism: Conus ventricosus; assembly: GCA_018398815.1. Taxonomy (NCBI): domain Eukaryota; kingdom Metazoa; phylum Mollusca; class Gastropoda; order Neogastropoda; family Conidae; genus Conus; species Conus ventricosus. Next base: position 49,535,247 of record CM031612.1, read on the forward strand.
TTGCAAGTCTCTGAGAATAATTTTTACATTTTCAGTATCGCGCCACAAAAAAAACAAAATAAACAAGCAAACACAAGCAGAAAGGAAAGGACAGAAAGGCCTGGTTAGGAAGACCTAATAGTTTGGCAAGACATAGAACACTTGAAGATACCTCTGTCTGAGTATGAGAATGGATGTTGAAAAGATGTTACAAGGTTTTTAAGGTTGTGAAAAAAATTGCGCATGAAAGTTCCCAGCTTACACACACACGTATGTGCAAGCGCACGCGCGCCTACACACACACACACACACACACACACACACACACACACACACACACACACACACATGTACACAAGCATGGACACGTACAGTACACCTACACAATTACATGCGTACATGCACGCACGCACAAACACACACATGCACTTGCGCGCGCGCACACACACACACATGCGCACACGCACACGCACACACACACACACACACATGCTCACAGACACACACACGCACACATACACGCATGTGCGCACACACACACATGCACGTGCACATGCATACACACACACGCGCGCGCACGCGCATGCACACACACACACGCGCATGCACGCATGCACGCACACACACACACACACACACACACACACACACACACACACACATTACAGAAAGAGAAAGTGGAAGGAATGTTATGCTAGTTTTATCTCTTTAGAATCAACAACAAAACAAATGTAACCTGTCAGAATTCACAGGTTACTAAGGTTTTAAGCAGTTTTAGTATGTTTTAAAAAAAAATAATAATGAAAGATAAAAACTTTCATTAGTGATTGTAATGTTTTGAGGTAAAAACATCTATTGCTTTCCACTAGTATTGTTGTTCTATATGTCATGTTATTTAGCCGGTTTTAGTATTATGACACTTTTTATTTTTAACTGTTTGGCCACTTCCTGTTGACTGATCTCTATCTACAAATGTGTTGAGTCAGACAGACAGTTGGGGAAATGCTGTGTGTGGCTTGGTGGTGCTAATCCAGTGCCCCTTTTGAGTTGCCCACTACTTTTCTTCTTTCTCTCTGTCACAACCTAAAGTTTCTTTTGTCACTTATCACCTTAAAATTGAATCAGTCCATGTTTTAGGTTAATATTGTTTGGATTTTTGTCTATTTAAATTGTTAATAAAAGTTGGAGTATAATCGTACAGTCAGAGTTTGGGTTATTTGTGGTCTGGGTCTGTGCGTTTAGGAACCTGGGTTACACAATGCATGTCTGTAATACAAATATCAGCTGGTATATGTAGGAAGATTACAAGATCTGTACATAGTCATCTGCAGACTGTACCTAGTGAGGTACATAGCTTTGGTGCTGTATCACCGGTATGGCTTGAATGAGAACAGTAAACTCTCAGGCATGGCTTAAAGTAAAGTATACTGTTGACTCTTACCAGGTTTCCATTTTCTAGTATCGGGTCACACTTTGTGTGATGTCATCACTGATTATGTGATATGATTAGATAAAGGAAAAAACAATCTTGACTGATGCAAGTTACAAGATGATGTGTTTGACTTGCATAAGTTCACACCTACAACTAGCATTAGTTATTTAAGGAAAAAAAAAGTGTGTGTGCGTTTCTTTCTCTTGACTTGCCGAATGTCATAAATGATATGCTGCCATCTGTTTTAAACAGTGCCCGTCATTCCAACAAGTTTGATGTGTCAGTCAACATGGCCGCCGGAAGTAATGTGACCTTCACTCTCATTTATCAAGAGTTACTTCGCAGACGATTTGGATCGTATGAATACATGGTTTATCTGGATGGGAAAACCTTTTCCAAGATCCTTGACTTCAGTGTGGAGGTCTTCATACAGGATCGGAATCCAATCCGTGATGTACGCACACCAGAGATGAGGAAGGAGGTGATCACCAATGCAGTGGAAGAGGGTGAGGCATCCACATGTACATGCTTGAGCATTTCATCTTATGTATAGGTTTGCTCTGTGGTCATTTGTACAGTTACAGACAGGTTACGGCCACACTCGCACGCACACACACACACACACACACACACACACACACGCACGCACGCACACATACATACACGCACGCACGCACGCACGCACGCACGCACGCACGCACACACACACACACACACACACACACACACACACACACACACACACACACACACACGTACACACAACACACACACACGTACACACACACACACACGTACAACACACACACACACACACACACACACACACACACACACACACACACACACACACACACACACGCACGTACACACACAGAGAGACGGAGACAGAGCCATATTTCCATTGCGACTATAAGCTGTACATCTGATTTGTGAAACTTTAGTTTGAAAGTTGATAAATTTTAGCTCAAACCCATGGTGATGTATCTTTGAGGATTTTGTTGTCATTGACTAGATGTGGTTGGTTAGTGTATGTTGTTTGATACTTGTAATGGCTTCATATCTTTGGATCATCAAATTCTATGATTGGTTTGTACTTCAGTTAAGGTTCATTTTAACATTTCCTTTTAAATAAGAACCTTAGTGTTTGACTCTGTAAATTTTTGGCAATCTTGAAAGTTTTGTTTCCAAACATTGTGTGCATGCTTTCCCCACATTTTTACGTCTAGTCATCTTGTCGTCCATACTTTCTTTGAATACTCTGTCTTCCATCTATCTATCCTCCACTTCATTCAAAATCAGTCCATTCTTTCTTGCATTCATTCACATCCTTACTTGTATTACCCTTATTTCTCCCATATTTCTTTCACCCATTTATCCATCCTTACTTCCCTACATTAATTCATCTTTATCTTCACCCATCCATCCATATTTCCCTGTAATCATCTGTCGTTATTTCCCTTTACACACCTATCCGTCCATGCTTGCTTCCATGCATTCATCCATGTTTATTTCCTTCTTTCATTCATCCATTCATCCATCTACCTTTACTTGCTTTCATCCTTCCTCCATACCGCCCTTTATCACTATATCCTTAGTTTCTTTCATTCTTCAATCCTTATTTACCATTATCCACCCATCCTTATTTCCTTTCATTCTGCCATTCGTACATAGCCTTATTCTTCCATTTTCGCTTATCTTAATCTGTCCATCCACGCTTCCTTTCAGTTCTCGATCCTTTTCCTCCCTTCCATTTCTCATTCTTCAATTTATCCTCCCATCCTTGCTTCCTTTCATCCTTTACTTACATCCTTACTTCCCTTCACCTTTCATCCTTACATCCTTGCTTCCCTTCCCCTTTCATCCTTACTTCCCTTCACCTTTCCATCCTTATTTCTCTTAATCTGTCCATCCATTTTGTTCAATCTTCCAACCCAATTTCCCCACATCCTTCCATTCATACTCCCCTTTATCCTTCCATTTTTAGTTGGCTTCAAGCATCCATCCTTACTTAACTTCATTCTTCTATTCTTTCTTCCCTTCATTCTTTCATCCTTATTTCCTTTCATCCAACCATTCTTTCTGTCCATCAGTCTGTCATCCTTACATTCCCTTCATCCTTCCATCCTTGCTTCCTTTCAGTCTTCCATTTACACTTGCTTCACCCTTACTTCCTTTATCCTTACTTTCTTTCATATGTCAATTCCCTACTTCCCTTCATTCCTCATGCAAACTTGCCTTCATCCTTGCATCCTTATTTCACTTCATCCTTCCATCCATACTGCCTTTTATTCTTCCATCCTTACTGCCCATCATTCTTCCCTTCTGATTATTCTTCGTCCATCTTTCCATCGTTTCTTCCCTTCATACATCCATCTATCATTATTTTTGTTCATTCATCCATTCTTCCTTTTATCCATCCGTGCATCCTTATTTTCGTTCATCTGTTCCATCCTATCTTCCGTTCATGCATCCATCTATCATTATTTTAGTTTGTCCATCCACCTTGCTTCCTTTTCATCCATCATCCTTATTTTCGTTCATCTGTTCCATCCTATCTTCGTTCTGCATCCATCTTCATTATTTTGTTTGTCCATCCACCTTGCTTCCTTTTATCCATCCTTGTTTTTGTCCTTCATCATCCTTACTCTCCTTCATCCATCCCTTCCCCTTATTTTGTTTATCCATCCATCTTCACTTGGTTTCATTCATCCATCCTTCCTTTCATCTGTCTGTCCTTTTTTTTACCCCTTCATCTATACATCCATCCTTTCTTTCATATATCCATCAACCCATCCATCCATTCCTCCTTTCCTCACCTCATCCTCCCTTCTGTGGCCATGCAGATCAGAACGTACTGACCCAGATCACCAGTCCCAGTGAGAACATGGTGCAAGTGGTATACTCGCCCACCCGAGAGCAGCTGTTGAAGCGGGGAGGAGGGTGGTTCGTCGTGCAGTACGATGTCGACTCGACTCTGCTGGAGAACTTCTGGTTTGTAGAGGATCATGGTCGTGTTACAACAGTGCACTCTATACTTCTCTGACAGACATGGTGTTAGACGGTGGACATAGGGACAGGGAAGCGCTGATCTCCATTTTTGAAAAAAAAAAAGTTTATATTAATATGCAATCCAACATTTACATCTCTGCAAAATTGCTTTTTTTTTTCTTTTTTTTTTGTGTGTGAGGAATTTCGTTATTTTTGAAATATTGCAAACCTGAATGAGGTAAGAAATGTGGGTTTGAGGTCTTTTTTTTTTTTTTTTTTTTTTTTTTTTCAAAGTTGAGGAATTTTCTAAAAGTAAGACAGAACAAGAGTTCTTTTAGTGTGTGCAGTTACCTACAGTGGAAAGGTTTGTGGGTTTTTTCCAACCCTACATTGATTTAAAACCTTAGGATTTCAGTGAAACACCACAGTGCCCTCTTGGCCTGCTTGTACATGAAAGGTCACCATGGAGGACTGACAGTGGTGCTTTTATTTTACAAAGGCAGATGTATGCAAAGACATACATAAATGCCTGCTTGCTAACACATACACTCAAATGTTTGCATATGCACATGGCTTTCCATTACGACCAGTTTGCTGAAAATGGATATCTCGTTCTAAAGTCACAGAGGTGAATCTAATGATATAATTTTGTGTTTGTTCTATTCAAAATTTTAAACTCATGGAAGTTAATTTGATGTGACAATTTGTGTGTATCTCCATTCTATTTTGCAATAGAAGTCAGAGACATTTTCAAAATGTAATTAATGTAAGTGTAATTGGAATCTTTATTTTGATCCCCATCTGTATATCTTTTGCTGTGATCTTCTGATGTGCCAAGGTATTGTGTTTAGGCTCAAAGAGTGTCCCAGTTCCATCCCCACACCAATCCCTCCAGAAAACACCACCACCATTAAAAAGAAGCCTTTAAAAGTGAGAAATGATGTCTGAAAGTATGGTTTTGCTGCTCGATTGCTTTAGTCGTTTGTGGTGTTTTTCTCAAGGTTGATGATGTCCAACTTGAAATTAACATTGTTTTATTATCATGAGAATAGAGCTGATCCATTGTTTGGATGGTGGCTTTGCTGTTGACCTTTTACCACTGTGAACAGGTGGTGGATGGATACTTTGTGCACTTTTTTGTGCCACCTGATAACTTGCCTCCCCTTCCACTGGACATTGTTTTCGTGCTGGACATGAGCGGCTCCATGGCTGGGCGTAAACTGGATCAGCTCAAGGTAATGGTTTATCTGTGTCATTGTGACTGTTGACCTTTCTTGAACTCACAATCGAGGACATCTTGGGGCAAAGTTCACCAATCTCAGAACCAGTCGGATTTCCATTGCGAGAACAAATTGATAAAATAGTCTCTGAAATCAAACTCTTGAAAATGTAAAATCGATTGTGACAGTTCATTTCCGTGCTTTTGAACCACTGCATTCATGCAACAATAATGGTTGTACAGATCATTCCATAATTCAGTCTGGATTCTGCACCTTGGCCCGTATTTTGAAATGCAACTAAGTCAGAAAAGAAAGGGGAAAAAAAGACAGAAAAAGTGCAGAAATTTGGGAAATTTCCACATGGAATTTCAAGCCAACAGTTCTATCTTGCTTTTTCTTTCATTTTGAAATGAATCTTTATTAGTCTGTAATTTCATATTTGAATCGACAGAAATTTGTCTCAAACTTTAAAAGTTGGCAACTGATAGAGATTTTCATCTCACCTCTGTCAGTTTTATCAGCAAAGCTGGTTTGTTTGTTTGTTTTTTATTTTGTCCCCTATCATAATTTTGTTTCTGCACAAAAATTATACTTAAACACTTCTGTAACTTTGTCATAAGTTACATATCTAAAGAGACGGCCATTTTTATTAAATTCATGTAATTACTCCTGCTATCAATGCTTGACAAATTTTCAGTGTCTACCATTCATAATCATGTATCCGTTTTCTTTATAGAAAATGTCCACTCAAATTTATTTTTGCTTTTGTTTGGGCTGTTTCATATCAACGTGTTGCTGAATCATAGCTGGTTCCAGAGACATTGTTGGCTAGAATGTCTGATGAGTGCTCAGGTTGTACTTCTTATTGAATGGCTGTACCCATAGGATACTTATGAATATGTACATCAGTTATTTGAACTCCCACACTCTTGTATGCATCAGTCTATCATGCTCCCTATACACATATGCTTTGAAGTGGTTTTCTTTATCCCGTTAACCTTTCCCGTACGTCGCCTAAAATTTTGTGCGCCGTACATCGTGGGTCCGCATGGACCCATGTTTTTACTGAAGGAAAGAAGCCTTGCCGTACATTGTGGGTCCGCATGGACCCATGCTTTTCTATGAAGGAACAAACCCTTGCCGTACATCGTGGGTCCGCATGGACCCATGCTTTTTTATGAAGGAACAAAACCTTGCCGTTCGTCGTGGGTCCGCATGGACCCTTGCTTATTATGAAGGAACAAAGCCTTGCCCGTTACGTCGTTTTGGGGTTGGGGTCGGGTCCTACATGGACCATGATTTTATGGAAGGAAAACATAAACATTGCGTTCGTCCGTTTGGGTTCTGCTTGACCCACATTTGCTTTTTTCATGAAGTGAGGATATACAAAGGCCTTGCCGTTGGTAGGTGGTGTGTTGTTCGTAGGTTGGTGTTTTTTTTTTGTACCGTTTGGTTAGGTTGTCCTTGTTGTGAGATTGTGCGGAATTTAAGATAGTCTTGTTTTTTTATACGGAAAATGGAATAGTATTCTTTTTATATTGCAGCAGAAAACAGAGTTCACTCGTTTTGTGCAAGCCCCCCCCCCCCCCCCCCCCCCCGGATGAATGAACCTGTTTGGTTCAATATTGCTTGGTAATGTGGAATAAATAAAAAAAAACATCGATCAAGGTTGACCATGTGTACACGCACATGCTTGCAGCACACATTTTCACTCTTCTGGCTTTTGACATCTCTCCACTCACGCTCTGTGGTAATCAAACCTACTGTGACACAACAAAATGAAAAGGGGCTGGTGGTGTGTGTGTTGTTAGCTGTGTGTGCGTTGTGTGTGTGTGTGTAGTGTTATGTGTTATGCGACGTGCATGTGTATGTGCGTGCGTGCATGCAGGTTATTTCATCAGTCAGTGCTGTTATAGTGCAGATACTTGTGTGAAGTATGGTACGGATAATAGTATGAGAGGAAAGTAAGTATTTGTTGTGATGGACCTTTAAAAAATTTTGGCACGGAAAGAGAGGGGGGAGCGTGTGTTTAGGAGTGACTGTAGGCCTACATGTATCCGACTTGATTGCTTCTTTTGCATATAAAAATAGTTAGCCCCTAAATTTTCATTAACGAGAGCTCCAGTGACGAATTTACAAGGACACTCTAACAATAGGTCTCGCACACAGAATGTAAAGTCCACTCACTCTGTAACGGGGGGAAAAACACACACACACACAAGGCACATTTCTGGTCAATCAATGGTTTATTGGTTTAGTAAGCAGACTGAATTTGTTCAGTAGGCTGAGATATCACTCCGCACACTTTCACATTCTCTTCTCTCTCTCTCTCCTCTCTCTCTCTCTCCTCTATCCTTCTATCTCTCTCTCTCTCTCTCTTCTTCTCTGTTGTCTCTCTCACACACACACACCACACACACACACACACTCCTCACACACACGTGCACGCAAGATGCTTCGAACTGCATGCTCATTCACATACGCAAGAGCCCAGGACTTGCACGCGAATACATACGCACGCACGCACGCATTGCATGCACTCGCTTTCACACAAAGCCACACACACACACACCACACACACACACACACACATGTGGCGATTATTCAACAAGGGGAACAAAGGACGATTAATATTTTCATTATCGTTAGAATATTTCAAACGCCCAATTCAAATATGCCCTGGGTGTTCAGTGAGAGAATCACATAAAAAAATGATTAAAACAGAACTAGGAATAGAACTGAATTACAACACAAGGACATACTCTAAACAGATAATCATACCAACAAGATCACCACAACTTCGGCCCTGCATCCCCCTCTCCCATTCACTTACCCAATGCCACCCTCTCGTCTAATCTCATCCCAACCGCACCCCCACTCCACCACCATCATAACAACCAAATGGTCGAAATCATCAACGTATAAAGCATCTGCAAGCAAACTGCACAACACATTCCAAAGACACCAGGATGTGATCCTACGTAATGTTGGAAAGAAAAAGGGGTCAACGCTGGTTTGAAGATTGACAAGGAGGCTTGATAAGGAAGTGGAGTCATGACAAGAGGCATGCTTGTGGGCAAAAAAGATGGTTGACCAAAAGTTTTAGTGCGAGACATGTGGAGTTCACATGTTGCTGTGTACAACGTGTTACATACAGATCAGTTAGATATGGAGGACAAGCGGATTCAGAGGAGTTATAGCAGAGAGTTACAACTTTGAATGAAGGTCCGTTTGCTGGACAGGGATTCTGTGAAGGGAGCGCAATATTGGCATAATTTGTCAATCAAATGAAGATGAAGGAAAAAACAAGGCGGGCTGAATGGTTTTGACTTGTTTGAAATTTACTTATGAGACAGATGGGGGAGCAGAGAAGGAGTGTGTTACAGCGCTGGCAGTCTGCCTCTTGATCATAAAATTTGTACAATTACATTTTTCTGAATTTGGTGTGTAAAACCTAAAGACTTGGTGCCAAAATTAGTGAAGAATCAGACAAGAAATGCTGATCCGGTAGGAAGAAAAATGGTGAAATAATAGAATCATTGCGCACGTAATGCGGGCACAAGTGTATTCCATCAATATGTAAAAAGATTAGATGCTTTTCATGGGACATTTTGAGTCAAATACGCATGTGACATCTTCTTAACTTTTGTTGGCACCATTTGTCTGTGGAAGTGACCTCTCCTCATGGATGGTTGATCTACAGTACTGCTGAGAAGACCAAACTAGGCGACACTCCGGGGACAGACAAGATGTTGGAAGCATGCTCCTTTGCACATCCAGTTTGCGGCAGTTGAGCAAGACATTCTGCTCTTCCTATCAGTCTTTCCGTGACTGAAGTCGCAGCGTCCTTTGGACTTCCTTTGTCACCGTCTGTCAGGCCTAGCAGTTTGTGAGTGCAGTTCTTTCGCCAGAACCCGATGCAGCTGGGCGCCTCCTCTTTACTCCTGCGGCAGGTGTTTCTTACGACATATATGTTGCCGATGTTCTGCAACAGAGGTCAGTGATGTCCCAGAGGTTGAGAGTTTTTTTGCTATGAGCCTTGTCTGATTTCTCTCCAAGCCACAGCTGACTCTGCAACTGGATTATGAAATTGTTGTCTCATATCAGGGTTGCGAGAGCCTGGCTTTCGGAAATTTCTTTTGCCAGGATGACCCTGGCAGCGAGGTGGCAAGGTCATTGGAGTTGTAATCATGGACCACTGGCATCTCTTGGTCTACCCTCTTTGTCGAATTGCGTGTTGCCTTTTGTCCATGGCATCTACCGCCACCTTTTCGCTGCCATTGTAGAATCGGATCTGGTCTGGCTTCTTCTTTCTTGCCAGGGGGTTTCCTTCAGCTCTGTCATTATGCATCGTGTCAAGACAAACACGTTTTGTTCTGGATTATGAGGCGTTAGTTGAAAGGGTGGTTTTGTCTTGAACACGAATGATGAAGCCGAGGAGATCTTGCCATGGTATTGTTTAAATGGTTCTGGAAGGAATGTCCTGTTCATACTTACAGTGCCTACAAAGTTAGACCATTGTCCCGTAAGCGTATTTGACAGTACATGTCTGTGAAATAAGGTTGTCAGCGGTTATATTTCTTCCTGTGTTGTAGAGGGCGATGTCTGTTTTTGATTGCCTATCATTTCGCCCCCCCAGGTTCTTCCTGGCGTTTTCGGGCACCGAGAGGTTTGCCCAAGTAGGGTTCAGCAATGAGAGGGTATTTGTTCCAGCCTCTGCCGCCCAAAAGTTCTTCAGACCATATCTGTCAGGCTCTTGACGGCAGGTACTGGAGGTAAAATGAGCATTCGTCCCGTAAGGGGACAAGCTGCTCATCGACAGTATGAAGCGGTCCTGGATTATAATGTTTTTTCAAAATTTGGTAAATTCTACACAGGACAATCCTGAATTGGCGCAATCACATCTTCACGCCTTTCTCTCGGCGTTGCTTGTGCTTTGTCATCGACAGCCGATGGAACGAGAGCAGCTGCCAAAAAACGTAATCCGGCTAAATTGGCTCTCACCTAACTATCTTGCCCATAAAATGCATCACACAACCGTTGTAAGGCTGCATGTTTTTCTTCATAGCACCCAAGAAACATAAAAGACATCCTACAAGCCTTTCATTTCTGTTTCTATCAGTTTTGGACGAACTTTTCGCCCTTTCTTGCGGAATTCCCTCTAGTTGGGTATTTTACGTGTTTGTAAATCTAATAATATTTTGGAGAAATAAGAAGAGAGAGAAAAACGAAGGGGAAAAAGAAAGGGAAGAAGGAGGAGAGGAATGAGGAAAAGATAGAAGAAGAAAAGGAGGGAAAAAACGGCCCAACCCATACCCATACACCCATCCCCATCCACATCCCATACAAGCTGCTTACAGCTCCTCGTTGACATGATTCACATTCCTGGTGTCTGTTTCTGGGAAGCCCATGAAATACATTTTCAGCCGAACCGAAAAAACCCCGAATTGCGCCCCACCCCCCTCCCCCCCCCAGGTGACCTGACAGGAGGCTCACTGCTCATCTTGTGCCATCTTTGGCAACAAATGTCTGGTCCTGGACTGGCATGGGTTCCTGGTGCAGGTTCTGCTGGTTCGCCCTGAACCGACTTTCCATCTGCGCTCGCAGCTTCCATCGAAGCCTCAGTATGGGAAAGTCATCAGCATCTGACGTCTCAGAAGTCTGGATGGGAACACCAAGTTTGGCCAAGAGCAGCTTCGTTGAGCGTTTTGAGCCTGCATGGACTGTTAGCTGTAAAGAATGACAATGACATGCATGAATCATAATGCCAAAAAAGGCACATAGTCATCCTCCAAAAATGGCTTGATAGTTCTCCACCACTCTAACTGCCTCTTACCTCCACGGTGTCTGATGATTCATGGGGCAAGAACATATATAAAGAAAACGGCCAGATCATTGGACAAGGCCAGATCAATGAAAAACAAACACACCCACCACATTCCTACATCTCAGCCCCAATCCTCTATCTGTCATCAGGCTCACCAAAATTGGCACATGCTGCACGAAATCGCACACATGCTACGCATACGTGCACGCGCGTGCGCTAGTGAACAGGCCCACGCTAACATTGAAAACACAAAATTTAATATGTGCTTATATGATTTGAAAAATATGGATAACAGCATATACTGCTGTAAGTATTCAAATCTATGACATAAAATGAAATGTTTCAATGAACCTACTTCCAGCGATATTCCTCAGAAGAGTTCGCATGTCTAGGTTCCTCATTGCTAGTGTGATCTTCTCACTTGGAGGCCAGTGTCAGCTGAAGATCAGGTCCGTCAAGCAGCCCTGTGACTGTAAAGAAGGACATGTTAGTTTTTGATGTTTTCATTTGAACATACATCGGTCGTTTCAGGTAAAAATCGCGCAAAGTGGTCAGTGTGTCTTCTCTCATATCTTGTTCATTTCTTATCATGGCAGTCTGCACTCTTCATTATATGCTGCACTCAACACACACTTACCATGGGCGTGCAACCACTCACGCAAAGACAATACTTTCAACACACATCTGCATGGGACCACGTTTTGCGTAAGCGCGCACACACACACTTACACACTTCTTGCGCACGCAACGCACGCATGCAAAGGACACACGCTCGCACACACACACCACACACGCAACCACGCTCACACAGACACCACACACAACACACTTTCCAGGAAAAAAATAAAAAAAAAAAATAAAAAAAAAAAAAAAAAAATGTCATAAAAAAAAAAAAAAAAAAAAAAAAAGAATAAAAATTAAAAAAAGAAAAAAAAAAAAAAAAAAAAAAAAAAAAAAATCGTTCATTGCGATCCACAGTACTGTTAGATGCTTGCGATCATATCTATAGTCGCCTATGTTTTTTTGTTAAAGGCGGATTGCAGGCAGGCAGAGTGCAGTGTGGTTTTACGTGGAAGGGACCATTGGATCGTTGTTTTTTTTTGGTCTTGAGAAAAAAGGGGGGGGGGGGGGCGAAAGAAAAACATTTGGGAGCTAGCAAGGTTGTTTGGTCCTAAGCAATAAGGAGTAGAGCGGAGAGAGAGGGAGAAGAGAGAGATTGAAAAAACTAAATTGGAACCTATTAAAATCTGGGATGTGGATGTTCACATTTTGTCTAGATATAAGAAGTTGTTTTATTGATGTGTGTCGTGGGCACTTTCGTCCAAAACACTATTACAAATGTTGGAAAGTTTTGAGGGATGTCATTTGTTCAGTTTAGACAAAAGAAAATGAATGTCAACACAGTCGTGTCAAATGATAACTTTCGTTACCTTCTCCAATATCTTCGCCCATTTGTGATGGTCAGGAGCCTCGAAGATGTAGATGTTCATTCTTTAGCCATTGGGTTTTGAATTGGAACTGAAAGGAAATTCGATGTTTTAGGTGGGGGGGATTAATGCTGATATAACTTCATTTAATGTATGTAGCAGAAATATAATGGTGAATATTAGTGCAACAAGTGTGCATCCACATGCACACCACACGCTCACAATCGCGCGCGCGCGTTGTTGTTGTTTTTTATTTTTTTTGCACTTCACACACACACACACCAACACACCACCACACACAACCCACCACACCCACACGCCACACACACGTCACTTACACACACATCACCACACACATTTGCACAACCACACACACAGACACACGCACCAAAATCACACTGGCCTAACAGAAGCTGGAAGCATAGCACCAGTAATGCTGACCAGAGGCGAGAGCACCAGGAGGGGTGGATGTTTAGGTTTCCAGATCTGGCCGGCCCGGCATGACTTTGCTGGTTTAAAAAAAAAGAAAAAAAAAAAAAGACCGTCAGTATCTATACAGTACCGTATACAAGTAGTGTGTAGGCCAACAATATCCAAAACACAGTACTTGTTGAATTTGGTCACGGCACCTCCTGATTTCAAAAAGCGTTAGTTGTCATGTATTAATTTATTTCATTTTTTGTTTATTAAAGCTCACAGAGCAGTCTTCTTGACAGTAAATTTGTTATATAAATAATCATTATTACTTTTTATATTATTACCGTAATTTTTCTTGCCTCCTGTACGAGTTGCATTCGAAAGTAGAACATGATTCCTTGATAGTGTTTGTGAGTTGTTTTGTAATCAGATTTTTTTAAAACACTTACCTCAGAAGGTTAGAACTGGCGATTTGATGAATTGACGTCGAAACTTGCAGTCCCCGAGACACGTGGAGGAATGAGACCGGGAGAGTGAGCGATTCCCGCCACTGTAGCAAAATGTGGCCCCCCGCATTGCGCCTCGCAGTCGCGTGTATGTCAGTGATGCCAGCCATTCTGCTGAGGCTGCGCTTTGCGGGGAAGGGATTAGCGATCGGGAGGTGTTCAGATTCTGTGTCTTTAGAAGGCATGGGTCGTCGGACCCACGACGTACGGCGCTTCTAGGTTTGTTCTGTTTCAACCATGGGTCCTCGCTTCTGGACCCACGAAGTTTTTACGGCGCTCAAGGAGTTTGTTCTGTTTCAAAGCATGGGTCCGCTTGGACCCTCGACGTACGGCGCTCAGCCGTTTGTTCTTTTGAATGTATGGGGTCGCTCGGGACTCACGACGTACTGGGACGTTTGTGTTTGTTTACTCTTTTGTTTTTTTGACAAAAAAGCATAGACAATTTGGGTACAGATAGGTGGGGGCGCTCTATGCTTTAATTGACCAGTCATGTTTTAGTGAAGACAGCTTTTTAATAATTTTTTTTATCAATTAAAAATTACCCTCTGTGGGTCCATGGGGACCCTCGGCGTCGCGGGAAAGGTTAATGAGTAATTCGGATGTGTGCTGTAGAATGTGTTGGAAAAGATTTTGCATAAAGATGAAGAGTATTATCGTATCGTTGTAATATATGCTTTAACACAGTAATCCCATTCTGCTTGCTTTTTGAAACATTCCACTTCACGCTATGCATCACGCGCTCTCACATGCCACACACACACACACACAACAAACATCACACACTACACACACACACACATCTCGCAAACACCCATATAAACAAGCACAACTCACACACACAACACACACATACATACACACACACGCTCACACACACAGCTCTCACACACCCGCACCACACACACACATACCACACACAAACACACACCACTCACACACACACTCACAAAACAAACACAAGTGCAACCCCACAATGCATGACCACATTTCAGGATGCAATGGCATCTTCCTGGTCGACCTGCGTGAGAAGACCCGCTTCAACATCCGGCTGTTTTGACGGCTGTGTGGTGGAGTGGAGGCATACAAAGTCTCCAAGGAGGCCAGCGGAAAGCACGTCAACCTCGCACAGGACTTCATCAAAGCCGTCTGATATAGGGGATGTTGGTCGATTATCTTTCTGTAATGGTTGATTGATTGGGTTCTGGTTTTCTTGGAATAAGGTGTGACTACGGTTGTGGGTGGTGTTAAGATGGTGTGGGGGGGGGGAGGGGTGGGGGGGAGTTGGGGGGGGGGGGGGTGGGGGGGGGGGTGGGGGGGGGGGGGGTGTGGTGGGGTGGGGGTGGGGGTGGGTGTTGTGTGGGTGTGAGTGGGTGGGGGGTGGGGGGGGGGGTTGTGGGTGTGTTGGGTGGTAGTTGGGGTGTGGTCGGGGGGGGGGGGGGGGTTCGTTGTGGGGGGGGGGTGGGGTGGGGGTGGGGGGGGGTTGGGTGGGTGGGGGTTTGGGGGGGGGGGGGGGGGGGGGTGGGGTGGGGGGTGTGGGGGGGAGGGGGGGGTGGATAGGGGGTGCGGTGGGGTGAAGGTTTGGGTATGGGGGTGGGGTGGTGTGTTGGGGGGGGGGGGGGGGGGTGTGGGTGGGTGGGTGAGGGGGGGGTGGGGGGGGGGTGGTGGGGGGGGGGGGGGGGGTCGGTTAGTGGGGGGGGGGGGGTTTGGGGAGTGGGGGGGGGGTGGGTTGGAGTGGGGGGAGGTTGGGGTGTGGGGGGGGGGGGGGTGTGGGTCTGGGGGGGGGGTTTGGTGAAGTTGGTGGGCGTTGTGTTGGGGTGGAGTTGGGTGGGTGGTGTGCTGTGAGGGGGGGGGTGGGGTAATAGGGTGGGGGTTGGCGTGGGGTTTGGGTGGTGGGTTGTGTAAATGTGGATTATGATGTTTTTGTTTTATTTTTTGTTGTTTTGTTATTTGTGCTTCTTTTTTTTGTTTTGAATATTGTTTTTTTTTTAGTTTATTTTATTGTTTTTTTTGAATGTTTTGTTTTTTTTTTTGTTTTTTTTTTTTATGGGTATTATTAAATATTGGGGAGGATATTATAATGGTTGATTTTTAGTTGTTACATTTTTTTTTTTTTTTTTGTTGCAGCAAAAAGGGTATTGGTTAAGTTTTTATTTTAGGTTAATTTTGTTTTTATGTATGTAAATGTGTTGGATTTGGTTCGGGTTGGATGGTGGAATGCTGATGTCGGGCTTTTATTGAATTAAAGCTCTAAGGGTTAGTGGTGATTAGTGAATTTTATTGATGCTTGATGTCTAGTGGGTTGAGGGAATAAAGGGAAAGAAAGGATGTGAGGGAAAAACCTCAGCTGGGCCAAAGGACACCAAAACAAGGGCTTCCTTCTTTGCAGGCCGCCACATCCGCTGGAACACACACATTCAGGTGCTCGGACACTGTCGATGGTCGGACAACAGGCTATGCAAGGCAGTAGTAAGGTGGATCCACAGGTGAAAGCTGGGCTTTGCAAAGCCGCGGAGGAAACCAGGCTTTTACGTAGTGTAATGCGAGGGTTTTTGCAGACTCTTGTTAGTGCCAATGGGGGTGGGGGAGGGGGATGGGCAGGGGTGTGGATGGGGGTAGGGGGACGGGAGGGGGTTGTGGCTGTGGATGGGGGGCGAGGGGGTAGTGGGGGGCAGGGAGTAAGGGTAGTCATCTGCAGAGGATTTCTGTCATAAACCTATTAAAAAGATGTTTAGTTAGTTGAAAAATTTTGTAAGATAACTGTCTGCAAGCTGTACATATATTGGGCGCTTGAAGACACCAAATAATATGTAAAATTCTACAGCTGAGGTAGTCAAGGGGTTCTTTACTTCCTTACAGAAATCAAGGACCCGCTTGCTTTTTGAGCCGTTCACATGTGAAATTTGTTGACGAAAAGAGTTTAACGTCTCAAACAGAAACTGACTACATTGACGTTCAGGCTTTATTTGTGGCATGATTCATCTTCATTCCAGTGATTGATTCTTCAGGGAAATCACATGATTTTTTTCCATTTCTAAAACCAGCACATGTCAAACATGGGATTATGGCAACAGTGGCGATAATTGATTGCACGTGCAAGGGTGTCAGTGTAGACACTGTTCGTCCTCTGTACGCATGACAGGGATCCGGTACCATACATGCCACATGCGTGTGGGGGTAACATTTTGTCAGTAGTATAGGGTCCACCAGTCGGCTTGTTATTCAGTATTGTTATTGTACAGCCAAAAAACGGTGCCGCCCGTTAACAGGGTTATGACTGATGTTGGTGCAGCGACCCCCAACCTTCACCTGGCGTTGATGATGGGACTGAAGAATGTTGCAAGGCTCCGCGTAGGCCTCTCGTGTTCCATGATCTTCTTCTTGACGGACGGAGAGAGAGGCACGGACTGGGGAGCAGGGACCAGCAAAGATTGTGGGGAGGTCAAGCCAAACGAATGAGGGGGTCGTCAATATCTAAAGCATGGCGTTTTGGTGGTGGTGCTGACTACAGTGCTTAGACAGGTGCGGATTGGACAGTGGAAAAGTTTCGTGGGTAACTGTTCAAATTTTTTTTTCTTTTTTTAATATTCATTGCGACAAAAATTGACAGGCATATGAAAAATGAATATATGTATCTGTCAACCAGGGAAAATCAGCATTGGAAGCCCGTATACAGCCATGTTATCATTTTGTTTATATTCTGAAAGAACATCAGTTTGAGAGGAAAACAATCTGAAAGGAATATTATGATTATGAAGTTGTGCTGACATTTTGAACTTGTTTAAAAACTCCACCAGCAGGCAATAACCCTTTCAGAATTGACATACTTGGCATTCTGATCTGCATGAATGTCACTTGGTGTCTTGAGCCATGAATGGTTGTTCACTTGATTGCACATCATGATTTCAAGCTTATTGTATTTTGAGATATGCTGGTTGATTAGAGGAAACCATCATTCAGGTAATAAGACTTGATGTTTAAACCCCCCCCCTTTGGTGGAATTAAGGTAAATACATGGTTGGTTATAATGGCAGGAACATCAAAGACTCTTATGTGGGAGATGCATGTATGCGGTTTATTATATATTTACATTTATACTTATATATCTATACGAAAAAAAAGAGAATAAGTAGGGAGAGTAGTTGGAAGTAGGGGTGAGTGCAAGACAGCAAGCCTTGATCATTGTCAGATGTTTATATCCATAGAGCACATGATGGAGCACATGATTAACATATCGGTACAGGATTGATCTGGTAACTGTTCTCTTTTTTTGGTTCTTCTTCCTCTCTCGCCCCCCACGACCCCCCACCCCACCCTCAACCCTCCTCTGCCCAAATCCACTCTCTCATGTGCAGTTTCATGGTTCACATGCATGTTGGAATTCGAAGTTTGATCTGAGTTATGTTGTTTTGTTTTGTCTTATGCATAGCTTTCACAAGTTTGCTCTGTGACTTTGTCGTCTCATTTTTTTTTTTCTCAGCAAGTTTTCTTTTTTTTTTTTTTGGTTAGGTTGTTTTGTAGTTCACTTCAGTTTTAATCTTCATCTCAGATCCACATGATATGACTTCCTTTGAACATAGCAGTGCGGAATTAAAATGAACTTTCTTTAACATGGCTGTTTAGAATTAATACGAAGTCCCTTTAACATGGCTGTCTAGAATGAATTTGAATTCCCTTTAACATAGCAGTATAGAACTGAAATGAACTCTCTTTAACATGGCTGTGTAGAATTAACATTAAAATGAATTTCCTTTAACATGGTTGTGTAGAATGAATACGAATTCCCTTTAACATTGCTGTTAGAATTGATATGACTTCCATTTAACATGGCTGTGAAGAATTAAATGAATTCTCTTTAACACGGCTGTGTAGAATTAAAATGAACTCCCTTTAACCTAGCTTTGTGGAGTTGATATGAATTCCTTTAACATGGTTGTGTAGAATTAATATGTTGTTGTCTCGTTCGTCATTTCGTCAGATGGATTCCCCCGTCTTCTCGACAAAGGTGGCAGTACGTCGCAGGTCCTCCAGTCCTCCGTAGAGCTTCTGGGCCACTGGTATTGGTCGGGCCAGGTTTTCTCTCGAAGCGCTTGGTGGAGCGGGCAGGACTGCAGCAGATGTTCTGTTGTCTGGCTGCCTGTTCTGCAGGGGCACTGCTCTGTGTTGCCGATGTGGAGTTTAAAAAATGGGTGGTGTTTCAGGTGGTTGTGGCCTGTCCAGAGCGTCAAGATGACTACCTGCTCTCATCGAGTCGGCAGGCAGTACGGTCTACTCTGTTGTGGCGTGGATGCTGCTGCTTTCACTTGTTCTGCAGCTTGGCCTTGATGATGGTCCTGGATTCGGGTAGCTGGTAGATCTGTCCATCTGCTCCTTCGTAGTGCCCTCCTTTGCCAGGGAGTCAGCAGTCTCATTACCGCGCACGTTGCAGTGGGAGGGAATCCACTGCAGGGTGACTGTGTGACTTGAGCAGAGGGAGGCGAGAGATGAGGACAGATCATTGAGCTCTGGATCTCTGTTGGACTGAAGGGCCTGCAAGATGGACAGGGCGTCAGTCAGGAAGACAACATTGTGGCTGGTGTAGGGGCTGACCTCGATGTGAGCTGCTGCTGTTTTCAGGGCTTCTGCTTCAGCTCTGTAATTTGTGGAGTACAGGCCGGTAGCGAGGCAGATCTTTTCTTCTCTGCCTCCTGGATATTGGACATAGACTCCTGCCCCTCCATTTCGAATGACATTTGCTGCTGAGCAGTCGGTGTAGACATGAGTCCAGGACTCTTTGGGGAACTGGGCATGGAGGTGTTCAAGGGTGAGGGACTTTCTGTCAGGGCCGCTTTGGGAATCTTTAGAATTGATATGAATTCCTTTAACATGGCTGTGTAGAATTAGAATGAACTCCTTTTTACATGGCTGTATGGAATTAAAATAAACTCCCTTTAACATGGCTGTGTAGAATTAAAATAAACTCCCTTTAACATGGCTGTGTAGAATTAAAATGAACTCCCTTTAACACAGCTTTGTGGAATTGATATGAATTCTCTTTAACATAGCTGTGTAAAATGAGCACATAGTCCCTTTAACATGGTTGTGTAGAATTAAAATGAACTCCCTTTAACAAGGCTGTGTTTATCAATCCAAAATTCCAGATCTCTGCCAAGAACAATGGCTTTGCACGCAAGATTTACGAGGCTTCGGATGCGGCAGATCAGGTCTTGGGACTGTACCGTGAAATCTCTACCATCGTCATGCGTAGTCTGACCATCTCTTACCATAGCACCAGTAATAACGACGATGGCAACGATAAGGTGGTGGTGGGGGTAGACAACAGCACCATCACCATCTGCGACTTGTCCAGTCTGTTCGGAAACACTGACTTTGTGGTAGCCGGAAGGTTGCGGAATGCTGATGCATTGAAGTTTGCTCCAGAGAAGCCGGTGGTCTGAAAACGGTGGTGTCTGGTTTGGGTGCGAAGCAGAAGGTAAGTTGTGTTGTTGGGGAGTGTTTGTGAGCTGGTATTTAAATGAATGTTTGCATGGATATGTGTGTGTATGTTGCGTGAATGTAGTATCAACACAAGCATGTATATGCTTGGGTTTGTGGGGGGAAAGGGGTAAAAATGAGTGTGAGAGAGAGGGATTTGGATGGTTTGTTCAGTTACAGGCTGTGGTCTATAAGAAGAGGTGTGTTGTTAACCCCAACCATTACAAATGTTCTGTGATTTTTATTTATTTTACATCTCAATACTAAATTACTGTTTTCATCCATTATGTCAAATTCTTTTTTTTTTTTAAATATTTTTAAAAAAGCGAAAAAATTGGGAAATGGGGAAAAAATGTAAATAAAGAACATGTTATAAAAGTTTCTTGTAGATGCGAAAAAATTGGGGAAAAGGGAAAAAATGTAAATAAGAACATCGTAAAAAAGTTTCTTGTAGATTCAAGTATTCTAAAGTGAATACAGTATTCTCAGTTCATGTGTATGGGGCTATTTCCCTTTCATGATACAGTGCTATATCAGGCCACAGCCTTCCCCTAAGACCATGATCTAAAAAGGGAAAGGGCAATCTTCCCCTTACTCTCCCCCTTATTGGATACACACACACACACACACACACACACACACACATACAAACACACACACACACACACACACACACACACATACAAACACACAAACGCCCACACACACACACCACACACACACACAACACACACACATAAACACACATAAAAACACACACGCACACGCACGCAGGCATGCACACACACACACACACACACACGCACACACACACACAAACACACACACAACACACACCCCACACACACACACACACACACACACTCACACATACACACGCATGCCTGCGCACCTCCTGCCCTTCCTCTCTAATTCCCATCCTCCCATCTACTCCCTCTTCTTCCACAGGATTATTCATTTTTGGTTTTCAAAGGCTGCCAGCTATGGTGCGTGGTACATGATACAACAAAATATATTGTATGATCTGCCTTTGCCACAGTACAGATCATAATGAAATTGATGCAAACATGTCATTGTGTTCATGTAGGGGCTATATATCTAACCACCTGAGAAATTTTCAAGTTTATCATATTCAGCAGAGGTTGATGATGTTACTAAGTTCAGTTCAAATAAGGTTGATTGTCTATAATAGTGTTCCTGAAAGCAGGGCAACAAAGAGCAAAATCTGTAATTCTCGTGTGATTCTTGCATGGAAAATATAGCAGATAAATTGCTGTTAACTGTTCTGTATTTAAAATGATGGACTTTTTCTTCTGAAATACCATATCTGAATTGTTTTGGTCACAAATTTTGAATTAAAAGAGGAAGTATTGAGTATATATAATTTGTCATAATGCAAAGCAAAAGATTTTTGCCCTATAGCAAGATCTTTATATCTACTAACGAAAGTTGAGTAAATATAACATTTCATAATGCAGAACAAAAGATTTTTGCCCTTCTAGCGAGATCTTTACTTGTATACACAAACAAATGGAGAGAAGTACACCCCAATTATTTATTAGCATTGTCTTCAGAGGTGAGTAATGCCACCATCACAAAATCATCTCTCTGTTACATTAAGTAACCTCCCATATGAAACACTTATAATGTAACTCGCAGTTATTAAATCAATGTAGTTGGAGAGATTCAGCTGCTTTATGTAAGGTGTTCGGTTATGTTTGTAAATCAACTATTACATTGACTCCAACATCACTATTACATTGTTGACGAATAGAAGAATAAACGGCTCAAAAGTTGTGAGTGACATAAGAACCATGTCTTCCTCTTGTTTATCACAGTTGGCAGCTGTTCATAACACCCACACACACACACAAAACACACACACACACACACACACACACACACACACACACACACACCACGCACACACACAAATACACACACACATACAAACACACACACACACATACAAACACACACACACAATACAGACACACACACACATACAGACACACACACACATACAGACACACACACACATACAAACACACACACACACACACACACACACACACACACACACACACACACACATACATACAAACACACACACACACACACACACACACACACACACACACACACACACACCACACACTCTCACTCTCTCTCTCTCTCTCTCTCTCTCTCCCCACACACACACACACACACACACACACACACACACACACACACACTCACACACACTGGCACACAAAAGCAAGCAAAAACACCTGTGTTACTCAGCTGTGCAGTCGATATAGTCTGCTGTTTGGGGGACACAGAAAACTCTTCCTCGCACAACATCAACATCATGCCTGTTTCTGATACATCAAGGAAAGAGAGAGAGAGAGAGAGAGAGAGTGAGCTAGCTGCGCTGGTAGCTCAGTGGAAATAGGATGTGGCGAAGAGGGAGGGGTACAGTTGGGATGCATTGTGTTTTCAGATAAATTTTGTCCTGGAAGAAGACGACCTGGCCTCACTGACCCGGGGTGTGAGAATCCTTTCTGGTCCGTCCCACGAGACCTGTCCAAGATCACAGAAAGGGCTTGGCCTTCCTGCAGATCAAACAGCTGCTGGAGCAGAAGACAGCGGCAGCCGAAGACAAAAGTCTGGTGGAGGAGCTGGACCAGAAAATCTTGAACCTCTCCTTGAAGGTAAGATTATTATGACGGCATTGCAGGGTCTGTTTTGTGACTGACAGAGTCATACATCGAGGAGAAAAACTTTGTGTGTGTACATTTACGCATGGCACAGCTTGGAGATACTTAAAATACACACACAGAACCCTTCAACATATGTATAGTTACTGAGATTCTCTTCTAACATTTGAACATTTGAAAAAAAAAAAGTCAAGCTTACACAGTGCCATCAATGCAAAGGGCGATAATAAGCACCATTCTTCTATTGGTTTTATCTAGAGTTAAGTTGGAAGCTTCATTCACGGTGGATGTATACAGTTCAGGCTTGCAGTGGGATGAAATGTAAGGTTAAATGGAAACTGGGGGAAAAAAGTAATTGCTAAGAATTAACCTTTTTACTGTTCAACTGCCCTGTTTCCCCGTCATACAGTTCAGCTTTATTGCCAGTCAATCCCATTGAGCTCTGTCATTTTCAATCAGATTTCAGCAGAGTCCAACTTCATCAGTTTCTATCAGAGTTTTTGTTTTGTTTTTGTTTTTTAGGATGAAAGTAGCAGAGTATACAATAGTTAAGCAATCGTTCGTCTGCTTTCCATTGTATTCGTCAGCTATTAATTTGAAATGTTTGTGATAATTTTGCAATGAGTTGACGATAGCTACGTTTGGATACTGGCTCTGACTGTCTGTTCACTTTCATCAGTGGACCACTTCATTGCAAACGGGGGTGGAAATAGTGACTGTGATTAGTGTCGTAGCCATGGCACTGTAGACTTGAGTGATTTCCATTCAGCCATATCAGACGATGACAGTAATGATAACAGGTAATAACTGTGATTAGTGTCAGTAGCCATGGCAAATGCAGACCTGAGTGATTTCCATTCAGCCATATCAGACGATGACAGTAACGATAACAGGTAATAAAGGTTTGCTCTGGTGCTTGTTGGTGTCCTTGATGAAAATCTGTGATGACGTACTGAAGGAAAGGATGGTGATTGTTGTACTTCCAGTATCATTTTGTTACACCACTGACATCCATGGTGGTGACACGACCTGAGGATGGCTTGAAAAAGGATGCAAAATCAGTGGAGGCATCATTCACAGACGACGACGATGTGCCAGCTGGTAAGTGTTATCGCTCTCTTCACTCATTGACGTAAAAGCAGACAGGCACATGAATTGAAGAACAATGATTATTCATTGCCAGAATATGCAGGCTTCCAGTCTTCATAACGCAGATCGAGATGATCAAGATGAAGGAAGTGGTATTTCAAAAGAAAGAGTTTTTTTTTTTTTAACTTTTTTGTTTTGTGATGACTCTGTGGGATAAAAAGAAGTCAGTAACTTTTTTTTGTATTGTATTTTTACTTCTTTTTTTTTTCCAAAAAAAGGAAATAATTTTTTTTTCATTTGAAAGACCTAAGTATGCAGAAGTCAGTAACTTTTTTTTTGTATTGTATTTTTACTTTTTTTTTCCAATAAAGGAAATAATTTTTTTTTTCATTTGAAAGACTTAAGTATGGCTGGCTGGTAATACACCCTGTTTTTTTTTTTTTTTAGTCACAGAACATAAGCTGATTTTGAATTGTGATCTTAGGAATTTCATTGGTTCATAGTTCTGCTTTTAACTTACATGCAGCCTTGATGTTGCCACTGTTGTCGGCTGAACTGTAAACAACATCGGTTTAGTGAATATTTGGAGTAGAGGTCGGAAAAGAGGATCTTGTAGCCATGAGAAACAAAAGTTAGGGTTTGATGACAAAAGGAGAGACCTGCGGAAAGCGGGGATCCAAACCTGGTCACAGAAGATGATGGTGCATGGCTTAGGAAATGCCACAGAGCCAGAATCAAGCACATTAACTTGAGAAAAGCCAGAAAAAGTGCACCGGGGGTCAGTGAGTGCCACATTGAAGGCCTCATGACGCTGCCTGGTTTTGCGAGAAGATCAAGAGAGCTAAACCGATTCTTCCATGTCGTTTTCTTCGGAACAGTCTGAACTTGTCAAGAATATCCGGGAAGGATGTTCCAAGTCGAAACAGGAAGGGACTTGGGTGGAGGAGGGGGGTGGGGGGGGGGGGGGAATTTGGAATGACTGATCAAGTGTTGGAGGTGATGGTGATGGCTAAAGAGATTTAAGACAAGGAGGCTGAAAGAGAATCATCATACAGTCAAAATCGTCATTATCACCATCATCGGTGAACAAAACTGGTTTTCATTCATTGTCTGTTCTGTGTCCGAAAGAAGTTGTGTCTTTCCATCCGGTGACTGTTCAGTTCCCCCAGCCAGATGATCCTGAGGTCTGCCCTTGAGTAGTGGTTTCATAAAGTGGTGACCCATTCAGATGACCTTCACCCAGAACTCTGTCTTGTCATGTGACAGCTGGTGACCTTTTCAGATGACCTTCACCCAGAACTCTGTCTTTCATCTGCCAGCTGGTGACCTGTTCAAATGACTTTTTTTTGCACGCAGTCTTGCTATGTACCAGGTGGTGACCTTTGTTGTTAACCTTTGTCCAGAACTGTCTTACCTTGTGCCAAAAAGATGCCAGACCTCCATTTTTCTTAACTTTTCAACATATTCTAAGGATATGAGCAAATTCGGGTTGGAGTGTGTAAACAACTCGCACAACAAAAGCTGATGGACAAGAGAAGTTCAAAGCATGCATTGAAAGGCTAGTATTACAAGGTAAAATCAGAACCAAAAGGCTTCCAGTGTTTTTTTGATTGTAATTGACAGTGAAATATCATCTTTTGGGGTCCCAAGTAGCGCACATACAGCAAGATTCTAATGAGAGCGCCAGCAACCAGAGAAACGAGAAGTCGCATGAGTGTCCTCAAGGAAGTACCAGTGGAAATGACTTGTTAGAAATTTGAGATGAAGTAATAAAAGGCAAAGGTATCTGTATCACTCAGGAAGTTGTCCATCTCAAAGGTTGAAATCAGATGGCGGGCATAGAGGTAAAGGATTCATTTTGGAAGACCAGGTCCACGAATCTGTAACTGCTTGAAGGAGAAATTCAGCAGTGACTAGGAATCATAACACTCGGAACTCCGAACATTGAACACAGCTGCAAGATGGCAAGGTGCATGAGGAATGCTTTCGGGAAAAACAAAAAAGAACCACAAGTGAATGTGACAATAGTCTTTCAAGGGAGATCAGTCGGCTGGTTGCGGGAATATTTTGGGAACAGAATTTAGGTTCCTCCTCTTATATTTTCATGTGGGGATGGGATGGAGGGGGGCTGTCTTGACCATCCAGGACATGCACACCCCACATAGGATCAAGGTACTTGTTTAGACAGGTATGAGAAAAATTGTAACAGAGAAGGCTGCAAAATTACATGGCCAACAACAGCGGCCTGCCTTTGTGCCTCTCCGAGGACCACAGAGTAGGGAAACATTGGCTGGATCTGTGTTTGAAGAAGAAGCAGCAAGAGGCTCACGATTATCTGCAAAGTGAACTTTCATAACGCATGCCTCTTTGTGTGTGTGTGTGTGTGTGTGTGTGTGTGTGTGTGTATGAGTGAGTGAATGTGTGTGTGTGTGTATATGTGTGTGTGAGTGAGTGAGTGAGTAAGTGAGAAAATCTGACACCATCGAAAAATTGCCTAGGTTTTGTGTGTGTATGTTTTTTTATAATTTGAATCAATGTTAAACGATGACAGTCTTTTGCAAGGATTTAGTCCAATCTTCAGTTTCATTCACTTTTCTCTGTGATCTTGAGTTGCAGTTTTATACAACTGGTGTGTGTGTGTGTGTGTGTGTGTGTGGTGGTGTGTGTGTGTGTGTGTGTGTGTGTGTGCATGCTTGCACATGCATGTGTATGTGTGTGTGTGTTGCATCTTTTCTGGTCCCTGTGAGCAGCTAGAAGAGAGCGTGTACAAGCTGCACACCAATTCCAGCAAATGGTGCCTCAGATGTCACACTCCCAGATATCCAAAGTGAGATCGTCCCCTCATTACGCATCATACAAGGGAAACCCAGGTCGCCGTAGGCATATGCCGAGGAAATGTAAGTATCTTGGCATTGTTTTTAACTTTTTACATTCATTTTTACGTGCCTGCAAGCATACTTTCTTGGGGCTTTCCTTAAAAATCATGTAAAACTATGTCGCACTCTGGTATAGCATTTCCTCACAACGTTGCAGAAGTGAAAGACATTGACAAAAGCTGTACAACAAAACACTTACCAGATGTGGCTGGAACGAAAACTGGACGGTGCACCACTCGTCCCCAGACTTGCATGAGCCTGCACTGTTTTGAAAGCAAGCTTAGAACATTTTTTTTGGGGGGGGAGGGGGGGGATAGCATTCACTCCAGAATCCTACTCCCCCTCCCAGCCTCATAGAATTTCATCTTTTTTGTTGTTTTGTTTTTGTTTGTGTAAGTGGGAATCCTGCTGATACAGAATTGGTAGTGACAGAAGTGTTTCCTTTCAAAATGTTGGTTGTTGAAAGTGAAAAGATGAATGCCTGACATAGTTGTTGCTTCTGACCACATCCTTCCGTTGCAGATGGTAGCGTTGGTGTAGCAGCGAACTTCCCCCCACTATGCTTCCCGAGGACTATATGCCTCCCATGCCGACCACCGCCACACAGCCCAACATGGGGCCTGTCTACCCTCCACAGACCACACAGATCCCAGCAAAGAGGGCAGGAAAAGGCGGAGAAAGGGGAAGAAAAATAAGAAAGGAGGGAAGAGGAAAGGGAAGAAAGACAAGAAATGCATCAGAAATAAGAGTGAGTTTGCTTTTCTTCAATAAATGCATACGCACTTCAGTCTTCCATCCACCCTCCCTCGCTACACACACACACACACACACGTTTGTTTATTACTAAACAATACACACACGCACACATACACACACACACACGTGCGTACGCACACACTCTCGCACTCGCTCTTTTTCTCTGTCTCTCTCTCTTGAACACACACACACACACACACACACACACACACACACACACACAACACACACACACACACACACACACACACACACAATCACTCACACACACACACACACACACACACACACACACACACACTCGCACACTCACACACTCACACACAACGTACACTCTGGCAAGTATGTTTAAATTGACGTGTATAATTTAAATAAAAGCAAGTTTAACATTATCCCTGTATATGATTACTGCATGAGTTCTCCCTCCCCCCCCCCCCCCCCCCCCCCCGCTCCCTCAAGAAGCATGCGCAATGCCACCCCTGCCTGCACAACTATCTGATTTTTTTGGTCTAATTTATGTTATGTGATGTATTTGATGAATTTTGTGATCATGTTCGATACATTTGAACAGAAGACAGCATGACTTTTAGATTTGCATACTTTCACAGCTCTTAACGATGTCATAATAGGACAGCACATGGATGGGTCATGTAACCAAAACTCTGAAAAATTCAATTAAATTTAGAGTTCACACACACATTGCACTGAAACGCACACAGACACAGCAAAGACGTGCACAAGTCTGCACACTTACAGTTACACACATATGTGTACATTGACACAAATGCATGAGTGCACGCATGTACCCACATACACACGCACATATACGTACACATGTGTGCACACACACACACACGTATACACACACAGAGATGATTTTGATGGAAAGCATGCTAAATTCCGATGATCATTTGGATTAGAGCCGATTAGCTGTGTAATTATCTGTATCATTGTTATTAACTGTGACATCATCAGTTTCACTTTCGACCCCATACTTGTCTAGACCAGCTGCATCATCGCCACTGTCAGTGTCAGCATCTTGTATGTCGGTTGTATCACTGACAGTTACTGACTTGTCATCATCATTGCCGTCATCATCGCAATAAAACAGATTGTAAATGTCCATGTATTTAACAGTACTTGGCCAGGAACATGTGTCCGAGTGTGCATCGCTGCTGAACTTCTTGAATCAGTTGACGCACACCTGTAAACTTGATCTGGAACATCTTCAGATAAATCTTTTTCATCTTCCTGATCATCACTTTCACAATCTTTCCCCATCAGAACCACCTTAAACATGTTTTTTGATAACATATCCCAGGAAAACGCTTTGAGCAAACCAGCACTGTACATTGTACTTGTAGCTGACGAAACTCAAAACACTCATGCCCACAAAATAGAAAAACCCCGTCAACCATACTTTGTTCAACCATGGTTACCAGCCCTGACCTTCACCTGAACTTTCCTATGGGGCACGATCAGTAGACGGACCTTCCCTCCCATGGTTGCTTTGCTTTTCTTTTTTAGGTTTGAATTCTGGGGAAAAATTTAACAGACAGCACACCCCTGAGGGTGCACCATAGTCAAGAGTCATTTCAGTAAGCACACTGTAGAGTGAGGTACATGTGCAGCAGAGAATCAGGCAGCGCACTCCTCGATGTGCAGCATAGGGGAAGAAGTTGTCTTTCTGCCCCGTGCATCTAGTTCATATGGCCATTTTCACCCAATCAGAGGTTAGGTGTCGATCTCGATTCAATTCTTGCCCATTTTACTCTTATTCCATGCATAATTCATAGGCGCAGAGAGAGTATTTTGAAACTATCCCCCCCCCCCCCCCCTTATATTATGTGCTGCTTTGAGTAAGTAAAGTTTGAATGATTTGGTGATTTTTTCTTCTTGACACCTGTGACCAAAAATAATGTCACAGTTACGCAAGGTTTAGATGGGGAAAAAAAAGATGATTGTAGCAGATGAAAATGTAGGTTGAAAAAATGTATAAATTTACATGGTCTTAGAAAAATATTGAGAGTGCAGCTAGCTTACTCGATACAATAATGAGCTCCCACCAAATTTGAATGTGCATGCAAAGGCACTGTACTACTGTAGCTGTGTTGGGTACTTATGTTGCCGAACAACACTGAGCAAAGGAGGTGCACTGTCGTTTCAGTTGAAGATGGTGACAGGGAGATTACAAGAAGAATCTGAACATCAGCCTGTTGAGTTTGCGGTGAGTGTGTAAGGACCATGGATGTTTTGCCACACATCCTTTAGACTGAAATTACTTTCTCGCCCACAGATGGCACTTTTCAGCTTGCCATGTCCATACAGGTCCGCAGGGAGGTAAACAGGTGGGACTGCACACCGATCAGGACACTGTTGGATTCATCGTTAATCTGTAGCCTTCATGCTTTTAGCCTTGATCAGGATACTCTCATATGAAAGTCATTGATCATGATGTTCGGCTTCCGATGGCTTTTTCAACAACAAAAATTTTCTGTGTGACCCCCCAGGGGTATTCTTAGTTGAAAAAAAAGAATTTCTGTGTGTCCCCCCCAGGAGTGTTTCTGCAGTCTGTGATGGTGCATGGTAGTCAGGTCCCTGTTGCCTGCTATGAAGTGAGAGCTGCACGCAGTCCAGTGCGGAACTACACAGTGTTTGCAGACCACAAAGGTGAGTGCACTGTGGTGGCAGGCTGTAGAAATGGCACAGACACAAGTGGCCAAGAAATGTACACACTTTCTCTTACATGCTGTATTGCAACCTGGAGTTCTTCATGTTCTATGATTAAAACTTTGAGATCACATGCACGCACGCACACACACGCACACACACACACACACACGCACACACACGCACACGCACACACACATACACACACATGTGCAGACATGCATTGTCGCAGGATTATTGCTGGAATTTTTTTTTATGACATGCCATTTTTCAAACTGTCATAGAAGTTACAGCCACTTTCAAAAACTTCATGCATGCTTGTGATCATTACAGCTTTATTTCAGCATTAATTTGTTCCCGAAAGAAGATTCACTGGGTAAAGAAGCTGTCTCGGTTATAAAAGAAAACAGATGGTGAACATCTTTTTTAGTTCTTGCCTTTTCAGACTGATTCAGCAGGCTTCACGATTGTCTTAGTTCATTCACACTGGCATTTTATGAACTTAATTCTTATCATCTTTATTTCATTTTATTATCTTATTTAGGATAAGCTATAGGTTATATTTTCATGTGGAATAGTCTGTAGGTTTGTCCGTAAGAGAAATTAATTTCTTCCTTTTTCCATATCATCACAGGCTTGGATGCAGTTTCAGTATGCGCTTTTGTTTTCAGCAATGTCGGAGAATGAACCCAAACTCTTTTCCCCGAAGATCGAGTATGGCTGCCTGAATGGCGGGATAAAAAACGGTCATACACACAAAACTCCACTGCCTGTCTATACAGGCAGTGTCCGCAGGAGTATCAGCCTGCGTACGCAGAAAGAAAGAAAGAACCCAAACTCCATTTTCAGCATTGTCGGAAAATGAACCCAAACTCCATTTTCAGCATTGTCGGAGAATGAACCCAAACTCCATTTTCAGCATTGTCGGAGAATGAACCCAAACTCCAT
Organism: Conus ventricosus; assembly: GCA_018398815.1. Classification (NCBI taxonomy): domain Eukaryota; kingdom Metazoa; phylum Mollusca; class Gastropoda; order Neogastropoda; family Conidae; genus Conus; species Conus ventricosus. The sequence continues at coordinate 49,566,558 of CM031612.1, forward strand.
TTTCAGCATTGTCGGAGAATGAACCCAAACTCCATTTCAGCATTGTCGGAGAATGAACCCAAACTCATTTTCAGCATTGTCGGAGGATGAACCCAAACTCCATTTTCAGCATCATTTTCTGTTCCATATCTAGCTCTTTGGCTATAGCAGCAAACAGGGAGAAGGAAGAACATCTCTCATTTTCATGTTACTTAACAGGCCCTGTATACAATTTGATATTATGTGTATCATAGACTTAGTGAAAATAGTGTGTGTGTGTGAGTGTGTGACTATTTATGTGTGTGTGTTTACAGAGAGAGAGAGGGGGAAGGAGGTTAGTTATTTATGTATATTAAGATGCATCAGAGTATGTAAGAGTTAAAGTGGGTCAGTTTTTTTTGTCGGAAGTCCAACACTAAAGTGACTCGAAACGGGCCGTAGCAAAGAAGACTTCTTTATGCACAAGATGCGGATAATCAGTTTGCCATGAGCACATGTGCTGTCTTAGCTTATTAAAAGACTTTAAAGAAGACTGGTAGAATTTACAGTAGAATTATTAAAAAAAAAAAAACCAACAGAAAAAACTGATCATGATTGATTTCAAGTGTGAATTTGTTCATTGATAAGCCCAGCCATGCATGAAAGCCCCCACCCCCTTTTTTTATAGTTCAAATCTTTGCCAAGTCATTACTATAATGAAGGAAGAATTGTTAGCCTGCACTTTTTTCCCCCCACTACTTAACCCTTAACCTGGTATATATTCGCTATAGATATTAAAGAGCCACTGGTGAATTAACAGACAGAAATTCTCAGAAAAACGTGCATCATCTTTATAGGCTTCTATCTTGTTTCTTGTGCATATTTGAACAATATACCCAGAATGAAAAATGTACAGAAATGAACAAAGAATACGAAAAACACAATGTTAGTGATTTAGTGGTCAACTGTAATTCACTCACCTGGATTATATTGGAGAATACAGGTAATCCAATTCGGAATCACACCAATATGCACACACACACACACACACACACACACACACACACACACACACACACACACAAACACACATACACACATACACACACACACACACACACACACACACACATATACACACACACACATTCATTCTTGGGTTTATAGCCCTGCCAACCACGGAGGCCATATCAGGGCTGTCCACACACACACACACACACACACACACACAGACACACACACACACACACACACACACACACACACACACACACACACACATACGCTCGCACACACACACACAAACACGCACACATATGTCAGATGCACATGCAGACACGCCCACTCATCACATTACATTAGCAATCAATTATCTAAAAGACAAAAAGTCATTTTTACTTACCTGAATTCTAAATGAAAAAATAATGGTATGTGTGCGTGCATGTGTTTGCCAGAGAGAGGGAGAGAGAGGCTCGCACAAAAAAAAGGCTCACTTTGAGTTGGGCTTCAGATTGCCGGCTTCAATTTTCCGTTGAGCGAACAAGTTGGTTTGCTCCACGATCGACCTCAAAATATCGTCACCAACTAAAAGCTGAAAATAGTCCAAAGGATGAGGATTGGCAGGAAAGTTGTCAACAAGCAGACGGCTTTCACCTTCGAACGGCATGTTGATTATTCCATCACCCCCTTCACTACTCCAACACTCATCTTCATCATCTTCAAAGTCTCTGTTGTTTGGGGCTTGATTCATGTCTCTGATGTCGCCCTCAAGCATCACATTTTGTAGAACAGCTTGTAAATCTTCTAAGTTACCATCCTCTTCATCTACATTCTCTACATCGCGGAAAAAATCTTCGAAAAAGTCCTGAAAAACATTCCTACCATGATCCACGTTTCGCGCAGCCGCCATCTTGGTGGTTTTGTTTACGCTTTGACAAGCAGTCTGTATAATCATAGCACAGACACTGAAAACATTGCCTGAACACTGAATATACAGGTTGCAGGGCCCCTCTAGCCTGTATTCCACAAATTGTAGCGCCCCTGACCTGGTTTCTAAGCCAAGAACAATAACCCCAAGCGGCTGATTTGCGTCACTGTGCAGCGCGACTATAGTCGCGACTACCAGTCGACAGTATAAACAAAGCAGCGCGACTATAGTCGCGATTACCAGGGAAAGGGTTAAGACAGTGTTTGTGTGTAACAGGGTAGAAGGTGTTTCATCTTCATGGAATTTACTTAACATTGCTTGTGCATGTGAACTTGGATAAATTCATTGACTCGAGGAGCTGTGTAAGAAATAACAAAAATCAAAAAAGCATGAAATATGTTTATACATCATTTTGATTACATAGGGCACCATGTTCTGGGCAGTCCAACACAGGATGAAACTCTTTACCAACTTCAGTCAATATAGCATGTCTGCATATTTCATTCTTTCAGCAAGCTACATCATCACCACTTATCTACTTCAAGCCAATGGCTGTAGCAAATTTTATGGACACAGGGTATTCTGACTGATCTGGCAGTTTCATTGTGAACTTTTTTATTGCAAAAAACAGTTGTTTTCTTTAATGACTCTCAATTTTAGTAATTAAATCAAGTTTAGATGAATGAGTCTCTTGGATTTTTTTTTCTGCATTACTACATAAAGAAATTAAGTTTATGAAACACTGTGAATCCTAAACACATTCATAACCAGTTTTTTTTTCTTAATAGTGTTGAAGCTGCTAAGTTGCTGTAATGTTCTTGTTGATTCGACAGATCAGACTGTTCTTTATTGAACAAACTATGGGAATGGGAATCTGCAAACTAATTACAAACCACAGTTTCTCTCTACACTGAAGCCCATGATCTGTGATCCGTGATCTAGTTCACAGACTTGCGACGACCTAAGAACTGATTCTGAATTGACGTTTGAATGATCTTTCTCAAGGAAGGGAATGTAACCTGCTCTTTGTGCTCGACTGAAACATATTAAGCGTGCTGAATTTGGATCTGTTTTGAATTGGTTTAAAAGTCGATTTTAGCTATCTGTTTGTCTCAATTTTTTTTTTTAATTCCACAGCATTAATAGCCTTGCTACTTTGGTCAAACCAAGTGAAAATGTTTACTTTCGAATCGAGAATACAATCTAGGTCAGTCATTCACAAACTGGTTTCAGTCATTGGAGAGTGGACACAAACTGATCTCCATTATAGGAGAGGTTTTATATGGTTGCATCCCTTTTGTGTGAAACCAAAGAATTCGGAGAACATGTAGAAGGATCCTTTTTTCCTACTGCAAACACAGGATCGGCAGGGTTCATGAACCTTGCTGATCTTGGATCACAAACTGAAAGATGGGGGAATTGAGAACAAAGGCAAGGTCACCGAGATCATGAACTAGACAAAGTAGGTTAACCATCTAAAGCTTCTTTCAATTAGGAAGGCTTTCATCAAAACTGAGTGTAGTTCTTTGTAGACTTGTCATGAAAATGTTGTCAGATTGTGAGATAGTTATGCTGGCCCCAAATTTGATCATTCTTCCCCTAACTTTAACAGCTAATGGAAATTTGTTGGTGCATATGTGTTCATTGTTCCAGCTAAGTTTTCTGTGACCGCGGCGATGAAGAGAAAGTTCCTCTTAGCCTTGCACGTACAACACCAGGACTCAACTGTTACGGTTATGGTGAATTCCAAAGGAGAGCTTACAGCCACACCACAGCAGGTCAACAATAGTGCCCATGCCCCTGCTGCCCCTGGAGATGGCCCAGTTCACATACACACCCGATGGGCAGAGCGTCCTGCTACATCATGACCCTGTCACCATTGCTGTCAACGTCACAAAGAAAACCTGCAAAGTTTCCATCATCTCTATCGACGTCGAGATAGATAGTGATGACCTGTCTTCTGCGAAGCGCAAGTACTCAGGAATTGCTAGTAAGTGTCAAACTCTGCTCACACGTGATTGTTTGAAAAACACATTAGGATGTTAAAGCTTTTGCAGGTTATTGGCAATTGTTTTAAACACAGATTCTGAGAGTTCTAGTTTTGATGGTTTCTTTTGCAGTGTATGAAAAGCAGGAACAACAAACTTCTTTTTTTTTCTGCATTCTACCAGTATTTTATTATACAGAAACTTACCTTTGGATCATGATATGCTGGTTTGTTGGCAAAGCTGACAGGACCTTATGAATACAATAGGGAGCTATACTTGCAAGCTCCCGTTCTTTTCCACAGTCCTGCCCGTGTCCTGGGGAAGATTGTAAGTTTCACCACCTGTCAAAACACTGGAAAAAAAAGAATAAATTCTTTAAACCAAGGGAAGTAATCACAGCCTAGATGTCAAAATTCTTTAAACCAAGGGAAGTAATCACAGCCTAGATGTCAAAATTCTTTAAACCAAGGGAAGTAATCACAGCCAGTATTCAGTGCTTAACCCCTTCGCTGCTATCATATTTTGCTAAGTCCCATGCTAAGAAATTTTTTAGAAAAACACAAAAATCACGCCTATGCTTTTCATTTGCTTATAATTCAGAAGATATTGAAGATAGCTACATAAAAGTATATATCAAATGAAAGGAAATTGAATGAAGAATCTGTAACAATAACAAAATGGAATGATATGCTAGAATGACACATGAACTCCTTGAAATGCAATACAAAAAAATGAAAAAAATCAATCGTGATGTTATTAGGTGATGCTGGAGCTCACAGCAGTTCATAGCACATTTTGTATTGAAGATTTACAGTGTACAATGATCCAGGAAGCAGTGTCTAGTCACAACATAGCACAGTCTAGCGACACAAAGAATGAAAGGTGTTTATCTCCCAGTTTCTGTCACCTGTAGAATTCCGAAAAACACACAAATCACGCCTATGACTTTCATTTGCTTATAGTTCAGAAGATATTGAAGATAGCTACATAAAAGTTATATCATATGAAAGGAAAATAAATGAAAAATCTGTTTGTAACAAAAATATAATGAAATGGTATGCCAGAATGTCACATGAACTCCTTGAAACGTAATATAAAGAAATGAAGACGTCAATCATGATCTAATCAGATGATGCTGACCTCACAGCAGTTTATAGCACACTTTGTGTTGGGAGTTATACAGTGTACAAAGGCCCATGAAGCAGTGTCCAGCCACACCACACCACAGCCTAGCCACACAAAGAACGAAAGGTGTGTAGATCTCCCAGTTTCTATCGCCAGTAGAAACACTGAGTGTGATAGTTCCGGAAGCAGTCTTCCAAACACAATCCTGGTTTGCTGGGGCAGTCTGGGCAGTAATACCTGGTGTCTTTCCTCTGCCCTTTCTTCCAGCAGACACGGCACCTCTTTGATGGCCGTGCTTTATGTTGGGTTGGGGGCAGCACACCGATGAAGTGTCGAGCGCACAACCTGACAGCATGGTCGTCTTCAGCATTAGCTGGATCTTTGTTGCCCAAAATCATCTCATTCATGACTTCTTTCTGGAAGTCAAGGAAGGAGCTGCTGTGACCATCCTTCCTGAACACAATGTGTGTATTCTGCATCCAGCACCAGCAGGTCCAGCAACAGGCCCAGCACCAGCAGGTCCAGGCTGAACATCATCTCCATGCTGCATCAGCCTAGCTGTAACACATTGAAAGCAAGAGTCCAATTTTCCACAAAAATATTTCATGAAATAAAAAAAAAATGTACCACTCGCACACCACACACACACACACGCACACACACATGAAAACACACACACACACACACACACAGTGTAAACAAGCCACACCCCCTTCTGTTGGTCCAATAAAACTCAAATAAACAGCACACAAAATCACTTCAAAATGATAACATTTTTTTGTATCTACTCTTGCTTTCAGTTTATGAAAATATTCACAAACACATACACACAATAAGCGAACAAACATACACAAACTGAAATTGGGTCATTAGCATGCCACGCCCCCTTTCATTTTCATCAAGCAAACACTGCAAACAATCCAATGAGTTATGCTTCTGAACAAGTAACTTCACTGCAACATTGTTTAGATCAGTATTATTTATCACTGTGTGCTTTCTGTTTTCTAGAAAAAGTATCAACACACACACACGCGCGCACACACACACACACACAACACATACACACACACACTCACTCACTCACTCACTCACTCACTCACTCACTCACACACACACTTCCCCCTACTCCCACCCTGCCCCTCACACGAACACACACAGGGCATAGTGGAAGAGTTGTAAGAAACACTTGTAAACCACAAGCAAACCAAACACTCGGTGTGATTGAGAGCGAGCGAGCGACTGACACTGGCACACGAGCCCAACGCCTTGAAAGTCGGTCAAGCACACTGGTCATTGATGACTGGCTCGCTCACTGACGTGGCTCCCCGATCAGCAGTACAGACATACAATACACATACTTGGTTGTTCTGTTCACAATTATACTGAAAAGAAAAGCAACACCATTATGTTATAAAATTGAACGAATCTCTCAAATACACTCAGCTGCGTCTTGAATGATTGGATCTCCATGCTCTGAGTCTGACTCAGACGACGAGTCATTCAACAAAGCTTCTTCCACTTCCAGATCAAACTCTGGGTCGTTTGCATCAACTTCATGAAGTTCAATGCCAGCTGGATCAAAATCTTCATCTCCACTATCTTCATCTCGGTAAATTTCGTCAATAACCTCTGCAACTGTATACCTTCGTCATGGGGCAGCCATGGCTTTGAATACTGAAAGTAGGACTTCACAGTACCTTGCTGATCGATCGTCATAAATTATGTAAATGAACCAATTATCTTGAACAAATGGTACACCAAAAGCAAAGAGTGGTCAAGGGAGCTTATCAAATCATAAATCGAGGGATTTTCGGCAATGCTGGATGAAACGGAAAGAGTGTTGAATCATGACAAACAACGTTCGTCAACAGCGCATTGCAGACGGCACTTTTCATTACGGACACTGTACGTCAACAGCGCAGTGAAGAGGTTAAAGATTTAGTATCTGAACCCATATGTCCTTTTACTTCAGTACAATGACATCGTTTACAGTGAGCCTCATTCCCAGCCATACGCAGTGCACCCCCAAGCCCATGCTCACCTCTTTTCCTTCCCATCATCTCTCCGAGTCACCACCAATGAAAATACTTGTAGTCATGAAAACTTTCAATTGTTTATTATAATTAGTGTAGAGTGAAAGAAAAAAGGCTAAATTACAACTGAATTCAACTTGTATAATTGTGTCTGTGTTGTTTTTTGTTTTGTTTTTTATCATTCGATATTGTGAAAATGTCAGTTGTGAAGATGTATTCAGAGGGGTACATCTGAGAGAGAGTGAGAGAGCAATCAAGACTTGGACAGAAGGCTTTCACAGTTATACAAACCTTTTTGTCAAATCAAAATCCAAAAAAAAAAATTGAGTGATTGATTGTTCAAATGAAAATCATCATCTATCGGAACAATCATTTAAAGGGTCAAAATTTATTAGCGTGATTATTTATATAAAATATTCAACAACATGATTGTCTGATTTATGTAGGTGTTGACATGATATGATAATGATGTACTCATGTTTAAATGGTTGAATTCGAAATGAACATTCATGAGAAAAACCCAAGTAAAGTCTCTGACATGAGTGTCTTTGAACAATATTCCATTTTCTCTTGGATCTTGGCAGATTGGCTCTAGTCATTTCAACTTTTTTCTTTCTTTCATTCTTTGCGTCTTGTTTAAAAAAGGAACCCTCATCCAAACTTGTTGGTGAGTGTTACATCAAGATCTATGTGATTAATCCTCGTTCAAACTTGATGGTGACTGTTACATCACGATTTACGTGTTTGCTGGTATGTGCTAATCATTCGAAAAATGTCCAGGAGTGAAATTATGAGCACGGCCTGTTTCATTTATGTGCATTCTCATTTCAGTCAGGGCCTTGAAGCCACCCCGCTCAAAGAACAGAAAAGGAAAGGGGAAAAGGAAGAGGATTCCCAAGGGTTGCCTGGCCAACAACGTTGCAGCTGACCGAGCGTCTGTCATCAAAGGCAAATTTCTAATGCGTTACGCAGTGTGAAGGACTTTGGGTCATCGCTGTAAATAGCCGAGCTTGTAACACATGTGTGATGTCACTCGTTGGTTCTCCCTGCTCTCAATGGCTGCTTATTTGCAGTTTGTTTCAATGAAAGGTCAACAAACGGGCGAAATGTAATGTGGAAACACACTGAGAATCAAGGAGATGCAAACCATGTCATCGTTCACACACCAGTCATTTTGATGCATTTGCAGTATGTGTGTGTGTAGTTCAGTTTGGGAAAGTGTGGCTTGGAAGAGAGGGCAGGTATATTTCTTCACAAGAAATAGCCTGTGGTGTTGTTGCTTTTTCTTCCATGTAGTGTTCCTTACAATGGAACCATCCTGACAAACACAGTGAAATCGGCTTTTAACATACGCTTCATCATCCATGGTATACGCTACTGCATTCATATTGGCAGCTATTTAATTACAATTGTCCCTCTTTTTCTTTCCGTTGTTTGTCACCAAAGAATGAGAGACTGATGCACAATAAAGCCAGATGGATTATTTTTGAAAAAAAAAAAATGTTACTCATTCTTACAAACAGGGAACAGTGTTTTGTCAATTTGAATTGTACAATTGATGACATGTTCATATTCTTTTAGCTCTCTCATCTTTTATTCCTCCCCTGTAGTATTGTCTCTACACTGCTTGTTCTGGCCTCACCATTCCAGACTCCTCCTGTCACGACCTTAGCACTGACAGTCCACAGTGAGCGTCCAGTATAAGGTGGTCAGGAGGTAACCCACCAGAGTGGACACTGCTGAGTGGAGTCACTTCAGTGGTGTTCAGTGACAGTGCCTGTTCTGACGCAGCATAGGCAGGATAGCACCGTTGTGCTCCCAAATGATGGACGTCGACCGTTTCAGTCACGGGGCAAGCGTGAATGAGCAAACATTTGGGAAGCCATCCAGTGACAGTCCCATGGGTTTGTTGGCACTGAAGACTTTAACAGGAAACGCCATAGGCAGTGATGTCAAGTGGAGATGAAAACTGAGGACACTTGTGGAGCAGGGCTCGAAGGGCCACAGAAGTTTACATGATTTTATGATGACCTAGGAGGATGAGGACGATGTCGATGCTGCTGCTGTCATGGAGTGCCATTCTGGTCGACTTTGTTATTTGACTTTGGGGGAAAAGGTTGAATTAATGCTATTGATCCACGCAGCTCCTCCACCCTTTCCTTCCTCCACCAGTCTTATGAAATGAAGGAGGTATGGAAAAAGTCAGTCGGTGATGCCTACGTTCAGAGGTCCCTTTCCAAAATGAATACTATTCTGAATTAATCGATCCCAGCATGCATTTCATAGCTGTGAGGGTGAAAGATTGATATTACTCCTTTGAACCTCAAGAGATCAGGAAAAAGCATATCTGATACTGTTGAACCATGAAAGCGATTATGATTTTTTTGGAAGAAAACAAAAGCATTTTTTAAAAAGCTGCCATATTTTGCCATCAGGTGATTGTAAGTTTAATGATTCTGAAGGAAACAGGCACAGCCCCCCTCCCCCATCCCTCCCACCTCCCATCTTCTTCGTATGCCTGTACAATCAAGCAGAAGTTTACAGAGTCCATTGAAATGGCTTGGTAGCATGCTTTTTTACGTGAATGTTCAGTTTTTTTCTTCTTTTGAAAAAAAAAATGTTTTTGGACAGCTCTTATCACGGTGCTGCAGTAATTTTTTTTTCTTTTAACTTTTCTATTTTTTTCTTTGATAAGCTGTAAAGAAAATTGTGTTCACACACTCGTACACACACAAACACACACGCACACACAGATACACACACACACAACACACATTTATACACACACAGTCACTTACACACACACACACACTCACACACACACACACGCACACACACACCACACTAAAAAAAAAACTGAGACATTGTGAATAACCTTTTCCACCTTGGGGCAGGTATCCGCAAATGGATTTATGTTGTACACTATAATGGATAAGAAATAATGTAAGAAGAATTGGAGTAAAAGCTAAGAAGAGAAGATTCTAGAGAGATCAGTGGACCAGCCAGTTATAGAGACGCTGCTGTACAGAATGTTTTGTTGCAGAATGGGACTTTTTTCATCAATAAAGTAGTTCAGCATTTGTTTTGTCTGTATTTACTGGTGTGAGGCTGTGTACATGTGCTTCGTATAGGAAACAATTTGCAGATCATTTTCATTCGATTTTGATTCTGTAATGACATGGACAAGCACACACAGCCAACATCAAATGGACACATGCACACACACACACACATACACACATGCACACCACACACACACACACAGACTCGCACGCACACACAGTCGCACACAAACACTCGCACACATCCTTGGCTTCCCTCCAAAACCCAGAAATGTGTATGTCGGAAAAATTATCTGAAATCGGTTTATATTAATTATTTAAATCAGAGATCATTATGTGCACTCAGCTGAGTCTCGCGGTTGTATTTTTGTGTCATGAAGTGAAGAGTTTGTAATGAAAATAAGAAATAATTCCATAGAAGATGCAGCAAATTTTTCAATACATGTGCAGAAAAAAAATGTGATGAACTAATAGTTTGGGTATCTAGCTGCATCCAGTTTTATTGAAGTGTGCATGTTTTCTTGTTATCCATAGCCTAATTTATCTTCCAGTTCAAAATCACGAGCATCCAGCTGACGGTTGTAAATCAACCTCATAACATAGCTGCCAACCCTCCAAAATTTTTCTGGAATTTCCCAGTTTCAGCCACCGTTCCCCAAAATCCGGAATTGAGTGAAAAATCCAGAATATCAAAAAATTGTTGAAAATGATAGGGTTTAGGGGAGGTCATTTTAAAAGAAGGCTGATAACGTATTGTAGAAAAAGACCCTTGTGACATTACGTGAATGTCGGCATTTACATGTAACAGAAAACGCACTTTCCGTTAAAAACCCACATTCCTTATTTGAAGTAATAAGGGGTTAAAATACTTTCAGTCAGTGCCAAATGGCCCCATGTTCACCCCATTCTGTCCCCTTCATCCCCTAGTCTCCAGAAGGCTGGCAGCAGTTTAATCCAGTTCCCCAAGGAAAGAGCATAAAAAAAATCCTGTCAGAGACTTGAACCTCAGATTTAGAAACTTTTTCTCATCTTGAAGAATTTATCCATTACTCCCTGGGAATGGTGGCATTTACGTCTTTTTTAACCTGTGGTCGTTAGAAATGGGTTAACAAACCACATTCTGTTCTAGCATGAAATGTGCAGTGAACACTCCCCTTGGTACGGGTGGGCATGATATCTTCCAACCATAGTTTTGCCCAAAGGCATGTCACCGAGTGACACATACGAACAGCTGCAAACAATAGCACATGGTGAAAATTAATAAAATCACCAGAAGAAGACGAGAAAGCATGGTGCTTGTATGGCGTTCAAGATGTAGTCCAAGGCCTTGCTTAAGAAGCCCTCGTGGCCATAGGGGTAGGGCAGGCCTACTCGTTGAAGAGACGACCAGTGCAAAGTTCATCTCTCTCCTTGTGTGAGCTTATGCGACACAGGACCACTGCCTCATAACGATGAATGCCCAGTGGCGCTGAAGAGGCCTTGTTGGAGAGGCAAGGCGACGACTGTTAATATCACACATCATCAAAACGCCAATAATCAAACTCGGACACTGAGAAAAACAAATGAAATCAGACCTGAATATCTGTCTGGGAAGAAAGAAGACATTGTGGTATTCGTCCGAGAAGAAAGAAGACATGGCCATTTCTTCCTTTTTTTGTGAACAGAAACTTTTGGGGGGAGAGGGGGGTACAGATGCAGGGCCATGCTTTATTGACAAAGTCATAACATTTTGTGAAGATAGCTTAAAGACTGACCCAGTCATTATGTGGAAATTATGACCGTAGTTCATAAAATATCTAGGACTTACGGGAAGGTGAAAGTCCTCTTATTCTTCCATACAAACAAGAGAAGTCTTGTCTTTAAGAGCTAGAGGGCAGAAACGTTTTTTTTTCTTTTTTTTCCCCTATTATGTGCTATCATTCTCTCCCCCCCCCCCCCCAACCCCTCCCCTCCTACAGACATAACCAGTACTTTTAACTGGTAGTTCATATTCTTGTTTTTCTTCACGACTGAAATTTCTTGCACACACAATTTTATCACTTTGAAGTTCTGCAGCTGCAAAAGTAGGCTCGTAGGATATTTCTCTCAGATTTTTTTACCCGATGAATTATTGTCAGTCCTCATACAATTGTCAGTCCTCATACAAATCAATCTGGTTAACTCTCTTGGCATGTTTAAGTGTTGAACACTTTGCCTCCAGAGGTATAGAGGGGTCAGTCAGAAACAGATCAGCCATATCTCGGTGTATATTTTTCTTCATGAGTTATCTAATGTCTGTGTTTAATATCTTCATTTGACTCTGTGTGTGTGTGTGTGTGTGAGATGAGAGAGAGAAGAGAGAGAGAGTTTAAACAGTCTACGACGCAACTTTACAATGATCGGTTAATGATCAGAGCTCATTAATGCTCTGTTTTCTGTCTGTTTTCTGTGTGTGTGTGTGTGTTGTTCAGTGTATGTAAGTGCTCCTTCTCTCTCTCTCTCTCTCTCTCTCTCCTCTCTCTCTGTGTGTGTGTGTGTGTGTGTGTGTGTAGGTGACACATGCGAGATTGACTTTGTGTCTGCGTCTGCGGGCTAATGTTCCTGTTACGTGTTGGCTCCATTGGACAGTCATTCACACTTGTAGCCAAATCCCTTGCGATTTCAGTCATTCAGCATGTTTAATCACAGCTCCAGATAATCCCACAACACAATATGTGAGATAATGTCGCGCGAATCATCACATTGATCACACGGGTACCATTAGCAAGCACAGGAACACGTTCACTAAACAGCTAAACAGACCTTCGCAACATCAGTACACCAGTACTGGCGACGAATCAGTCACAGTCTAGCACATACACATAAATGCAAACACGTAAGTAGATATTACGGTAGACATATATGCGCAATATTGAAATAAAGCGATTGTTTAATATGGAATAAATGGAAAACTTACTAAAATAAAAAAAAAGATGAAGTGAAGTTGAATGATGTCACACTCCAAACTTCATAGCCATGTGTGTGTGTGTGGTGGGGGGGGGGGGGGGGGGGGGGGGGGGGGGGGGGGGGGGGGGGAGGGTGCATGCGTGTGTGCACGCGTTTCTGTTGATCTCTGTTAGTGTGTTTCACTAAACATCTCCTCGCAGGAAGATAGATTTCAGCCACGTTCTTACACCGATTTAACACGCCATTTTGTACTCCCACCAAAATAGTCTTGAGTACATTTCATATACGGGAAAAGTACCTTGTCCACGTAACAAAGAACACGCTACTTTCTCCACGCTATACTACTGAGTTTACATACTGTGGAAAGGTTCCAAGGCGACTTCGCTAGCACACACAGTAGACTGCATCATATACGTCATTACATAGCCTACGTTATGATGTAAATGATTACGTCGTCTGCGAGTCTGTGATAATCTAACCTCAAATGGCACTTAAAACATCTAGGCCTGTAACAAGTAAAACCGGGTAGGCCTACTCGGATTCTTTGGATCTAAATCAACAAACGACTGATGATAAGTGAAGTCGATATGTTTATAACACAGGCATTCAACTGATAAGACATTCGTGTGTGCCCAAAACTATACAGATATACAAAAGTATGAATATATGTACACTACACCTATGCACAGCCGGGCCATTTTTTGCGTACACGAAAGTCACATGAGAGTGGTTTTTTTTGCATGGCTAGAATCGCTGTGGTAAAAGAGTTCTTATTCTTCTGTTAGTAACCACAGTCAAGTGTTTGTTAGGCCTACGTTTGGGGTGAAGACGACTGAAAAAAAAGGAGAAAAAAAAAACCTTGAGAGAAAGGAGGAGGGTATAGAGTACAAAGAAGGGTGGAGTGGGGGGGGGGGGGGAGGGGAGAGTTGGATTTACGGAATTGCAGATACCTTCCTACTGAAGGCACCTGCCATTGGAACCTGCACTATTTCCTGAGGGAGCAGATTCCAGTCCCCTACTGTGCTTGGGAGGAACGACATATTTCTTTGTTCCGTCCAGCATGTTATCCTGCTGAATTGTTGGTTGTGGCCCCTCCTTGATCTTGTTGGGGGGGGGGGGGGTTTAGTTGGTTTAACTTTACAGCCGTTGTGTTGTGTTTCATGTTGTAAAACATGGTTAGTCGTGCCGCTTTCCGCTCGTCTCAAGAGGTGGCCATTTTAGTTCCTCCAGCATGGTGGTGACGCTGGAGGTTTGCTTGTGGTTGTTCATGACGAAGCGGGCCGCTCTACGTTGGATGGCCTCTATGTCCTGGATATCTTGGGCAGTGTGTGGGTCCCAGACAGCGGAGGCGTATTCCAGCACTGGTCTCACTAGTGCTTTATATGCTATTTCTTTGACCTTCCTGCCGGTGTTCTTTAGATTCCTTCGCAGGAAGCCTGTTGATGTACCTGTTCCATTTGCCGTCGTTTTGCAGGGTCACTCCGAGATACTTCGTGTTGTTGCTGCTCTAGACAGTCTGGTTTGTGGAGTTCATTTAGCTATCGCGAAAAGAGATCTGAGAACAATATGTGTAAGCACTCTGAAAGTATTTTGGAGTTGTTATGAGTTTGGTTTCTGATTTTTTTTTTTTTATGCGTCTCAGAAAAAAAAGATCGACATGAAAAACAAACGGTTGCTAAAAGGAACACGGGGAAGGAACTCTTAAACTCTAGTTACAAAGACAAGGCAAATAACTCTCATTTCAAGGAGCTCGAATGAAATCAGATCGGAGCGTTCTGATGAAGTCGCTACATAGGTCAGCAATTTGGAGCTGCAATGATTGGTTGCACTGAACTCTTATACAGACAAAATTAAGTTGGTTTCTGGTGTTTATGTGTAGGCTACAACGTTTACTAGAGAAACAAGTAAAGGGAAACCTTAAACCTTGTTACAAAGAAAGGAAAATAACTCTCACTTAAAAGAACTCTATGAAGTCAATTTCAGAGAGTTCTGATGAAGTCGTACAGTACCCTAGGTATATTTCGCGTAAAAAGTACAAATGGCGTGCTTCTTCGGCAGTTGGTTTGAGCACATGCAATATCACAATTTTACAGGTCCTTTTAGTGCTCCGTTCTATGAAAACAATAAGTACCAAGATTTGTGTACATTATCTTTAATTACCATCCACACGAGAACTCAATAAAAATAATAACACTTTTTTTTCTTAAAAAAATAAATAGATCATGCATGGTTACGGACTTCCCAAAGAGTGAGGAAAGGGGAGATTACAAGGGAGGGGTGAGGTATGATTGGTGAAAGCATTGAGAAAGAAATGGTATCTGTAAGGAATTTGTTCTATTTCGTGATATTCGTCATTGGAGAGTCCCCAACAGGTTTTTAAAAGAAACCAGGGAAAGATAACATCTGTTTTCCATTCAAAACAGGGTTACCTTTTCTCGGTTTCTGGCTCCCACAGGGGTAAAACTACATTATTTGAAATGCACGCCGGGAAAATCAGGGATTAATAAAATGGTTTAAGCGGCTGTTTGCATCACAGGTGCACCGTTTCCACCTGTGTTTTGACATTCTTTCTCACCGGGCTTATGCTAATAGTGACGCGGCTAAGGTAAAAACCCTGACATGAAGATTTAAAAGCAAGCACTTTGCACATAAATACTTCCGACATATTTAAACCCAATATTAGCGTCAGAAACACCGAATCCGTGAACTGTAGGAGACAGGGTTTAGACATAAAAAGTTGCGCAATTCTGCATAACTGTGCACTTCTGATGCGCTCGCTGTTCTGTAGGAAAATCAGCCACTAGTGGCCTTGAGGCCGCGCCGTCAATCTTGGCTACACGCGCGAGCCGTTGCTTCGTTTACTGTTTCCCCGTCAAATAGGTATTTTCGTGACGTTTATATCCCGGCTATTGGACGCCTTGATTTTATTTTGTGAATGTTTATAAATTCTGTGAAATAATAAGTGCCTTTGCTACCCTTTCTTCGCAAATCACGAAACAAGCAGGACAATTTCGAACAATTTAAATTAAAGACGCCTGATCTGAGAACAATTTTAGAGCAAGCACCGGTGAAATTTTACACACGTGACCTAGATTTTTTTCCCCGGCCAAGCGATTTGTTCCATTCTGCACAAATCCTTGCATCCTCCCCTGTTTATATCTAACCTTTCCACAGTTTTATCTCGACTGAAGTGCAGAAACAAAAAGTTAAAAATAAGGCAAAGCTGGGCGACCCATGGGACGCTAATTCCCCCCCCAAGGTGGCGCCATGCCGGTCAACGAAGCCACCCCTCACTGTGTATGGTGATTCGTTGCTGTCAAAACATCTGTATGTGTGTGGGGTGTGTGTGTGTGTGTGTGTGTGTGTGTGTGTGTGTGTGTGTGTGTTTGTGTGTGTGTGTGTGTGGATGGTCGTTGTTGTAAGGCATCTTCTATTTTTTATTCTCATTATCTTTGTAATTTATATATGTTAAAAGTAGCGTTATTTTTTTTATTTTTTTATATTATTGTTGTTATGACTATGGACTTTTTCGTTCTATGGTATGGGGTATGGTGTTCAAATAAGGAGTGGCCATGGCATCTGCTATAAAATTTAAGCGGTTGAAGCACAACCCCATCAGGATTTCAGAGGATGAACCTATCAACTGGAACATTTGCTTTCTGTGCCAGAAAGACACTTCAGAAACATTGATATGTCCAGCAAGAAAGATGGTTGAGGGTACAAATATGTTGCTGACAACTTGAAAGCTTTCTTGAATTGGTGAGAGACCATTTTGTACACTGTTCTTAGGTTTTGATGAACAAGACAGAACTTGAGACTACTTTTGTACAAACCATGCCTGCTGGCACAAAAGCTGTAGAAGCGAATTGGAACAAACTGTGCTGTTGGGGAAAGCGGAAAAAATGAATCTCAACCAGCAAGTCCGCAAAAAAGACGACTGACAGTTTCCCTCTCAAGAACTGCAAAGACATATGCTTTTTCTGTAACAGTCATCATCTCACTCAGTCAATCCAAAGTTCACAGTGTTCAAACTCTTGAAATGGACTGCAAAGTTAGAAAACAAGCAGCATTACTGAAGCCCAAAGAACCTTTACGGAAACTTGCTCAGGGGACATGGTGGCGACTGAACCCAAATATCACAAAAACTGTTTGGCAGCATTCTACAGGCGAAAACCCAGCATTGTTCAGTGAATTTTAAGTGAGGACTCTCCTATCCAAACCCACTCGCTTGCCTGGCGAGCTAGTGGCCTACATAGAGAAATTTCGCGAGGTGAAGATGATGCTCCTGTTTTCAGCATGCCCTTCCTGTGAAAGCTATACAGTTCGAGTGTGCAGAAACTGGGTTTGGAAGGGGGAAAACGTTCACAGCACACGCCTTCGTAACAAGTTACTTGAAATCATTCGGGGCTTACGTCAGCTGTTCAAGGCCGAGAAACTGTACTGATGTTTGACAAGGATTTGGTGAGGCAGTCAAAAGGGCATGTAATGAAAGTTCTGACGCGTGCATCTAAGAAAAGCAGTCAACGATTCGTAGAGATATTTTCAGCGTCGGAAAAAGGTTTTGATGGCAGTTCACTGAAAAATGTAAAGAGGATTCGACCCCGTCTTCTTTGAAAACTTTGATAAATTTATTTTGTGTGGACCAACACTTACAGTTGATGAAAGTGTTTACTTCAATTGCAACAGAACAAGTGTTCTATCTGTCTCACAGTTGATTCCCTTATTTGCAAGCAGTCACGCAGACTTTTACTTTTCAGAGGCACAACCAAAAAAAGTGAAAAACCCTGCCTCTTTACTTGAGTTTAAAAAGTTCATGCAGGGGACAAGTAGTTGATACACTCTTTGCTCTTGGTTTGGGAATTTCATATGACGGGATTCTATCAATTTCTTCAGAGATTGCTGCCCAGGTCTGCAGCATTTTTGAGCGAGCAGGAGTCGTCGTTCCTCCACAGATGCGAAAAGGTTGTTTTTACTACTGCTGCATTTGTTAAATCGACCACAACCCAGCTCTATGACAGCTGTTGACTCATTCCAGGGGGACAAGTGTGTCTTTGACTCAACACAGAAAAGCAGAAGAAGAAGGACAAAAACAAGATGCCCTAGTGCCACGTAGTAAAGATACACAGCAGAAAAGAGAACTTTTCCCACAGCTTTTTTCAGTATACGGCCTCTGCCTGTGCCATGTCAGGAAAGGAACAGACTGCGCCATATCTACCAGGACCCTGTAAACCTTGTATCAGTACTGCACAAAAAAATTATGAGGACTGAGTATGCATGGCTGAGGCATGTATAGTGTCGTGGAGAACAGCCAATTTCTGACAAAGACTTTATCTCAGGTGCTTACCTGCTTCATGCCAACCCTTTCCCTTTCATCTTCCTGTGGCAGATTCCTCTCTTTACCTTTGAGTTTGAGAAAGCTCATTTCGCTTGCGTTGTCAAAATGTGATGGGGCTGATCAAATCAACAGTGGAGTACTTGAAACCCACACAAAACCAGTCATTGCTGCTGATCAGCTCTGAATGCTTTAGCAAAAGAGATACAGTGGACATGGCCCTGACACTCACGGAGAACGAAAATTGCGTTCTTAGGAGGACTGCACATTGAGATGTTGCTTTCAAAACTCTGGTGACCGGCTGAACGGATCTGGATGGACAGCCTTCTCACAGCTGCTGGCATTGCTAATTGGTGTGGCTGACTCGTTCCTAAAGGCCTCCCATGTCACCAGAACCCGGCTTTCACACAAATCACTGCAGCTGCGTTGTATATCTTACAACAGCGAGCATTCCCAAACATTACAAGGAAGTCAGTCCTGCTGAACAGTCCACTGGCATAAAAGGAATGGCAGGACAGAAAATCAAAGGCAGCCACAGTTCAAGTACTGGACACTTGTACTTCACTTTCAAGTCACCATCCTGCAAATGATTTATTCATCATGCTGGCAAGTTTGTTCATACGTGGAACGTTTGTCAAAGCTGATGCCCTGGCTGTTTGCATTGGACCAACAAACTATGCACGGTGGTTGTTGGGCCCCATTCGTGACCATGGTTGCAGTGAAGAACATCCATCCTGAAATTTCCCTGAATTTTGCTCAGGGTCCTTTGTTGTCAGGAAAACGCAACTTTAAGTTTTCAAGCATTGCATTGAGCAAGTGCACGAGCAGTGCAATGCATCATCAAAGGCGAAGGTGGGCAGTGGGTTTAACCAACAAACCCAAAATGCTTTGGTCGTTGGATGATAGCAGGACCAGAAATTTTCGTATGCTTGATGATTTCGAGAAGCATCTGCAAGTAGTGAACCCACACAAATACACATCACGAACAAAACCAGTGTTCAGTACACTTTTGAAAGCAAGTGAATGCGTTTTTCATAGTTTTGAGGAGATGGGCAATCCATTTCAGAAGACAGTGGGTATCTGTTTGCTCTTGATACCAAAGACATCATGAATGAAGAAAGTTGTGTCCCCTGTCTACACCATCCCGAACTTGGAAAGGAGCAGTACAACACTTTCATAGAGGAACGTTTTGAAAAGCGTTCACAGCCCGTCAATGCCCTATTCGGAAAATGTGTGTGCATGTGTGGTGTGTGTGTGTGTGTGTGTGTGTGTGTGTGTGTGTGTGTGTGTGTGTGTGTGTGTCTGTGTGGTGTGTGTATGTGTGTGTGTGTGTGTGTGTGTGTGTGTGTGTGTGTGTGTGTTGTGTGTGTGTGTGCGCGTGTGTGTGTGTAACTCCCTCTCCCCTCTTTCCCTTTGTTGTGCTAATCCTCGTTCACATTTTCATATTTAAATGTTATTTCTAACTGTTAGAAAGGTATTGTTATCACAAGTACATTCATGAGCCCTGATTGGCCTAAGTGGTCGGCGAGGTATAGGCAACATGGATGAATGAAGTACTTGAATTTACTAAATATGTGATGGTTTGATTTTTTTTTGTGGCATTATGATCATTTTAAATTAAGTGAAGCCCTTTATAACTTACTATAACAGTGTGTTGGAAACACAAACATAAAAGTGAGAAATGTGTTCCGTGTGTCGCGGTCTCTAAAATTTACCATCCATCTTTAATCATCAATTACACTGAGAAAAGATGGCCAAAAAATTGTTTCCCATGCTAATATTGTAGAGGGTATCTAAAGTGTGTGTGTGCCAAAAGGCATGCTTTCACTCCCATTTGCAGGATTTGCCCAATATCCCTACCTTAGCCCCTGACTATAAGCTGACCCGTGGTGCAAAATGACTGGCATGTGTCCACTAGCGGCTGCTATTCCATGAAAACGGCGGTTTACTCTCGCTGAACGTAAGTTTCACACAGATTATCTCCCTTGCAGATTCTGAACATCATTGAGCTAGTGGCTCAGTCCGACACTCCACATAAAATTGTATCAACTTGTAGCACCCCTTCTCTTCATTATGAGTGAAATTTGAAAATAGATTTGCTTTTTTTGTGCATTTTCTTGTATGTACAAGAATTATGTTGTACGTTTCCTGCTTTGCCGAGAACAAAACATAATAATGACTTAGAACCCTATGTCTGCCTAGGCATTTGAGGTGCCTTTTGATGACCTTACGAAACGAAGACGTTTAAAAAGTACGCAACAACAGGAACACAAATCAAAGCGAAACAAAACAGCGAACGTGTTTTGAATAAACACAAACGTTTTCCCACTTACAAACTTCCATTCGCAGTGGAAGTGGGCCTACAGCAATGAGATCAGTGCTAGCAGAATCACGACTAACAACTGTTAGGGCTTAAGAAAAAGAAAAGTCTGCCAAGAGTTTCAGTTTAAAGTACTTTGGCGCCATCGGCATATGGGATTCCAACCAGAAGTTCTGGCCAAAGCAGCACACACTATCACAGCGTTAACAAAACTGACGACCATCTTGTGTGACAAAAACATCTATCTCATGTCATCAGACTCGTGCGTCCATTGGTCAACCCCATATTCCTTTTCGCTAGTGAAATATTTTTTTAAAAAAGATACGTATCTCCAAAGACGAATTCAAGGCTGGAGATGGACTATTTTCACAAGATCTGACCATACAGCCTACAGAGATCTCACTCCAAATACGGAAGTCCTCAATAGAACCAGATCAGCCAGTGCCAGTACCGTACGATGATCTTCTCACCATTGTTAACACACACACAAAAATGTCTTTTAAAGCAAAGTTTATCTTATTTGCATCGAAGATGAAGTCGAATATAAAGGAAAAGAAGAAGTATTAGAATCTAGATTGTTTAAACTTTGTCCTTTTGTTTCGATCTCTGTTCTAATCATTTCAATATTGGAGCAGGATCTGTGATTCGCCAGTTTTGTAAACTTCTTTGGGATTAGGCCACAGAATTTGCCCCGAATACCTGCTGGCAGGAGAGAGAGAGAGGAGAGAGAGAGAGAGAGAGAGAGAGAGAGAGAGAGAGAGAGAGAGAGAGAGAGAGAGACAGACAGACAGACAGACAGACAGACAGACAGACAGACAGACAGACAGACAGACAGACCAGAAGAGAGGACGTGGAGAGAGACAGACAGACAGACAGACAGAGACAGTGGCAGAGACAGAAATTATGGCTGAGTTTTACAACGAGGATATTACTGATCTCAACTAGAGAACATCAACGCTAAGGTCGTCTACTCTGGCTGGAAATCTAACTGGTGAGTCAAGAGTTACGTTTGACTGCTAGCAGCAGTAGCTGGAAAAGACCGTACAAAGCCTGCACTTGCAGAACGACAGCAACAAGCCAGCGAGGGACCAATAACGTCCAAACAGTTCTCGAGCTCTCTGAGACACATGTCAATAACAACGACTTTCTGCATCTGCGTGAAGCACGTGTCATGCAATGGCAAAATCTAGTCTGAAAACGCATCATCAAAATCTCGATCACAATATAGGCAAAATAAAGCGTTAAAACATAAAAAAAAACCGATGTCACTCGCACGCACGCGCACACACACTCACGCACGCGAGCACACAAACAAACAAACACACACACACACACCACACACACACACACAACACACACACACACACACACACACACACACCCCATACACACACAGCACGCACACACACACACACACCACACAACACACACACACACACACACACACACACACACACACACACACACACATGCGTACACGCATACACACACACACACACACACACACACACACACACACACACACACACACACACACACACACACACAGAAATCACCTGTTCTCAATCAGTTACACCTTGCAGATAATAGTTACCCCATCCCCCACCCCCTCAAAAAACAGCAGCAATGACAAAACAAAACAAAACAAAAAACAAAAACCCAGCCCCACGCAATTGACACAAGACGAAAATTGTTTTGGTCAGTTACATATGAAAAAATACGGTTATTTATTTGTGGCCCATCGAAGACCCGTCTGTAGAAATTATTATTTTCAATATTTATTCAGCAAATTATGCAACATCTTCGTAAAGCAGTTGCTCGGTCGTCAGGATATGATTCTCCCTTCACCCCAGCCTTTCCCCCACCCCTCCACAACAATACTATCACCAGTCTTCCGCTATGTACACGCACCCAGATCAGTTCCATTACGGAAACGTCGTTTTGGTCGCAGAGAAGATGTCTCAGTCGAAGTCGACGACGTTCGTCCAATCAGCGCTCACCCCTCCCTTTGCACAGCCAATCGCGGCTCAGTTACCTCCTTAGTCTTTTCCCGCCCTGCTGAAGCTGGCGTCTGTAGTTGAGGAACTCCATGTAGTAAGCCATCCAGCGTGTGAACTCTGGGTTGTTGAAGTTGAAGTGGAAAACCTGTCCATCTATCATCAATTCGTTGAGGTCATCGTCCACTTCGTCCTCCATCTCCGGGGTCGTCTTGGGCGGCTGCTGTCCTCCGCGTCCCACTCGACTCTGCATACCGTTGCCCACGCTCAACTCTAGTGACAAATCAGTGTAGACGTTGCTTTCGTCCTCCATGATGTCATTCAGTAGGTCTGCGTCATGGCTGACGTTTTGGCTGCTGCTGCTGTTTTCTCCGTTCACTCGGTTCAGGTTCGTCCAGATGGCCAGAGCCACGGCCTTGAAGGCTGGCCAATGGTCGTCAACGACACTGCACAACACATCGCAGAAAGATACACACAGTAAGCTTGAAATATTCATATATTGCTAAGCGAACAATGGTTACACTTACTGGTTTCAAAAAACAACAACAACGTTGAGACAGAATGGTTAGAGGTTACTATTATAGCTGTACTACACATGGAACGTAATACGAATAGGTAACATTCAAATGGTTGTTAATAAAACTGTGACTACGCCATACAAAGCAGATGACAAGAGATGAAACAGTCGATTGCACAAAATCTATATGCCAACAGGGACAGGTTAGACAGCTTGGGAATGGAGGAGGGATGGGGAGGAGGAGGTGCACTTGAAGAGCGTTGTGCACCTGAAGATTGCTTGGAAGCCAGGGGCACATTGACGGGGTGGGGGTGGGGGGGGGGGGGGGGGGGAGGGGGGGGGGGGCTGCGCAGATCTGTGCAATCTGGTGATAATCCATTGACATATCAACCAGCTTAGGACCATTTTAATTAACCTTTTTGTAAGGTGGAGGAGGGGGAGGGGGCGCACGTGCACCAAAAAAGCGCATTCCCCTACCCCTTCTCTTTCAATATCCTCGTCCACCCTTGCCAGAATATGTATGTTGCTAATAATGTATAGTATATCAATATCCACAATGCACATGAAAGAGAGGTTGATTCTGCAACGTAAAACACAGCAATTTTCGTAGCCCCCCCCCCCCCCCCCCCCCCCCCCCCAAAAAAAAAAAAAACAACAAAAAAACAACAAACGAGCAAAGATGTTTAAAGCTCTATGCAGCACAATGCAACAAAGATTCGTATAGAGTATAACTATCCATGGCCTCTCTCAATACGACAAAAGATGAGCAGAACATCGTGATCATAATGGCCAGTTGTTGGTGTACAAGACGCAACACTCTGAGCCGAAAATGATGGCCAGTGACTGTGTAGAGAACAACACAACAGGTACAACAGAATGATATTCAGAATACTGCAACAAAATAATAAGAACGGTAGATGTGACCCTGAATGAACAGCCAGCGCACTCAGACACCATTGTCAGGAGAAGAAGAAGGATGATGATGATGATGAGGAGGAGGAGGAGGAGGAGGAGGGAAGGAGGTGGAGAGGAGGGGGGGGGGGTGGTGGAGGGAGGAGAAGGAGACGAAGAAGAAGGAAAGAACGAAGGAATGAAAGAAAAAAATGATGAAAGAAAAAAAAGACAGAACAAGAAAGAAAGAAAAATAGAGAAGGAAAGAAGAAAGCGAGAAGAAAGAAGGAAAGACAACGAGGAAAGAAAGAAAGGAGAAACTCAATACTGATTAAGAACAAGTAAAACCGTAATCCCAGCAGGCAAGAACAGAAGAATAGCAAGTATTAACACATTTTAAAGTGCAAAATGGTGGGCCTGAAATAAACAATGAGAAGCACACAAACGGCAGAGAATAACCCAACAACAAAACAAAATGCACATGCACACGCACACGCTTACACACACACACATACACACACACACACACACACACACAAAAGGGCGCACTATACTACTACTACTACTACTACTACTACTACCACCACTACTGCTGCTGCTGCTGCTAGGCTACCACTAACACAAAAAACAAGA
The DNA here is from genome assembly GCA_018398815.1 of Conus ventricosus. Lineage (NCBI taxonomy): Eukaryota > Metazoa > Mollusca > Gastropoda > Neogastropoda > Conidae > Conus > Conus ventricosus. Next base: position 49,591,266 of record CM031612.1, read on the forward strand.
TGCAAAGCATATTAAACGTACTCCCAGTTTATCTTCCTGAAAAACGTCACAATCAAAATGCGTCATAATGTTTTTAACGTCACAATCAAACATGCGTCATAATGTATTTGACGTCACAATCAAACATGCGTCATAAAGAGATTCCGTAAAGAAGAAAAACCGTTTCTGGCCTTTATGGCTGTTAGTAAAACGGCTGTTCTGGTAAAATACAACATCGGGCATCATCCGTGACCCATAATGAACATACCTACAAATTTCAGAAAGATCGGCCCTGAAGTTTTGTCTGGAGCGAGTGGAACACATTTTGACCACGGACACACAGACAGCATTTCTTCGTTCCCATTGTATAGTACTCCCTGTTCTGTAAGAACTGGGAGTACAAAAAGCGTACATTTACACACACACTTGCACAGATCTGCATATACACACACGCACGTGCCCTTGCACAACTAAAGACATAGACATGAATATGAAAACTGACATCCACATGAAGAAATATTTACACACACACACACACACACACACACACACATATACATGCACACACATACGCGCACACATATACACATATATACACGAACAAATCAACAAACGCTCTTACAACAACAACAACACACACACATACACACACACACACACGCACTCACACACACACACACACACACACACACACACACACACACATACACACACACACACACACACACACACACCCGAGCCACCGTTTGGATGGAAATGTTTCAAGAGAAACAGCCGCCCAACTCACGTGGAGATCTGGTCGGAGGGCAGCAAAAACCCGTAAGGACTGACTTCCATGGGAGATAACTCGACAGTGAAGGCGTACTTGATTCCCGCCCCTCCTCGGGCATAGTCATCTGAAGCCCCTGCCGCCGGGTCTGTGAGAAGACAATGGCGATAATGACAACAACGTCTTCAAATAATGATAATAATGAAAATGATAACGAAAATAATAACGACGATAATAATCGTAATAATAATAACAATAACAACAATGATGATAATCATAATAGCAGCAGAAGTTGTAGTCGTAGTGGTCGTCGTTGTAGTAGTTGTAGTGGTCGTAGAAGTATTAGTGGTGGTAATTGTGGCAGCAGCAGCAGCAGCAGCAGCAGCAGCAGCAGCAGTAGTAGTGGTAGTTGTAGTAGCAGTAGTAGAAGTGATGAAAATGATGATAATAATGGCTGTGAAAAGAAGAAAAAAAAAAGAATTAAGTGATTCTAAGTAACTCCGCCGTTTAACATGGGCACACAGATTACAAGACAAAACACGACGCGTTTCGACCTCTTAGGTCTTCTGTAGGCAATACAAAAATATTCAGGACAACGAACACGAAGAAAAGGCAATCACCTAATCTTCTCAAATTCGGCGCAAGATGGACGTTGAATGTTGTTCATCTTTTCTCTGAGGCATCCTGTTTTGTCTTGCACTTTGTCCATGTTAACTGGCGGAGTTACGTAAACTTCTTCTTTTTTTTTTTTTTTACTAAATGTTTCCATTTCCGCCTGCAGTCACCTCACTTTGAAACTGCTACTGCCTGTGGTCAAACCGTCACAGCGTTTGTCTGTGAGGCTGATACTGCCTGTGGTCAAACCGTCACAGCGTTTGTCTGTGAGGCTGATACTGCCTGTGGTCAAACCGTCACAGCATTTGTCTGTGAGGCTGATACTGCCTGTGATCAAACCGTCACAGCGTTTGTCTGTGAGGCTGGTAGGTCTCGAATTCCAGGCACTCACGGGGTCGGATTTTTCGGCTTGAAAACTCTCTTTCTGTTCACTTGGCAGTAAATGAGTACCTGACTCAGTTCAGGGAAGGTTAAATGTGGCGGAAGGAGAAGACTGGACTCCAATTTCCATTACGCCATGCTATAAATACGGTGAACCTCTGACAGTGTACCGCCCCTACCGCCACTGAGCTATGGGAATTTCATTCCCCCCTCCCTCCCTCCCTCCACTCCCCCCCTCCCCCCCCCCCCCCCCCCCCCCCCCCAAATGACACTAACAATATGTGACAACAACGACGACTGAACGATTAGAACGACACAACAGTGATAACCGTAAGGGCAGTCAGAGTGAAGTGCGACCGTGCCAAGCCCGAACGAATCATAGACCTAGTGCTGCAATCAGTAGACAGTGTGTAATCATCTTATGAATAATGAATACAGATACTGAATCCGCTGATTTTGATCTTCCGGGATCCATAGCACGTATCCACACCAAATTTCAATGTGTGTGTTCAACAAATAACAACATCAATAATAATACAACAACACTATCAAAACAACTGGAACAAATACTGAGAAAAAACATCAATAATTAAATAACAAACAAGTGGGGTAACTCTTGCTCCCAGAATACGCGGCCATAACTCTAAATGAATGCTGCTTACGACACCGACCAAATCGCCCAGCAGATACGACAGCACAGAGCACATAGAACAAACAAAGTAAACAATAATTAGCATAACTGTTAGTAAAAAGAAAGAAAAGAATAAAACAATGATTAGAGCAAGAACTGGTGGTTAAAACAACAAAGAATCAAAACAAAACTGCTGTTGAAAACATTCAGTACATAACAACAACCAGTAAAAACAAAACTAATCAAACACACACACACGCACAGAGAGAGAGAGAGAGAGAGAGAGAGAGAGAGAGGAGAGAGAGAGAGAGAGAGGAGAGAGAGAGAGAGAGAGAGAGAGAAATCAGAACAACTACCAGTAAAAACATATGTAGTTAAATGTATGTAATTAGAACAACAGCTACAGGTTAAAACAACAGTGATTAGAGCAACCACTATCGGTAACAATAAAGTAATTGAGAACAAGAACTACGAGTAAAATGACGATATTTAGGACAACTTCGATTAAAAAGAAACAACAACAATAATCAGAACCAAAACTGCTATCAAAACGACAGTAAAGAAACGACAACGATAGGTAAAAACAATATTGTTTAAAACCATAACTACCAGTCAAAAAACAAAATAAAACAACAACAACAAAATAATAAGAACAACTTCTGCCCCCCACCCCCACCCCCACCCCAGCCCCCCTAAAAAAACACAAAAAACCCAGCATGAAACACAGAAGGAGGACTACCAGTATTTCATACACTTTACGATCCCACAGTAGATCATACCATACCATGCCAAACCATGGCATATGCTATACTATACTATACTATACTATACTATACTATACTATACTATACTATACTATACTATACTATACTATACTATACTATACTATACTATACTGCACTGCACTGCACTGCACTGCACTGCACTACACTACACTACACTATACCTTATCATACCACACCGTACCATACCATACTATGTTATACTACACCACCCAATATTATACCATTCCAGTCTGTCTGTCTGTCTGTCTGTCTGTCTGTCTGTCTCTCTGTCTCTCTCTCTCTCTCTCTCTCTCTCTCTCTCTCTCTCTCTCTCTCTCTCTCTCTCTCTCTCTCTGTGTATCTATGTGTGTGCACGGGCATACTGCGTTCGTGTGTGCGCGCGTTGTCCATGTGTCCCTGCATGAAAACGCGTGAGTGCATTTACCATGTCTGTGCACGTGCGTGGTTGTTCTGTGCTTGCATTTTCAGCTCTCGAGAAGCCGGAGAAAATCCATTAGAAAGCTGACAGACAGACAGAGAAACAGAAGACAGACAGAGAGAAAGAGAGATAAATAGACTGACAGCAGAGCATGCTGATACTCACACAACACTTTGGCAGATGCACCGACCTCGTGGAAAAATCCCTGGGAAAGCTGAGAGACAGACAGGCAGGCAGAGAAACAGAAGACAGACAGAGAGACAGGCAGGTAGACAGACAGACAGACAGACAGCAGAGTATGCTGATACTCACACAACACTTTGCAGAGGCACCAAAACTCGTAATGTCGGTTACGTTGTGACATGGTATCTGAGAATTGCTGGCCGATTTCCGCTGGTCAACACACACACACACACACGCACGCACGCACGCACGCACGCACGCACGCACGCACGCACGCACGCACACACACACACACACACGCACGCACGCACCCACGCACGCACACACACACACACACACACACACCACACACACACACACACACACACAACACACACACACACACACACACCACGCACACAAACACTGGTGATTTATCATACAACAAGTGCTATGTGACAAGAGCATGAAGCGTACGGGTTCACATAGGCACAGTTGAACGCACGCGCTGTCACATATATGTACACACACTTGCCAGCGCAAGTACCGAGAGAGAGAGGAGAGAGAGAGAGAGAGAGCGAGAGGAGAGAGGACGAGAGAGAGAGAGAGAGAGAGAGAGAGAGAGGAAGGGAGAGAGAGAGGAGAGAGGGAGAGAGGGAGAGAGAGAGAGCGAGGAGAGGGGGGAGAGGAGAGAGAGAGAGAGAGAGAGAGAGAGAGAGAGAGAGAGAGAGCGAGAGAGAGAAAAGGAGACAGACAGACAGACAGACAGACAGACAGACAGCGACAGGACAGACAGACTTTCTCCACCCCTCCCCATCCTGTCACACATTCTTTTTCTTTTTCTTTTTTTTAAATGAACTGATATTCATACAAGGATTAGTAATAAGTTCATAGAACTGAAAAAAGGCATTCATTTGTCTGACAGACACACACAGAGA
>CM031612.1:49596043-49601043 GCA_018398815.1 Conus ventricosus
GTCGTTCTGGTGCTTGCGTAGCTTCCTTTTTTTTGCATTGTTTTTTAAGAAACACAACCAATCAACAAAAGATAGTTTATGAGAGAAAACATGAGAAATAATGAATGATGATGTGTGTGTGTGTGCGTGTGTGCGTGCGTGTGTGCGTGCATGCACATAAGAGACTGTAGAAAAAGGTTCAGTTTTTAAACTATTTCAGTATATATTATAATGAATTGGCTTTTGCTCGGATCTATTTATATTTTGTTCTCAGTCCTGATGGGCCTGTTCCCCACCCCCACCCCCCACCCCACACCCACTCCACCCCCATCCCACTGTCTTCCACAGCAATCAGCTGGGCAACGCACATCATGCATGAATCAAACGAGCCTCACGTTGAGGTGGCTGAAGACATAGCCATCCGGTTGGCCACAGGGATGATGATCCAGTCGAACATCTGAAAGCAGTCGGTCAGTGTCCGGGTCGCTGTCAGGGTTGACGGCCAGCTGCAAGGCGAGACCCATAGGTATGTGTATTATTCATTCATGTTATCAAAGAATTGTCAGCGATTCCGCAAGACAATATGGATAAACAAATGACAAGACAAAACACGACGCGTTTCAACCTCCCAGGTCTTCTTTAGATTTAACAAAAATAAACAACACAACAAAAAAAAAACCCGTTCAGGACAATGAAAACGAAGAACGAGCAGTCCACTAACTTCTCATATTCAGCACAAGATGGCGTTGAATGAGGGTGTGTCTATCAACTATCACGACAGTACAGGTGATTTAGTTGGGTCAAATCCGGCAGTTCCGTGACTGTGGAGTGAAGAGGTCCGTTTCTCAGCGGTTTTGACTTCCCTAGGGTTAAATAAGAAATTTAGCCCCCATGACCCTCGCGAAAGTGTGGGCATAACTTTTGAGAGCCCAAAATCAAAAATGGCCACCGGCGGCCATTTTGAAAAATAGCTTTTCCCTAGTTTTTGGGTTAGATTGCCAAAGAAAGCATGCTTTCTGGAGTTTTAGGGCATGAGGAATTGATATTTTGAATTATTTTGATGATTTGACCTACTTTTGATGGTTAAATTCAAGATGGCCGCCAATTTTTTGCCATAAACGGTGGAAATTTGCAAAGTCGTCATGTGTCCTCAACAGAGTGCTCTCATGAGGGCTTTGTATGTGCTGAGCTGAGTTATGGTGTGACACATGTAAATTTCTCACTGTAATGTGCATACCTTCTTCTGTAGAACTGATTTATTGATTGAAATAGTGTGTCTTTATTTATGTTTCAGGATGCGGCGTGGCTTAAAGCGTATCCCCTCGTCAACTGAAGATTTTGGAATAAATATCCAAGACAATTGGAACAGAAGAAATGTCATATGAATGTGTACTGAAATGTGGAAATCCTTGTGCATCGTCTGATACCATCAGCCAAAGCAAATGGGAGACTCTACAGTCAAGGCTAAAAACTGGTTAGGACTTGACAGATACGGTGATGTTTACGACACCACTTCATGGAAGATGGGGCCTGGGTCTTATTACATGCACCAAAGCTGTTACATAACAATTTCATCTTCACGCAAACTTGAACAGTTCCGACAACGCAAAAAGAAGGAAAGTGATATTGCCCCAAATTCGAGCCAAGCATCAAGCTCCAAAAGTCAGGATAGATCTGCTGATGAGACAGAGGGACAGAGACCAGCCAAACGCCTGCGATCATCTGTGGGTGGGCCACTGTATGAGAAGGAAACCTGTGTTTGGTGTAAGAAGGGTACTGACACGAAACACCCAAACAGAGTATGTGGCAAACTCTTTATTATCAATAGAACTTCAGCATGGCACACCTTCAAGCGCCACACTGTCCTAATCGAGGATGAGGGTAAACGAGTACGCCTTGAACAGCTGATTGCATCAACGACAGACGCATTTGCCAATGACATAAGGTACCACCAAGCCTGCTGGAAGAAGCATATCATCCACAAAAAATTCGAGGTCAGTGAAGCGATGCATCTTCAGAATGTGTCCCTTGATGACGCAAGAAATTTGTTCTTCAGACACATTGATTCGGAAATCATTGAAACTGCGCTGAGGGAATGATGAGCCTGTGCTTGGGGGAATAATGAGCCTGCTTGGAAGAGCCTGTGCTTGGGAATGAGACCTGTGCTTGGGGGAATGATGAGCCTGTGCTTGGGGAATAATGAGCCTGTGCTTGGGGGAATATGCATGTCTGGGGGAATGATGAGCCTGTGCTTGAGGGAATGATGAGCCTGTGCTTGGGGAATTATGAGCCTGTGCTTGAGGGAATGATGAGCCTTTGCTTGAGGCGAATTATGAGCCTGTGCTTGGGGGAATGATGAGCCTGTGCTTGGGGAAATAATGAGCCTGTGCTTGGGGGAATGATGAGCCTGTGCTTGAGGGAATAATGAGCCTGTGCTTGAGGGAATGATGAGCCTTGTGCTTGGGGAATGATGAGCCTGTGCTTGAGGGAATGATGAGCCTGTGCTTCAGGGAAGATGAGCTTGTGCTTGGGGAATAAATGAGCCTGTGCTTGGGGAATGATGAGCCTGTGCTTGAGGGAATGATGAGCCTGTGCTTGAGGGAATGATGAGCCTGTGCTTGGGGGAATAATGAGCCTGTGCTTGGGGGAATGATGAGCCTGTGCTTGAGGGAATAATGAGCCTGTGATTGGGGGAATGATGAGCCTGTGCTTGGGGAATAATGAGCCTGTGCTTGAGGGAATGATGAGCCTGTGCTTGAGGGAATGATGAGCCTGTGCTTGAGGGAATGATGAGCCTGTGCTTGGGGAATGATGAGCCTGTGCTTGGGGAATGATGAGCCTGTGCTTGAGGGAATGATGAGCCTGTGCTTGGGAGAATAATGAGCCTGTGCTTGGGGAATGATGAGCCTGTGCTTGGGGGAATGATGAGCCTGTGCTTGGGGGAATGATGAGCCTGTGCTTGAGGGAATGATGAGCCTGTGCTTGGGGGAATGATGAGCCTGTGCTTGGGGGAATGATGAGCCTGTGCTTGGGGGAATGATGAGCCTGTGCTTGAGGGAATGATGAGCCTGTGCTTGGGGGAATGATGAGCCTGTGCTTGGGGGAATGATAGCTTAACAACTTAGAAGCAAATCATTGAGCCTGCGCTTGAGGGAATCTACCCACAAAGATAATGTTGTGGCAATGACTCTTGCCTTGCAAACCTTGTTGTCATAGACGAGCCAATAACCAGCTACCTTGCTAATGGTATTGCGGCGTAAATAATGTTGAAGGATTGCCGTCCCCTATTATTTATAAACAGTATTGATATAAATGATGTTAAGGGAATGAAACCCCCCCCCCCCCCCCCCCCCCTTTCTATTGATAGATGATCCTTTTCCCTTGCTACCAACGTCAAGAGAGTGACATCCTAACCTGGTAAACAATGTTGAGGGAACGACACCCCTACTTTGTACACAGTGTTGACGGCACGACACCCCTACATTGTAAACAATGTTGAGGGCACGACATCCCTACTTTGTACACAATGTTGAGGGCACGACATCCCTACTTTGTACACAATGTTCAGGGAACGACACCCCTACTTTTGTATACAATGTTGAGGGCACGACATCCCTACTTTGTACACAATGTTGAGGGCACGACATCCCTACTTTGTACACAATGTTGAGGGCACGACATCCTACTTTGTAAACAAAGTTGAGGGAACGACACCCCTACTTTGTACACAATGTTGAGGGAACGACACCCCTACTTTGTTAACAATGTTGAGGGAACGACACCCCTACTTTGTTAACAATGTTGAGGGAACGACACCCCTACTTTGTAGACAATGTTGAGGGAACGACACCCCTACTTTGTACACATGTTGAGGGAACGACACACCTACTTTGTAAACAATGTTGATGGAACGACACCCCTACTTTGTACACAGTGTTGACGGCACGACACCCCTACTTTGTAACAATGTTGAGGGAACGACACCCCTACTTTGTACACAATGTTGAGGGAACGACACCCCTACTTTGTACACAGTGTTGACGGCACGACACCCCTACTTTGTACACAATGTTGAGGGAACGACCACCCTACTTTGTACACAATGTTGAGGGAACGACACCCCTACTTTGTACACAATGTTGAGGGAACGACACCCCTACTTTGTACACAATGTTGAGGGAACGACACCCCTACCTTGTTCACAATGTTGAGGGAACGACACCCCTACTTTGTACACAGTGTTGAGGGAACGACACCCCTACTTTGTACACAATGTTTGAGGAACGACACCCCTACTTTGTACACAATGTTGAGGGAACGACACCCCTACTTTGTACACAATGCTGAGGGAACGACACCCCTACTTTGTACACAATGTTGAGGGAACGACACCCCTACTTTGTACACAATGTTGACGGCACGACACCCCTACTTTGTACACATGTTGACGGCACGACACCCCTACTTTGTAAACAATGTTGACGGACGACACCCCTACTTTGTACACAATGTTGAGGCAACGACACCCCTACTTTGTAAACAATGTTGAGGGAACGACACCCCTACTTTGTACACAATGTTGAGGGAACGACACCCCTACTTTGTGAACAATGTTGAGGGAACGACACCCCTACTTTGTACACAATGTTGAGGGAACGACACCCCTACTTTGTGAACAATGTTGAGGAATGACATCCCCACCTTGAAAAAAATGTGAGGGAATGACACCCCTACTTTGTGAACAATGTTGAGGGAACGACAACCCCTACTTTGTGAACAATGTTGAGGGAACGACACCCCTACTTTGTGAACAAGTTGAGAAAAACGACACCCCTACTTTGTGAACAAATGTTGAGGGAACGACACCCCTACTTTGTGAACAATGTTGAGGGAATGATATCCTTTCTTTGTAAACAACGTCGAATAAATTGCACACACCTTGCAAACAATGATGAAAGAAAAATGACAGCGTCGAAGGAATATCCCCGTACTATGTACATAGTGTTGAGGGAATGAGCCCC
>CM031612.1:49611043-49616043 GCA_018398815.1 Conus ventricosus
ACTTTTTCATCATTGATCGTTGACATCGTCGTCATCTATAATCATAATCGTCATCATTAGGGACGTACCATAAAATATCATTTTCAATAAATCAAACTATCATAGAGATAGTAGATATACAGAGATACAGTGTATACATATATATACATACATACAACAAACTAATAAATTCCAAGGGTAAGTACCGAGCACCATTCCAGCAACTTACAGAGCAGCTTGGTGTTGCAATGACTGCAAGAAATATTGATTATAAACAAAGCTTGCTCTTATCTTAGATTGAAGAAATATGGGGAGATAAGCATTCAAATCTGCAGTGGTAGATAATTCTGCCTAAGTAACAGTATGTGCTTGAGTGGGTGGATGGGAAAAATAAAACAAATGCTTTTCAAAATGAGCCTTCACAAGCTTACAGTCTCCAAGGGGGAACATCCTCCAATGGGGAGGGAAACTCACTAACATATAACTCCTGGTCATATACCGATATTTCGAAACTGATTGTTTCTCCTCAGTGACCGCGGAAGTGGTAATTTGACTCCTCTGCCTTTTCAGTTTAAGAAGAATGCAATCCCAAAAAAAGGCTGGCGTGCAATACCGTAGTATGTTTGTTGATTTTTTTAAAAAAACCAACCAAAGGTGCCACCTAAAAAACAAAAGAAAATCATGAAAGAGCAAAACAACTACATTTTCTTGTGAAAAGTAGAAAATATAAAAAGATAACCTCTTAAGACACAAGTGCTGAGGGCCTTTCTTTGGGAAAGATCCGCAAGGGACTAAAATACAACAAACTAATAAATTCCAAGGATAAGTACCGAGCACCGTTCCCAGCAACTTACAGAGCAGCTTGGTGTTTCAATGACTGCAAGAAATTGAAATTATAAACAAAGCTTGCTCTTATGTCTTAGATTGAAGAAATTGGGGGGATAAGCATTCATATCTGCAGTGGTAAATAATTCTGGGCCCAACTAACAGTATGTGCTTGAGTGGGTGGATGGGAAAAATAAAATAATGCTTCTCAAAATAAGCCTTCAGCAAGCTTACAGTCTCCAAGGGGGAGACATCCTCCAATAGGGAGGGGAAACCCACTAAAAACAAACTCTTGGTCAGATACCAATATTTCGAAACCTGATGTTTTCTCCATATCTATCTATCTATCTATCTATCTATGTATCTATCTATCTATACGCTGTGTGTGTGTGTGTGCGCGCGCGCGCGCGCGCGCGTGTGTGTGTGTGTGTGGGGTGTGGTGTGTGTGTGTGGTGTGTGGTGTGTGTGTGTGGTGTGTGTCCCGTTTCCAATTGTCCCATGAACCTCTGTTTTAAATTATTCTTACATGTAATGCCCATCCTAGCTTTCCTCATATACCCAGACTTTGTGTGAACGTCTGTAATGATCCATTTAGACTGCTTTAAACATATCCAATAAACGTGATGATACATGGTTTTTCAAACGACATTGTTCCCACCCTCCCACAGATCACCTCGCTGCCCTTCTTCTTCGTTCTTCCTCATGTCATACCAAGCAGTGCAAACCCATGTCTCTTTTCTATTTCTGAATAGCCACACACAGACTCCATATTTCGTAGCCATGCAACATAAAAATTCTGGAGGGGATCATCAAATAACTAGAAAAACAGCTGTTTAGTTCTTTTCTATATGTTTAAAGTATTCAAGAAAACCCCAAAACAGCCCTTTTCATGCTTTCGTGGCAAGACTGTTTAAAGCTTAAAAACAAAAACTTAGCTTATTAGTTAAGTAGGCACTAAAGATCTTTACCACATGAAGCACTGTATTTGCATCTCCTGTATAACCATTTTCACAGCATGTCGACTATGCCGTTGTGGAATACGAGGAGATTTCTGTTTTTCCTGTTTACCGTCAGTAAAAAAAAGTCACGCTGGCCATTTTATGCTGGTGCTGCAGACCTGTTATGGTGCCGGACAGAGTCGCATACTGAGAAAACGGTACAATGAATAGCTCGATTACCTTTTTAGCGTGATAGAGTGATGCCATTCCCATCATTCACTCCTCTTTTGTGGTGGCCATTTTCTCGCTGGCCTCGATTTGGAATGGCCTATATTGTTTGTGCATTCCATGTTCTTTTTTCTTTCTGCCTTTCTTTCTTTCTGCCTTTCTTCTTCTTCTGCCTTTCTTTCTTTCTTTCTTCTTCTTCTTCTTCTTCTTCTTCTACTTCTTTTTCTTCTTCTTCTTCTTCTTCTACTTCTTCTTCTTCTTCTTTTCCTCCGTTGTTTCTGAGGTCCTGAAAAAGGCATTTGTCGAAAACATTCACTTTTCTGTTTTGTCCAGTGAATTCAATGGGGGTTACTTTTCACACTGTTTCGTTTATTTCCTCGTATTTTGGCCAGTCCTGTCATTTGTTAATTGTATTCGTCGCTGGTCATTTATTCATCATGGATATAAAATTCGGCATCATGATAATAAAAAGTATCTCCTTGTCTCAGACTACGAACGCACAGTAGGCCTATATATACAGTCGGGACATCTTTCTCATCGCTTCTCACGCGAGCTTTGTATGCCCTCCCCCCCCCCCCCCCCCCCCCACCCAAAAAAAAAAAAAAAAACCAAACAAACAACAACAACAACAAAGCAACAACAACAACAACAACAAAACAACAACAACAACAACAAACAAACAATAACAACACAAAAACTGTACTCATTTTTTTCCTTTCTTGTACTTTTTTGTCTGTTGTTGTTTTTTTCAAATTATCTATATCACAGACGATGTCGTGAAATAGCCAAAGCTTTCCGATAATTTGTGAAGGCGGAATGTCTAACAGGCAAGGATTGTAAAGAGTGTTAAAAAGGATAAATGTGTGATTATAAGTGGAACACTCTCTTCGGAGACCTAGACAGCTTTCAACAATACTGTCATGAATGTCTACCAATATGTTCAGTCTTCCGTTCATAGCAGACCGAGAAATCTTACTACACACATGTGAATATGTGGTTCTTCAGCATCTAGCTGTTTGGTAGTTATTACGATTGGTGACATTTTCCCATGCGAACAATCATTGCATTAATAACTCCGTCCAATGTTCTTGGTAGATTCCCTAACCACAGAAAACGTGAACAATTTCGTAACCTGATCCCAATATTGATAGATAATGCTAACAGCTGTTAGAGAAGTGTTGTTTCGCGCATGTCCGTCTGTTAAATGTTTGTCGAAAATTTGCTGGTCTGCTTTACATTGTGCATTAAATCTACGTTACTTAACATTTCGTCCTGTGTGTTCACTTACATTTTGCCCTGAATTCCTAGCATTAAATTAAACTAAATCTCATCCGATGAATAGATCTGGACCGGCTGCATTATTCTCTTTTCCTGTGGATTTTCAGAGAGTGACAGACAGAGACACATTCATTTGCATTTTGCCCTGAATTCCTTGCGTTAAACTAAAACTCATCCGATGAATAAATCTAGACTGGCTGCCTTATTCTCTTTTCCTGTGGATTTTGCGAGAGAGAGAGAGAGAGAGAGAGAGAGAGAGGAACCAGTACCTCTGGACGTCTGCGATTTTGACATCATGCCAAGCAAATCTTTTCCACAGGAAGTGAATGACGTCATCAAGTTGTTGGGGCTGATCATGACGTCAATCACATTTTTGGAAGGTCGGCCCCATACATCCACCTGAAAACACACAGTTTGGGGGGAGAACATTCACAGTGAACACCTGGCAACAGATGGTCAACACTGAATTCACACTCATCCCCTCCCCCACCCCCTCCCCCAGCTACCCAACTTTTCTTGCCCCCACCCCAGCCCACCACCACCTTCCCCCAATCACCACTGTCCCCTTGCGCTCCTCTCTCTCTCTCTCTCTCTCTCTCTCTCTCCTACCCTATATTACTTCTGGGAGTTTCACTGTTTACATGCATTCCGCGCAGGTGCGTTGAGGGCAGAGCTCTGTATTTTCTACCCATAGATTGTTGTCGACAGTACCATAGTGGTAACTACGTCATCGGTTTGATTCTAACCGAAGGTGGCTTTCACAAATGTTGGTTGCGATTGGCTAGCGTTTGCTTGCGGTGAGAGAAGCGAGAGGGGAATTGAGCTATGAAAAGAGCACCACGCGAATTTTTGTCAACTACATGACTACCAATTCAAACTCTGCTGGCTATTGGAGAGTGAAATCCTGACCTTTTCATTGCACCGATTAGAGAACATTACTATTTTTCATGCACCGGTCAAGGGACGTAACTTGCTGTAGGGTATTTTCTCTCGCATTCCAGAGAACTCGCAAGATCCTCTAGCTATCGCTTACCAGTGTCTTGCCGCTAGTCCGCTGGAATTTCTAGCCCATCGGGCTGGCTATGAAACGCATTTCTGAGAGACGTTACACTTTACAAGTGACTGGTCTTACCTTTTTTTGTGTGTTCATGTTTCTTGTTTGTTATCTAATGTTTCTGTCTCCCCCCCCCCCCACTACCCCGCTCCCTTCTTTTGAGATTTCCTTACATAGCTAACAGCTGTAAGCATCTGTGTTTATGCTTGTGTTGCGTGTTCATGGTGTTTTATACCACTTTACCAAATACTGTTGGCTTCAACCTACCTGGAACAGTGACTGCAGCTCTTGTAGCAGGTCGGCCATGTTGGCAGTGCTGTTGATGTGGATCTCCAGCACTTGGTATCTGAACAGCAACAACAACTACATCAACATACTCCGGTCAACATCCGATCACGGAGATTTATTTTCAAATCGTGATATCCTTTATACTGCAGTAGCTGTCTATGACTTCAGTCTTTTCAGGCTCGGTCACCCACACTATCCGAAGCTCAAGCGACAGTAAGGCACTTTCGACCCACACACGGTCGGTTAAGACACCGCAGTTCATTTCAGTTAGTTGAACGATTTGTCTTGACTGCTGCTTAATCAATTCATTGTCCGCCATTTGTGTCGACCTCTACACCAGTCTCATGTCGGGAACGTCTGTCTGCCACTCTACCAATCCTGTATCCGACATGCGTGTCGACCACTTTATC
>CM031612.1:49621043-49623543 GCA_018398815.1 Conus ventricosus
TTTCCCTTTTTCAAAAAAGATTAAACAAATAAAATATACAAAATAAATGAAAAGAAATCAAGTGAAAAACTTTAAAAAAGGGAACAAAGAAAAAGGTTAAGAACATTTTTTTCAAATTTTTTCAAAGCCATTTTTTTTTTCATTTTTTTCCCACGTTAATTCTAGGAGGTAAGGCACCAAAAGGGGGGATAAAGTCTGTTATTGCCGTGAAGGCACTCTGTTTATACAAATGAAAAAATTAACTTTCCCTTGCCCCCCCGAGTACGGAGATTAAAACGATCAAATTAACCCCCTGAACTTCCTTTACATTAAAGATTGTGTTCGATTAAACCATAGTTCAAATTTACGAACTTCCCACCAAATTTGAGGCTTTTGTGTGCAGAACTCATAAAAAACCGAAGGAGAATGCGTTTCGTACAACAACAAAAAGTTTCAAAGAGATGAGAGTACTGGGGTGGTATAAAACGTGACTAAGTGGTGTCCCTTTCCGTCGCTTCCCCCCCCCCCCCCCCCCCCCCCCCCCAATTTCTGTGTACGTGATGTGAAAATCTATTCCACTTCAAATGCAGGGTATCTGTTTAGAAAAAAAAAAGTGTGAAAGACAATCGGGCACCTTGCCTACGACGCCCAGAAACTGATGAAGTTTTGTATGACAAATTTTGAAAAACAAATGTTTTCATGTGTTGGAGATAAACTTGCGTTTTCTCAAAAAATTAACATTGCACGGATGTGCCCAAATTGATTCTTTTCACCCTCAATTTTTCAGAATCACACACACACACACACACACACACACACACAACACACACCACACACACACACACACACCCCCGAAAGAAAACAAAAAAAAGGAAACGCCATCCCATTTATGTTGATATTGAACATCACTGAACATCACTGGCATTTTCTATTTTCTATCACTTCTTTCATTCTGTCTCCTTTCTCTCGAACGATTCAGCTTGAACTAAATACCAGCCCCAATCTTCTTCTGTTGCGTTTCTTTCTTTGAAATCCAGTATCGAATCTCAGCGTGGATAGCTGTATAGACATTAGATTAATTCACACACACACACACACAACACCACAACACACACACACACACCAAAACCCCACCAGAGGGAGAGAGAGAGAGAGAGGTTGTTGTTTTTGCCAGCTTTTTTTCTCCAGCTTTTTTCCATTATTTGTAATGTTGACAAGGCAGTTCTGACTAGACCGGTGTGGACTCAGTTTTCTGCAATTGTCGGGTTGGGGCTGGTGCCGATGGTGACACATGTGTATATCCTGAAAGTGAAGCTCGAACACGCGCGCGCGCGCGCGCGCGCGCGCGCGCGCGCGCGCGTGTGTGTGTGTGTGTGTGTGTGTGTGTGTGTGTGGGGTGTGGTGTGTGTGTGTTCTCTCTCTCTCTCTCTCTCTCTCTCCTCTCTCTCTCTCTCTCTCCCCTCTCTTATTTTTGTTTGTTTGTTTGTAAGTTTCCTTCTGTTACACCATCCCCATCTCATTAGTACTTTTATGAATAGTTGCTTATCATTGTCGAATTAGATTACCATGTTGCTATGTTGAATTGTCAGTATGAATGATATGTGTTGAAATAATGTATGCATGACAAGGACAGATTGTAAGACTAGGCTTTGGCCTAAAATCTTCATCCTTGCGTATATTAAAGATCAATCAATCAATCAATCAATCATTCTCTCTCTCTCTGTCTCTCTCTGTCTCTCTCTGTCTCTCTCTCTCTCTCTCTGTCTCTCTCTCTGCATTTTCATCCCTCCCGTCCAAACCTCTGTGTCCCATCCTGTTCTTTGCCTTATTTTGTTGTGTCTCATGGTATTCTCATTCACCTTTCGCGTCTACTTAATCCTATGAGTCTTTAATCCTTCCATGGACGGTTGAATTTTACCATTCACTCGTTATTTCTCTCCATCCCTGTCCTCCCCTTTTAAAGCACCCCGTCCTCTTCCACCCCTTCCCATCCCCCATCCCCCCACCCCACCCCACCCCTACGTCCCTCTCCACTCCTGCTTCAGTCTGTCCACATCTCCCTTAACCCCTTCCTGCCTGTTCTTTTGTTTTAGTGCGTGTATTGACATTTTCTTTCATTCCACTGAAACGACTTTGGCGAGAAAATTTGTATCCATACTGGACCACGATTCAATCCTTTCATTGCTATTTTTAAGCTGTTTTTACTTCCCTTGTCGTCATCATCACTTGTTTGCCGGGGACAAGACATAGAGAAGCCTTTAAGCGCTCATTCTTTTCTCTCATTGAAACTGTCTATTTGTCAGTTGGTTCGCTTTTTCTCTCCCAATCGTTCTATCCGTATGTCTCATTCTCTGCTTTTTGTGTCTGTGTCAGTTTGCTCGTTCGTTCTCACTCGTTCTGCCCATACATCTCATTCTTTGCTTTTTGTGTCTGTGTCTCTCTGAAACCATTCATGCCCTCGTCTTCCTCCATCCCACCCCCCACCCCTCCCATTGCCCCACCCCGCTCCTTCCAATCAGAT
>CM031612.1:49633543-49638543 GCA_018398815.1 Conus ventricosus
AATAGTGAAAAACCAGAAACTCGAAGCAATACATACGTATAAATCAGAAATATACAATGTAATGAAAACAATGAAACAATTAACAACCATTAATCAATATTGTGACGGACAATGGACAACATGTCAAACATGGCAATAAAGACATTTGAGAGAGAGAGAGAGAGAGAGAGGGAGAGAGAGAGGGGGGGGGCTGACAGACAGCAGAGAGACAGATAGCATTGACAAAGAATCCAATAGACAGACAGACAGACAGTCAGAGAGAAAGAGAGAGAGAGAGAGAGAGAGAGGAGAGAGAGAGAGAGAGAGAGAGAGAGAGAGAGAGAGAGAGAGGGGGGGGGGGCTGACAGATAGCAGAGAGACAAATAGCATTGACAAAGAATCCAACAGACAGACAGACAGACAGTCAGAGAGAAAGAGAGAGAGAGAGAGAGAGAGAGAGAAGAGAGAGACAGAGAGAGAGGCAGAGAGAGAGGAGAGAGAGAGAGAGAGAGAGAGAGAAGAGAGAGGGGGGGGGGATCTGCAGCAAAATAGATAATCATAAATTACTTTGGTGTGTGTGTATGTGTGTGTGGTGTGTGTGTGTGTGTGTTGTGTGTGTGTGTGTGTGTGTGTGTGTGTGTGTGCGCGTGCGTGTGTGTGTGTGTGTGTGTGTGTGTGTGTGTGTGTGTGTGTGTGTGTGTGTGTGTGTGTGAGAGATTCGGATTCGGATTCGGAATTCAGAATCCCGTTTATTTTCATTTAGGCCAAGGCCCCTTATGAGGGGATTGTGAACAACAAAAGAACATTGAAGCAGCGCTAGTTATGACTTAACAAAAACATAACAAAGATGATACAAACAAAATTCTTAAGATGTGGCAGTTTCTCTGAACTTTTATGCTTTTGAAAGAAACATTGAAAGACCTCTAACAACTTCAACTGATTGAGAAGACATCAATAAACACAATTTGAATAAACTCGGTTGACTATAATACTTAGGTTTGATGAACTTTTCACGAATACTACTAAGAGCAGGACAGCAAAGAACAAAATGTATTTCATCTTCTTGTGCTACTTTACATAATGGACAAATCAGATCCTCGTTGTTAGCCATTCTGTATCTATAATGGTGCACTTTTAATTCTGATATTCCTAATCGAAATCGTGTTGTAACATATTGTAAATGTCTTCAATAATAGTGGTCAAATATGGTTTCAAATCATGCACACTGCAAAAATTGTTATAGAAACTAAATCTGTCACTATTGTGAATATGGTCAGACCATTTTTGCCATGTACAATCTATTAATCGTTGCCTGAAAATATTTATAAATACTTTGATATTTCCCACACCCTGGTTTAACCAAACATACCCAAACCCATATTCTGTCAAACAAAAACGTACTTTGGAGGCCCAGTTATTTTTGCCTTTAGAGTCTATATCTAGAAGCATATTGTAGGCTTTTCTAGGAATTCTATCGTTACACATTTGCAATAATTTAAGCCAATAACGAATGCAATTAACAGCAGATAAAACAAATATTGGGTAGCGATTGGTTTCTCCATATATCATATCATTCGGCGTACGTGTGTCTACACCAAGAAACTTTTTTAGAGCAAATAAATGCACAGATTCACAACAAGTAGCAGCTTTGTCTAAGCCCCATAATTCAGAGCCGTAAAGTAGAACGGGCTGTACTTGGGTATCGAATAACTTGATGAATACCAAAAGGGATGTATTATTCAAAACATACAACTTTTTCATAATACACAGTAAAGCATTCTTTGCCCTACTTGCCAGATCTTTACAAGCACCTGTGAAACTCAAACGTGTAGAAAATATTATACCTAAATACCTATATGCATTAACAACTGGCATATTAACATCACCATAAACCCATCTTTCCCTTGCACCAAGATAGCCCCCCTTACGAAACACAATGATATTACTTTTTGACATACTAACTTTTAATTGAAGAGTACCAGCTGCACGTCGTAAATTATTCAACTGCGTCTGTAGACCAACAGGCGTTTCTGATATCAAAATAATATCATCAGCTAATAAGAGAATAAACAACTCTAAGGTATCAAGAGACAACAAGGCACCATGTCTACCATTATTAATAACTTCTATAGCTAGTTCATTTATAAACAAGGAAAATAAAACTGGACTACATGCATCTCCCTGCCTGACCCCAGCTGTACAATTAATGAAATCTGTCAGTTTACCTCCACACCGGACTCTAGCTCTAACAACATTATACATGCTTTAATACACCTATAGAGTTTACCACATATACCATTTTTTTGTAGTATTGGCCAGAGTATATTTCTATTGATTGAATCAAATGCCTTTTGAAAATCTATAAAAGCAACATATAGCTTACGATTACGAGAAAACTGCTTTTGGATTGGTGCCAACAAAGTAAACATGTGATCCACGGTCGAATAACCCTTTTTGAATCCTGCTTGCTGTTCCCGGTTATATTATTCTCATCAACCCATTCTTGTATTCTCCTATTAATAATTATTCCAAATAGTTTACTGCTAATGTCGCTAAGGGAAATTCCTCTATAATTATTGGGATTGTCAACATCGCCTTTTTTTAATATAGGCAAAATAATTGATGTGTGAGAGAGAGAGAGAGAGAGCGAGAGAGAGAGAGAGAGAGAGAGAGAGAGAGAGAGTAGGAGAGAGAGAGAGAGAGACTCAAAAACTGGAACAAAAATATTCAGATAAAGACCAGGGCCCCTTACTGAAGGGGGTGTAAACATGAGAAGAGAGAGAGAGAGAGAGAGAGAGAGAGAGAGAGAGAGAGAGAGAGAGAGAGAGAGAGAGAGAGAGACAGACAGACAGACAGACAGACAGAGGGAGAGAGAGGGGGAGGGAGAGAGGAGAAAGAGAGAGAGAGAGAGAGAGAGAGAGAGGAGGGAGGGAGGGAGGAGAGAGAGAGAGAGAAGAGAGAGAGAGAGAGAGAGAGAGAGAGAGAGAGAGAGAGAGAGAGAGAGACATCACTAGCACGTGAAACAATTGAACATGCAAATTCATATTCATTCCATTGTAGGGAAGAAAGAAACAACCAGCACTAAACTTCCTTGTGCGAACGTCCACGGAGCAGAAGTCCACAGGGCGACAATCCACGAACCCCCCGTCCCCGACAACTGCGAGTTCATGTTGATTGCTCCCTATGCACTACCGGTGATGGGGCGGAGACAGGACAGGTCTAGGTGTGGCTGTGTATGCGGAGGAAGGAATAATGAGCGGCGTCAAGTCTCGCCACAGAGGGGAGAGGAGAGAGGGAAGTGGAGGGAAGACGAGCAGACAAACACCACCACCAACAACAACAACAAAAATGTGTGCTTGTCAACAAGTGTAATTATCGCTGACATGCTATATGACATATGTTGTTGTTGTTGTTGTTGTTGTTGTTGTTGTTGTAATGTTCGCTGTCTGAGGAGCACAGAAGCCGATTAAAGCGTTGTTATTCAAGGTTTAAATCGCCTAAGATCTGTTGTCAGGCACCTCTTTAAAAAAAAAACATTCTGGTGGGGCAGTATTACAAGACAGCCAGAACGTGTCGCTGTTGTCACATAGCGTTTATTTATTTATTTATTTACCCAGTTTTGTCATCCTTCATTTTGCTTATTCCTGTCTCTTGTGCTTAATTATAGTTCGTTCTTCTTCACGATACAAGAAAACTAAGAGATCGCACTAGAAGAAATAAGCAGATGTCTTTTGAGTTAAAAAAAAAATCGATTTAGCAGAGTTCGGTATTCGGACAACCCCCTGTGAGATGACTGTGTGTATAAACAAAGAAAAAGAAACTGACAACAACAACAGCAACGGCAGCAGCAGCAGCAGCAATAACAAGAACAACACACACACACACACACACACACACACACACACACACACCACGATCAGCGCTTACCTTCTTGTTTTCAAAGGAAAATGATGACGCAATTCAAAAGATGGCTCGGCAAACTATGGTGATGGCAGAGGACTGCACTCAAGCTCAGAAGCAAAGTACGCTGGACGTTTCAGATCAGCAGCCAGTCAGTGTCGTCAGGCCGACAGCAGTGAATCAACAGACGCAGATCATCCAGTAATGGTCTCCCCTCCCTGTCGCTCTCCTTGCACTCTCTGCCTCGCCTGTTGCTCGCGTCGACAGCCAATATAAGAATGAACTGAAGTTCTCGTGGGCGTGGAACTCATCAATGCTGCTCGTCCAATCAGAAAGCAGGAAGGACCCCCCGCGCGCGCGCGCGTGGAATGTCCACCGCAGTGAGGTCTAAATAGTTGCAAGCTTTTTTTTTTTCCTTTTTTTTTTTTTTTTTTTTGGGGGGGGGGGGGGGTGTTGTGCACGGTGCTTGCAAAGGCCTACTATGTGACATGTTCGGATCTATCTTTGTTTATTTATTTTATGACTTCAAATATATTAAGTTGGTTCAGCCCCACCCCCTCCTCTTCTCTGGTCCTCCCTCGTCTGAAGCGCGTGAGTCACGCACGCACGCACGCACGCACGCACGCACACACACACACACAACACACACACACACACACACACACACACACACACACACACACACAACACACACACGCACACACACACACACACACACACACATTACATGCACGATGCAGCACCTAGCTGTTGTTGTTGTTGTTGTTGTTGTTGTTGTTGCTGTTGTTGTTGATTCTGTTGTTTGTCAGTTGTTACAATATTCTTGCCAGGTAACACGTATATCCACTCTTAGGCCTTTAAAGATAATGTATGATTTATGTGTCTGTCTTTAATGTGTCAAACTGACTTGCACGTCAAACTGATTTGTGTGTGCATGTGGGCGGCGGGGAGGTGGGGGGGGGGGGGGGGGGTATGGAGGTGAAGAAGGGGAGAGAAGCGTGTGTGTTTGCGAGTGTTCTGTCTGTCTGTCTGTCTGTTCTGTCTGTCTGTCTGTCGTCTCTCTCTCTCTCTCTCTCTCTCTCTCTCTCTCTCTCTCTCTCCCCGATATTTTCCCTCTGCTT
>CM031612.1:49643543-49663543 GCA_018398815.1 Conus ventricosus
AACGGGCCGTTGGGAAAGAATCTGGGAGTAAAATAATAATGATTCGCTCTCTCCTCTCTCTTTCTTCTCTCTCTTCTCTTTTTTCTCTCTCTACTTCTCTCTCTCTCCTATATATATATATATTATATATTAATTATATGCGCACGGATTAAGAGCCGAGACTGTTATGTTCTTTGTGGCCCATGAATTTGTACCTTATAAATACAAGGTCGTAGTCCCAGCGAGTGCCTTTAGAAACGAAATTACCGCTCTCGGCTGTGAAAGGTGATCCAGGTAGTTATTGTTATAAATGTCCAGAAATAGTCGCCCGATCCCAAACGTCCAATGACCCATGAGGAAAGGTCACAGTGGCTGTCAAGATAGGTGCACTTCATGGAACTAACTTTCCCCTCATAAACTTAATTGGGATTGTTTCCCCTCATAAACTCTAATTGGGATTTTTCCCTTTGGGGTCGGAATGGGATCTTGTCTTTTTTATAGGAAGATTGCACTTTTGTACGGCTATTCGAAAGAAGGAAGAGAAACGGATATGGTGCAGGCCTAAAGTTTTGTCAGTGGTAATGTGTGATTGTGTGTGAGTCGTGCGTGGAGCGTGCGTGCGTGTCGTGCGTGGTGAGTGCGTGCGTGTGTGTGCGTGCGTGCGTGAGAGAGACGGGACAGACAGACAGACAGAGACAGAGGACAAAGACAGATATGCTTAAATTCAACGAAGGCTAAGTTTGTGGAAGGGAAACACCCTGGTAGGCTCATTAAAAGCCAGATGAAATGTTTACTTTTAATTTGTATATCTTTGTGTGTGTGTGTGTGTGTGTGGGTGTGTGCGTGCGTGCGTGAGTGGTGCGTGGTGCGTGGTGCGTGGTGGTGTGTGTGTGTGTAGGTGTTGTGGAGACAGGGAGAGAGAGAGAGAGAGAGATGGAGAGTGAGAGAGGGAGAGAGAGACAGGAGAGAATCCACCAAAAGAACAGACAGTATAAGAAACTATAGCACACAAATAAAGCAGAAGATTTTGAACATGAAGACAAAAACTATTACAAGTGAGGAAAATCGAAATAGATTTTTTTAAACGGGGAAAAATTTCGTGATAGCAAGCACAACATAACCAATCAGAGAAAAATAGGGACGGGTTAAAAAATTCCCAAAATGTTTTCACAAAGTGTCACCACAAGACGAAAAGCGGAATGGGGGGAAGAGCAAATAATGATGTTGATGAAAATGATGACGACGACGAAGGCGACAAGAGGAAATGAGATCAAAGGGAGGCTGATATAAAAAGAAAGAAATGATACAAATTTTTTCGTAATGTCGTAATGGAACCTATCGCAAGAATGCTTCATTGTATGTCGCAATCATTAGAGTACACGTACGCGGCTACAACGGTTTGCGGCATTTGCGACTTTAGCTACAAGACATGCTGTGGCGCAACTTTTGCGATCAGATGTAAAGATTGTGCCATTACAAAGTACAAGAAGAAGAAGAAGAAGTACACAAAAGAAGAGGAGAAAGAAAAACAGAAAATGCATTTTTCTTGGAAGAAAAAGTTTATTTGAAATCGGTTCTGTCGTGGTCATGTTCTTGGTATAGAGTTTCTGTTGTTAGCGCCTGTGACCCGTATGTTGATGAGCTGTTGAGGTTGCTCACTGGGCCGGGGACTGCCAATCCCATCCTTGCCGGTGTTACTAAGTCCGGAGTGCACCCGGTGTAAAATGACTTAGGCATAATTTATACCTCGATTGAAATACGGCATAGACTGTTTTATACTTCGGGTACTATCTGATCCAGGCCATTTTTATACTCCTCTGAACCTTTTTATCTCCTCCGCTCTTACACGTAATCCAATATTTCTGGAGTTAGATGCTCGAAATTGCATGTTACATGATCATGACACTCCAGAAGAAATTCTATCTTCGCTGCCTGGCGGGCAAGATAAGCACAAAGAACGGCATTAGCATGTCTGCATAATTCCCAGACTGCTGACGAGTCGCTCAAGGAGAACCTGTCCGGACACCGAAGCCAGCATAGATTCGGCCAAACTCAGCGAATACAACGATGTCTTATTCCAGACAGACAGCCGTGCTCATGACGTCAGCGTCTGTGACCCAGACGCCCCGAATCTGCCTTTCTGGACCGAGACAAGGCAGTCTCCACCTCTGCAAGGGCTTATGCCACTTTCTACCCGAATATCGAGTAGTCTATGCCATTTTTATGCCAGGGTATAGTTTAGGACGTGTTCTACCTTTGCAAATATTGTATTGTTGCATAGATTGGAAAGTGAACGGTGGAAGGCACTTACGCAAAATTGAGTCCTGTATGCCATGACTATTTTAAGGCCTGCATTATTGACTAGATACCATGTGTTGAGTGCTTATGGTACCCAGATTATTTCTCAATATCCACAATATTGACAGGAGATTATCGCGGGGCGAAGAAGTCACGACTCTGCTATAGCTGCGTGGTGTGTGGTGGTGTATGAAGATGGCTTATCAGGCCGATCCTCGCATTGAATAGTCGAGAGAATTCACAGGACTAGAGCTGTGATCATGGGTACCTTTGTGTGGTTTCTTTTCTTCCGCTTTTGTGAAAACGGGGCTTGATTTCAGAGACGGCGATTCAGCCATCAATTCCATCAGACAGGGTATTTACGAGTTCAGAAACAACATCGGCGAACACAATGAACAAAAGATATGTGGGCTAAGTCAAATGGTTTCAATTGCACAAGATCAGTTGAGTGAAGGAATACGATAATGTAGTTTTTTGTCGAGTGTGTGCGCGTGTGACAGTCACAGAAAGAACCCCTGCCGGGTCGTTTCAGTACAAGGGAATTTTTCCTTTGGGTTAACGTTGGCTCTGACCTCATTTGCCATAAAGTCCTTCGCATAGTCCGTTTGTGAGTGCCTGCATAAATTGTGAATGCCTGCATCACTCCTTGCACGCACGTAAAATCCCACCTCCAATGTTCAGAAGAGAAGTTGGTTTGGTGTTGGTGTGGATAACACGTACAGCATGCACCGACAGAATGAAATAATGAATAAAGAACTGATGACTGGTAAACTGAATGATGCAGGTAACTAAATGTAATGTCAACAGGTAGCTCTTCAGTCGGCTTTACCCAAGTAGGCAGCCCGTCGTGTCGATGACAGCGTGGACTGCAAAGAGCTTAGAGCTTGGTCTCTAACCGAGAATCAGAGCAATACAGGTACTCATAATGACGACGACGACGAGACGACGAGACGGACGACGAGGACGACGAGACGAGACGACGAGACGAGACGACGAGACGACGACGACGACGATTATAATGATAATGATGATAATGATAATAATAACGATGATGATGATGATGATGATAAAAGATCGGGACTGCTCTGTTCAAACTGTTATAACACCAAAACAGCTTTATCCAGAGTAATGCAATTTCACAAAATTGCCGCAAAAAGAGTTTTTCTGTAACATGATTAATTTTCGTCATAATTCCATTAGCAGGTCATTCATAGACTTGGACTGAATAGGTCTTTCATGACTACATCGACAGCAGTTTCCTTTTCCGGCCGATGTAACAATCATTCATTCCACTGACTGCTCTAAAGATCAGTGTATAATTAAACATGAACAGTGTTAATTATGGAGTAAGAAAAGATTGTTGAGTCAATGTAGTAGATTGTAAGTTACAAAGTGAAAGGTAATTAGTTGGCGTCAACAATGCGTTATCCGGCAACAATTCTTTGCTATTGATCTCTCTGTTTAGTTTCAGTCTAGACTGTCACTCTCATGTCTGCTTTGGCCGCATGTACCTGTTACATTGTAGTATGCATTCAGTGGGTATTGCTCATCACTTGAATGAAAAACATAATATGTATTGATGTATCATCCTTACCTTAATATAAATGATCACCACAATGCTTTTCCCCACTTCTACCCCCTCTTCCCCATTATCTGTACTTGTGTGCATATGTGCTCGCCCCCCTTCCCCCTCCCCTTCTTGTTTTTTTTTTTTTTCATAAGTTATTATATTTTCGTTATCGGTTCGACTTCCTCCCATCCATCACCTACACACACACGCACACACGTACGTATATAAGTGCGAACGCACTCATGACGCACGCACATACACACGCGCGCGCCCACACACACACACACACACACACACACACACACACACACACACACACACACACACACACACAACACATACACACACTAACAACTTAGTTCGGGAGCAACATAGAAAGGGTGTTGCCAGAAATGTGGTCAAACTCTACGTAAATGCTAGGTGTGAAAGTGAAACCTGAAGGAAGAGAAAGTTTCCGATAGTCTGAGAATGAAAGGTAGATCATTCCAGACTACCGGGGATTGATATGTAAACGATTTTTCACCGTAGGTCGTGGGTGTAAGAGAGGCTATTTTCAAGATCTTGAATCTGAAAAAGACCGGAGTTAGTGAGAAGGCGTGTGGATGTGGAGAAATTCAGATACTGGGTGCTGTTTCAGGTATAATAGAAAAAGTCAAATTGGAGACTTTGCAGTCTATTAAGTAAGAGATAGAGAGCTAGTGAAGAGAGTAAAGGAGTTGAGTTACACGTTCGGATTTAGAGCATCTGAAAATTATACATGTGATTTTTTCAAAAATAATTTTCTGCAGCCTTTAAAGAAGATGCTTATGGATACTAGCGAGAAGGGAGTTACCATAGTCGATTCTGGAAATGACAAAGGCACATATTAAAGTATTGGTTGCTTCCACAGAGATAAAATGGTGAATATGATTAATTTTGCATGGTTTGATATAGGTTCCTTTTGCAGATATTGAAAATTTGAAGGTTAAGCATCGGTCAAAATCGACCCTAAGAGTGCAAAGCAACTGGGGAAAAGGAAATAAAGGAAGCATTGATCAGAACAGAATCCGGAAGGGACGGGTGACTCTCTCTCTCTCTCTCTCTCTCTCTCTCTCTCTCTCTCTCTTCTCTCTCTCTCTCTCTCTCTCTCTCTCTCTTTTTTTTTTTTTTTTTTTGAGCAAGGCAAGCATCGGTTCACTTTGGTAGTCATTCAGTTTTAGCTTGCTGTAAGTCATCCTCGTTTCAGGATCAGAGGTGCACTCTTGAGATCGATATCAACTTATCGATTTCTGTGACAGACTGGTCTTTCTGATCATGATCAGCGGAACACTCATGCAACACACGTTGGCGATCGACGACGTCAGAGACAGGAAACGGCGTACAGGACAAACAGAATGGGTCCCAGAACAAAACCGGGAAAACACCATAAGACACTGACTGTGCCCAAAAATAGTGTCTATTCATGCAGCCAGTCTGGGAACGATCAGTCAGATAGGACGAAGCCAAGAACAGCGCTGAACCAGAATATCAAAAGAGGTTTGCTGTCTTCGTCGAAGGATAGAATGGTCAATTGTATCAAAGGCAGCTGAAAGGTCATATAGGGCCAGACCGGATGTTTTATCACAGTCCAAAGAAGTCACTAAATGATAACTAATTATTAGCAGAGCTGTCTCTGTGTTATGTCCTGGTCTGTAAGCTGACTGATGAGGACTTAGACGATTGTTTTGTTCAAGGAGAGCTAGCAACTGTGATTGAATAATATTATTAGTTATTTTGGACAGAAAAGAAATATTAAAGATAGGCCTGTTGTTTGCTAGAGAAATGTCGGTCAAGGGAGAATTCATTTAAGAGCTGTCTAGTGACTGAAGCTTTTAAAATGTTTGAAACAGAATCAGACAAAATGGATTATTTATGACACAAGTGATATGGGGTAGTGCAGAGTGGAGACATTCACATAGAGCACAGATGATGGCAAAGGGTCCAGCTCACATGTTTGTGGAGAAAATCTTATACATAATTTTCGAACTGTTCAGAAACTGGATGAAAATTTTCAACAGTAGGTCCAGTGTAAGTTCTGTCAACTACAGGAGATGGCGGCAAACAACAGAGTCCAGTCTTAGCCCAATGAATGCCATAGTTGAAACGTTGTTCTTACCTTCGTGTAAACAGGTGTCACTCCGTTGAAATACCATCACACAAGGACACCGGATCATTACGATTGACCGAAATGGACCAGTATCAGTACGCAGTGTGCTCCTCAATAGCAGCTACACAAAAACAAAACAAAACTTGTCCATCCGCAACAAAGATAGTTGTATTCAAAAAAGAAAAGAAAAAAAAAAGGGGGGGGGGGAGGGGGGATTCAAGATGTGGGAATACTAGTTCGAAAAAAGAAACCTGTTTTAATTCACATCTCAACACTAAAGACAATGGGACATGAGCTCTAAGAACAAATTCATGTCACTAAGGAGCAGATTTCTTTGGACAGCATCACTCTGACACGGACACTTCGGGTCTCAGTGGGAGATATGCATTTTCTTACCAGTGTGTTTTTCTGGAATGGGACCCTCATGCTGTAAATTTATACTGGATATTATAAAACAAGGAACAGGATTACACATATACACTTTTCTGTATGAGTACGTTCGATGGTTTTGTAGTTCCAAATCGTATCCGATGTGCAGCTCCGATTTTTCTTAATAGATAATAAAATGCCTGAACTGTGTCACAGACGTGTATGGTTTGCTAATAGGATTCGTTATGCAAATGGAGGCCGGGATAGCTCCGTTGGTAAATCGGGACTCGTAATCCTGGTGATCATAGGGTTGTGGGCTCGGTACATGGGGGCGTTTTTCCGTCGGAGTTAACATTGATTTCTAACTCCATTTTCCGAAAAGTCTTTCGAATGAGACTTTAAACCAAGGTTCCATGTGTAAACGCACATGTAATATCTTAAACACATGTAAAATCCCATGACCAACTTTCAGAAGATATGTCCAGTTTGGCAGTTGGTATGGATGACACGTTAACACATAGCATGCACCCGGCGTAAAAAAAAAAAAAAAAAATCGGAAAAATTAAGGGAAAAACTCAGTGACTGAATTAACTGTCTGACACGGGACACGACTGATTATAGCGCCAGCAGGCAGCTTCTCAGTCAGCTGTACCCTGGTAGGCAACCCGCTGTGTATAGGAGAGCGTGAATTGTAAAGCGCTTAGAGCTTGATCTCTAACCGAATAGAGACGCTATGTAAGTAATAGTAGCAGTGGTAGTAATAGTGGTGGTGGTGGTAGTGGTGGTAGTAGTAGTAGTATGTAGTAGAAGTGGTAGTAGTAGTAGTAGTAATAGTAGTAGTAAATAGTGTCACATACGCACAGATACCCTTATCTCAGGTACAACCATAAATCGCTTGAACATATAAATATCTAAGGTGACATTTCAGCACGACATACATGTATTTACAGGTGTGTGTGTGTGTGTGTGTGTGTGTGTGTGTGTGTGTGTGTGTGTGTGGTGTGTGTGTGTGTGTGTGTGTGTGTGTGTGACAAAACAGCAAACGTTCCTTGACGACGTATAGGTCCCTATAATTGCAACAATTAAACTGTTCACTTTGTACAGCGTCTGATTTCGAGACCAAATACAAGCCATCTTCAAAGCATTTCTTCACATGTATTGCTGTTGCTTCTATCTTACCTGCATTGCACGTTCTTTACCATACAAAACGAATGGCTCGGTGGTTTACCATTAAGCAAGAATGCTGTAGGTCCGTAAATCGAGTCTAGCACAGGGTCATATAATATGGAAAAAAAGATACTCAAACAAATTATGCTTTTATTTTTATAAAAGAAAAGGTGTATTTATTCTGCCTTATGCCAATTGCACTGATTCGTTCGCTTGTTTGTTTATTTGTCTCATTAAATAATTCATTCTCATTAAATAATTCATTCTCATTAAATAATTCATTCTCATTAAATAATTCATTCTCATTAAATAATTCATTCTGTCTTTTGCAAGTTTCGAATCATGTCCGATGCAATGATCATGTATTAAATGTATGTTATTGTGTACTCACGTACTTATCAATATCAGGAAAAAGATTTTTCAGATGTATTTTTTGTTCTAATCTTTTATGGGTATTAGAGGGGTGGTTGGGAGGGTAGGGGAGAAGAGAGGACGGAAAAAGAGTTTAAAGAAGCTGCAGTACGAGATGTATGTGATGATAGGGAAGGAAGGGTGAGAGAGTGGGGAGTGGGGTCGGGTATGGGGGCGCGGGGGGGGGGGGGGGGGGGGGGGAAGTAAAGTTTCTTTAGTCATATTTAAATTACCGTTGGAACAAATTTCCCCGGAAACGAAGGCTGGGTTAATTGCCCTGTGTTCAGAGAGTGGAATTACGGGATGGGCCATCATTGGGAGGACCTCACACCACACCACACACACAAACACCACCACACACCAAACACACACACACCCACACACACCACCACACACACACACACAAAACCACACACACCCCACACGCACGCACGCACCCCACGCATGAAATCCCCACAAACAAAACACAAAAACACACACACAACCCCACCACAAAAACACACAACCAAAACACAACACACACACACCCCACACCACACACACCACACCCCGAAACAAAAGCACCCACAAAACACACACACCACACACACACCACACCCCACACACACACCCCCAACACACCACACACACACACACACACACACCCACCACAAAAACAAAACACACACACTTGGGCCCTTCATACTGCTTTGCGGATGGGCCTACTGTTGGGACAATTAGGACAGGGGGGTTTTGGCATAAAAATTGTTTAAATAGCTTGACTTTTAAAAACCCCGGGGAACCCCAGGAAAAAGAAAAAAAAGATGGCCAAAGGGAAGAAAAAAAGGGGAAAGAATAGAGTAAAAGAAGCCCCAAAAAGTAGAAAAAAAAATTTAAAAAGGGAAAATGAGAAGAAGAAGAAAAACAACAACATCGACGACGACGCCGCCCGCAACAGTAACAGCAACAAAATAAAAAAAAAGAGCAAGAAAAACGATAATAACAAAAATTACTCAAAGTAGGGGAAAAAAGGGGGGACAGGGGGGGTCGAAAACAAATACGAAGAAAAGGGAAAAAAAGAAATTCAAAACCCGAATGAAGAAAAAAAAGATTGGGACGAAGAACCAGAAAAACGGGAACAAGAAGATTTAAAAAGAACAAGAAAAAAAAAGAAAAACAAGAAAAACAAGAAGAAAGGGTGAAACAGCAAAAGTAAGGCATTGCATGGACGCTATTTTTGTTTCGTTTGTTGGGGGAAAAGTAAGCCCTCCGTGGGACACGAAAACCCCCACCCAAGGCTTTTTTGGGCAATGGAAATCTGCAGTGAAGCCCGTTAAAAATATGCGTGGAATGGTTTCGGTTTTTTTTTGGATTTGTAAATGAAAAAAATTAAAAAGCAAAAAAAAAAAAACACCCCTTTTTTGTTTCCCACAGGTTTCCAAAGGTTTAAGCCCAAAATATCATTCCTGCTGTAAAAATTTTTTCGATTTTGTTTTTTAAAATGCCCCCCACTTAAAGAAAATAGAAAAAAAAGCCATGGTTTATAAACAAAGCGTATTGATTTTTGTCAGATATTCTTTTTTATACACTTAGGGTTTTATGTAAAAATTTTAAATTAAAATGCCAAAAACACTGGGGAAAAATATGATTTTAAAAAAATTAATTTGGGTTTCCCATTTCAAGATGAGTACAGATATATATTTTAAAAGCTGCCCCGGCCCAGCGTGTAATTTAAACTTTCGTGTGCGTGTCAGTTTTTTGGGTTTTTTTTTTTCTTTAAATCCTCCAAACAGATTCTCAGGATTTTGTTTTCTTGTATTTTGGAAGAAGTACATTTTTTACTGAAGATATAACCTTACTTCTTTTAGCACCAATGTATGTGATATCGCTTCAGTAACATTCGGCGTTGGTAGGTGTTCGTATGTGTACCTCCAACTCAAGCACTGCTGCCGTCAAATTGGCGGTTAGTAGTTGTGTGTCTGTGTGTGTGTGGGGGGGGGGGGGGGGGGGAGGGGGGGGGGGGGGGGCAGAAGGGGACGGGGAGGGGAAAGGGAAAGGGAGGAGTAAAAAAACAACAAACGCGTCGTATTTTTACACTAGAATCATTTTACTTTGTTTTACAAAAAGGAATTAGAGAATGGCTACAGAAAAGGGGGCAGGCCTACAAGCCTCTAAAGAGAATGCCTATTTAAAAAAAATGGTGGTGGGGATTCTGCAACAGCTGGCTTTGAAACGGTTAATAAAATCGGGTCAGTTTGTATCCTTGTCAGCTGCGCTCTCTCTCTCTCTCTCTCTCTCTCTCTCTCTCTCTCTCTCTCTCTCTCTCTCTCTTCTCTCTCTCTCTCTTCTCTCTTTCATTAACACTACCTCTGAGTGAAAGTGGGGGCTATTGAACTACAAATGTGTATGTCAGCCTATTATTAGAATTTCTGACCCAGAAATTTCTTTCTTTCTGTCACTCTCTGCGACTCTGCTCTTTTTTAATGTTTGTCTGTCTTTATTATCATCCACTGCTGTTCTGCCCTTGCGGCCCATTGTTCGATGTGACGTAGCTGGTGTGGCCCTTCAGTGGAAGGACTCAGGATGTTTCCTCTATTAGCATTATTAAGTAGTTCTCATATCAAAATTTCACCTCCACCCTCTGTCTTACCAGTGGTCAAAGGAGCAACTTTCCAGTACTAGTCATCGAAAGAAATTCTTATTTTTCTTGGGACTGCTAAAAATGCTCTAGAATGGCTCAGGATTGATTCACTTTAGGCTTACGTGCTTAGAAGTGCTTTTGCTCCGAGAGACAGACAGATTTAGCAGCAAGTTCAAACATGAAATGAGGTATAAGAAACTGGCACAAGTTAAGTGTAATTTCACACACCAACGTTACTTGTGTATACAAGAGTAAAATATACAAATTAATAAAAGTTCAATTGAACCAGACTGTCTTTGCTTGGGATGGTTTCTCCTCACTTTATCTCATCATAAAAGGAGGGAATGTTTTGATAACTTAGGTTGGTGTCCAGGGTCTCAGAGATCTAGCCTTTTAACTGGACAGGTGCCTGGATCCCTCTCCAACTTTCTGGTGACTGGTCCACCTTCTCTTTAGGCCTGCTGGTCAGACTGTTGTCGGCTTGGCCACATCGTGGCTGGGATTCTTGATTTTGTGCTGGTCCTCTCGCAGGAAGTCCATGAACTCAGGGTCTATTGACATGACAGAGCCTGGTTTGTAGATAAGTATCTGGGAGTCCGGCATGACCAGCTCTCATACTTCCTTCCAATTGTCAGTAAATGTGTGAGATCTCAGCTGGCAAAGTGTAGACTAACATAAATGTATTTGCCTTAATTTTCAGTCTCCACTTCAGTTCTTCACTCGCGTTTCGAGTGGGTTTTGATATGTTGTAAAAGACAGCAGGAATCGGGTAAACGTTTGAAGGAGATTAACTCTTCCATGTAGTAATTAGGTTCTGAAATACACTTAGTCCAAGTACAGATGTTGATTAGAATCACCTACCGCAAAGTATCAAGACAATCAGTATTATACATAAATCATCTTAACAAAATTCCCCAAGTATTAAGCATAAAGTTTTCCTGTCAGAATACATTGTTTAGTAATGATCTTAACAGACAGCACCAAGCACTGGCAAAAAGTTATGTCATGTTCGTTGATGATCTCAACAAGTACTGGTAACATATTATCCCCATCAATCATCTTAACAGATTTTGCGAAGTATTGGTATAAAGTTGTACTGTTAGAACATGTGGGATAAATACAAGCAATGCAAGACTTAAAAACTTAGTTTAACTTACATTTCTTCTGGGCTGAATCAGTGAAACTTGACACAGGATCTCAGTGTAGGAGAGATGAACGTTCCCCTGTCTGGCATACACCAGTGTTGAGAGTTTGGTTCTCTGCAGCAGGACTGATCAGTCTTACAGCCTAAGGTGGGCAGTCGGGTGGGAGGCTTGATCTCTCCTTTTTGTTTGTGAAGCTACCCTCTACGTCTCTGAGGCTTGTCTGATTGACAGGCTGTCGGAGGAACAGAACAGCAAATCATTAGGGAAAAGATGGGGGTTGGGAGCGTGGGGGGTTGTAATCTTGGGGGGATAGAGGGGGGGACGATCTGGATGGAGAAGGTCACTTCCCAACACCTACAGTGCGACATGATGTTGTTGGAATCAGAGATGACCCTCGCTAAGATCCGTTCTTTAGATTTTTTGCCAATGAGAGAAACGACGATGCCCACGCCAGTGAGACGCATGCAGGCACGGACGTCTGGGCTGTCCATGGAATTTACACAATGCACGAGTAGCTCACGCGACGGCCCACCGTAATCGTCCTGTGAAGCTGAAGTGAGCGAGGGAGGGGGGGGAAAGGGGGTGAGAGATGGCGGCTCCCCTGAGGCGGTGGGGAGCATGAGGAACTCATTGACCCCTCCACAAACCGATCCCCGCACGTCAGATGATCAAGAGAAGAGGAGGAGAGAGAGAGAGCAGGGATGGCGCCCACGTGACAGTCACTTAAAGATGTTCTGCTTGGAACGTCGGCTTGAAGAGAGCACGCCAGACAGATGAAGGGGAGGGACTGTGAGGAGAACGGGGAAAGAGGGGGGTTTAAGGCAGCATTGAAAAATGATGTAAACTGACAATCTTAATTGCAGTGGCGTGTGCGTGTGTGCGTGTGTGCGTGCGTGCGTGCGTGCGTGTGGTGTGTGTGTGTGTGTGTGTGTGTGTGTGTGTGTGTGGTGTGGTGTTGTGTGTGTGTGTGTGTGTGTGTGTGAGAGAGAGAGAGATGATAGATAGATAGATAGATAGATAGATAGATAGATAGTAGATAGATGATAGATTGATAGATAGATAGATAGATAAAACTAAGAGAGAGGGGAGGGTCACTTAGCTATAACACGAAACAGAAAGGCGCTAAGCTACGAAGATAGTGGCGATGATGGAAAATCACAAGAGAGTGTGTAAGGGAGGAAGGTGAAGGGAAGAAGGATTTAAAAGGGGTAGAGTAAGGGAGCGGGAAATGGGAGAGAGAGAGAGAGGGGGGGGGGGGCGGGGAGTGGCGTTTTTAGCGGATGCCAATTTCCAGTATAAGGACGTATAGGCAGCCCTCTGTTGATGCTGATTATCATGAGATATACGAGCGTAATTATCGAGTCAAAGAGTTGCAGAAGTGACGCAGTGACAACTTGTCCCGGCTCTTTCTTCTTTCTTTTTCTTTTGTTTTTAATGCTACACCTGCGCGCAGTATATCGACTCCGACTGAGTTATGTTTTGCGCTCAGGATAATAAACAGACAACCGCCACACCTGCATGGCACTTTAAAACACATCATCATTGCCAGCCTGGCTTACGAAAAAGGGACTGTGGCGATAAGGAGAGAAAAGAACGAAAATACACGTGCAGGCCTTTGCAACAAAAGAGTCACCACACACACACAAACGCACGCGCGCGCGCGCGCCTACATACGCACACGTATACATACACACACGCGCGAGCGCGCGCGCACGCACACACACCACACACACACACACACACACACACACACACACACACACACACACACACACACACACACACACACACACACACAACACACACACACACACACACGATAAAAACGAAGAACGAACAATCACTTCTCTCCTCAAATTGGGCACAAAATGAATGTCTTCAATGTTGTTTGTTTTTGCCTGAAGAAAACCAAAGAGGTCGAAGCGCGTCTTGTCTTGTCTGGTAACTTGTTTTGTAATTTGTAATCTGTGCCTTTTCCGTTCGGCGGTACAGTAATTTTTCTTTGAATTTTGTTTTCTTTCGAAAACAAATCATTCATTCCCTCGGCTACACAATTAGATCGCCGTGACTAGTGTCCATTCCAATAGTGCTTGCAGTTGAAGACCACAGTCCTGATAAGCTTACATTTCACTCACACAAAACAACTTTGGACGATAGTTTCTCGCCCGATGCCTGAGAAAAATATATACGTAAACATAAAAGTGTCAGGAATGAAAAAGTCTGGAACAAACAGGCGTGAGTCAGTCGACTTAATGCAGACTTCGACGGGCACAGGGATGAGAAGCGCGTTGCAAGTTATTTGAATGAGATATCGAAACTGGGAGGAAAAAAGATGTTGACTGAGAAATGTTCCACAGACTGGTGTGTGTATGTGTGTGCGCGCGTGGTGCGTGCGTGCGTGCGTGCGTGCGTGCGTGTGTGTGTGTGTGTGTGTGTGTGTGTGTGTGTGTGTGTGTGTGTGTGTGTGTGTGTGTGTGTGTGTGTGTGTGTATGAATCCCCTTTTCCTCTCCCACCCCACCCCATTCCTGTGTGCTTGGCCCCGCAAGAAAGCGTGGTGAACAACAGGGCGAGCTGGATTTAGGTCGCACGATCCCACTGACATCACTGACGATCCCACTTCCGTCATTGACGATCCCACTGCCGTCATTGACGATCCCACTGACATCACTGACGATCCACTCTGCGACCCACTGACATCACTGACGACCCCACTGACATCACTGAACGACCCCACTGACATCACTGACGACCCCACTATGACATCACTGACGATCCCACTGACATCACTGACGACCCCACTGACATCACTGACGATCCCACTGCCGTCATCGACAACCCCACCGCCACCATTGACGATCCCACCGCCACCATTGACGATCCCACCGCCACCATTGAGGATCTCACTGCCGTCATTGACGATCCCACTGCCGTCATTGACGATCCCACTGCGTCATCGACGATCCCACTGCCGTCATTGACGATCCCACTGCCGTCATTGACGATACCACTGCCGTCATTGACGATCCCACTGCAGTCATTGACGATCCCACTGCCACCATAGACGATCCCACTGCCACCATAGACGACCCCACTGCCATCATTGACGACCCCACTGCCATCATTGACGATCCCGCTGCCACCATTGACGATCCCACTGCCATCATTGACGATCCCACTGCCATCATTGACGACCCCACTGCCATCATTGACGATCCCACTGTCATCATTGACGATCCCACTGCCACCATTGACGATCCCACTGCCATCATTGACGATCCCACTGCCGTCATTGACTCTGGACGTTTTGAAAAAAAAAAAAAAAAAAGCCCCAAACTTGAATGCAGTCATAACGGTCAGAGCGCGCGCGCCACACACACACACACACACACACACACACACACACACACACACACACACACACACACACACACACACACACACACACCACACACACATACGCACGCACGGACAGAGAGAGAGAGAGAGAAAGAGAGAGAGGGAGAGACAGACAGACAGACAGACAGACAGAGACAGAGACAGTTAGAGACAGAGACAGACTGAGATACAGAGAGAGAGAGACAGACAGAGACAGGGATAGAGAGAGAGAGGCAGACAGAGACAGGGACAGAGAGAGAGAGCACCTTCGGAGTGAGATAAGTTCGTTTCCACAATTTAGTATCGTTGACTCGTTCTTACGAGTTATCTTAGAGTTGCTGGGGAACCAGGACTGGACGGCATCCGATGTTGCAGCCATCCTGAATCGGAACGCCAAGCATCCTAAAACTTCCTCTTGACACGTCTCCAAGATGCCAGGATCCTGCGGTTTTGTTTGTTTGTTTGTTTTTTGTTTTTTGTTTTTGTTTTTTATTCCGTCCGACCTAGATGTGTGTGGTTCAACCTCATTTAAAAAACAAATTGATTCGACAGTTTTGAGATCTGCATATTGACGATTTTCTATTTTTACTTCCCCAGATATTTTACTATTACCTGGGCCTGAATTTGGCCATTGCTTTTAACTTCTTGAATATCGAGTGCGACCCCTTGTTGCCAAATTTGCTCCAGGGGCCAACAGTCTGAGTCGCACTGTTTTATGTTATTTTATTTTACTTTTTAACATGCGCGCTGGTGACCTACTCGTTTTTGAGTGAACCAGTATTTTAGGAAGAAGAAGAAGAAGAACCTGCGGTCGTCCGCATGCGAGCCAGTCAGTCAGAGTGATGTGCCTTGTCAATGGCAGCGACGCCTGAGGTTGTAAAATGGGGCGGCCGCTCATTGGCTGCCACGTGGACGGCATCCGATGTTGCAGCCATCCTGAATCGGAACGCCAAGCATCCTAAAACTTCCTCTTGACACGTCTCCAAGATGCCAGGATCCTGCGGTTTTGTTTGTTTGTTTGTTTTTTGTTTTTGTTTTTTTATTCCGTCCGACCTAGATGTGTGTGGTTCAACCTCATTTAAAAAACAAATTGATTCGACAGTTTTGAGATCTGCATATTGACGATTTTCTATTTTTACTTCCCCAGATATTTTACTATTACCTGGGCCTGAATTTGGCCATTGCTTTTAACTTCTTGAATATTGAGTGCGACCCCTTGTTGCCAAATTTGCTCCAGGGGCCAACAGTCTGAGTCGCACTGTTTTATGTTATTTTATTTTACTTTTTAACATGCGCGCTGGTGACCTACTCGTTTTTGAGTGAACCAGTATTTTAGGAAGAAGAAGAAGAAGAACCTGCGGTCGTCCGCATGCGAGCCAGTCAGTCAGAGTGATGTGCCTTGTCAATGGCAGCGACGCCTGAGGTTGTAAAATGGGGCGGCCGCTCATTGGCTGCCACGTCCGCGCCACTCGTACGGCAGCCAATGAACGCGCCTCAACGCGAAAGCTAATAGGAATGTTGGGATGTTTGCCAAGGGTCCATTCAGATAGGGGACCACCAGGTGTCGGTGGAAAATGTCAGAGAAACGCCTGACATCTAGACGTAAGTCTCTCTCTCTCTCTCTCTCTCCTCCTCTCTCTCTCTCTCTCTCTCTCTCTCTCTCTCTCTCTCTCTAATCTTGTCTTTCGGTCAATGAAAGCGACAACCACAGATTCTCTGCACCAAGAATGCATGTCTCACTCCCGTGAAAGCAAGAATAAACTTGTTAGTATGTGTGTGTGTGTGTGTGTGTGTGTGTGTGTGTGTGTGGTTAAAAGGCTTCAGATCGGAGAGAATGGAAGAAAAGGAATGGGTCAGAATCTAAATGTCTTCATTCATTTGTTCGAGATTTCCAAACGATTATTTTCTGTTTTCAAAAACTGAACTGATTAAGTTGGTTAAAAAAATCATCTTGAAATGTAGGCTTACATGCTAGAAGAAAAAAAGAATATGTGAGTGAAGGTCGTGTGCGTGTAGAAATTACATTTGAGAGAAGTTACTGCTGTATGTTTCAGTGTTAAACGATATGATTGGAAAATTGACACATCAAATGAAGCTATCGTGGAAAGTTGTGTTGACCTTGGACTTGACTTTGAACAAGGTCATCTGTATAAATCGCCCTTTATCTGTGTTTCAGCCTGTACACATAACCAGCCAATAGCTGACTTGAGGTAAGTTCAGAGATACCTTTTTAACATTCTAACCTTTGCTGATCCTGAAACCAAGTTCAAGGTCAAACGATCGGTCATTTCGTCAAGGATCAAAAGTACAATCAAACGAAAACACATCAAACGATGGCGACTGTACAGCGAAAATCATGAGCAAATCGGTCAGTCCTTTTTCTTCGGGCTTTGCAAAGTTGGGGGAACCTACATCACGTTCACACAGTGGGCCGTATAAAGTATTGTCAGCAAGCCGGAGTATCGTACTCTTTGAAATTAGTTCTGTGCAGTCGCTAGATCATGTTGGCTTGAGAGGCGGTGAAACAGACAAAAGAATGCGTTGGTTTTCCAGCCTAAACAACGATGATGCAATAAACTAGTTGGGAACACGTGGACGCGCTTGTTTCAGAAAAAAAATGATGAAAGGTAAAGAAAAAAAGTCAAAAATCAGAAAAAGAAAAAGAAAGAAAGAAAACCCGACTCTTGCTTAAAACAAATCTTGACGGTGTTAAGTGCAGGTAAAATGTATTTTTAGACTCTGTCTCCCCTGCAAGTCCCGAGCAATGTCGTTTCACCCTCAGGCAAATGCTGCTGAAAGTGCCGGCACGTGCTGACGACTACTCTTCGGGCTAAAGAGGTTAGTGAAGGGCGATCACTCGTGCTCACATAGTTCTGCCCCGACGCCTGGGTAAGGAGACGAAAGGGAAGCCACTGCGGTTGTGACGGCGTCTTCAGACAGCAGTAAAACCTGTCTTGTCTCAGTGGTTTTGTCGACTTGTCGGCGGAATTACTGGCATGCCTGTTTGGATACAGCCAGCAGTGCCCGAATTCTTGGCAATTGGGGACCGGTGCAAAAGACTGGAATCATCCCTCCTTCACCCCCATTTCGTGTCCATGCCATCACACACACACACACACACACACACACAACACACACACACACACACACACACACACACACACCAAAGGTATTCTTCAAACTACGTCGTTCCTATGTTATTATATGCCGCCGAGATTTGGGGTATTCCTGTATTCAATCAAATGGAAAAGGTCCATCTTTTTGCATGTAAACGTTGTTTTAAATGCAAGTCTTCATACACCAAATTTCTGTGTCTATGGAGAATTGAACCGCTATCCCTTACTTACCCTAGCTAAAGTGAGATGCATGGCCTTCTGGTTAAAGTTATGCACTTTACCGAATGACAGATTTGCAAGCATGGCATATCACATGTTGAAATCACTCGATGAAAGAGGGAAATCCACATGGTTACCCATGTAAAAAATATTCTTTGTACATCTGGTTTTCCCTATGTATGGTTCTCTCAAGGAGTAGGTAATCCTAAAGCTTTCCCAAGTGAATTCACACAAAGTCAAATCGGTTTCTTTTTGCAACAATGGTCAGAAAAAAATTGAAACAAACCACAATGCAATTTATACAGCTCTTTCGAAAGTGCTCTAGGACCAGAAAAGCATTTTGATATAATAATTTTTAAATATATCCGCAATATGTTTATACGACTTAGGCTTGGCGTAACAGAATTGAAAAGCAACAGATATAGATATACTTCAAGTGCCCGCTTACTATTGTGTCAATTATGTACACATTCCCCTGAAGACGAAATACATTTTATTTTCTTCTGCGGTGCATATGATGATCTC
This sequence comes from Conus ventricosus, assembly GCA_018398815.1. Taxonomy (NCBI): domain Eukaryota; kingdom Metazoa; phylum Mollusca; class Gastropoda; order Neogastropoda; family Conidae; genus Conus; species Conus ventricosus. The sequence continues at coordinate 49,662,464 of CM031612.1, forward strand.
AGACATAAATTGCTTACTAGAGTCAATCTAGATTTTTTTTTAATTCAAAAAGCTTTCTATCCTAAAGTCTGAATGTGACGATGTTATGATCCAACTTGCAAAGTTTATTTTTTATGCATTCAAACTGAGAAGATCAGTGATCAGTGCCCGATTGGTTAATATTAAACAAAGTTATACAGTTGGTTAATATTAAACAAAGTTATACAACTCCAATTTCTACCTCATAACACCTAAATAGGCCAATGACCTCTGCCTTAACACAATGTGTATGATACTTTTTCCGTACCCTCTTAATGATTTTCCTATTCATGCTCTTTGCTTTCGTTGCATGATTTTCGTTTGTCTCGTTTGGTGGTTCTTTTCCTGTTCCTTTTCTTTTCTCCCTTTTTTTCCTGCTGTGTGAGCTGAAGCGTTGTTAGTACATATGTAATTACTATTATGTGAACTCCACGTACATGTGAACTCCACATGTTTATGGGCTCCTTGTGCCTAAACATTAAATCAGTTTGAGTCTCTCTCTGTGTGTGTGTGTGTGTGTGTGTGTGTGTGTGTGTGTGTGTGTGTGTGTGTGGTGTGTGTGTGTTCAAAGCTGTGACCAACCGCTGTATAACGCGATAGTTAAGTATTGGTCTGGGCTGACTATTGGAGACTCTTGAGTTCCAACAACGGCGTTATGTTCTTGTGTGTGTGTGTGTGTGTGCGGTGTGGGTGTGTGTGTGGGTGACATGAGTCATTTTTTGTCGTAAAACCTATTAAAAGAGTGATGAACACAAAACATAAACGACGAAATAAACGACAACAACAACAAAAAACAACAAGTAAAGAATAAATTAGATAAACAAACCACATACGGTTACAAAAATGTAGAGAAAAAAAATATTCATACAGGCGTGCGCCCTTTTGTGCGTGCGTGCGTGCGTGTGTGTGTGTGTGTGTGTGTGTGTGTGTGTGTGTGTGTGTGTGTGTGTGTGTGTGTGTGTGTGCGTGCGTGTGTGTGTGCGTGCGTGCGTGCGTATATGTATGTGTGTCCATTTTTTCTTTTTGTTTGTTTGTTGGTTTGTTGGGGGGGGGGGGGGGGGG
>CM031612.1:49671043-49676043 GCA_018398815.1 Conus ventricosus
CCATGGTTCGGATCCAGCCAATTAAGCATAGGGGAGAGGCTCCACAGAGACGGTCTGTCCGGCCAGACGGACTAAGCAGCTTTGACCGACGCCTCGATGTCTAGCGAGACGAGTCGTAGCGCCTGGCTCAGGCTCATCTAGCCAATTTACACTGACCAGTGCCCACACGTTAAGCCACACGGCGCCAGTTAAGTAGGAAAGGGGGGAAGGTAGTGCGTGGTGGGGGTGAAATCTAGCTAATCAATTAAATGACCAATTGCCCACCACAGAGAGTAAGGGTGTAGGCGTGATGCATGATTTGAATATCCAAGGGAATTGGGGGAGAAACTTGGGGTATAGCTAAAAATCTGAAAATGGTATGGCCCTTGGCACGGGTGAGGGCATAAAGTAATGCGTGGTGAAAAGAGGGGAGAACGAAGAAAAACGAACAACGAGAGAGAGAGAGGAAGAAGTTGGGGGGGAAAGGTCTGCCTACGGGAAGGCAGGGAAAATGGAAGAACAGAGAACACAGAGAGAGAGGGGTTGGGGGTTAGACCTGTAGAAAAGGCAGAGGATGGAGGAGTGAATTGAGCATTAGCACATTTAGTCTGCAAAGGGACTAAAAGGATGGGAAAAGGAGTTGCAAACTAAAAAAGAAAAAAAAAAAGAAAAAAAAAGGGAAAAGAAAAGCAACCATGCCATTTAATAGGAGATGGGAGGAGAGAGAGAGTGAAAAGGGTTAATGGGAAAAAGAAAGGGAACAGATCGTGTTAAAGTCATGTTCCATCTGAACCGGGGTTCGCCTCATATTTGGGCCGCGCCACTTTCATGGGGGCAGTCCAACCTACCAACCCCAGGGGTCTGACCTACAGTGCCACAGTCCACCTGACCGATGCCAGCAGTCAAACTTGCCCGGGTGCCAGCTTGGGGTTGGGTTTGTAAAAGTGCAGTGAAAAGAAAAAAAAAAGGAAAAGAAAAAGACAGTGATTCTGAATAGTTAAATACCTGGCCAGGTAAATAGAAATCTATTTATACCCTTTTTGTTAATATGTTTTAGATAAATGATTTTGTGAAGTTCAGGAAAGGAGAATGTTTTATTTCATTTGATTCCATATGCTTGATGTTTGGTTCTATGCCCATTGTGTAAAGTTTTAACTTATATGTTTTGAGTGACAAATGCATGATATATGTGGATTGAAGCAAGCTGTGAGTGTTTTGGGCGTGCGCAGCCCCTTCCCCATCGACACACCCGGGGTTGCAATTTTTGGCGAGCCCCCAGGTATTCTGGCCCATTTATTATAATTGTTAACTTCTCAAGAGGGAACTGGGTGGGATTAAAGTATTGTAATCCTAAAAAGGGGGGTTGTCTTACTGTTGTTCCCAAAAATTTAAAATATGGGCTTGGCATTGCTTCCAAGATAGTTAATTGGCTTGGCTTTCACCCCCAGAGTATTTATTTCGCACAGATTACCTATAATTCGCCTATATTGGGTCGGCGCGGCGCTTAAAAAACAATACGTTTTTTCCCAAACTAAATTGTCATTCTAGGATTGTGCTATTAGTCACCGTGTGGGTAACCCCCCAGTTTGGCTTCGTGAGGAAAAAAAAAAAAAACTTGTTAAAAAAAAAAAAAAAAAAAAAAGAAATATAATGGGGAAAAAAAAGAACCCCCTTTTGAACAACAATTAGAGTTGGGGGTAGAAGGGGGTTTCGCTAAATTTGAAAGATAGTTAGAAAAAACAGATTTTGTCGGGTTTGCGGCCCTAGTTAACCATCATTTAAAAGAGAGACAGCCAGAGACAGCGGGGAGTTGTTAAAGTTCGCGGGTGTATAGAGGGGCCCGGGCACTAAGGGCAGGGAAAACAGGTGCTGGGAAACGGGTGGAAGAGGCAAGGAGACTAGGAGAGTTTTCTACAAATCTGAAAACCCCAGTGGTGGGGCAGAAAAAAGGGAAAGGGGGACATTAGGGTTTCATTTGTCCAAGAAGGAATGTGGGAGGGATTGTCGCATAGTTCCGAAGGCAGCCCCCTTGAAAGGGGGTGGATAAGGGTCTCAAGGGAAACGACCTGCGGGAAACAAAGGGTTTCAGCTGAAAGGGTGGAGTCAGCTTATGACTCAGGCAGCAGTCAGTGTCGGGATGGAGGCACAGGCTGAGGGGTTCGTTCCCAGGGAAGAAGGGGGAGGGCCCGCAGAGGGTGAAAGTGTACGAACATGGTTGTTCAGGGGGGTATACGAAAAAACGCTGGTCGAGAAAGGGGTTTTTACAGGGCAAATCCAGACCTGTCTCTAACGATGGCATGTGAGGGATTTTCCAGTTGCTAAGATAGAAGTACTACCCCTTATTCTCAGGCGAGTTGTCTAAATGGTGATGGAGAAACCCTTCATGATTTGATCATGGAAATTTTCCCAGGTGCAAGGAACCAGGGGATCCGGTTGTTGACTGCTACGGGGGCAGCAGTTCAAACCGGACAAGAAAGGGGGGAAAGGTTGACAAAAACCGTTGGGCGTTTTGCAAGGAATCAGGGTAGATTGTCACCTATGAGTTTTTGGGCCCGCGCAGGAAAAAGACCCTTCGCTCGTGAAGTCTTGGGAGTTGGGAAGAGGTGGAGAAAACAGGAGGTTAGAGGAGGTGAACAGAATTTCTTTTTGAAAGGCGGGCTGTTTGTACCCGGGGGGTTTACCAAGGGGGAAACAGGGAGGTGACCCCTCGTTTGAGTACCAGAGTTATCGGGGCATGCATGTCGTGGGGCACGAGTCGTAGGGGGTCATCTCGGCCCAGCAAAACAGCTGACCGAAACTTTGATGACTTTTTTGGCCAGGAGCAATGGCAGACATCAACGTTTCTGATGTCATGTTTGTGTTCAAAAATCAGCCCCAAAAGGGGGAAGAGGAAGGCAACCTTTAAAATCCCCCTTTAATTGAAACCCCCATTCAGGAGTGGGCTGTTTCTGATTGGCCCAATCTCGCCCCCGTTCAAAGTGGGCAAGGTATAGACTGTGGTTGCAAGGGGAAAATTTGCAGGGGGCTGGGGCGTTCAGAAGAAACAAAATGACAGGGAAATGAGGGAAACAATCCCCCAAGGCGGGAGATCAAGTCCTGTACTGTTCCCCCGGGGCACAAAAAGCGCTGATGCTTGGAAAGGGCCATTCCCATCCTGAAAGGTCGGTCGGGATTACCCAATTTATGTGAATGGGAAAACCCAAAATTTTCCATCGAATTTTTCTCCGCAAATATATTTAGCGTGAGACTCAGACACAGGGCGCGCACATTGATGAGGTGAAGGAGCCCAGCAAAAAGGGGGGAAATTTTTTGCTGAGTTTCCCGGAGAAGGTCATACAGGGGTGGTCACTTTTTGAAGGGCTAACAGTAGGAGTTCTAGGTTTTGTTGTCGGAGGCGACACAAAACGCCGGAAAAAGAAAAGGGGGAAAGATATGAATTCGGGGAGACCAAGACCAAAAAAGAAGTCAGGGGTCTGCTAGGTTTTTTTGGGCCCCTCAGGGGGTTTGTTCCAAATTTTTCTGCAATCACGAGTCTCCAGTGAATTTTTTCAACAGGGGAAAAGCAGTGTCGAAGGTCAGACCGGAGAGCAAGCACTGCAGACGGGGCTGGGAAAAAAATGGTTCCCGTCCCATCTTTAAGCTACCGGGTAGTCTAAAAAACCCTTTTTGTTGGGACAGATCAAGGTGGTGGGGTGGTGGGTTTTGTTTCAGGGGCGAAGGGGTCGATTTCCCCGTGAGGGGATGCTGCAGAAGTTGACAAGTTGAAGAAGGGGACGCAACGTAAGAAGGGGGTTTAGCTGTCGTGTGGGCCCTGCAGGGAAACCACAAATATTTTTAGGGAAAGATTCGTAAGAGATATCACAACCACTCAAATTCCTGGGGGCGCAGCGAAAAAAAGCAGGGGTTCTGCTTGGGCAATGGCATTGCAGCCCCACAGGGACCGATGCTACTTCCCGTCGACAAATGTCGGAGCTGACTATTTAAAGCCGTGTTCGCAAGCGCAACTGAGGAATCAGTAATCCGGGTGCTTTGTTGATAACATGTGTTGTTTTCGTTATGTTGATTTGGGTATGGGTTCATTCCCCGTTGGCTAGGTTCATTTTTCTTTGGAGACTTGTTTTAATTTTCCCTTTTTGAACTTTTTCTTGGATTATTTTGCTTGGGGCAAAAAGTCGCTTGTTAGTGATGCATTTTTTGCAATAAGTGGGAGGGAATCCTCATGAAGTGTCATGGATCGTGATATATTAATTGCTTTTAAAGAATTGGAAAAGAGATAGGCAAATCCCCAGGGAGGGGGTTGCATAGGGGCGCACAGAGGTGTTTAAAATGAATTAAATAAAGCAAGAGCGCCCCAATGATAACTCATTGGAGTGGTATTTCCTAGGGTATATTTTATAATTTATAAAATGTTGGTTGTAAAATATTTTTTCAAACTTTTCACGTTAGCGTGTGTCAGCAAATTCGGTTTTTTGTTTTTTTTTTGTACCGGGTTTTTAGACGAGCGGGCATATCTTTTTCAAGGGGGAAATTTCACGGTCAAAAAAAGAACACCCAAATCGTGGTCCAGGTTTTTGGACATAAGCTCTAACTCAAATATTTGGGGGCCCCCGTGCGGCCCATGGGTTGGATCCAGCCAATTAAGCATAGGGGGAGGCTCCACAGAGACGGTCTGTCCGGCCGACGGACTAAGCACTTTTCCCACGCCTCGAGTCTAGCGAGAAAAAGTCGTAGCGCCGGCTTTAGGGTCATCTAGCCCTTTACCGCCGTGCCCACACCTTAACAACGGCGCCAGTTAGTAGGAAAGGGGGGAAAGGGGTTTCGTGGGGGGGTGAAAACAGCTAATCAATTAAATGACCAAATTTCCACCACAGAGATAAGGCGTGTAGGCGTGATGTCATGATTTGAATATCCAAAGGGAAATTGGGGAGATAACTTGGGGATCAGCGGGAAAAATACTGACCAATGGGACTGGGCCCTTGGGGACGGAGTGAGGGCAAAAAAGTAAATCGTGATGGAGGAGG
>CM031612.1:49683543-49801043 GCA_018398815.1 Conus ventricosus
TGTGTGTGTGTGTGTGTGCGTGCGTGCGTGCGTGCGTGCGTGCGCGCGCGCGCGCGCACGTGAAAGAGACAGAGGCAGACAGAGAGAACTGCTGCTTGCTGGACCAGAACAGGCACCCCTGAACAAAACCGCAGTTAGCGATTCAACAGCAGTGCAGTGTCTCCTCTGGTGGGATGCCCCAGACCGACATGATCTTGATTATGGCTTAGATCTATGACTCTGTGATGACGATATGACAAAAGCGTGGTGTGAGTCCGAGCGGGCGCACTTGGTCTGATGTATGCAGGAGTGTATATGTGTTTCAGATGTTTAGTTTGGAGTTGGCACTATGATCTCTATTGTTCGTGTGCGTGAGTGCTTGCTTAGCTCACCAGGGACACCGGTTCGTACTATCCTGCCTTTCGCAAGAGGAACCGCAACTATGATGCAACTGACAGCTCTCATAGCACAGCGATATGTTGACACGTCATGTTATGACATCCAGAAGCTAAACACACAGCGATCCTCTGTCACACATCGTATTTCAGACCAAAACACACCCCCTCCATCTGTTTCCAAAACAGACCGCTCTGACTGTTTGCAAAATAACACCCACGCAGCGTCACGGACAGCGTTCTCTTGACATGAGGGATATACATGTGTCTGCCGAGATTCAAAACTACAACTGTCACAGAACCGGGCCGGGGTTGAATCTTGTGCCAGGTGGTTTCTGTTGTGTCTGCCTCCCTTGCCCCACCCACACCCTTCCCTTCCCCTTTACCCCTTCCTCCCTTTTCCCTTCCATACCATCCCCGACTCACTCCCTCTCCTTCGAATCAGTATATACACGACTTCCGTTCAACGCCTTCTTCCTTGCGCTGAACCCTAAGCGATCTGAAGCGATCAAAGCTAAGTGAATTTTCGTTGTTTTATTCGTTTATGTATCACCCGAGGAAGACCTAAGAGGTCGAAACGCGTTGTGTTTTGTCTTGTGACTCGTTTGTCCACGTTCTCTGGGCGGTTCGCTAACATTTATTTAAGATCGGTTTATGGATCAAGATCGTTACACAGTTTGTGCATGCGTCATTTGCTAAACAAACGTCACAACAATTCCCAAACATGTAGATCTGAAACGATCGATGATGATAATTTTAAGTGAAGTGAAACGCAGTGTCTGCTTTTCATGTGCAGCGTTTTATATCCATGGTTTTTTGTGTGTTTATTTGTTTGTTTGTTTTCTGATTGACCTGTTATACGACCTTAAAAGAAAACACCTTCGTCTTCGCCGAAATCTCCCTGTCGACTCGGTCCAAATTTGAGTTTCTGGTCTCGACATGTGTGCTTTACGATCGTAGCAAGATCGAGGGGAAAGCTGCATTGGGGTATTGATCTGACTGGTATGGAGCAGTCAACTCGTTCGATTATACTGGTATTGAAGAGAAGACTGATCACTTCCTTTCTCCTTGATTACAGGTGAAAACGCGCCCCTCTGAATGATCGTTATGGCTGGATCGGAAACGATTCATGTGCTTTTTTTTTTTTTTTTTTTTTTTTGCTTTTTTTTTAAATTCGTCGAACACTTGATATATTCCGTCAGGCTGACAAATCATTGCCATTAGCGAGATTGGACCTTTAATAGGTCCGTTCTTGGCCGGGCGTATATCACTGCTCCACCCGCTCGATACTCCCCCAGCATTTACCCCCCCCCCCCCCCCCCCCAACAGAGGATGTATCGAACAGGAGGAGTATCAGCAGGGGATGTATCGAACAGGGGGAGTATCAGCAGGGGATGTATCGAACAGGGGAGTATCAGCAGGGGATGTATCAGCAGGGGGAGTATCAGCAGGGGATGTATCGAACAGGGGAGTATCAGCAGGGATGTATCAGCAGGGGGAGTATCAGCAGGGGATGTATCAAACAGGGGGAGTATCAGCAGGGGATGTATCAGCAGGGGGAGTATCAGCAGGGATGTATCGAACAGGGGGAGTATCAGCAGGGGATGTATCGAACAGGGGGAGTATCAGCAGGGGATGTATCAGCAGGGGAGTATCAGCCGGGGATGTACCGATCAGGGGGAGTATCAGCAGGGGATGTATCAGCAGGGGGAGTATCAGCAGGGGATGTATCGAACAGGAGGATTATCAGCAGGGGATGTATCACCAGGGGGAGTATCAGCAGGGGATGTATCGAACAGGAGATTATCAGCAGGGGATGTATCAGCAGGGAGAGTATCGAACAGGGGAGTATCAGCAGGGATGTATCAGTAGGGGGAGTATCAGCAGGGATGTATCGAACAGGGGAGTATCGAACAGGGGGAGTATCGAACAGGGGGAGTATCAGCAGGGGAAGTATCAGTAGGGGAGTATCGAGCAGTGGATGTATCGGACAACGACGGTTTCAGTTTCAGTTCCATCAATGAGGTGTCACTGCGTGCGGACTAGTCCATATACGCTACACCACATCCGCTAAGTTTTGAGACCACACTGCGCATGAGTTTAAGTTGATGGATAAACGAATTAACAACTAAGATGAGAGAATTGAAGAGGAGGGTCTCGTGCTACGACTTAGCAGACGTCTGACCAACGCATTAGCCCAATGCTCTAAAGTGACAAATAATGACCATGACAAGTAGAGGGTAGTATCGAGCAAGAGGAGTATCGAGCGGTGGAGTATCGATATGGGGAAATATCGAGCTGAACCCCCCTCCCCCCCCCCCCCCCCCCCCCCCCCCCCCCCCAAGCCTTCCTTCTTGGGTCACATTCCTTCTTTCCACCACGTTTCGTCAAAATCGGTGTGGTCGTACTGACATCATCTTGTTCACAGAAAAATAAAACGGACGCAGGTGAAAGCATAACGTCCATGGCAATGGTAAAAACGACTTTGGTAAGTAAACATCAACACACCCCCCCCCCCCCCCCCCCCCCCACACACACACACACACACCTCCCCTCCCCACCACCCCCGCAAAAAAAAGTGGCGCCATACTTTGGTGACTTGCTTTTTTCCCCATCTTTGACGGTGGACAACTCAAAAGACGATGTCGACCTCCACTGCACAATAGATCGGGGGTGGGGGGGGGGGGGGGGGGGGGGGGGGGGGGGGGGGGGGGGGGGGGGGGGGGGGGGGGGGGAGACACCATTCCCAGGCCGTGCTGCTGCTGATGCCGTGACATTTTCTCACCCCATTTTGCCCGTGTCGCACTCTACAGTCTGGAACGCAAAGAGGGACAATTCAGACTGAGAGTCGGCCATCCCTCGGTTCTCTTTCAGTCGAGGCGCAACGGTTGCGTCTGGGTCATTGTTTACATAATGACCAAATAAACAGCATTAACGACCTACTTTATACTAATTACCGCAATGAGTCCAAGTCTTCGTTCCCTTAATGGCGCAAATGACGTGGTTGATTTCCTGCTATTTTAGTATCAGGATTGCAGACGTCAAGACTGCAGAAAACGGAACTGGTGTTACGATGGTGTGAAGGGACAGAACTCTGCCATGAGACACGTACAGTTACGCTGTAACGAGCTCCAGCTTCAGTCCGGCGTGAACAGGCGATGCATTTCCTGAACAACCGCCACCTCCTCCTCCTTCAACCTTCTCTCCCCTCACCTCCTCTCTAAAGTGTTCTTCTCCTATATTCCCCCCCCCCCCCCCCCTTATTCTGCCATGGTAATGCAGTAGGTCACGGACTTTTAGAATTTCTCTTTTTTTTTTCACTCTTTACACAGTCAAAAACCTATTTTTAAAAATGCATGAAAGAAAGAACAGAGAGAATCCAAATGAGCTGGCAGAAAATCAAATTAAAAGAAAGTACAAACAACTAATAATATAACGTACACACGAGAGCGAAAACGGAAATTTGAAAAGTCATGCATCCGCGTGACCTTTGCATATCGAAACAAATGGTATTATGACAAAGGTGCTTTTCTTTCATCTCAAAACCCCGCAAACTGTATGCCATCACTCGAGGCATTCCAACACACCCCTGAACAAAAAATTCGCCCTAAAGACAGCACCATCTCCACTGGATGGGCACACTGGATGCAGACTAGTGTGGGTCTTAAGACTGGGATCTCTTACCATTTGCATATACAACTTCACTGCTCATTTCCTGAAAGAGACTTGTAGTACACTCAGTCAGGCATAAAGCTATCATGGATCATATTTACAATAAATAGATGGTTTCAACGTGAGGTGACGGCAGGCGGAAACGGAAACAAATTATGAGAATAATTCTCAGTGAGTCACCTTCCCAAACGGCCTCGTTTTCGTTCAATGCCCATCTTGCACCGAATATGAAAAGAGAAGTGATTGCTCGTTCTTCGTTTCTATCGTCCTGAACGTCGTTTATCTTGCCTGATGAAGACCTATCAGGTCGAAACGGGTCGTGTTTTGTCTTGTAACTTGTTTGTCCTTGTTTTGTTTGTTTGTTCTGGTTTTTTTCTCTTTTTTTTTTTATCTCACTTAGAATTATTCTTAAAATTTGTTTCAAGAAATATATGTTTTTCAGTTCATTTTTACGAGCAAGTCCGGCCCCAGTGTAATGTGGTTGCTCATCACCCCTCCCTCCCACCATCCCTCATTCTCCACCCCTTTTCATGTATTTCAAAATGTGGTCTAGGTAATGACATTCAGACCAGTCTTTGAGTATGTTGATGTCATCTTACTTTGCACATGTGAAAAGACAAACAACAACAAAGAGTCGTCCTCTGCAAACCTCTTATGTATTGAAAAACTTTATTTTGTTGGTGGTCTTCAATCAAATCGATGCGCGGACAAGACTATATACACACTCGTAGGGCTGTACTCTCTCTATACCTGTATGGCCTATCTCTATGAAAGTCAGTTTATAGATAGGTAGATAGATAGATATGCCCTATAGGAAACTCAGTTCATAACACACACACACACACACACACACACACACACACACACACACACACACACACACACACACATTATATATATATATATATATATATAGAGAGAGAGAGAGAGAGAGAGAGAGAGAGAGAGAGAGAGAGAGATTATAAGCGGTTTAAAAATACATGTACTTCTTCTTCCTTTGTACGACCAACATCATTTTGCTGATGGTTTTGTCGTGTTTGGGGAGATGGCCGAAGATTGCGCTGTTGTGAGGAATTTAAAAAAAAAAAAAAAAAAACGCGGGGGGGGGGGGGGGGATTTTAGGGAACAGTGGTCAGGAGGAGGGCAAGGGGGGAGGGTTGGGGGTGGTGGGGAAGGGGGGGGGTGAGGGGTGGTTGTTTCAGGTTCTAAAGATGGGAGGCCAGCCTGGACTTGAAGCAGTCCAGTGACTCAGCTGTCACAACCTCCTGAGGCAACTTGTTCCATTCTGGTATGGTCCTTGGAAAGAAGGTCATCTGCCTGTACCGCGTCGTGCATGTTGGAATGTCGTAGCTCTGGTCATTGTTGATCCTCGAGCTCAGCCTGCTGTCAGATGGTTTGGGCAGGTACGTGGAGTTGATGGAGATGAGTCCGTGAAGGAATTTATAAGACATCTCCAAGCGGGCTTTCTTACGACGCTTTTGTAGGGAAGGCCAATTAAGAGAGTCAAGGATGGAGTCGACGCATGATGTTTGGCGGTGGCGATTTGACACCCATCTTGCTGCTATTCGTTGGATCTTCTTCTCGAGGGTCTCAATCTCGTTTGCAGTGTAGGGATCCCAGACGGTGGCTGCGTACTCAAGAAGCGGGCGAACAAGGGCTTTATATGCAGTTTTCTTTGTTTTCTTGTTGCCGATCTTGAGGTTTCGCCGGACAAAGCCTAGGGTCTTGCTGGCTTTCTTCGCGATGGAGTCAATGTGTATATGTATGTACTACACATAAAACAGAAATTATACAATATATCCAATACAATCCCCCCAAAAAATCCACGCTAACCTCGAAACCACACAATTTCTGATGAACATCACATTTTGAAAGGAAAGCAATTCCAATGCGTGGAGACCAACTGTGGCAAATACTGGAAACTAAATGCTGATACACAAATCGCAGGAGCTGAAGATTAGCTCAGAAGACTCATGCGTTGAAAAACAAGGGTATAGTGAGGTGGGGAGTCAATTCGGCTGGCTGTATCTCTGAAAGTCAAAGAGGATAAACAGGGGGCGTAAAGTAAAAATGAATTATCACAAGTTTACATGATAAGACTAGGAAATGAGAGAGAGAGAGAGAGAGAGAGAGAGAGAGAGAGAGAGAGAGAGAGAGAGAGAGAGAATCTTTTTTTTTTCCCTAATGATAACAGATAATCAAGAAGATGCTGTTTTACCATCTGGCCCTTGTCCCTTCAGGGACTAACAATATTAACACACAAACAGTGTTACTGATTGTGGGGAAAAAAAAAGCAGTGATGATTCATATTAGCATAAAAACATGATTATATATAGACACTGAAACTGTCACACACACACACACACACACACACACACACACACACACACACACACACACACACACACACACACACATACACACACACACTTCATAGTATATGATATTCCTATGCAGAAAGAGGATATAAAAAGCCTCGGTCACCAAAACAGTATCCTCAGCACAGCTTAAGCAGGAATGAACAATGATTCATGAAGCAGTCATGTTCAAGTTCACAAGCATGATTATATTCGTATCAACAATCTGGTTCATAGAGCAAGACTGGTTCTCAAGGCAGTGAGAAATGGGAGACAATGTTGTCGTTCAGAGAGAGAGAGAGAGAGAGAGAGAGAGAGAGAGAGAGAGAGAGAGAGAGTTTCATTTTCCGTGTTGTCATCGAGAGAGCTTTCAGTGTTGACCAGTCCATGTTTGCTACAGCACATCCACTATGTCACGAGGTCACAGTGGATAAAGGAATAACATGGGAGTTGAGAAAAAGAGTCATATGAATAAGTCTTTTCATATGCTTAACCTACACATCAGTTCTCTGCTAGCATGGTCTGCGCCACTATCAAATAGGTGTGTGTGTGTGTGTGTGTGTGTGTGTGTGTGTGTGTGTGCGTGCGTGCGTGCGTGCGTGCGTGCGTGCGTGCGTGCGTGCGTGCGTGCGTGCGTGTTTGCGTGCGTGCGTGCATGCGTGCGTGCGTGTGTGTGTGTGTGTGTGTGCGCGTGCGTGCGTGCGTGCGCGCGTGCGTGTGTGTGTGCACACGCGCGCGTGCGTGAGTGTGGGTGCATGTGTGGCTACGTGCGTGTGTGTGTGTGTGTGTGGTGCGCGCGCGTGTGTGTGTGTGTGTTCATGCGTGGAGAAGGGAGGGAGAAGAGGTGCCTGTGCAGGCATGGGTGTGCCATACATGCTGGCGCATACGCACATATGCATGCGCACACACGTTCATGTGTGCATATGCACACGCTAGCAGATAAGACCGCATGCGAACATCCGCATGAAGAAGTGCAAGGGCATGTCATGTATCAACATATCTGTGGAATGGCATTTTAGAGACTGGTAGCTTATTCAAGATGATAATGAGACAAAATCGTTCTAATCGATACAATTCTATGGAACGATTGAAAACTGGATAAATAATTAAAAATTAAAAGAAAAATGGTTATATGCCTAAGAAATAGAATAAGACAAAATTATCGATAGATGCATGCAGAGACACCCTCCAACACATGTACACAATACCATACGCACTGAGATATTTGATTTACTGACATAATCGTATCTGTAGGCCTATACGTGAACAACACACAGTACACTTCGCTACATTAGACTGCAATTCAGCACAACACAAACGCAGTAAAATGGAATTTTATACGATTGAATTACACATAACAATACACTATAATACAACTCAATGCAACAGGTGTCAATGTTTTTCTAGATTCATATACATGAGAGAGAGAGAGAAACAATGAACATGAGCAGTGGTGTAATGAATTAAGACCTTTGCCCATTTTCATGGAATACAAAAACATCAAATGTAAACAACATCAACTAGCAGCGCCTATAAAAGAAGAAAACACTAAGTTAGAATGGGGTTTTTTTGTTCTTACAACGTTGAATTTGTACACTGGCAGTCTAAATATTTTAAACTGAATTACCATGCCTGTTTCCTAATTATTTGGCCATCTCGAAGATCATCAAGCTTATATATTTAACTGTTGTTGCTTTTAAAGTAGTACATGCTTCACAGAGAAAGCACATATGCAGTTCTTTTAATCCTGGACAAAAGAGGAAAATGAAGAAAACTCTCTCTCTCTCTCTCTCTCTCTCTCTCTCTCTCTCTCTCTCTCTCTCTCTCTCTCTCTCTCTGTGATCACTTATTCTAAACCGAACTCTTGATAAGGATGTCTCGAAAGCACTTTTGTTGCACACCCCCTAAATACATGTATGCTTCACGAATATTCGAAGGCATCTGAATGTAAACTAAATCTGTTACTTTCAATTATGTTTGACATTTATTCTTGACAAAATGCGCTTGCAAGTGTTTGCTTAATGATAACAACAACAACAACAACAACAACAACAAAAATGACTCTTTGTATAAACGCAGTTTGTCTTATCCGCAGTATCTCGACTAACCAACGTCTAATATGCTTGTTTCGGCAAGCGTACATCTTCCTTATCAAAATTAACCCAATGTTTAACAGAACAAGATCGCCATAGATCATTTTATTGGAGCTGAACTAGATACACTGCTTTGTAAGCTTATGACTGTGTGTTCTCCACTCGATTGTTTTGTACGAGTATGCCCCAGACTTACGAAGAATACGTATATTGACTGCATTTCGACATAATAAAAAGTTTGAAAAACGATTTCCTGGACATTAATTTTTTTTTTTTTTTTTAAGCTCATTACACATATTCTACAAACGTCAAACAACGCTCCAACCCTCCTCCCCCATCCTTCCCCTCCCCCGCCCCCCCTTCCCCCTCCCCGTCAGGCGCTTTCACGCTTTCAAAGGAGCGTGCCATCGTCAAGGTGAAACCTACCATTGTGCGACTTCCAAAGGGACATCATAAACTTTTTTTTAAACTTCCCATACCTGCACAGTTAACTCCCTTTTCTCGACACCCCCCCCCCCCCCCCCCCCCCCTTTATCTTTGTCTTGTCTCAGTTCTAAAACCAAGATAAATCACGGTCATATGCGTTTGGAATGTATGTAGAGCACATTACAAATAGCGCTTAATCCTATCCAATAGTAAAATTAGCAACTCGCTTGACTTGGTAAAGCTGAATGCCACATTTTCCTGGGTTTTCTAATCGTTTTGATACTTTAATTATAGATGTAGAAAATAGAGCAGGACTTAAAGGCACAGTCCTGGTGCAAACTATGTGGGTATTTAAAAGAAAAAGTCCGTATGTTGATTTATTGACTTTTACACTTGACACCACCTTTTCGAATATAGCTCTTACAGTATTCAGAAATACACAAGAGACGCCGGCTTTATCACAAAACTTTCCTTTCTTTGACTAAATCATTTACTTTTAATGAGTCCGCAAACATCATATCCTCCTTTTTCTCGAACATTCTGAATTGTTGCATACAGTGGAGAGAGAGAGAGAGAGGAGAGAGAGAGAGAGAGAGAGAGAGAGAGAGAGAGAGAGAGAGAGAGAGAGTTAAGTGGTGATCAATTATAACTTGGGTTAGCCTGGACATCGTAGTCTTGAAGACAATACAACTATTGAAATTGCTATGCTTGATTGCAGCAGACTATGCAACACTACAGGAGGTGAGAATGGGTGTTGGTAGGGGTTCAAACGAATAGTGATGTGAGATATGACGCCAAAGTGCAAAGAAACACATAAAATCAGACTGCAAAGCAACGCTAATTTAACATAGAATATAATAAGCTAAGAAAATACAAATAAACGACGCAAAGCATTGCTTACTTCATATACAATGCGAAACAGACAAGTAATAACTCATTCAAATAAACACAAAAAATGAGCAACAATTCGGAAACATTTAACACACAGTACAAAAACAGACAATGACTGAGAGCAAAGCAACGCTGATATAATATACAATACAAAACATATAGAGAAATACGCAGCAATCCAGGTAACTGAAGAGATTAAACGTTTCTGAGAATCACTTTGACATTACCAAAGATAGTACATCCTACGGACTATCTTTGACATTACAAACCTCCTAGCCATGACAGTCCTGGCGTGATGGCACGTTTGTGCCCCATACAGGGGAAGAAACCAATGTCAACAATTGAACGGCCCGACAGAATTTTTCTCTCCCTTGATTTGACTCCGGAAGTCTTCCTTTCGACATCACATGACAGTGTATGTGAGGGAGTTGTCATCAGAAACTTCTGCAGACTTTTCGTCAGGAAACCTGACGCTGTTCTATGATAATGCCAGGCCCTGAAGGCGACTCAGTTAGGGCCACCGGCGGCCAGGTCGATGGTGAGTGTGCAAATTGTGTTTCTCTGTGCGCTATTTGTCATTTTCCGCATTTTTGAGGATAAAGGGAAGCTGAAAAACAAAAGTGTCGTCTGCATCTGACAACTGACTCAATCACTGATCTATGGTTGTTTTATGTTGTATGTCGCTTTCAATGCCGAAATTCCTTATTCTGAAGTGTTTGCTTTTATGAACCAACATTGATCGTACATTAAAACTGCAGTACATTCAACATACTTTTGAGCTATAGTCTATTACAAATTGTGCTTGTATTGAATGTTAATCCTGCCTAAACACATATCTCATCAGTATATATGACACTGACAGCATCAGAATAAAAGACGAGGATTACATCATGTGATCATGAGCAAAGTGGTGGTCTTGAAAACTGCATTGTTATTGTGAAGAGGACAATCAGATGTAATAATGGTAGAATGTAGCTTCCCACCCCATGCACATTATATTCATGTCCAATGTTAGATTAAAAGAATATGTGTTTGCAAATGTGTATTTCACTATTTGATTAACATGTTCAAGTTCATTTAACAAAATGCCACAACGGCTGCACTAAGCTTAAAACCATAAATTTCATTTTATTTTTAATTCATGTCGATGGTCTCACTCAAAGTGATCAAACTCATTGTTCAGTAGCTTTATTTGGGCTGCATATAAAATTCGTAATGACAGAGATGAAGCTTAGGCAGTG
The DNA here is from genome assembly GCA_018398815.1 of Conus ventricosus. NCBI lineage: Eukaryota > Metazoa > Mollusca > Gastropoda > Neogastropoda > Conidae > Conus > Conus ventricosus. The sequence goes on from CM031612.1 coordinate 49,694,598, forward strand.
TAACATGTTATTCAGTGAAGTAGGCCAGTTACTGTAAATTTACAGGCTGTTAATTGGATTAGCACTGTATTTTGTTTTTCCAAAAATATATGTACTTGGGAAAAAAAGTACTTCAGGTACATGCATGGCACACTTTAAACCAAAAGTGGAACCATTTTATCTTTTATGCAAAACGCTGTCACTTTTAGTGAATATGTTGAATACACTGTGCTTGAAGCATTGTGACCCTTTGGTTAATCAGAATTCCTCACCGATTTGTTTTCTCTTTTTAAACTGAGACTACCTATCAGCGGCAGTAAAAGTGTCATACACCAAGGCTGCCACACTTTATAGTTTCTGTTTTCTTGAACTGAATCCAATTCATTCCAAAGTGTCGCTAAACAGTTTGAAATTTCCCGGTTCACTTACCCAGACATTCCTTGAGTAGGCTGAGGGGACAGAGATTGAAAACTGCAAGATAAAGTTACAACAGGCAAGAGTTGTAAATTGGAAAAGGAATGAGAAAGGATCGGGAAGAGTTGATACAGTGAAAATCTGGTGTGGATTTGTAGTTCTCACAATACTATGATGCCTTTTTTTTTCAATTCAAAATTAGTTTTCTGTATTTGCTTTTCTCAGTTAGAAAGAAAGGGCCATGCTGACTATGAAAAGAATGCTTCATTGAAGTTAGAATTTTATGTCAAGCCAGAGATTCATAGATTCAACTCTATCATTGAACACACCTGGCAGAATTACGGTTATTGTCACAGCATTTTTATTGTCTCCACTGCATCTGTTATGCTCAGGCTAGACTTAAGGGCTTGAACTTGATCTGAATGGTCAATCACTTTGCTATTTCTGTCATTAAAAATAGACACTTAATAAACACTTAGATGGATAATGTGTTACATTCTCTTTCCCTGGTGTTAAGGTCCCATGTCCCATGTGTAGTGTCTGGTCAAGGAGCATTTTAGCTCCATTACTTAATTATAAGAAAAGAGAAAAAAACTTACACATACTATGTTACAGCAGTTGTAATGATGTGGTGTAATGAATGTGTTGAAATTTTAATGTTCAAAGTGAGAACAAAATTGCCTAATATGCAAGACTAACAGGTGTGTAAATGTCATTTAAACAGTGGTATGTGGCATAATGATAATTCAAATGAAGAGGATAGCAGTTTCTCCTTATAAATGCTTGTAAAGTCCTCTTATTTTCCTTTAAAGATCCTGGTTTTCAGTAATAGGAAGTGTTTCTGATTGTTTACTCTGTTTTTCCAGCCAAAGCTTAAAACGTCATTTTCATAATGATGGAGGAATAGTTTGCTGTTACTTTCACTTGTTCTCGTCCACTTCATTGTTCTATCTCATGAATGAAGCATTGGAACAGAACAGACTGATGACTTGTCAGTATGGTGAATCTTGATGTGGTACACATTGGATATTACAACAATATTGAATAATTCATGGTTGTTGGAGATGGGAATAGCTGGGGGCAATATTTTCTGTGCTTAATCATGGATGTCAGATGAAAGTGTTTTCTTGACATTTTGATTACACTGTTTTGAGATTAAAATATATTCATTGAATAAGGTGTCTGGAGCATATGCTTACATTTCGCAATGAATTTGAGTGATCAGTAAATTTTGACAATGGAAATTAATAGATAGATAATGTGCATAGCCAGCAGGCATAGGCTGGATGTGTGGAGTAGTGAGTTATGTTTATGTGTGTGAGAGCACATTATATTTGTTTTATGGATTGAGGAAAAACAGTTCAGCACAAGAAATTGTAGTAGAATGTGAATAAGCAATTCCAGAAATACGCGACTTGAAAGTTAAAATCATTACATGTAATTTATCAGTAAAAGAGAGAAACAGTTTCTGTGGTTTTTGTGTGCATATACATAGCTGTGTGTGTGTGTGTGTGTGTGTGTGTGTGTGTGTGTGTGTGTGTGACTGACTGTGGGTGTGTGCATGGTCTTGCATATGTTTTATCATTGGCTGTCTACAAATGTGAGAGAGAGGGAGAGGGGGAGGGAGAGAGAGAGGGAGAGAAAACAATGGAATAGAGGTAAAGATCACTGGCTTTCTTTCTGTACATGTCAGACATGACCATGGCCTTGATTGATGCGGCCCACGACAAGGATGAGGAGACCAAGGAGGTTATCAGCACAGCACTCTTCGACCTGGGCAAAAAGAGGCCACTGCTGGTGCTTAGTGTTTGTCACTCCTACCTCAAGAAACACACCAAGGTATCCGTCACTCCACTGTCATCCCCGCAGTTGGGGTGGGGGACAATATCCTTCATTGAAACCATGAATAACCCAAAGGGTGTTTATGCTTACTCAGAAGAAAAAAAAAATCATGGAAAGATGAAAACATTGAATATTAGATGCAGTAATGTTGATGACAGCAGTTATTTCAGATCTAATTTCAAGTACCAAATTGTTTTCATTAAAACATACACTCATTTTCAGATGAATTTTTCAAAGCATTGGACAATTTCTTTTATTTGAATTGCCCAGGCCCGCCTCCTCACCCTCTCTACCCACCCACTCTCTCGCCTTTCATTTCCAGGGGGGGGGGGGGGGGGGGACATATAAACAATTAGAACAATGTTAGTTGGAAACACATCAAATGTAATTAAGTTTGATGCGCTTGTGCTGTTTACTATCCATTGTAGTTACATGGGTGCACAGCAATGTTTCAGCACATCCAGGTTGAGTCACCAAATCTGGGTCACCAGAGTCATTGTCACTCATATTCAGTTCAGCTTCAGCCTTGAGACATGTTTATGCCTCAAAAACTTCACACACACACACACACACACACACACACCCCACACACACACACACAACACACACACACACACACACAATTGAACTGCTTTTGGAGTCATTGCAAATGGCTGCATCATGAACAGAAAGTAATGATTGTGGCATCTCAAAACTCAAAAGCTTTGGACACGTGTCTTACCGCAAGGAAAATCAACAATGCATTTTGGAGATTTAATACTACATAAGACAAAGTGTCCGGAAGCCAAGTTGAAGGAAATGTTCTTTTGATACTGAAGGACCTTTTCATTTGAAAAAAAAAAAAAGAACACCTAAATATGAAACAACAATATAGAAAGTTACTGGCATGAACTGAAACAAAGCAAAACAGTTTTCCAAAGTGGTATCTTGTAACTGCAATATTTTTGTGGTTTTGAATGGACTGTCAAGGTTAGCTTCTCTGAACAGGAATTGGCTTTCACAGTGCCAAGGTAAACACTGTAAATGAGTGATAAACTGCTTTTGTGTTGTTGTATCTGGCTTGAAATCATTTCAGCAGTGTTTGAAGTGCTTAAAATCAGATAAATAGCATGCTGCTTAGACATGATCTTCATTGTCAGACATGACGAAAAATCTTTAGTAGGAATTGGTGATTCAGTTGAAAACATGTCGGTCATTTTCAAAAGCAATCAGTCCCGCGGCCATGACGCTGCACTCAGATGAATTCCTGGTATGGTAACAAGAAGTAGAATAGTTCCCATGACAGGTGGAACAGAGCAGATCAGTTGTTCGAATTTTGGCCAGCAGCAGCACGTGGGGCAGGTCAGTGGTTAAAGGGTTAAATGAACTTAGCCAAAGACAAACTGATGTCAAAGAAAAGCCACATTCATGATGTTTACATTTTACTTTGGTGAGCAGGATAGTACTGTGCAAGTGAAGACTGCGTCCCTTTTAAAAACTAACTTCTTGTGAGGAATGACGCATTTCTTCAACCAGTCAATGGAGACCTTTCATGAAACTTGATCAGTGATCACTGACAAACTGCACATTCAAGTAAAACATCAATTTGTCTTCTTTTTTTTTAGTTTGTTTTTAAAGAAAATGAAGGTTGTTAGAATGAAAACCACCAAAAAGTGTGCAAGGGGCATGAAAATACCAGAGAATTTTACTGGGGTGTAAAAAATCCTGTCTCTCAACTGACATGAGACTGTGCAACCCTGTAAGGTTCCTTTTTTTTGTTTTTTGTTTGTTTGTTTGTTTGTTTTGTCATTGTTGTGCCAGTTTGTGGGAAAATATCTGCAGGGCAATGTATCTTACTCAGTTTTTGTCTGTTTTTTTGTTGTTGTTTGTCTTTTTTTTTTAAACAGGAGAGCCAGTCAAGCATTCATAGTTATGATGAAGGTGAGTGAAGGGAAACAAACTGAATACATTGACAGTTCATAACAGAAGAAAATGGAACAAAACGAAATGCTTTGAAGAGTGATATTTGTGACAAAGGAGTTACTAAACCAGACTCCCATGAAGGCACATACAGTTTGTGACAAAGAAGATCATTTGAATCACATTGAAGACACTGACATTTGTGACAACGGAAAATAAAACCATGCACATAGACAGCAATGATAGTTTGTGGCCAAAGAAAATCAGAAGCGACGCATTTTCAAAACTGAGCACAATGACACCAACACACGACAGTTCACTTACGTTATTTTGTCCAAAGGCTGGTTTGCGTCATATGGATACACGCACACAAATTCACTCAAGATTAACTTTGCTGTGTCCTTGCTTCCTTTCATGGCTTGTCACTCTGTAAATCAGTCGATCCACTATCTGACTGGTTATAGTACAATATAATGCAGTACAATGTAAGGCAGTGTAATACAGTACAGTACAGTATGATGGAGTACAATACAATTCTGTACAGTACAATACAGCATAATACAATCCAGTGCTGCACAGTGCAGTTCTATATAATAAAGAATATGCGGTTCAGTAGAATATGATACAATGCTGTGCAGTGCAATGCTGTGCAATGTAGAATATTATAAAAACAGTACAATACAATGCTTTACAACATGATACAGTACAATACAATGAAGTTCAATATCGCACAGCACATTACAATATAATACAATGCAGTATAATTCAACACAGCACAATACAAGACAGTTTATCTCAATGTGAGAATGAAAAAAAATATCAGTAATACAGTGCTGTTCAGTGTTATTTTTCTGAAATAACAGCAAGAAATATAGAAAGTTAAAAGTAGTTTGACATTTCTGTCAAACAACGCCATTTTTCCTCTGAAAGTAGTCACGAACATTGTTCCTTTTCCTGGGAATATAAGCAAAAGTGCATCTCAAGCCACAGTAAACAAGACTGTTATTTTTTCAGTGTAGACCAAACCCGACTGGCGTCAGGTGGCAGTCAAATGAGAGGCTTTAATGTTATTGACCTGTTCCCAGCTGCCCCTGGACCACCGCATCGTGATCCTAAACTGCATCGAGCGCATCGTCAGTGAGACGCTGGACAGCCTGGACTCGCGCATGGCTGTGGACCTCATTCAGCTGGCTTCGCAGGAGCTCACCCAATCCAAGGTAGGTACGGCAGTTGTCAGACCTGTTTATCAGTACGATGTCAGCTTATTCTATGTCTACAAAAGTAGAGAAATATGATAAATGCATGGGTGCCACTCTTCCGTCTGGGTGACTGAAATCCGTTTTCTCGGCAAGGCCCCAGATGGAAATTCCGCTTTTCAAGTTTCATTATTCAAAAAAAAGAAAAAGTTTTTTGGGGAAAAACAGTTGAATCGGTGATATTATGACGGAAGCAGCACTGTAGCAGACGACCAGAAATGAGGAAGCGCTCTCTATCGTTGAAGACAACACAGGTCCAGCGATCTTTGTTAGCCTGCGTCGCGCCATTGTGCTGGGGCCCCTGGACCCCTGCCTCATTTTCAGTTTTTTCAGATTTTCAAAGTGTCACCCTTGTAAATGCAAAAGTAATATGCAGAGAAACAAATGTAGACAAGAAGTTCTTGAGTGGTGATTACATCTGTGGAGTGAAAATGTAGTGTTGTCTTGGTGTGCCAAGTTGAAAGTTTTAATCAATGAGCGAAGACTGTCAAGCATGAAATCTTGTATAATTCTGTCTGCCACTTTGACAACATGCGAAGATATGTATGCAGCAATGGGACGTCTGGTACTGGGGGGAAAAAAGAAAAAAAAAGAAACCCAGCCACATACACACAATCAGTGAGAGAGTGGATGCCTGTATGCTAAGCATTTGAAAGTCTGTTGTCTGAAAGACATAGACTGACTTCAGCCCATAGTGTCAAACTTGACATTGCCTACCATCTCATGTGCCACAGCAGGTATATATGCTTCTCGCTTCTTCATGGAAAAGGACACCAAGAGCATTATTAGGGTAAAGAAGTCTTGAATTGTTGATTCATGAAAGTAAGGGTGTTTTGGGGACCACCTAAGCTTGAACCAGGCTGTCTCATGAGCATTAAGGCAGGCAGACTGAATTCCTTTGCTCGAAGAAGTTGCATGGCTGATACTACACACATTTGTTCATATCTTATATTCATTTCCACTGTGGTGCCCCCTGAGCTCTGAAAAAAATAATCAATGCTTGGTTGATCAAAGGCAATTTTTTTTTTCAAGTAGCAGAGTACGTTAACTCTTAGAAAAATTTCCGTTTCGTATTGCATATCTTGTTCTTTTTATTTCTTTTTTGTCTGGTTGAGGCCTCCAACACTTGAAAATTCCTCCATTAGTTTTGTGTGGGGGAAAAAGAAAGCCATGCAGAGTGACTTCCCTTGCCTGCATGAATTTTTTTTTTTTTTCAGTGAAAAAAGCTGACCTTTTGTGTTCAAACCCATGCAGACTGCCCTCTCTGCATTGAAGTTGGTTATACTGAAATCCTTCTCAGAGGGGATGATTTCCTTTCTTGACCGAAACCTTTCTGTGAGTCATTGCGGATCAGACTGCAGTGAAATGTGGCTACTGACTGAGTCTGTCACTCTCTGGACTTGGATGGAACTAATTGCTCGGGTCATGTTGTTTATACACCAGCTGACTGTAGAGGCCGCATCAGGGCTGTAACTAATTTGTATTTGAGGCAGTGGGGGCTGATGTGTATGTTTACCTGTCTTTCCAAACATGTGTTGCAGTTTTTGTGTGTGGCTGTATATGTTACCATTTTTAATCATATGGTGGTAACTGTGTGTAGAATTTTGAATGTGTGCAATATTGGTAGCCCAGTAGAGGCTGTGAAGGATCATTGAATTAAAATGTGCTGTGTAACACCATCAGGCTCACACCCGCCTGTTGACCAACTTTGTTTTGTTGTAGATATACATGATGCCACTTATTTACCCCAGTCTTTACCTCCATGTTGCATGACCGAGTGATTTTATGCATTCAAATTTCTTCATTCATCCTCTGTATATTTGTTATTTCATTTAGATCTGTTATTCGCTCAATACTTCTAACAATTTATGCATGTACCTAGCGCAGACAGTCATATCCACAGTTTCATCCGTTTGTTTTCATTTTCTCAGTTTCATCAGTTTGCTCTCAGAGGATAGAAGAAACAGAAAACAGCAATGAGGTCCTTTCCTGCTTAAAGTGATTTTCAAGTAAGCTTCAGATGTTAAAAAAAAATTAAGATGAAAAAATAGAGGGGTACAGATTGCATATTAAAAGAATGGAAGAACAGTCAGAATTTTCACAAAAAAACAGTGTGTCAGACTGTCATCAGTCATCCATTGTCAGTGCTGAGGATCTGGTCATTGAACACAACTTTCATTCCGTTGTTTAGGAAGTGGAACCCGAGTGGCAGACAGCAGCTAGCGGCGTTCTGGTTGCCTTGGGAACCAAGTTTTGTGACGACGTGATGGGGGAGATGTTGCAGAAGTTCCAGCCTGGGGTACTGCCTCACTTCTTCGTGGTGCAGACCATTGGCAACCTGGCCTCCGCCAATGGTATTGCCCCTCTCCACCTTTCTTTCCTCTTCTGGCAGATTGTTGCTGTTGACCTTTTGACATTATGATACCTGTGATGCATCTGTCTGCACAGTCACTGTGGTTTGCAAACTGAATCAGCAGTCTTGTGTGGCTAGTGAGCAAACAAGCAACTTGTCATGCAAGCTGACAAGCAACCTGCCAGCTGTACATACAGATCTTCGCTGCCTGCCTACTTTGCTATTTCATTGTAATGGCAGTTTCAGAAGTATGTGTCTGGGACCTCAGTCGAATTGAAATCTTAGAAATCTATTACATAGAGGAGAATTATAAGCCTACTGATCTATTATGAAAAGTTTCAAAGAAGGCTTTGCTTCATTTATGTTTTTTGTTCATTCGTGTCATTTTTGTTGGCGGGGTAGTTGTTTCTTTGTAAGAAGTGTGTGTGTGCTGCTGAGCTTTTTCTTGACACCAAATGTATGCTGTAACTTTTTAAAACAATTTCAGGCATGTTGATTAAATTAGGATTTTAAACACATTCAGAGACTCCAGTGAAGAGCGTGCGGTTCCAAAAATTCTGTGCAGAATGTCATGCACGTGCTTGATTACAGACATGTTGTCACGGTCCTGTGCTGATTTCAGTTCACAAAACTAACTTTTCAGAACTTACCATTATGTTAAAGTCATGTCAATACACAGAAAAAACCATTCAATTCTTGATTAGACCACCCTTCCAGATGGCTCAGATGTCATACCTGCATGTAATACAAGAGAGGGTCTCATTAGTCGCTCAAGATCACATGAAGCAGAAAAACAGCAATGGCTGATGTGACTTTGACTGGAAGTTGGGAGGGCTTTTAAGTAAATTTTAAAAGAAAAGAAAGGTATGTTGTTTCTGCATACAATGTAAGAAAAGTTCTCATTAGTCTCCCAAGATTACATACAGCAGAAAAACAAAAGTGGCTGATGATACTTTTCTTGAAATTTGGTGGGAAAAGGGGTAGTGGTGGTGGAGAGGCTCTTAAAGTCTGTTAAAAAAAAGGATGGGTTATGAAGTGACTGATGCTTATAGCATTTTTCTTTTTTCTTTTTTGATGATTGTAGCAAAAAGGTGTTATAGACTATGTGTGAGTTGTTGGAAGAGGGCAATGTAGTAGAGGTTAAAAATTGTTTTCCACGGTGTGACAAAACAAATCCATCGCAGAACATATGGCCATTGTGAGAAGGGATTGCTATATACAGGAGCTGTTAGCAGATATTTCACTGTGTACCTCTGTCTGTTTGATGTGTGTTGTTTTTCAATCTTTTATTCAGATCCATCAAACAGGGGTCAGCGACTTATCCATGTAATTTTGAAACAACAGTTTTTTTTTTGTTTTTTGTTTTGTTTTTGTTTTTGTAAATCTATTTGTCATCTTGGGGGTCAGATGATCGAGAACGACCTGTATTTTTCATGGATTATTCACAATAACAATCTGCTTTTGTGTTATGAAATGGAAACCAAACCAACTTTAAGCATTTGCAGATAAAGAAACAATGTATGGGCTGGTATCTCTAGCTGTTGCAGAATGTACGGGTGAAACAGAAGATGGCCACTAGAATTTTGTGCTGGCAATCACCGTTTCTTCTGTGGTGGGAGCCCTTTCAGCTAATAGCCAAAATATCTTTCCTCTCCCATATAGTAGCTTAAGGCATATCGCTCTCCACTCCCCAACCCTCAGCACCTTTCTGATCCTCCCAGCCCCCACCCTTCCTTCTCTTCTCCTCAGCTGTCCTGCCCCTATTGTTCTATGCTTCCCACATTGGCTGACAAGTGAGCTTGTACATTGCAGTGTATGGCATGGTGCCTCACCTGACGGCCGTGCTGGGCACCATGCTGCCCATGCTGGGGCTGGCCAAGTATGACAACATGAGATGGGTGTTTGCCTCAGGTGAGTGTGATATGGGTGTTTGCCTCAGGTGAGTGTGATGATTGTGTTTGCCTCAGGTGAGTGTAATATGGGTGTTTGCCTCAGGTGAGTGATATGGGTGTTTGTCTCAGGTGAGTGTGATGGTTGTGTTTGCCTCAGGTGAGTGATATGGGTGTTTGCCTCAGGTGAGTGTGATGATTGTGTTTGCCTCAGGTGAGTGTGATATGGGTGTTTGCCTCAGGTGAGTGTGATATGGGTGTTTGCCTCAGGTGAGTGTGATGATTGTGTTTGCCTCAGGTGAGTGTGATATGGGTTTTTTCCTCAGGTGAGTGTGATGATTGTGTTTGCCTCAGGTGAGTGTGATATGGGTGTTTGCCTCAGGTGAGTGTGATATGGGTGTTTGTCTCAGGTGAGTGTGATCATTGTGTTTGCCTCAAGTGAGTGTGATGATTGTGTTTGCCTCAGGTGAGTGTGATGATTGTGTTTGCCTCAAGTGAGTGTGATATGGGTGTTTGTCTCAGGGGAGTGTGGTATAGGTGTTTGCCTGTAGTGAGTATGATGTGGGTGTTTGCCTGTAGTGAGTAGGATGTGGGTATTTGCCTGTAGTATGATGTGGGTGTTTGCCTGTAGTGAGTGTGGTATGGATGTTTGCCTCAAGTGAGTGTGGTATGGGTGTTTGCCAGTAGTGAGTATGATGTGGGTATTTGCCTGTTGTGAGTGTGATGTGGGTGTTTGCCTGTAGTGAGTGTGGTATGGATGTTTACCTCAGGTGAGTGTGGTATGGGTGTTTGCCAGTAGTGAGTATGATGTGGGTGTTTGCCTGTTGTGTGATGTGGGTGTTTGCCTGTAATGAGTATGATGTGAATGTTTGCTTCCAGTGAGATATCCATATGCTTCTGATGTGTCTGTGGGATGGGTATTTTCTACTGAGGTATGGTTGAGATGGGCCTTTGCTTCTTATCTGTTGGTGAGGTGTGCATTTGCTTTTCCTGTGTCTGTGAGATGGGCGTTTGCTTCCTATGTGGCTGTAACATGTGTCTTATGTGTCTGTGAGATGGGAAATTACCTTTTATGTATCGGTGAGATGGATGGTTGCGTCATATGTGTCTGGGAGATGGACATTTGCTTCCTATGTGTCTTTTAGATTCGTGTTTGCTTCTTATGTGAGATGGGTGTTTGCTGTATAATCTGTCAGTGAGATGAGTGTTCTTATGTGTATGTGAGATGGAGTTTGCTTCTCATTGTCTTGTGAGATGGAGGTTTGCTTCTTAAGCTGTGAGGTTAGCATTTGCTTCTTATCAGTGTGTTAGATGGGCATTTGCTTCTTCTTTGTTTGTGAGATGGGCATTTGCTTCCTATCTGTTTGTGAGATGGGTGTTTGCTTATGTGTCTGTCAAATGGGCGTCTACTTCTTATGTCTTTCATATGGCCATTTGCTTTTTATCTGTCAATGAGTTGCATTTTGCTTCAGGTCTATCTATTAAAGTTGTCTGAAATTTGTGTTTCAGCTAGGTTTAGAAAACAGACATGCATGGATGCTTACGCATGCAGATGTATGCAAGCACATGTCATCCATATAAGTGCCAGATTTAGCTGAGAGCAAAGAATATGCCATACTGACTCAGGAAGGGGATGGGAAGGATGACTGATCATAAAGACCTTTTTTTAAAAAAAAGAAAATTGTGTTTTACAAATGTTCACGTCTGATTTGAAACAGTCCGCAGAATGAGTGTGCTGTTTTAAAGGCATTGTTGCTAAGAGGTGTAAAATTATCTGCCTGTTATTTTGTGTCAGCCTTGTCCAAATTCAGCGAAGCCATCATAGAATAGTGGCCAACCTGGACAAAGCGCCCGACTCCTCTGTGTCCAAAGACAGGTTTGCAGGCGAGATCTTCTCCGCCTATGAACTGCTCTTCAACAACTGGCTGCAGTCCAAGGAAACCAAGGTACTGCTCAGTTGAAGAATGTGTTGGCTTTCCGCCTCCCTATGACAACTTTGAAATGTTGGCTAAAATCATATGACTAAGTGCCAAGAGGTGGTCACAAAAAAGGGCCAGAGGGGGTCAAAATTCAGAATCACCAATTACTTTTAAAAGTGTGTTTTTATATTTAACTTGAACTGTTGTATTGTCATGTGAAAGCAGAAGATAAGTGCAGTTGTAGATTTTGTGATATTTGACTTTAAAACAAATGTCCTCAGGTATGTCGGATGTGAGCGATTACACCACAAAGGCCATATAACTCATACATTTCTACACATTAAATCAGTCTACATTGTGCATGACCATTGTTGTAGATACATCTTTTCATGTTATAATTTGTATGACTTGGATCTGATTTTTAAGGGAATAAAGGAGACTAGTTGTCATAATCACTCACATCCGACACAAAACACACAATCACAATTTACAAATTTGTGATCAACAACAGATTTTTAGTTTTTTTTTTAGTTTTCAATCATTACACACATTCCATAAAACAACATCATGGTTTAATACAACATTTTTATTTGTTCTACTGCAACTGAATTTGAATATTCATTGCATGTGTCAGATGTGATGATTACACCAAAAATGATCCGCCTTTCCAGGATGAAGTGCATTCACACATTGCATCACAATCAAACATTTTGGTATGCAACTATACCAACAAGGAACATTTTAACCAAGTTTCCACCTAGTGAAAAATTATGTGATTTGTTTGAGTGAAAACAAAAGCAACAATAAGCAAATGATATGCTCAACATAATCACGCAACAAAATTAACGAAAACGTCATCACTATGACCATGGCAAAGCTCATACATGACTCAAATATATATTACGATGGTTCCCTCAGGCAGCTTGTGAAGGGCTTCTCATAATTTATAATATGTTCCCCCCCATTTTCTTCATCTTCAATTATTCTTTTTAATTTTTTTTTTAAGTTCAAATCTTTGCCAAGTCATTACTATAATGACTGAAGAATTGTTAACCTGCACTTGTTTTTCCCCCCACTACTTAATTGTTCAGCATTATATATATTATATATATATATATATATAATATATATATATATATATATTATATATATATATTTGTTAAAATAAGGTATTAAAAGAAATCTCTACAAATTTGTTTCGAGCGCATTGCGCTGTCATCAGGATGGCTTTTGGTTTGCCCACCGCCGATGTTATATAGCGTGTGGGCTCACGTTTGCGGTTGTTTTGCACGTGCGGGTTGGCTGCACGTGTTTTTTGGGGGCTTAGTGTGTGTTTGAGTGTGTTTTGGGGGGCTTTCAGGTTTTTGTTTTGAGTGTTAACTGAAAAATGGTTAATACATGCAAACCACACTTAGCAACTTTAAACACTAAAACAGAAAAGTAAACAACTGCAGGCATAAATGGAAATCGTTGTTAGTGAACACACTCAAAACAAAAACCTGAAAGCCCCCAAAAAACACTGCAGCCAACCCGCACGTGCAAACACCGCAAACGTGAGCCCACACGCATATAACATCGGCGGTGGGCAAACCAAAAGCCATCCTGATGACAGCGCAACACGCTCGAAACAAATTTGTAGAGATTTCTTTTAATACCTTATTTTAACAAATGTTGCTCCCCAAGGGGTTGAGCGCTTTGGAAATCGTTTTGGGTATTTTAACCACATTGAATCTATATATATAATATATATATATATATATATATATATATATATATATAATATATATATAATATATATATATATATTATAATATATATATATATATAATATCCTATAGTCATTTTACCAGCCAGTGTGAAGGTTACCAGTAATACAAAGATACAGAACCATCTGTTCTAAAATACCTTTGACAAATTTGTGCCAACAGTGGTCAGAGTGCAACAAGCACTCTTCATGTCACAAGCTTTCATGAGTTTTCAAAAGCAACATGCAGACTAAATGTCTAGACAGCCTTGAAATACTGCACCCGCTGGCGGACAACTGTTCATCCAGAATGAGGCGCACCTCCTGGAGAAACGCAGACAGGGGCTCCCATGAATAATCTGGACGCACAGGCCAAGAATACAAGTTCTGGCCTTTCTTCATGAGGAAGCCAACACACGCTAACTGCAGAAGCTCGTCAACTTCCAGTACTTGACACAAGTTACATCTGCCCATTCCACAGAACAAAATAGAACGATCCCTGGTGTGGAACAGGTGACTGAGACTGGTGAACAACCACCGGCACAAAATGATTTGGTGTCCATTCTCAGGGCAGTCAGCTTCTCTTTCAACATCAAGGGAAGTCCACATGATGCAAATCTTGTGCTCTCTCATGCAGCCAGGGCCTCGAATGATTCGGTTGCAGTGTTGCCTGTACAAATGCCAGCCCAAAGGTGGAAACACAGACTGCACTGCGCATTTCAGAACAAGCGACAGGGCAAAAAACTCCCAAAGCCCTGCATATGTCCCGTTTCTTAAAATAGTCATCACTTCGGACTGCAACGAACAAAGGGATGAATCTGTGGGTGAGGAAGATGTCATAACAGCAACTCCCCAATACTTCCTCAGGAGACACCTCATCATGAGGTGAACACCATTTGCCACCATCGACAAAGAGACTGGACTCCAGAGCCATGGCAGAACAACACGGCATTGAGTTCAACATGGTACTCTTCTGTACCAAAAAGAAGAAGGCTAACTGATCGAAAAAAAGCAGTTGCCATCACCTTCAACAGCAAGTGTTGACCAACGCTTTTGAACATCTGATGGGAGAAGACTCCAGGCATGTTTATCCACTGGGTTGTGGAGAAGATTGGACTGTGATGAAGGCAAATCATATGCATTTACTTCCTCCTTAGCCGTCTTTAGTATGCACTTACCTGAGCTTAGTTACGCCGAAAACCCATCGGCAAGGTAAGTAACTCCGTAATTTGAACATGGTTACCCATTTAAAAATTAATTTAAAAGAGAGGAAAGGAAATAGTGAAATGAAAATAATTTTAAAAATTCCTACGAATATATATGTTGCTATATCATAAGTTTGAAGAATATCATATGAGCCATTTACTCGGGAAAAAAAAAAATCTTCTTCAGAACGTTCTTCCGAATCATACCTGGAACATCATCCCAGTCGAAATCTAGGTCACTCTAAGCTTCATTACCCAGCACTTTCACTAAGTCTTATGCCGTAAATCCTACAAATCACAGTATCTTCATCACTAATTCTCGTTATAGAACGGCAGAAATCAATGTTAGCGATGGCGAAAAACAGCATTTCGACCACAAAACTTTAAAAATTCGTAACTCGAGAACTACGGCATGTATCGACTTGCAGTTTTTTGCAAACGGAAGTAAATGGCCACAGAAGAAGGAAGTCATGTTCTCGCGAGACTTCCTTTTCTACGAGAAATATGGCGGCGCCCATTGTTGCCACGTGTTTTACCGGGCGCTGGCAGTTGCTCAGCGTTTTAGGCCATGTGATTTCCGGTTGGGCGCTAGCGGGTTCTCGCCTGTCAAGAGGGTTAATCTGCATAGCTCCTGGACATCACTGAATGTGGCACATGCCCTCATTTCTCGAGCTACCCGCTCAAAGAAATTCAACCTGTTCTGCCTGTCAGAACTGGCTAAAGGACTTCCCTGCCTGTCACCATGCAGAATGGCAAAGGACTGCCCTGCTGTCACCCGTGTCAGAACCAGCAGGACTGCCCTGCCTGTCACCAGTGTCAGAACCAGCAGGACTGCCCTGCCTGTCACCAGTGTCAGAACCAGCAGGACTGCCCTGCCTGTCACCAGTGTCAGAACCAGCAGGACTGCCCTGCCTGTCACCAGTGTCAGAACCAGCAGGACTGCCCTGCCTGTCAGGAGTGGTGAAAGGAACCTGACACTGCTGTGATGAAGGCAACACAGATGAGGGGCCTGAAAAAGCAAGTTTGACAACATCCCACTTCGGCTGCCAGCCACCAACAGGAGTGCCAAAAGTGCACTCATCGAAAACGTTAGTGTAATGTCACACTCGACACACAGATTTCATCTTTTTTTTAAATTAGGCATTACTTTCGGTTTCGGTTTCGTCCAACACAGATTTCCAAAAATCGCCACCCTCAATGCTTTTAATCTGTTTGCAACAGTTTTTGAGACACAAGGTTAGTAGTTTTCAAACTTAGCATGGTCGAACGTGACAATTACACCATGCCGGGGTGGTGTAAAAAGTTGGTAACAAACGAGAAGTACGACTACTTGTCTCGCGTGCACTCTGCAGCGAGGTCAATTTGCATTGAGAATGCGCTTGTACATCATTGCAAATCATCAGAAAAATAGAAAATGCAATAGTTTTGCCTTGGGATACTTAAAGGAAGAAGAAACATTGATCGGTCGTGAGAACTTACCAATCGTGCGTCGATTGTGAGCAAGGGGATAACTGATTACACGGCTTCTTTCGCAGTCAGTCCTCCTAAACAATAGCAGACACCCACGAATCTCGCGGCATGTTCGTGTCATGTGACCAACTCTCAACACTAATCAGGTCAGCTTGTTTCATTTTTGGTTTTTTATTATTTTATTGACTTTTGGTCGGTCGTGAGTTTCTTACGCCAAAAGTTTACCATAATTTGAAGTTGAAAGAAAAAATTGCAGATTTAAAACAGGGATATTTTTTGCATAAACTGTCAGTGACATCACAGGTGAAAGGGCAGAGAGTGCTTTGTGACCGTATTTTCAGCCTTCGCTGCACAGCGCACGTTTGAAACTTCGGAGTAGTGATTACACCGAGCCTCACGTCCGACACGTTTAACTTTCGGGAGCTCTGTCGACTGAAAAGCCGATTGTTTCGTTCTGTGCACTTTAGGTGGACGAAAATGGTTTATGTAAAGTGCATCAGTGCAGGTTTGGCCGAATATGCTAGCTTCAATCACTGTTGGTGTAGACTGGAAGCGATACGGTGTCTGCTTGTCCGCTTTTAATGGCGGATCGTCACCCACTTCAGACTAACACACACGCAAAATAAAAACACCAAACAAAGTTGCTGATGCTATCTTTATTTCCAGTATAACTATGACTTATACTAAACACATAAAAGCAAACAATTACTCAAATGAGGCTCGATTAAAGAAAATATGAGCCATCTGAAACTGGACCCCTTGTGAGGCTGACCTTTTGGCACTTGGTCATATCTTAAACAGGAAGTGGTCTTGATAAGGAGGAGGATGCTACAGTACCATAGATGTTTGAAAGCAAGCTTCCACAGGCATTTTCACAGCAAATGAAACTGTCAAGACAGATGTTCATTAGCGATGCTGTACATATCCAGCATAAAATCTGTTAATTTTGTGTTTTTACAATGTGCAATTGCTAAAAAAAAAATTTTTTTTGGTTTAGTCTCAGGAAATGACTCCCAAACCATTTCATTAATGTCTATATATGTCATCTTTCAAATTGTGGAGAGCTTCCCTGTTCCTGCTCCCTCCGCTGTTCACTCATTATCTGGCTGGAATTGATTCCATATCTTTAAGTCTTGTCAGTTCTTATGTTTTAGAGATTTACAAGAATATAATGTTGGTAAGAGGAATTCTACTACTAAAAGCACCTAAATTATGTACTTACCTGTCCAGACAAATGCTTTATCCCCACGTAGCATGTAAGATCACCATAACACCAAGATCAAAATGAAAACAAAAATGGGAGAACAGGGAGCTAACCTTTCCTCCATACAGAGTTATGCAGCAAGAGTGATCCTTCTTAGTGAGGTCACTGTTGTGCCATATTCAAATAAGCTCAGTTCTGTGACGTCCCCGACTAAGTAGAAAAGTGGGAGGATGTCCTAATGTTTGGACAAGTAAGTGTATCTTAAAACTGCTCTCAGAGGTAAAATTGCTTTTTCACATACTTACCTGTCCACACAAATGTCAGAATGTTGAAGAGGATGGTGGGAGGCAAGCTCATCTGAAGAGGAAGACACTGATCCCATATGAGAATGTACAGTTCCCCAAGTCTCAAACTTGCTGTCAGAGGCACTAATGGCCCTACATGGTGTCCCTGTCTAGTGTGAAGGCCAAAGACATATTCTCTACTGTCTTTCAGATAAATGCACAAAATGACAAGGAATAAATACGCATCAAAGAATTTCTCAAGCCCAGCATCAGGGAAAGGAGAAGATCCCATCCCAAGAGATACTGGATCAGTAACTTTTCACACTTATAATGATAATGATAATAACACATCATTTATAAAGCACCTTGCCTAAAGACCCTTTTGTACCCAAATCACATACACATCAATGGTAACTTGAACAAAGTGAAAAGCTAACATAATGCGAAAGATACAAATGGCATGTAGTGCAAGTGCTGTGTCAGCAGGGTGATTCAGCCGTAAAGTGCTAAATTAGCAGGCAACTACTGTCCCACCTGAGACGGTGAGGTACTGCCATATCTTAAGTCATGTCACAAAGCTGAAGCCTGTAAAAAGTTGATTGTGACTTCCAGCATGCTGCATGATTAGCGTCAGCAACCGCAGTGCTCCGCCAGATGGTGCAGCTGGTTGAGAGAGCCCTGATTCATATGCCTTTACATCTGCAGTGGGGAGGAAGCAGTTTCTGGCCACAGAAGAAAGCCTGGTAAATGACCGGGCTAAGCCAGGAGCTTATCATCAGGGGTGTTTTGCAGCACCCACCTGGCTGTGCCATGGAAGGAAGCACTGGGAGGTGACTCTGTCCTCTGAGGGCACGTCTTCAGCGCTCTGACCAGGCGAAACCTACCTAGAATATCAGAAATGTCAAAAATTGATTCCAACAAATAAGGAGGGGGTTGGAGTGAGGACGGGCTGATTTGTTACCTAGTAAATGGCTCACGTTTTTATTTGTTTGTCCACTCTTTTATAAAATGACATTGTGTTAGTGAGCTCAGCAGTGAATAATTTCAGCATTTGCTTTCTGAAAACGGCTTTCATGTCTTTTCAGCTTCGACTTCAGATTGTGGAGGCCGTGGGCCACATGACACACATCATGGAGAAAGAAAAGCTTGCTGAACAGTTTCCCAAGATCTTGCAAGGCACCTTGGGATTGTACAAGCGACATCCAGAGCCATACCACATAACTCAGGTTTGTTGGTGTTACTATGGATTTGATGACTGAAAATAAGATCTGTAGAACACAGTTATTCTCACAGTAGATGTTCAGAAATATTTGCGACACTGGGACAGACAAACTGTTTATAAGTACTGCACAAAGAATTTAAGTGAACGCTGCTTTTCTTTTATAAAACTACTTTTCACAGCCAGCCAGTTACACACATGCATATGTAAGCATGGATACCATTTTCTGATAATGATCATAAACATCAGTTTGTTGGTCCCATTGGTTACAGACAGTGTGGGTTTGTATAAAAGAGTTTGAATGAGGATTGACAGGGCTGTGGTGTGCAGGGTCTGTGTATGGTGCTGGACGCTGTGTGTGAGGAGGGCAACACCACTCTGGAGCCCTACCTGGACAACCTCCTCAACATCCTGTTTGCACAGGTACTGCAATCTTTCTTTCAGGACCACCGTTTCTCTGTTTGTTTTAAAGTGTTTCATTATCCACAGTTGCCATGGAATTGTCTTGCATTTGCCAGTGAGTGGCTATAGTGAGATGATACAGTTTGCATAGCAGATCATGTTTTGTGGGTGGTTTATCTTCAAAAGACATACAGAGATGCAGATGATATTTAAGTTAAGATAATGTGACTTAGATTTCTGTCTTCTGTTTTAGAGTTTATTGTGCCAGTAAAGTCAAATTGCTTTTCTGTCACCTGTTTTAGAGATTACATTTCAGATGATCTCAAATCACTTCAAAGTCTTTAACTTCAGAGTTTACTGTGGCTATGTTAAAAGCTTCTCTGTCTCTTATTTCTGATTTTAGATTGCATATGATATCAGATAGTTTTTCTGTCTCTTGTTTTTGAGTCTACATTGGATATATTGTTGAATAGGCTCTCTGTCTCTTGTTTTAGACTATACATTGTAGAAATGTCAGACACCTCTGTCTCCTCCTTCAAAGCTTACATTGTATATAATATTAAATAACTACTCTGTCTCCTATTTCAGAGTTAACATTGCATTTGATATAAAAGAGACGCAATGTTATTCCGGGGTCTGCATCACATGAGATATCAAACAGATGCTCTGCCTTGTGTTCCAGAGAGTGCATTACTTATAATGTTAAATCGATGCTGCGTCTTATGTTCCAAAGTTTGCATGGTGTATGATGCCCACTTACATTGTCTTTTGTTGCAGAGTTTCCAGCCCATGGACTACAGCAACCCCAACAGCATCAAAAACCATAACGAAGTGTTACGCTCTTTCGCCATCATCAGTAAGGCCTTTGTCTTGTGTGTGTGTGTGTGTGTGTGTGCATGTGCATGTGGGTGTGCATGTCCATATGTGTGTGTGTGTGTGTGTGTGTTAAAGAGAGGGTCAATCCAGATTTCAGAGTGTTTAAAATCAATTTTTGAACACACACACCCAAAAAATTATAGATCGGTTCGTTTTTGGTTAATATGTAAATGCAATAGCATTTTTAAGATAAATTATTTTTAAATATATGCTTAATGTAACAGTCAACCTAAAGGAAGCTTGTGTTATATGTACAAGCATGCATGTATTCTGGCAGAGACAGACATATGTGTATACTTTCATATGAACATGTACATGCAATTCAGGTATGTATGGGCCTTGCCTTTATTCCGTCCTCTCGTTGTCATACAAGAATTGTGCACATGTGCATGCATACACATATTCATGCATATAATTATGTGTGTATGTTTGCATGCATTATTTACATGCTTAAACACGTGCACACACACACATACACCTCCCAACCATCGTATGAAAATTTATATTTATTTTTTGAAAGTTTCTGTGGCTGTTTAAGTATGAATCTGTTATTGCTTTCAGTGTTTTTTATGACAACAGTCTCAGAATAAAAATGTTTAGATTATATTTGTGTATATGATATTTAATTTTAAATCATTTACAAGACATGTTGTCTTCATTTCTCTAATAATCAGGGATATTTTTCTGTTTAGGGTTTTTCATGAACTGCCCATAAACATACAGGTGCGTGAAATGTTGATGATAAATGTTTGCAGCACGGGCCTTTTCGGGCAAGCTGGTGGGCATATTGCTGGGTAAACTGGAGGCCAACAACGAGAAAATGCGCATCGGAATCCTCAACATCTTCAAACACATCATCAACTCTGCTGGTGAGAGGAATATCAGGTTTCCCTCCTACCATGTGGAAGTCAAGAGAGACGAAGAGGGACAGAGAAGGAGAGAGAGAGAGAGAGAATTTTGTGAAGGAGAGAGGGACAGAGAGTGAATATTGAAAGTCGAAGAAAGCGTAGCTTTTCTGGAATTGTAAAACTGTTTTGCTTCCATGTCTGTGTCTGAATCTACTGCGACAATATTTGCACATTGTTGGCTCAGTTCTGTAAGGATTTATCAATTGAATGAACCTGATACAAATGTTTATTGGCAATAAAGATGTTTTTGTCTGTGGTCATTTTGGCTCTCTGTTCTTTTCAGGATTCAGTTTTTCTTCTCAGAGTCTTTGAGGGTTTGTAGTTTATGATTATAGGCATATTCCATTTCTGTGGTCATGCACGTGTAGGATTACAATTTTACTAACTTTTTACAGAGGTAATGTTGCTTATAGCCCAGCTGACCACCAAGGGCCATATCAGGCCTGACTTTTTACGTAAAAGGAATTGCATCCTTTTAGTCAAAAACGACAACTTTTTTTTATTGTTGTTGTCGGTGACACAGTTATAACTGTGGTTCTTTTTCTCTTTAACTTCACAGTAATATTCAGATGAAATTTCTCTATATGGACATAACTAAGTGTGCCGGATGATGATGAGTTTGTGTTGCTGTTCCACAGGCGAGGCTATGGATGACAAGAAGGAGATCGTAGTGTCTGGACTCAAGATGCTCTTAGGTGAAACAAGCAATAAGGTACTTTTCTTCTTTTCTTTTTTCATTAATTTTTATTTTTCCTGTCACATCCTCGATATCCCCGGAGGCATTTGTGCCTCACTGCTCATTTTTATTATTATTATTGAGAATACTTAGACAGCACCTATCGTCAGCCACAGACGAAGCTTTTTAAGTGCTTTTCAATCTACACTCTAGTTACACAACAGGCTGCCTACCTGGGTAGAGCCAACCGAAGAGCTGCCTGATGGCACTTCATTCAGTCATTTCCCTTGTTATTCAATCAGTATTATTCACTCAACTTTCTCTTTCATTCTTTCGATTTTTCATGCTGGGTGCATGCCGTATGTATCGTTTCGTCCATACCAACGACCAAACTGATCTTCTCGTCCGAAACTTAGTGAAGGGATTTTACATGTGTGCAAGATGTTATGCATGTGAATAAAGATTACTTTGTAGTCTCATTCAAAGGACTTTATGAGGAATGGAGTCAGAACCTATGTCAACTCCAAGGGAAAAATCCCCATGTACCAAAACAGCCCGGCAGAGATTTGAACTCACAACCCCAGGATCACCAAGATTACAAATCCTGTGCTCTACCAACTGAGCTATTGCGGCCCCATCTTTTCAGCTTGCCCATACACAGCCACATCCAGGTTTGTGCTGTTGCTGCCCCAGCTCTTACAGTCCACCGGGAGAGCGGTCGGTGTCTGCTCACCATGAGATACACCAAGACACTGCACTGCTGCCGAGTCACTTCAGTGGTGATCAGTGATGGCTGTTCACTTTCTGGGATGCTGGTTTTTACTTTGTTGTCTTTTTTGTTGTTTTTTTCTTCTCAAAGTCCTTGTTATCATGGGGTATTCGTGACATGCTAGTACAAATCTGGATTTTTGCTCTGAGTCAAGATTAGAATATTAATTTGAGGAAACGGTGCCCTCTTTCTCAAATGTGGTACCTGGAATTTGCCGCTTAATTGTGGTTAATAAGAGAAAAAGAATTTGATGTTTTACTGCACTTTTTATAAGAAAATAAAAGGATTGACAGTATCTTATGCTTTATTGGTTTAGTTTATGTGCTGGAAGTGGTGTTTCGCCATTATGTTGTTTCTTAAAGAAGAAATATGGTGTTTCCCAGTGGGCATTGCCATGGCTTTTTCACCTGTGGACAATAACATTCTCTGATAAAGAGTATGTTGTTGTCCAAAGGTGTTTTCCCAGGTGGCCATTGCCATAGCTTGTCACAGAATGTTGTTGCCCACAGGTGAAAAAAATGTTTTCCCAGATGGTCCTTGCCTTGGCTTGTTACAGGATGTTCTTGTCCACAGGTGAAAAAGGTGTTTTCCCAGGTGGTCATTGCCATGGCTCATCATGGCTACCTGGAGCTGGAGGGGGGACAGTTGATGGTGGAGTTCATTGTCCGTCAGTGTGCACTGCCAGATGACCCACCAGTAAGTAACGCTGTTGTTGCCAGGAAGTTTGTCAATGAACTCTCAACTTAACCTATTTGATTATGTGTTGCACAATGTGTTGCTGATTCTTTGATGTACATTTGTACCATTGTGTATGCATGGACATATTTTTCAGTATCATTTAATAAAGTGTGTATTTTTTTCTTTTGTAAAGTAATTGATTTATTTATTTACTTTCTTATTATGCCCCATGGCACTACTGTGGAGAGCTACACATGTTTAGAACTTTCTGATGATGAAGGAGAAGAAATAAGTTTGAGCAAAAAAAATTTTCTGTCTGTGGTGGAATGACATGAGAAATGGTAGGGGTGCAATTTTTACTTCTATTTGTAATATATCCTACCTTCAACCAGCTTAAGAGAACAAGACTTCTGTTGTGTGGTTCAGGAAGCTTTAATAACATTGTCAGAGATACACCTGTGAAGCGGATGATGTTTAAATTTGTGGTTCAAATTAGAAATTCTACAATATTGTTTGTCACTGATGAGGATCAAACCTACAACCTCCGAGTCATTCTGTCACACAAACCACTGTACGATGACATCTGATCGTCCTTTCATGTATCTGTCCTTGTTAATAAGTGGATCACTGCCTTTAGCATCAAATCATGCTTCATAGAATCTGTCTTCATGTATGCAAGACCACTGTCAATAAAGTGTTATTGAAGTTAACTGTTTGTCACATACTGTGAACTTAACTGTTTGTCCCCCCTCCCCACCCTTCCCCATTCAGTGCCTGAAAACATGAAATTTAGGAAATGGATCTCATATTGCTGCTGCTATTTTGTGTGTTGGATGTTCATGCTGAGCCAAACTGTTTATTTGTTTGATCTCAGGTGATCTCACGTTCACAGTTTGTTTCTCCTAATCTGCGTTAACTGATGATGAGTACATTTACTGTGGCAGATGATTTCAAGCTGATGCTGAGTGGTTGAAGCTCATACTGTGTTTTGTCATGGTCCTAGGGCAAGAGACCAGCAGATCCTGAGTATGTGAGCAACCAGCAACTGCGCAGCATGTGTGAGAATATTCTGCACCTCATCACCACAACCATCGACATCATGGAACCAGTAGGTGCTCTTTCATTATCAGCGAACTCTCCAGTCATCAGATTGAGGAATTGTTGTGTTCATTGGGTTGATTAAGTGAGACCATGTATCATTCTGCTGGAAATGTTTTTTGCATTATGCTTTTTCCAGCATAGCACTGGATTCTTTGTTGCTTGAACAAAAAATCATGTTTTTTTTCTGCTCCTTTATTTATGGCCCACAGTTTTGGAATTCTCTCCCTTTTCATGTTTAGTTCTGTACCACGGTGACATCCTCCAACTCTAACCACAAGAACGCCTGTGTTAACAATACCAGGGGAAATATTTGTTACATCTACACCACTTTTTCCATCATTTAGTATCAATATTGTACTGAAAAAGAGAGAGAGAGAGATAATGTAAGAGCTGTCTTCCATTTACTTTAAAAATTATGTGTCTATATATGCTGTATGATTTTGTCCTGAAAGCAAGATGTTGCGTGAATTTTATTCTGTTATCGCCTGGAGATATTATCTTTGGTGCATGCATCTGCGTGTCACTGTGTGTGTGAAATCATTGTGGTGACGGCTACCCCATGTTGTTTTTGAGACTGTCATTGTATCGATTCTTCTTGTCACTTGTCATCTCACTTCCAGGTGATTCATGATACCTCTAAATTCTGAGACTTCTCTAACTCTTTTTTTCATGTCCTCATAGGTGTTATGGCCATATCTGCTAGAAATGGTGGTTCCGGAGCAGTACTCTCAGGCAGTTGGCGCCGTTTGTCGCAGTCTGGCCTACCTAGCTCAGAAGAAACGAGGAGAGAATGCCGAAGATTTTGACATTGACTTTGATGAACAAGGTGAGAAAATGAGCAGTGATGGGGGTAGACAACATAAGAGAGGTGTTTTAAGTTTCACCTGTTTTCATCTCTGTGGTAGGGATTGTTTTGAAAAATGTTTTGCTCTCAGATGGATATGCTTCTGACAGCTGAATCTTAATGTGATACCATTGTCACACAGGACTGTTGATCAATTATGAAGACCAGTTGAACAAAAGATACCACTTGTGTTTACTCGCCAACACCACATATTGTCAGTGCTTTCATATTGATCATTTTTGTGCAGAGTAGTCATTTAATTTTTTTCATGAGTATACTTTCCGATAAAGTTCATTTTGCAGTGATTGATGGCAGCTCTCTTTTTTTTTACGTTTTGTTTAAGATGTCCATTTGTGTGTGTGTGTGTGTGTGTGTGTGTGTGTGTGTGTGTGTTGTGTGTGTGTGGTGGTGTGTGGTGTGTGTGTGTGTGTGTGTGTGTCGTGCGTGCGTGGTGGTGGTGCGTGGTGGTGTTTAGGGGGGGGGGGGAGATGTGCCTGATCCTTGCAGTGCTTCAGTAGAATATTTGATACATGGAGTGCAGATCCCATATTTGTAGCTTATTTAACTCATTTCATACTGTCAGTTTCTGACTTAATTTTTGTTGGAATGTATGCATTGTATAGATCAGGTAAAAAGAAAAAAGAACCCGCCTTAAAAGATAAATGGTTGGCATATAGTTTTGAAACTTAAAAAGAATATTGAAAGCATTAGCTATTTAGCTACCAATCTATTCATATCTGACATTTGCCTTTCACTGTTGATCCACTCGTCCACGATGACTGCTCCGTTTTTGTACATGTTGTTTTTGCAGAAAAACAGAGATGGTCCTGTGGTGTGTAAGCTAGGTTAGAATGGGGATTAAAACTGGATGCAAATGATGAAATGATTGTGATGTTTTTGTTTCTGTTTCAGCCAACATCCCTAAACCTCCACATTTGATTGCCAGGCTCATCGTGAGTAATGCCACAGTGTTATGTTGTGTTCTGATGAACCCTTGTCCTCTCTCTCTCTTTCTCTGTCATTCTCACTCTCTCTCATTCTCTCTCTCTCTCATTCTTTCTCTCTCACTCTCTCTCTTCACATTCTCTCTCTCTCTCTTATTCTCTCTCTCTCTCTCATTCTCTCTCTTTCTCATTCTGTCTGTCTCTCTCATTCTCTCTCTCTCTCCCCTCTCTCTCATTCTCTCTCAATCGTTCTCTCTCTCTCTCTCTCTCTCTCTTCTCTCTCTCTCTCTCTCTCTCTCTCCTCTCTCTCTCTCTCTCTCAGTTTCTTCTGTTCTCCTCCTTGAACTTTCTTTCTCATACTTCACCCTTAGTCTCCCAAACACCATCTCCCTCTCCCTTGATTCACTCTCCCTCTCCATCTCTCTCTCTCCCTGTCTCTGTCTTTCCCTATCTCTGTAATTCCATTTTCCTATCTATCTTTCCGTCATTTGTATCTTTTCATTTACGGTACTCCAGAGGTATTAGGAGCAAGCTATATGACTGAAACTCAAGTAGTTGTATTTTGGATACTTTGTCTGCAATTTTAGCATCAGCATACTTTGTATAGTGTAGGTTAGTTGAAAAAAACACTTGTGGGGTTTAATTCTTCCAGTTCCTTAATTTGCTCAGTGATCTATTTACGTATAACATTTAACTTGCTCAGATTATGTTGGTTTTGTCCTCATGTCCTGTTTGAGGTGGGACTTTTAAGCAGGAACGATCGATCAAAGGAGTGTTATGCTGGTAAAATAGCTGGTATTTCATTCACTAATTCAAGACGTGTTGTGGATGTATATCCCAAAGGAGATAAGTGCTTTTCAGTTTGTTTGGAGATAAACTAATGGTGAATACAGGGGTGCAAGTCCTCTGGAAACCAGGTCAGAAAAATTTTGAAAACTTTATGTCTCTGGATTGGCAAAATTGTGTTTGTACAGTCTCCAGTTCGACAAGATTTGGGGGCGCTTTCCAGAATGTGATATTTTCTCCTCGTTTCATCTTTGACTGTACTTTATCATGTGACTTGAATTTGAATACAGAATAAATGTTCTGGAAAGAAAATTATTGGTAAGAGTAACCATCATTACTGAATTTTAGTTTTAAAGTTCTAAGAATACTGTAGCAATTATCAAAACTCTTCAGTTGGGAAGGTATAAAAGAGTTTCAGATTGGTAAAGCAACTTCCTGTCAGTCCACATGGGAACTAAGAAAGTAAATAAAGGTTGAAGCATTATCAAAACAAGATGTCCATAGCCAACGGCAAGTGGGCAAAAATCATGTGAAAAACAGCTCGAAATGGGTACAGTTTGACAAATTTAGAGAAGATAGAAGGATCTGGTACAGAGACCTTGTGTTAGTAACCTGGTGTCAGAAGATCAAGTGCATGGTGGGTTCTGTGCAGTCGAACTTTGAAGTACGGCTCCAGTCAGTGGGGAGCCTTTGACAACTCGTGCAAATGATCCATTACACATTAATTATGTGCTGTGATCTTGAATGCTGGCTTTTGTTTGGAAAAGGTAAGCATGAGAAAAGTGAATTCTAGTACCTAAAGTAGCTTTACGATGTACTTGCCTGTCTAAACACAAGGAAGCCTCCCCCCTCCATGCTTGATCGATGAGGCTATCACCCTGCTCTCCCCGTTTAAAAAAAATAATCCTGATAATATGGCAGTGTTCCATGCCAAGTGGGGAAAAAAGCTTTTGTTTATATATGGGAAATATTTCATAAAACTATTTTTAGTTGTAAAATTCCTTTTCATCCAAAGTTTTGGACATACCATGCTCTCAGCCTCTATTCTGTGTCATCTGTCTCCACTCTCTGATGTCATTGTCTTTCTGATGGCTGGTGGTCAGGGTTCTTATTTGCTGATGAAACCAGTCAAAATATTCAACTTGCCCAGGTGCTGACTGGTTGGCCACAAAACGTGCGGAATCGGGGGGCACACATTCTGCAGCTGATGAGAGGAGTCTCGCCCAACATGCACGAGAACCTTGTGGATTGTGGGACACCATCATTCCAAACTTAGCGAGTATCTTGATGGTAGGTATTCAGAGAGGGAGAGACGGGGGGGGGGGGGGGGGGGGGGGGGGGGGGGTGTCTGTCTAGCCTATGCAGCATCTTGTTTTCTCTTGAAGACATTAGCATATTGTTTAACATTTAAGAAAAATTGCTGCATGTTGTAAACCGCATTGCTCCTTATTAATGATGTCTGCTCTTTTTCCCAGTCCATCCATTTTTAGTCACAGATGATTTTTTTTTCTTTAAGTTATTCATTGTTAATAGTTTCTCTATCTTATACATTCGTTGATTTGTATTTATTCATGTTTTTATTTATTTTAGCTTCTCCCACACTTTCCCACAACCACGTATGTTCCCTTGATCCCTTGTGTGTTTCCCCCCAGATTTCAGCCTTCCCTGCTTTCATTTTTTTGGCTGTCATTTTTGTCATGGATTGCATTGTACTACTGGTGTGTTGATGAAGATCATCCTCACAAACTGATACCACCAGCCTCCTGACAGTCCATGGCTTAATCACAGACATGGGACAAGAATAGCTCAGTTCGTAGAGCACCAGACTCAGAATCCTGGCAATCCTGGGGTTACAGGATTCTGACTCCCATTTCCTGAAAAGTCTTTTGAATGAGACTTTCAACCGAGATTCCAGGTCTTGCACACAAGTAAAATCCCATCACAAACTTTCAGAAGAGAAGGCTTGTTCGGGTTTCGGTGTGGATCACACATAGCATATATCCTGCGTGAGAAATTGAAAGAGTGAAGGAAAAAAAGCAGAGTGACTGATATTGACTGACTAACACAGGAAACGACTGAATGTAGCACCAGCAGGTAGCTGTGCCAGGTAGGCAGCCTGCTGTGTAAACGAGAGCGTGGTTTGTGAAGCACATAGAAATTTTTGTTTGTTTGTTTCGTTTTGTGGTGTTTATTTTAGCATTTGGAGTTTGTTTTTTAACCAAGGATGGGCATTAATGATAGTAATGATGATGATGATGATAACATATGGAAAAATATCATGTCACAGTGCCAGCCAGTTTTTAGGGATAATCAGGGAGGGGGGAGGCCAGAAGTAGCGATACGAGGGAGTGTAGCTACCATATTTGGGGGTTACCTGAAATTTTTTCTAGTAAGTTTCATTCTTAAGTTTTATCAGAAAATGAAAAAAAGAAAACTATGATTTGCAGTCATACTGTTAGGGAAAGAAAGTGAAAGTGGGTAGTTATCAAAAATGACAGTATTGAGCAACTGAAGGTTATGTAAGATCACTTCATTCACATGCACCATTGTGTGAGTTGACCATATCATCATTTTTCAGTTGTCATTTGAAATACAGTTTGCTTGGGAAAGTACAGTCAGTTTTGAACCAACCTGTTCAAAAACATTTGTAGGCTATTGTGTGAGTAGTATTTGTTGTATTGTGGACTGGTCTTCAGTATGTGCTGGTCATTTTGCATTGTCATGTTGATGTTTCTGATAGTACCATATGGGGTACTTATGGCTGCCAAACGTCTCAAAATATTCAGGAATGCCCTAATTCAGAAATCATTCTCGAAATTCTGAACTTAGAGGACAAATTCAGAATTTTGTTTAAAACATGTAGGGGTTGGGGGCATTTTTGAATAGAATGACAAAGTATTGCAGAACAAAGTCCAAATGATGTTACATGGATGTTGGCGTTTATATGTATGGAAAATGCATGTTTTTTAAAACCTTTGATTGTCAGTTGAAACATAAGGGTGTTAGAAATGGTTTCAGTCAAAAGCAGAATTGCTCCCTCTTCAGTCCACCCACCCCTTTCATCCCCTGGTTCTTGAATTTTGACTCCAGATGGTTGGTAGGTATGGGCACCGTGCAAACATATAGTGTACATATTCTATCATGTCAGACTCCACCTATGCAAGAAATGACCTGTTTGCAATTTGTCTGGACTGGTTTGGTAGCTAAGGCAGTACCCGAAAACTCATTGCTGGTAACAGTGCACACACTAAGACACTGCTGACGCAGTCTAGCTGTAACAAAGAGAAGAAAGAGTCAGCCACGACAGTTATTTAAACCATGTGGAACAAGTGTTAACGCAGAAATAATGGTTACAGCAAGAGCACCAACAAAGAAAGGTATCAACGCGCATGCTGTATATATTTTATGTACGTTTCAGACTGAGCTCGTTTTGCTTCTCAGTTGGACCATGTCACAATTTTTTTGCGGTGCATCTAATATTTATGATTGAATTATTGCCTGGTAGCCTCTGTTTCTCTTCGTACAGTCACAGTGTGTTAATATGTATGTTACATGCTTTTAGACAAAAATGTATAGGAGGTGGAATGCATTAAGGTAGTGTATGCCTGGTGTGGTTTGGCACTGGCTGTTAAAAAAAATCAACATGGTGTCTGCAGTCACATTAACCTTTTCACTTTCCTGTTTTCTTTGCCAAACATTCATGTATATACCAGATTATTTCTTAGATTGCCAAATTCCATATGAAGCCGTTTTTAATGGGTTGTGTGCTGACTTTGAAGAGGTGGGAAAACTGAACTGGAATTTTCAAGATCTTTGGGAAAAAGTCTAAAAAGCCTCTAAAGTTTGGGAAATTTTACGAGCTGCTCACCATATGCAGCTCATTGCCATTATGATTGAAATCTGGATGCAGAAATGTGTTGAAGGATAGAAATTGGTAAAACTGCACTAAATCTAATGCTTTCGCTCATTGTTTACTCTCAGTTGCTAACCACTATCTGAAGTTAAAATTCTTTCTCTTGATTTTACATTCACTTTCCAATCTTTAGGCAGCAATGGACAGTGCATCCACAATGTCTTGTACATGTCAGTTTAGCAATGTTTAGCTCAAAAACAAAAAGGATATGGACAGATTTTTAGAACAAGCTGGCTGCTTTTTACTTCCACTGCAAGAAAACTATACATATTTGTTTGATTCTGGAAAGGAGCGTTTCTCCATCACAACAAAGGTAAAGCTGTTTGAAAGTACCAAGCCTGTGATCTTCATTCTTTTGCTAAAATGGTCTTTAAACTGAAAACATGTCGTTTTGGAGGAGAATAAGTATCAAAATTACGTTTTAGGGCTTTGGAATTCTGAATGAGTAGTTCATAAAAGTTTGGGAATTTTGAAAAGATTTTCTGGTACAAAGCCTGTTAACTAAAAAGTAACTTTCATAATTGCAGACCTTTTTACCTGTATGATTTTAGCTTATTCTGTGCAAATATTTTACAAAAATATGCTTAATACATTATAACAAAAAGAAAATGCACACACACGCACACAAATCATGGAGTGTAACCGTAGTGTTGTCATGGTGTACCAGTTTTAGTGCTTTGACCCAGAAGTGACAGTTCTCAGTAACTCTTGTGTGCAAAATGTTTTCATGCTCAGTCTGCTTCATAGAGAATATGCCAAAATGGTGCTCAACATTGGGGACTACTGGTACTGAAATGTTTTTTTTAAACTGGTGAGAAACTAGATTTCATCTCAAAGTACGCCAAAGAACCTTGTGTCTAGTAGAAAAACCAAAGTCCATTGCAATGACTGCAAGTTGTGGCACAAAATTCCTTCGCATGGAGAACACTGTTGTGGTTTTGTGGTGAAATCTTGAGTTACCTGCTAGTCCACAGTCCCTCCATTTTTTCAAAGCTTGAGAAGACCAACACAGCGCCATCCATGTCACTCCCCCCTCATCTGTCACTCTGTCCTGCTGCTGCCTTAAACTCTTTCT
Organism: Conus ventricosus; assembly: GCA_018398815.1. Classification (NCBI taxonomy): domain Eukaryota; kingdom Metazoa; phylum Mollusca; class Gastropoda; order Neogastropoda; family Conidae; genus Conus; species Conus ventricosus. The sequence goes on from CM031612.1 coordinate 49,726,247, forward strand.
GACTCGAATGAAATATCCATTTACTGCTAGGTGGACTCATGGGGTTTTGAAGCCTTAACACTCTGAAAAATAAACCTCGCACTCAATACAAACTTTAAAAAGATACGTTTTATAAACTTACCTTGGACTCATATTGAAGCATTTTGCTAACTGTAGCCCTAGCCTTTAGCAAATACTCTCAAACACTACATCTTAATGTTCAAGCTTTCACAAATAACCTTAGGGGAACAAAAGGCTGGATCACCCTCGACTGGAGGATCTATGATCAATTTATAATGGTGGATGCAGGCAGAGTGGTTGGTAGAAATTCGAATAGTGTGTAAAAAAAATAATGAAGTTTTGTAGCTTCATCCAGCCTTTGTCATTTCAGACAGTGCAGTTGAATGATGTATTTCTTTAAAACAAACAGTGTGAAATGATCAGTGGAGAAATATTGACAACCTATTCTGTGACGTGGTGTCATATGTGTTGCAAATACTGAATTGCTTGATAGTGTAGAAAGAGTATGGTCAGACTTTCACGCATGCACAGATGTGTAAATTTGTACATTCATGGATAATGTTAAAGCACACACAGTGTGTTGTATATATACTGGAGCATGCATATTATTCAGGTGCACATACTTTTGCACGCTCTTGCCCTCTCTCTCTTTCTCTCTCTCTCTCTCTCTCTCTCTCTCTCTCTCTCTCTCTCTCTCTCTCTCTCCCCCCCCCCCCCTCTCTCTCTCTCTCTCTCTGTCTCTTGTCTTTCTTTTGCTGTCTTGTGTATTTAAGTTGAACTTGATGTCATCAACTTCTCTTATGATAGCAATTTTCTCATTGTTTTTATTAAAATGTTTTATTAAGCTCGAGACATAGCAGCCAGCCCTCATGAATTTTTTTTAATTTCTCTAATTTAGACATTATTACCCTTATCCTGAATGTAGTGAAAAAAGTCTAGAATTTTTGAAATTTTGTTTGAGAATTTGGGGCTTGTGGGACGTGTGGGTGGGTAGGTGGGGGAGAGATTTTATTTTTAAATAGGGATGATATGATGTTGTTGCCAGTTATATGTCTGGAGTATGCATTTTCTTTATGCACGTTAGGGGGTAGGAATGCTTTCAGTCAAACCAAACTGCCCCCTCTTCACTCCACCCAACCCCTTCATCCCCAAGTTCCAGAATTTTGACTCCAGAAGGTTGCTGGCTACACTCCAAGAAATAGATGTCTTATTGTATTAAAACTTAGATAGACTTGTTGCTTTTATTACTTGGAATAAAGTTCATAAGCCCCAATATAAGGGAGTATGTCCCATGAAAGAACAAACCATCCAGCTCTGATTTTGGCTGTTTGTCGTCTTTCTGTCTGTCTGTGTGGCTCTCTTCTCACTCTCTCTCTCTCTCTCTCTCTCTCTCTCTCTCTCTCTCTCTCTCTCTCTCTCTCTCTCTCTCCATTTTAAGGTATTAATAAATAACAGACTAGAACTTTAACATTCCTGGGACAGATTTTCCATAAAACTATTACATTTCTGGGGCTGAATGTACTGTAAGTGGATAATGATGCATTGTAGGAAATGTGTGATAAGTTGACAGGATCGGGTTACAGCATTATTCTGAACTCTTTTCCTGTGAAAAGTTTAAAATTTAGTGTGCAGTTACTGAACAAACTATTCTTACATAAGCTCACGAAGCATGTGAAGAAAAGTACTGTCATACACACATCGACAGTATATGCTCTATGCACTTGCTTATATGCATGCAGTTTTTAAAAAAATTTACACACATGCATGCACGCAAGTGTGTACGTACATGACACAATCTCATAGAAAGTTCACCGGGAAAACTTTGTCAATCAAAGAAGACAAAATCAAAAGGAAGACAGGAGATCAGAGCAATAGATAAAACAAGCAGCTGAATTCTGAACTTGGTGGAGGTTTAAAGGAATTGGGATAGACCAACAAGAACAAGAGTTTATAGGTGACATGTTGACTTGGGATAGAAGAAATCGATATTTTAATTTCACATACTATGCCCTGACTCGTGAGCTCTGAGGCAGTTAGCTATCTCTGCATCATATCATTAAAGAAAAGACTGTGCCAGATTTACCAGAGCAACAGATAAGGCAAGCAGCTTAAGTCTGTACCTGGTACAGTTTTGAAGAAACTGGGATAAACCAGAAAGAAGATCCAGCTAATGTTGATCCAGCAATGATTGTATTATTGAAGGCATGTTCAGAAAGAACATAACAAATGTGTAGTTGTTTGTTTTTGACAATAGAAGGTGAATAAAGATTCTGAACTCTGTCATTTTTCTTGAGAGGACAGAGTATACTCATTTTGACTGCATGACGAAATGACAAGCATCATTTCTGTTTCATCACTATTTTAAGATGCTGCAGAGTGTGCTTAACTTAAAACCAGCTGTACAGTCTTGCAGTGCAGATAAACTTCATAAAAGTTGGGAGGCAAACACTTATTTAAGGCTGTGTGTCTGTAGAGAAACATTGATGTGAACTGGGGTGATGTTTAACGACAGTGAACAGAGGCTGGATGAGTGAAGTAAGGGAAGACAGGCCGAAGAACAGGTCCTTGAGGAACACCAAACGTATGTACTGGGGGGAAAAAAAGAAGCGAAAAATTGAAAACCTCGAGCTATCAGATGTGAACCTGATGAGCTTAATAACATGGTGTTACTGCTTCTCACTGTCCCCTCCTCTTTCATAAAGTTTATTCACATGAGTGACTTGGCACGTGGCAGATGCTTCATAACATCAAATGAGTGCATTCTATCTTGTGCTTTAGTATCCTATAACAACATATTCACCAATCACTGGGGTGTTTTTGAAAGGTACACGGCGATTCAAAGCAGGTAATTCAGTTGCTGGATGCTTTTCACTCTGCTTGTTTTGATTTTTTTTTTGCCTTGGTTGTTATTGTTGTTCAGCGTGTTGAGTTTCACGTAGTTTTCAGTTTTGTGCTTTAGTTTTGTGATTCAGCTTTGATTTGGGTGTTTACAAAATGAGAACTAAAACTTTAAGTTGCATGCCTGCACACTAGTAGAGCTTTTGCCCTAGGAAGTCTTGTCCACTTGTTCTCGTACAGATAATCTTCATGTCTGAAACGTTGGTTAAAATTCATCGACTAACCTGGTCACATGCATGGCAATCATTGTAACACCCATCCCACTTTCTCTATTTCCCTCTCTCTCTCTCTTACTCTCTCTTTCTTTCTTCCCCTTCTCTCTCATTTACTCTCTCCATGTCAATCCTCCATCCCTCTCTCTCTAATAATAATAATAATATTTATAATGCGCAAAATCTTGATAAAATCAACTCTAAGCACACGCAAAAAAAGTATATATATATGTACACACACACACACACTCACACTCACGCAGACACACCCATATGCAACTGCACTGTGTTATGGCTCTAAACAAAGGAATAGAAAGGAAAATCGTGTACAAAATAAATATTAACCCATAAATATTAATGGACACACACACACACGCTGTGGGCCGTATGGCTCTAAACACAACTAATTTAAAAAGAAGAAACATCATGCACAAATATTGCTGTATGCACCCCCCCTCCCCCCTACACACACACACCACACACACACACACACACACACAAAACCACACACACACACACACACACCAGTACCCACAGACACACGCGCGCACACACCTACACGCGTGTCATAAATCTATCGAAAGAGAGGGGAAGATACATGCATCTAGGGTTCCCATACCAAGTGAGTACAGGCTGCAGTAGGAGTAGTAGAGTAGTCGTGGAGAGAACTAACTCTATCTCTCTCTCTCTGCCCTTCCTTCCCTCTGTCTTTCTTTCTCTCTGTCTCTATCTCTCTTTCCCCTCCTCCCCCTGCCCTCACACACACTCTCTCTCTCTCTCTCTCTCTCTCTCTCTCTCTCTCTCTCTCTCTTCTCTCTCTCTCCTCTCTTCTCTCTCTCTCTCTCTCTCTCTCTCTCTCTCTCTCTCTCTCTTTCCACCCTCCCTCTTTCCTCCCCCCTCCTACCCTCCCTCCTCCTCTGCCCCTCTCCTTCCACTCCCCCACCCTCTCTCTCTCTCTGTTTCAGTTGCATGAGATAATAACCCTGGGTGGCATATTACTAAACAGTAGAAAATATACAGCCTTTGTCAAAAGAAACGCGAAAAAACAATCCTTTACTGTCGCTTCAGGAAACAGACTATAGTGTGGAGTCTGGGTCTGTGGGTCAGGCATGCTGAAGACTGGTTTCTTTATGTGCTTTCGTTTTCATCAGATTCGGCTGTGGTTAGTGGAGTGTACGTGGGAACTGCTATTGCGGTTGTTCAAGCTTCTACACTGTAGCCAAGACATAACCCGTGAAAAAGATGCTCCTGCTCAGAATACTGCTCACATCTCCAAACTGAAATGGGTTGAAAAACAGGAGCGCATCAAAGGTGCAACACACAGGTAAAAAAGCAAGATGCCGCGTCTCACGCAAAAATGACAGAGAACGGGCCATTGGTATGTTGTACGCAGGCTCGTCAGCCCAGGTGATCGCAGCCAGACTGAATGTCCACCACTCGACAATTTATCGACTGAGGAACCGCTATCTGGTGACTGGCTCCACAGCAGACGCTCCACGAGCAGGCCGACCACAAGCGTTGACCGCACGGACACAGAGACAGGTGGTGCGCTCATTTAGGAATGACCCCTACCAAAGCGCTTCCACCACTGCCAGGCACAACAACACGTCGCCATCGACAATAATTCGTCTGCTGCGTCGAAACCACCTTTTTTGTCGCCGTCCATATCGGGGTTCGAGATTGACTGCACAACACAGACTCCATCGGCAGAACTGGGCCAATCAACACGCGAACTGGGCAGCAGAATGGAATGAAGTGCTGTTCAGTGACGAATACCGAGTCTGCGTTGACAAGGTTGATAACAATGATCGGGTCTGGAGACCACGGGGTCAGCGCTTTAATGCCCGTCACATCAAGGAACACAATTTTTGGGGTGGACCATCAGTCATGATGTGGGGTGGCCTGTACGGTCAACAGCTTGTAGGCCCGTTTTTTTTTCAGCTGCAGCGAGGTCGGGGAGGAGGGGTGAATGCAGCACGTTACATCAATCAGGTGCTGCAGCCAGTTGTCGTCCCTTTCTTCCAAAGAAACCAGGCTCACGAGTTTCAACATGACAATGCCCGGCCACATGCTGCACAAGCCACGCAACAATTTCTACGACGGAATCAAATTCCCACAATGGTTTGGCCAGCTTGCAGTCCAGACTTAAATCCCATGGAACAAGTGTGGGCATACTTGAAGCGCAGCATTAACAAACAACCCCGCCGACCAGGAAACGTCGTCGAACTCCAACAAGAAATTGTCCGACAGTGGAACAGAATTCCACCAGCTTTCCTGCAGCGCTTAGTGGTCTCCATGCCGAACCGCTGCCGATTGGTCATCAACAACGCAGGGCGTCAAACCAGATATTGACAGCATGCACTATCCCATGTCCCGTTCTGCTGTTACCTCGGTCCTTTTCAGGACCAATTCGAAATCCAAACAGAGTTGATTTCTGTCATGTCCCTTCTCTCTTCAGACCCTCTCTCTCTCTCCCCCTCTCTCTGTCTCTTTCCCCCTCTCTCTCTCTCCCCCTCTCTCTGTCTCTTTCCCCCCTCTCTCTCTCCCCCTCTCTCTGTCTCTTTCCCCCCTCTCTCTCTCCCCCTCTCTCTGTCTCTTTCCCCCTCTCTCTCTCTCCCCTCTCTCTGTCTCTTTCCCCCCTCTCTCTCTCCCCCTCTCTCTGTCTCTCTCCCCCCTCTCTCTCCCCCTCTCTCTGTCTCTTTCCCCCCTCTCTCTCTCCCCCTCTCTCTGTCTCTGTCCCCCTCTCTCTCTCCCCTCTCTCTGTCTCTCTCCCCCTCTCTCTCTCCCCCTCTCTCTGTCTCTCTCTCTTTGTCTCTCTTTCTCTGTCTCTCTCTCTCTCACTTTGTGTCTCTTCGTCCCTCTTTCTGTCACTTTCTCTTTCCGGATACACTCATGCGTGGAGTGTTTTTATCGACTATGCATGCTTTGCACGTACGCAGACACCAAACACGGGAAATGTGACATTGAAATGTCTGCCGTCCAGGTCAGCTATGGTCCGTTTCAAACTAGCCTTTTGGGTCGCTTCGTTGGAGATCGTTTCGCGTTTCTTTTGACAAAGGCTATAGTAATCAAGAGAGACCTTCCATGCATGAATTTGAAACATGTAAGCAAGTTTATTGCATGAAGCGTCTTTTTTTCTTTCTTTCTTTTGATTGATCTTGTTGCTGCTGTTGACATGTTGGAATCTTTCCTGTAGTATGCAGCCTTTCGAAGAATTTTGTTGCGGCAGGCTCGGTATTCTAATTTCAATGGGTAGTCTGTCTGTGTAGGAGAGAAATATCCAATTTCGTTTAAATTGATCTTGCTGCTGTTGTTGGTATGTTGAAACGTTTCCCGTAGAAGGCAGCTTGTCCAAGATTTTTTTTTTTTTTTTTTTTTTTTTGCGGCAGGATGGATAGTCTTCAGTTGGAAGTCTGTCAGTGTAAGAGCTCATTTCTTATTGATTCACATAATAGAACAGTTCAGTAACACCCCATAATATCCTTTTAAGGTGGATCTTTAAAAGGGAAGGCCAGAGAGAAAAAAAATAACTCCCAAAACAAACAAGTCTTTGCACAAGAGAGGCTTTGCTGTGAAGTCAATCTGTAGTGATAAAGATGGAAAAAAAATTATCCAGTAAAAATTAGTCTTCATAGGAAGGTGAGCATGTATAAACCAGAGACGAAAAGAAAATCGGGAGGGAGGGGGGAAAGCGGGTCTCTAAAGGGATGTAAACCTCCTTGAAGGTGTTTGATGATTGTCCACATTTCGATTTTGTGTTTGATGTTGTGGTTTGTGTGTGTCAGAAAAGGAATCTGTTGTGGTGGAGATAGGAGGGGGCGGGATGTGGCAAGGGATGGTGGATGGGTTAGGGGAGAAGGGAGATTTAAATAGGATGGGTGGATAGAGAAGAAGGAAGAGTAGGAGGCTGGAGATTGTTGGGAAGAGGATGGGGAGATTCAGTTACATGCTGTCCATAGCACACCTCTTCTTCTGCTTTCCGTTGCTTCAGTAGTGATTATTTTCTTTATGACATTGTCTTAAATATTTGCATGATTGCTCTATGTATTTGTATTGAGCTTTCAGTGTCTAATAGTTTGATTGTCACTGTATAAGATCCTAAACATTGATTGTTGGCGTGATATAATTGTATGTATTCTCACCAGATACCAATAGTTTATTTCTATTAAATGATTTTTAAATTGGCTTTATATCAGAGAGGACATCTCTAACAGGCCCTCCCCCTTCCCACTCCCCTACTCTCACTCATTTTCTTTCACTCATATGCACACACACACACACACACACACACACACACACACATGCTCATGCATGAACACACACACATACTTACACACACACACATTGCACGCACGCACACACGCACACACACACACACACCACACACACACACACACAACTTTACTCCTAATAAATGCATGATAAGAGATGAGACAAACAATTGTGTCATACTTGATTGATTTTAAAAGACATTTGCGCCTTACTGTTTGTCTTTCTTTGTAGACTGATTTTCTTTCTTATAATTTCAACTCATTGTGTGTGTGTGTGTGTGTGTGTGTGTGTGTGTGTGTGTGTGTGCGCGCGCCACGTGTGAATGTGTGTGTTTGTGTGTATGTGGTCTGATGATTGTCATTGTATTTGTTAATATTTTTATCATTTACTGATCGATTAATTGTTTTCTACACTTCATTGCCACTTTATGTCTGTTACTTTAATGTTGGTATTGTTGTACTTTCCTGTCTTCAGTCATGCAGAACATCAAACCTTATTGGGGAAATTAACAGCATTGAAAGGAAAACAACTTTAGCAATAGTAATGTGTAGACCTCTCAGCATCCCGTTCCAGGAATCTCCCATTGAGATGCAGGGGGCTCTTTTGGTACAAAGAGCTCCGCTGGACCATTTCAGTACAGGGGGATATTTCCCTCAGTTCACATAGGTTCTAACCCCATTCCCTGAAAACTCCTTTGAGTGAGACTATGAGGTTCAGTGTGTGAACACACGCATTGTACCTTGCACACACGCAAGATCTCATCACCAGTTTTCAGAAGAGAAGGCCAAGTTTTGCTGTTGGTATGGAATGACACGTTACACATAATATGCACTCTGCATGCAGAGAGAAATTCCTGTAACCCCCAAAACAGCTTGGAAAATTGGGGGACTACCCATTATGTTTCTGACGCTTCTCAGGATGACATGGCCATCTCGTGCTTACTGCAGTCACACTCTGTACTTTCATTGTGGAGAACTTCAAATGAAGCGTAGCATTCTTAGCATCGTTTTCATTTGTCTTATAGGTTTCGTTGTATTTTTTGAAAGGTTACATCTCAAACATGTATAGAGAGACAAGCAGACAAGCCACTATAGTCTTTCTTTTGACATGTCAGAGCGTTGCAGTCCTTGAATTTGTTTTCACTCAGACTTACAGCATGAATAAGAGGACATTGTGTTCTTGTTCTTAGCAGTCTCTTACAAATACTGACCAATTTTTTTCCTGCTTGTTTGTCAAGTGAAGTTACGCACATACACACATACACACCCTCTCCTTTGAATCTTACTCTCAGCTGCCGACACAGCCAACGTCACGATATTGTCAAAAAAAATTATCCCAGCATGCCAGAACTTTGGTCTTAAAATAGACATATGGAAACAGCTGGAGTGGCCCTTTTATGCTTGTGTTTCATTATCTGCTTATGTTAAACGATTTATGTTTCTGTGTCACTCATGAACTTAGCTGTTTCCTGTGACATGAAATGTTTGAACAGTGTGAAGACATGCAGGCATGTTTGAAGGCCTTTAAAGTCTGTGAAAACAGACTTGGGGTTTATAAAAGCTTGTAAGTGATGTTGTCCCCTCAAAAAACAAAGAAGACCAAACAAACAAAAAATATGATGCTTGTGGTGGTTGTTGCAAGTGAATTCAGTTTCCAGCAGGAGTTCATAGACTAACTATTTGAAGATTTTAGTTATTTGGAGATCATTCAGGAAGTTGCACTCTAACAACAATAGCATCATGATTAGTGATTTCATAGATCATGACTTATCAAGGTGGACAGCTCTTACTCTGAAATGAAGGTAAGGTTATACATAAGTGATTGCTGTTATTGTGGCTTATAAACAGTCCTTGGTGTGATTTCAGTATAGAGCTTAAGTCCAATTGGATTTTAGAAGTTTTTTCTTTTTTTTTTAGTTCGTAAACTTTGTGCCCATTTTGGGATTATCAATTGTGTATTGCAACTGAGAGTCATGTGACTGCAGAAGAACTATGTCTTCATTAAAAATGTCAGAAGTAGTCAAGCGTTTCGTTCTGATATAATTTCAGATTGATTTGATTTAGCCAAGTGGGAGGAGTTGGGATGAATGCCATTTATTTGGCATAGGACATAACGCAGTTTATGAAAAAAGACATTTTGCAGGGGTGACTTTGCATATTTTCATCACGCACCAAAAGAAAAGATAACCAGCCCTCATGGGTGCTGTGAACAGGTGTACATCTCAGATCATCTCTTTTTTTTTCTTCCAGAAAATGAAGAGGAGGAAAAGTGGAACCAGAAGAGCTGGGAAGATCTGATATTGAAGGTAAAATTCATGCTGTAGTGTGCAGGGCTTCCATTTCTCCACGAATTTGCAGATTTCAGCTAACAGAAAGAATGAGACACTGGAAAAAGACGCTGTTCAGGAGCAAGAATAAATCGGGGGGGGGGGGGGGGGGGGAAAAGTGGCCATGGAGTCTGCAGACCCTTGGTCATCTGTTTGGTTCGACAGCAGACAATGACGAAATCTTACGTGAACTTCCTCATGAGAGCCGGCAGTGGCATTGTTTCTGCCCAGTTGAAAGGAGAGATCACATCACAGTCTGGCATCGTGCGTCAACAAGACGCTGCGAAAGTGAAAGAGATTGACTGCAGCTGTATAGACAAACGGTCCTGTTTGTGGTTTGACAGAAAAGTGGCAAAACACCACCGATGGTTAGACTGAACGTTCTGAAAATAAGCCTCAGAATTTTTCTGGGGGAGGGGCATGTGTGAACAGCGTGTGTGTTTGTGTCTATTTGCATGAGTTTGTGTGAATTGTTACATCATGCTGCATGTGCCTGCATGTCAGAAGTATATGTATGGCTATTTACTCATGAGTACTTGCACGTGCCATGCTTCACGTGTATCTGGTGTATTGGTTTTATCTGTTTGAGTATCTCAGGACAAATTTATGGAGATGAATGCACAGTGAGATACACTTGCTAATTAAGATTAACAACAAAGAGAAAACAAGTGGATGTAAGTTCTTTGGTTTCTTTCATTTCAGTCATGCATCAGCTAGATTCACACACATATCTCAGCAGAAAAACCATACCCACTCCTGGGTTTCCTAGCTATTGAAGTGTCTTTCTGTACCCCAAAAATGGCATGAAAATACTTTAGCTGAGGGTTTGCCATGTGTCATGCTTCCTTAAGGAGCTGGCTTCTCAGGATTTAAGGAGGTTGACTGTAATGGATCAGTGTTTTGAATTCTGTCTTCTGTGTCGTACACATTCCATGGGATTAGAGTGCTCGATGCAGTTGGGTAAGTGGAGGGAAGGTATACCAACCCATTTACTGTCTGCATTTGAAAGTCTGCTTCTTTCTGTACTGTTTGGATTTGAAAGTCTGTTTTTCACAGAAAGCTAGTGTGCTGATGTTTGTGTGTTCATGCGTGATTGCATATGTATGTGTGTGGCTTTTGTTTGTTTACTTTTATACTAATCACATATCTACTTTTATATATGTAACTTTGACATGTATGTGTCTGTATGCATGTGTCCGTGTGTGTGTGTGTGCACTTTTTGTAGCTGCTGACCAAATCTCTGGAGGTGGTGGACAGTGAGGACTGGACGGCAGAGCTGGGGGAAGCCTTGGGTTTACAAGTGGGCCATTACGTCCACTGCCCTCAGGAAAAGGTACGACTGTGCATTTTAGGTGATTGCTTTTGTATCATGATGCGTGTGTATGGATGGGTGGGTGTGTGCATGTGTGAGTGGAGACTGCATGTTTATCGGGTGCACATGACCATTTGTATTGATCTTTTTATTTATTTGTCTCATTTTTTTTATTCTTGTAGTACAAGTGTGAGTGGGAGATTGTGTATTTATCAAGTGCGCATGACCATCTTTCTTGATTTTTTTTTTTTTTTTTTGGATTCCCATAGAACTTCCTGTACAAGTGTCTTGGTGTCATTCTGCGCAAGTCAACCAAGAAAGAACTGGTGACGAAGCAACTGGACATCATCTTTTCTTCCGTCAAGCATACCGACCAGACTGAAAGAGAGGTACCGTGGACAGAAATTGCTGACTGTCATTTTGCACACTTTGTATCACAGGCTAAAGATCTTTGGTTTTTTTTGTGCTTTTTGGTGTATATGAATCCTTTGACTGCTGAACCTGGCTGCAGATAGATGCATGTTCTTGGGTGCACACACTTCATAGAGTCCAAATATACATGATAGACTTTGAAGTAGTCTAATAAGGGTCATTGCTTCTTTTGGGTAAATCAATCTTCTCCTGTGTGGTAACCTGATTTGTCTGCCCCATTGTTTGCAAGGATGCTCATCTTTCACTGGTGACTGTCCTCATCCTTATCAGTGAAAGGAAACATGGGCAAAAATTAAGGGATTAAAGTGACAGTGTCATACAGATGCAGATTACAAAAAGAAAAGAAATATGAAATCAGCTGAAAATTTTACTTTCATTGAGTCTGCTTTCATTATTATTCAGAAGTTGATTTGATGGAGGTAAAAAGGGCATTCTATATCAAAGAAATGAAATTGAAAATGGCAGCCATTTATCATGTTTTCTACAACAGATGTGTAGCATAGAAAAGCCCCTGACCAAGGCAAGGTCAAAACACATGGTAAAATTCCCTGTTGGAGTGTAAGTGCAAGACTGACTGGTAAGGAAAAAGAGGAAGAAAAAAAACATACTGCTGATAGTGGATAGGTTCATAGTACATGCAGTGAAAGACCAAAAATGACTAAAGAGAAAAAGCCAACCTGTTCTTATGCTAAACTATGTTCAGTTGTGCTGTGTATGTGTGTGGTTGCAGGGCTGTGCCGTAGCTCTGGGGTACACGTCAGCCTCCCATCTGGACACGGTTCTGAGCAAGCTGGAAAGTGTGGCCAAGACGGACATGGTCCGCAAGTCCTCTGGTATCCTCGGCTTCATGAAGGTACGTAGAGCTGCCAACCCTCACACTTGTGGAATTTCCCTATTTTAAAAAAAAGAAGAAATAATTCCTAAAATACCAAAAAATTGTGAAAATAAAGCCAGAATTTCAAAGTTTTGTCAAAGATGAGGGGTTTGGGGAGTCATTTTTGAAAAGGTGTGACAACGTAATAGTAAATGTGAACGTAGATATAAGAGTTTGCTAAGGTTGCACTGTATGTCCATTGCATTGGAGGAGATCTGATTTTAATGTATTGCAGAACAGATCCCCAATTGATGTCATGTGAATGGACATCGCATGTTCTTTTTAAAATGAAATTTCTGGTTTTACTGAAAAATTTTGATGGATGTATAATGATACTTGTTCTGGTCTAAAATTTTCCTTGTGTTAAACCCCTCATTGTTATTTCTTTTACCTGTAGATGAAATAAATATCTACTTTTGCTGCAGAAGTTTGCTGAGTCACCAGCATTAAACCTTGTCAAAAACTTCTGTTGGAGTTTTAAATTGGTTTCACTGCATGTCCATTGCACTGGAGGAGATTCTGCTTAGCTTGAGCAGTAGGAATATTTCTGTACCAGCTGCTCAAAGCAGGATCTCAGTGCAACCTTAGCAAACTCTTATATTTACTTTACTTTCATATTTACTAATACGTTGTCACACCAAATGACCCCAGCCATCAACAGCATTTTCTGTACAAGAGCATCACATTCTGAAGAAATTTCTATACCTTACAACCTATTTCAACTTGGCAGAGCTGTGTGCCATTTTCATCTACCATTTGATCTGAAAGGTGGATTGACTTAGTAACACAGCTTATATACAACGGTAGTTCTTGAAGGCTTCATCGGTTTGATTTTGTTCACAAATGGAGTGGAATAGTTGACTGTGTGAGTTCACAAATGGAGTGGAATAGTTGACTGTGTGAGTTCACAAATGGAGTGGAAAGTTGACTGTGTGAGTTCACAAATGGAGTGGGAAAAGTTGACTGTGTGAGTTCACAAATGGAGTGGAAAAGTTGACTGTGTGAGTTCACAAATGGAGTGGAATAGTTGACTGTGTGAGTTCACAAATGGAGTGGAATAGTTGACTGTGTGAGTTCACAAATGGAGTGGAATAGTTGACTGTGTGAGTTCACAAATGGAGTGGAATAGTTGACTGTGCGAGTTCACAAATGGAGTGGAATAGTTGACTGTGTGAGTTCACAAATCGAGTGGAATAGTTGACTGTGTGAGTTCACAAATGGAGTGGAATAGTTGACTGTGTGAGTTCACAAATGGAGTGGAATAGTTGACTGTGTGAGTTCACAAATGGAGTGGAATAGTTGACTGTGTGAGTTCACAAATGGAGTGGGAATAGTTGACTGTGTGAGTTCACAAATGGAGTGGAATGTTGACTGTGAGAGTTCACAAATGGAGTGGAATAGTTGACGTGCGAGTCACAAATGGAGTGAATAGTTAACTGTGCGAGTTCACAATGGAGTGAATAGTTGACTGTGTGAGTTCACAAATGGAGTGGAATAGTTGACTGTGTGAGTTCACAAATGGAGTCGAATAGTTGACTGTGTGAGTTCACAAATGGAGTGGAATAGTTGACTGTGTGAGTTCACAAATGGAGTGGAAAAGTTGACTTGGCAGGACAAATCTGAAGGGGACATAGAACGGGTGAAGGCGACGCTGATGCTGTGCTATGGCTACGTGGCCCTCTACTCCCCTCCCTCCCTCATCATCTCCAGAATGGAGGCCACCATCATCAGAACCATCTCCCCTTACTTCGTGAATGTCAAGGTCAGTAAGCGGAGGTTGTTTGTCAAGGGCATTTGATTGTTGTAAATTTCATGCAAGGGATTCAGTAGTTGGTGTCAAATTTTATTGTAAAAGTTTGTGTCAGTTTAATATTAAGATGAGATACTGGAGTGAAGTTATTTGATGGTGATGAAGATTGTACAATTTGGAAGTATACATTTTGAAAAATTGTTTCTCAAATGCATTTCGGCAGTTGTACATTTGGAAGTATACATTTTAAAAAATTGTTCCTCAAATGCATTTTGGCAGTGCGGCATTGCAGATGATGTTTAACCTATATGGCTACACTAATCATGGTGCCAACATTATTATGATAAAGCATTCATGCTCGATCACTGTATGCATTGATTGAAAAAAATAATATTAGATTTTGTCCAGCAAGTAAAATTAAATTTTGCCTCACAAACTCATCAAACAAGACACCTGCTAGGTATGTATACATATAATAGTTTTTTCATCTTCACTGACACTGTGATTTTTCTCCTCAGAATGTTTGTTCCTTGTCCATGGATTGCTTGACAGTGTTCATGGGAAATGTGATGTGAGTTTTCAGACGACGGAGTTGCGAAGGATATGGTGATCTGCATGGAGCTGTTGGGCCGGTGTATGACTGTGGAGTCACTGCAGACCTATTACCTATTTAGCCACCGTCAGACTTTCCTGGCTCATTTACAGGTGACCCCTGTCCCTCGCATGATCACCTGTGCTGCTGCTGTTTCTTGCCTTACATCCGGAGATGTGTGTGTGTGTGTGTGTGTGTGTGTGTGTGTGTGTGTGTGTGTGTGTGTGTGTGTGTGCATTCTTTTCAGTTTGCTGTGTAGCATGCCGCCTGTGTTTTCTGAAAGGCTAGGAACTAATGAACAAACAAAAGCGATTTTCTTCAGCTGTTTGGTTCCAGAATCAAGCATGAACAGTCTTGTTGGGTAATTTTGAAACCAGTTTGTTATATAAAATTTAATTTAAAAAAAAAAAAGAAAAAAAAAAGAGAAAAGCAAAATGGTTGGTTGTATCTCCCCAAAGTGCTTTGCCCTTTCCAGATGGTCTTCAGCCACTGTTCTTTTGTAGATCTGAAAATCTGATAAAATGCAAATGTCTGTTCACATAACAGAATGGCAAGTGGCATGAACGCAGGTGACTGCTGTGTCAGCGATTTGAAAAATTTGAGTAATGTGATTGTAGGACACAAATGTTCTCAGCTCAGATTTTTCTTTAGCTGGCAAATCAAAGAATCAGCCCCAAGTGATATTCAGCAAACATATGTATTGATTTGCGTGGCATTGAATGATATGCGAAAAAGAAACATTTTTCTTTGATCCAGAAAACGAAGAATTTTTATAACTCTAAAGAGAAAGATCATGGGGACAAGATGTAAATGTCCACTCGCTGTTTTGGTTTTGGAATCAAATGTATGTATGTCTTGCTGATCATAAGCACTGTTTTAATTAACACACTGAATGTATCATACTGAATGTATCATAGCAGGACATCAGTATTTGTGCAGTCGCTCAGGACAGCCAATAGCTGCTCTGCAGCGATCTCATGTCATGTGCAGAACTTTGCCATACAGAGCCTATCTTCTGTCTGCTGTACTTTGTCCTTTTGCTTCAGTGATTGTACCAGTCAGTTGCTTTTGATACTGCTAATTTTTAGCTCTTTGTAACTTGAAATGTTGATGGATGCTCAGTTTTTCTCAACCCATTCATTAATCTGAAAGGGTATTTAGGAGAAAGCAGACCTCCGCAAGGTCAATGGATCCGTCATCTATCGTTTGAACTGGATCTAAACGAAAATTTAACAAGTTTGCTCTTGGGTGACATTCTATTTTTCTACCAAGTTTTATTACTTTCAGTAGATTTTTGTTTATAATCTTGCTGATAGAGAAACAAAACAAAACAGATGTGGATGTAGACTTAACCTCCTTGGTGGAGATCAGCTCTCTATTTCTTTCTTCCTCAACCTAATCCGCGTGATGGAGATTAACACTCTTTTTTGTTAATTCTTCAGGGTTTCATTAAGTCATCTGTAGTATATCGTTCAGTCTTTTAATCATTTGCCTTTGGTCGAGGAAGATGTACAACGTTGGCCAGGATGATTCCTCCATTAAGGACACCAAGTGGCATCCTTCTGAATGGGGTGTTTTTAGTGATTAATGATGATAGTATTTTAGCGAGGTTCAGATTGTAGGTTAGCAGTCCACTGAATTAAAGCAAGAAAATAACTGCTCTTTGTTGCTTTTATTCAGATCCTTGACTTTGCTTTAAATCATTGTGATCATTACTTTGATGCTTCTGGACTGAGTCCATGTCTGGAGGAGTCATCACTTTTTGCCTCTTCGTGCAGTGTTGACAGCAATCTCTTGGTCTGGGTAGTGTCAGCTTGGCTTGGAGACTGTCCCATCACGGGAGGATAGATCTGCATTCTCTACATGCAGATAGAGAGGGTGCAGCAGGATGAAGGGGGTTGTTATGAGCACTCTCAAGTTTCAGGAGTTGGAGAGGTTCATTTCATGATGCTTTTGTCACACTGGCACTTGCCTCCAGCCTCCAGCCACGGACTGGCAGAGAGCTGTAGCGAGGGAGACTTAGCTCATCTCTGTCATTTCTCTGACAGTGGAACTGGAATACAGTGAGAAGGCCTTTAGTACAATGCCTGGGATATTGAAGGACTACGGCTGGGACATTAAAAGTACACTGATATAATGACTTGGATGTTGAAGGACTTTGATACAAAGAGTTGATCATTCATGGATGCTAGTAAAATGACTGAGACGTTAAAGGACTTTAATACAATGATTGTGACTTTAAAGGACTTTGATACAATGACTGGGACATTAAAGGACTTTGACACAATGACTATGACACCAAAGGACTTTGATACAATGACTTTGATATCAAAGGACTGATTCAATGACTGTGACATTAAAGAACACCGATACAATGTCTGACATTCAAGGACTGTAATACAATAGGTTGGACACAAGAGGCTGCTGATATAATGACTGGGATATTAAAGAAGTTAATACACTGGATGGGACATAAAAGAATTTTTTTTGCAAAGACTGACATTAAAGGACTTACAATAAAATGACTGGACCATTGAGAACAATGGCTGGGGCATTAAAGGACTTTACTACATTGGTTAGGACATTAAAGGACTTTGGTGCAGTGACTGGAACACTAAAGGACTTCAGTACTGTGGTTAGGGCATTAAAGGAATTTAGTGCAGTGATTGGAACACTAAAGGACTTTAGTACTATGGTTGGGGCATTAAAGGACTTTAGTGCAGTGACTGGAACACTAAAGGACTTCAGTACTGTGGTTAGGGCATTAAAGGAATTTAGTGCAGTGATTGGAACACTAAAGGACTTTAGTACTATGGTTGGGGCATTAAAGGACTTTAGTGCAGTGACTGGAACACTAAAGGACTTCAGTACTGTGGTTAGGGCATTAAAGGAATTTAGTGCAGTGATTGGAACACTAAAGGACTTTAGTACAGTGATTGGAACACTAAAGGACTTCAGTACTGTGGTTAGGGCATTAAGGAATTTAGTGCAGTGATTGGAACACTAAAGGACTTTAGTACTATGGTTGGGGCATTAAAGACTTTAGTGCAGTGATTGGAACACTAAACAACTTTAGTGCAGTGATTGGAACACTAAAGGACTTTAGTACTATGGTTGGGGCATTAAATGGACTTTAGTGTAGTGATTGGAGCACTAAAGGACTTTAGTGTTGTGGTTAGGGCATTAAAGGACTTCAGTACAATGGCTGGGACATTGAAGGACTTCAGTGCAATGACTGGGACATTACAGGACTTTTTTTTGAGATTCTTGATGTTCACGGGCTCCACGTTTAGTGGGGATAAGGTATTTGGCACTTGTTTGGACAGGTAAAAATGAAGAAAAGCACCATTGCAATTTTCTTTGATGGTATATTGGCTTAAGACTTGGAAGATTGATAGCAGATAGATTAAATTATAGTGTAATTGAACCTAGTGTTGCCATAGCAGCTAAGTGGCAGCCATGTTGGAAAGGGACATGATTTTGTAAACAAACAAGTTTGCTCTGTCTTGACAGTGAGTAAGATGGAATTTAGCATTCAGACTGTACATGTTTGGTTAATACACACACACACACACACACACACACACACACACACACACCACTTCATTTATTACATGAGTGGTAAACTTGTGACACACCTGCCTCATTAGGTCTGAGGCATGCATGCATCTTTTGACATTTTTAGCATGAAAATTCAAATGAATTACATGAAGGTGTGCGAAGACAAAAATAACTTGTGAAACATTGCATGGATTGAGAAAAGATGCATATGGATGAGTTTTGGACTGGGAGCCACTGTTACAAATATATTTAGAAGTTGGCACTGGGTAATTCTTGCTGTTATGAGTTACCTTGGAATTCATGAGCAGTGAGTTAATACAATGGCAGGAGCTTTATAGTACTTGACATGACTGGGGCTTTAGAGGACTTTGCTACAATGACTGAGGTACGAGTTATTTGGTGGAAAGTCTGGGGTATTGGGGGACTTTGATATAATGACTTGGGTATTTGGAGTGTTAGGAGATGTTGATATGACTGTGGCATTGGATGACCTGGTTTGACTTGGGTATTGGAGGATTTTCACATAATGACTTAGGACTTGTGATTACAATGACTGGGCCATTGGATGACTTCATGTAATGACTGGGGCATCAGAGATTTAAGATAATGTTCCTTTATATGTTATTTAAATGTAATAGTTAGACTTTCAAGGACTTTGATAATACGGACTTGGACATTGGAGGACTTTTGATATGATGATTGAGAATATCGGAGAATGTAATACAATGGCAGGGACATTTAAAACATTGAATGGCTTGACGTTAAAAGAGATTTATGTGATATAGGGCACTAGAGGTACTTTAATACATTGACTGGAGTAGTAAAGACTTTGACATAATTATACGGCATTAGATATAATGAAGTTTGGAGGACTTTGATATATGACTGGCATTGGAGGATTTTTAATATTATGACATAGACACTATCGGACACTGAAACAATGGTGGGGCATTACAGTGACTTTGGCAACAGGGAGTGTGTTAGAATGACTAGGGCATTAAAAGACTTTGTTATATTGACTATAAGGACGTAGGATGGTTTTTTTTGTGTTAGTTTGTTTTATAAAAAACAACAACTGAGGTAATTGAGGAGTTGCTATAATTACTAAGGTCTTAGAGAACTTTATGTGATAACTAGGCAATGGATGAGTTTGTATATGACTGAGGCACTGAAAAGTTATTTAAATGTTGAGGCACTGGAGGAGTTTGTGGTAATGACTAAGGCATTGGAGGTTCTAATGACCGAGGCATAGGAGGACCTTTTTTTAAATTATAACTAAGACATTTGATTGGTTTGTTTAATGACTAAGCATTGGTATACTTCATTATTTGACTGTGCGGTATCGAGGACTTTGATAGATGATCGAGTAGGACACTAAAAGGACATGGAAACATGATTATGCAGCTTTACATCATCTTGAACCGTCATGATAATGATGATCATGCATGTGGTATGATACACTCAGTCTGACCTTTAACCCTTTCAGCACTAATCATCCAAAGGCAGCATAGTGCTGTCCAGTGCGGCTGCTTGCATTGCTGAAGATTATTGTCCAAGGCAGCTTGCACAATTTCACTGGATTCTGATTTTGAAAAGATACTGTGTTCTGTCTCTGAAAAAACATTTGTCAGAAACTACTCTGACACTTTTTTTTTTCAAAACAAAGATGATTAATCAAGGCTTAAGAATATGTTTTCATTTTCGAACGTTATTCACTTCTGTTTTGAGAAATACAGTTCCATAGTAAAAAAAAACCCAAAAGCCCAGAAAAAACCCACTGTTTCATAATGATAATACTATTATTTATGGGACTTGTGTTATTGCTGAGAAAATTTCACAAACTGTTACACAAGTATTAATTACATCACAAAGACTTTCATTACCTCATTCTTTTTTTAAAAAACATTTTGAAGAACAACTGAATGACTGACTGTAGAGCATTTGAAAGGAAAAAAAAATCAGAAAAGTGGTAAGATGCTTATTTCTATGCTTCTGCTTGATGACATGGATATCTTATTGGTTTTATTACCTTTTTTCTTTTCTTTCTTTTTCTCTCTTTTTTTCCCTTTCTTTCTTTTCTTATTTCTTTGTATTGTGATGTATAATATTTGTGTAACAGTTTTCACAATTTCACAAACTGTTACACAAGTATTATACATCACAATACAAAGAAATAAGAAAAGAAAGAAAGGGAAACAAGAAAGAAAAAGAAAGAAAAGAAAAAAGGTAATAAAACCAATAAGATATCCATGTCATCAAGCAGAAGCATAGAAATAAGCATCTTACCACTTTTCTGATTTTTTTCCTTTCAAATGCTCTACAGTCAGTCATTCAGTTCTTCAAAATATTATTTTAAAAAAAAGAATGAGGTAATGAAAGTCTTTGTCAATAAAATGAATCACTACTCACGGTGAGTGATCCATCCAGCTCATTATCATCAAAACTTGTTTGAATGAAATTTTGTGTGATAACCATTATGTTTGCATGTTGAAAACACTGAATCAAAAACATGCATTCCAAGCACCAGATCACCGTGGAATGACTTGCACAATGTTAGGGGAAATGGCCCCTGACCAACTGCTAATATTAGGGGTTGTCCAGTCTCTAAGAATGAAGAACAAGAAAGTTTGTTTCTTTTCATGCCTCTGTCACCTATAGGCACATGTAGTGGTCTCGCTGATCAGCGAATAGTCTTGTACTATATTGTGCATCTGTTGGGCTTACTGTGCTGAAAGGGTTAAACATACTTTTTCACCAAACATTTTATTTTCAAAGGTTTGTTTATGGTTTCACGAATTTCATTTTTGTTTTCTCAGATTTTTTCTTAACCCCCAATTTTCTTGGTGTAACAGGTCTTCAGGCTGGTGTGGGCATGTATGTGTGCACAGTGGCAGCTCCTCATGCATTTTGCTAGTAACATTTAGTCTTTTTTTGTCCTTCCATGGTGTTCACTGGAAAGTGTGTGGTGTCTCGGTAGGATATGAGCGTGAAGCAAAACCTGATTCGTACAGTCAGTCTTATCGGGGAGGCCCTGCACCCAGACCATCTGGAGAACTACTATAACTTTTCCTCCAGGGGGATATCTTAACTCACATGCAGGTATATTGGAGTCTTCTTGTTCATTAACCTTGTTATATCTGAAGGAACCTCAGAGTCGTAAAGACTGCTGAATCCTTCTAAGAAAATTAAACAAAGAGTACAATTCAGATTCAATAGGAAAAGCAGCAAACAGATGTGTAGTTCAGAGCACAGTTTCTGCAAAGGAATGAATGTATTGAACGAACAACCATTGTATGATATTCATTGGTTTGAAGGAGCGAACAAAGAAACATAGTTTAACCATTCATTGCTTTGAAGCAGCTTTGCTTCAAAGTACACATCTGTTTTCTCTGTTGAATCTGTGGTGTGGTGTTTCATGTTATTGTTTTGTCACTTTGTTTTCATTGTGTTAGGAGACAGACAAAGAAATCTTTTCTGCAAAGTGAATTTAGAGGGGAAGGTATTGTTTTGTCACTTTGTTTTCATTGTGTTAGGAGACAGACAAAGAAATCTTTTCTGCAAAGTGAATTTAGAGGGGGTAGACTGTCAAACAAACACTGATATGCTGCCAGGGCACTGCCATTTGCATCAAAAGACTGACAGCTTGAACACCTTGCATTAAGCCCCATTAGATCTTGTGTGGGGCTGTTTTATCCTCAGCCACGTTTTACCCAGATCTAGGAGTCCTGTGGCTGGCTCAGATAGGAAGATGGAGATCATGTTGGCAAGTTTCATCCATGGGTTGATTTCAAGATATATGTGGAAAGCAAACACCAAGTACTGCCACGCAGTTTCTCACCAAAAAATCAGTTGTGTTGATGTTATGCAACACAAAATGGTCATAATACAGCACTGTCACGTAGAAATTGGTTTTTGCAACATTGTACAGTACAGCACTATCACAGCACAGCCCTGTGACACAGTCTCAGAGAAAACTCAATTGTGATGACATTATAGAGTACACTACATTCACAGTACAATCCTGTCAAACGTTCTCACACAGAAAATTCAGTTTAGACACTGTTATACAATACACTTAAACCAGTACAGATGTCATGGCATGGTTACTGTCATGGGCATCACATAAACCCCACATATACATCCATGCATACAGTGATTGCATGCATGCATGCACACACGCACACACACACACACACACACACACACACACACACACACACACACACGCACACACACACACACACACACACACACACACACACATTCACATTCACATTGTTAGATTTCATTCCATGTCAGTCACTCCTGCTCATATGCTGGTGAGATCAGTCTTGATTTTTCCTTCACGCTGGTGCCGATGTTGTTCATGTCAAACCCTAAAGGTGTTGGCAGATCCATGGGGACTGTCTGTAGAGGAATTTAGCGATGGCCTTCACCCCAGGAGGAGACTGACCCCATCTGGCTTAATGACAAAGCAGTCGCTGAACACCACCTAATGACTTGGTATCAGAGTAAGATCTCCTTTGATAGGGGGCCTCAGGGAAAACTGATGAATGGTGTTGAGGTGACAAGAGTGACAAGGTAGGAAAGCGTAGATGGAACAAAAGAACAAACACATTTGATAGTTAAAGCCTTTCATCAGGCTTGACAGAGTCCATGATGTCTTATGAAGGAAGCGCATAGCAGAGCCCTGTAACATAGTATCATTCAATAGCTTCATCATCATGGTCCTCGTCCATCAGCATGAAGTGCATAAGAGTCTCGTATTCTAAGGCCCTTCATGCCCCACACTCATGGTGAGCTTCATTTCTGTTCCCTCTTCACTCTCATGCATGTGGGAGGTCATGTCAGTGTCCTTGATGTTGGCTGAGGTATGAGGGCTGTCTTTAGCTGATATCTGTGTTCGCTTGTAGGAGAGTTGTAACTTGCTGTGGTCCTGCAGCTCTGTGTAGTTATCGTCTTCAGTTGGAGATTAGCGTGTGCATCCTCTGTGGCTTAATTCAGCACACCTCCAAAGTTGTAATTATGGTATTGCAGGGTCTCTTTTGGCTGGTGGTCTCATGGCAAATTGAGGATGATAGCGTTTTGCGGAGTTCTTGAACTTGGATGGTGAGAGAGCGAACCTGGATGTGGCTGTATATCGCAGAGCCAGCGTGAAGTTGAAGTGTAGGATAGAAAGGGGAAGAAGTGGGTCGGGAATGGGTTATGACGAAAAAGAAAGGTGAATAGTTTGTTGCAGTATGTTTTTGGCTGTGATGTGTGTTTGTGTGCATGGGAATGTGTGTGTGTGTGTTTTATTGTTTTGAATGCCTTGCTCTGGTATTCATATGACAGAATGCATTCCATGAGATATTGCCGTCCCCTCAGAAGTAACTTTTTTCCTTTTTACTTCTTGTTTATGCACGTGGTGTGGTTTTAATTATTTCAAGGAAGTGGGTGTTCTAAGTGCCTGTGTTTATAAATGTCAGCTGTTTCCTGTGTACACACACACACACATGCACACATGCACACATATGAAGGTAAGAAGACCATTAAGATGTTAGGGTTTTTCCAAACAATGCAATGAATGAATCCAACAATGATAAGTCTGTCAAAAGTGTTTTATGTAAAAACATTTTAAAACAAAGAAAACACAAAGTTCACATGTGCTTAGGCAAGTATGTGCGTTCACGCTCACAGAACGCGCGCACACGCACACACACACAAACACACACACACACACACACACACACACACACACACACACACACACACACAACACACAGAGGATTCCCTTCTCTAGGGCAAAATTAAATGGCCGACATCTCTCCTGTTGGACTCAGTGCATCTGGACTTGGTTATCACGCACTCGTTTGCAAGTTTTCACACTTCCCTATAATACTCTTTATTCTCCAGTCATGACCCTTGTACTTCTTTCATTATTTCTATTAACTCTATACATAAATGTGTCTATGTCTATGTGCAGACTGTTGCTGTTTTTGTTGTGTTCCTTTGTGTGTGTGTAAGCGTGCCTTTGTATTTGTAATGTACATGCTCATTTTTTTGTTGAGAGAAAGTCTTTGAGACCGATAATCTTAACTGTAATTGTTTTAGATGTGCACAATTATTCAATAGGGTTCAAACATTGTCACTAGTGGGAAAAGGGTAAGATTTTTCTTTTTTTCTTTTATAATCTTATTGCTAGTGAGGTGGGGCATTTTATGTTAAGCCTCATACTTAGCCTTGCTTACTCCAGCCACCACTTTTTATCTCTGTTTTGATTATTGTTTGTTTGTTGTTTTTTCACAAAGTTTTAATTAGATTTTTTTCCACAAAATTATAATTAGACTTTTTCTGTGATCTGTTCTGTGTTTAAATGCAGGCTTTGTGTTTGCAAACATCCAATCCATTCTGATTAGATTTGTGTTTGTGCATGATGCCAATTTGTGGTATTTCATTTAAGCAGTCTTTTGTGTGTTGGTATTGCTGCTGAACTGCTCTTTGTTCAATTTAGGTATAGTAACAAATATGTTGCAGTAGAGTATGATTTTGTTCACTTTGTAGTGCATACTTTTTCTTTCCTTAGTCATTACTTATGTTTCAAAACACATCAGAGTCAAACAATTAAGATAAGAATAGTGAAAAGAGTTTTTATGGAGGCAGGATAGGAAAAGACATATCTGTCAGGTAGAGAACATAGCACACCTGTCCAGTTTGGGGGGGAAAGGTAGGTACCAGGAAAAATAAGTGTACCTGTCAAGTTGTGGGTAAAATGTGTTTCTGTCGTTTGTGGGAGAACATAGGGAAAGATTGATACTTGTAAAGTTGTAGGAAAGATCCATACTTATAAGCTGGTGGGAAAGTATAGGAAAAGATATACACTTGTCAGCTTGTTGGGAAATGTGGGAAAAGATACATTCTTGTCAGCTTGTTTGGAAAAGATACATACTTATCAGCTTGTTGGGAAATATGGGAAAAGATCATACTTGTCAGCTTGTTTGGAAAAAGATACATACTTGTCAGCTTGTGTGCGAAAAGATACATACTTGTCAGCTTGAGGGGACATGTGAAGAAAGAGGCATACTGTTTAAGTTGTGATGAAAAATGCATACTTGTTGTTGGAAAAGATGCATATTTGTCAACATGTGGGAAAAGACATGTATATGTCAGCCTGTTGGGAAATTAAGGGAAGGATACATCCTTTCAGCTAATGAGGAAAGATTCATACTTGTCAGGTTGTAGGAAAATAATTATATTTAACAACGTGTGTGGGAGATAAAAGGTACGTACTTGTCAACATATAGAGAAGGTACATACTTGTGACTTGTTGGGAGAGACACCTGTCAAGTAGTTCGAAAAGGTATATATTTGTCAAGTGTCTAGGAAGGTATATCAGTACTTGTCAGATTGTGGTGGAAAAATATATCTGTCTGTGGGAAAAGGTATGTCCCTGTTGAGTTGTGATGAAAGGTATGTACTTGTTGTGTTTAAGGGAAATATACATCTTTTCACACAACTTGACAGGTATGGATTTATCCCACTACCTGACTGATATATATCTTTTCCCACAGCTTGACAAGTGTATATGTTTCTCCAAGACCTGACAGGTATATATCTTTCCTGACAATGTATATATACCTTTTCCCACAACTTGACCGCAACTGGACACACAGATACCTTTCCTCACAACTTGAAAGGTGTATGTCTTTCCCTACAACTTGAAAGATATACACTTTGACGTCATATACTTTACCATGTCAGACCATAGCATTGGAGTCTGACATGGTAAGTATACTAGCCAAACAGGGAGTATAAGAAAAACTCCCCATTTTAGCGTCATATACTTTACCATGTCAGACTCTAATGCTATGGTCTGACATGGTAAGTATACTAGCCAAACAGGGAGTATAAGAAAAACTCCCCATACCTGTTAAGTCTTGGGGAAAGATATCAATCTATTATGTTGTGGGGAAAGAAGCATACCTGTCAAGTTAAATTTTCTCTTGCAGTGTATGAGCATGTTAGCGTGTTAAACATCTTGTTGTGATAAAATGTTACTGGACTGTTCAGAACTGAATTAGTGTGGAAAGATGCTGAAGCAGGCATTGCTACTTAAAAATAGCTGTTACCAAAAAAATTTACTTGGCATTTAAAAACTGACAGAGTGAAAAGAATCCTGTGTGCTTCTTCTTTGCACTTAATTTGAATGGTTCTGTGGTTTTAGAGCTACACTCGATTGAATCCTTGACATCTGCTGCTTTACAATCACTTGTAGATGTTTTACATGCACTAACTATGAAAATGTGTGCTGGTGGCTCGGAGTAAAGACTAAGCTTTTGACACCTACAATATTTTGACACAGTATGCACAGAATTATCGAACTTATTTTCAAGAGTTCTTCACAGACTTGGGAATTGTCTTGAAGAAAAAATTGCTGGTTCAGATCACACCAACTTTTTATAGAAAAGCCTAGAAGTGGCTGTAGTTTGATGCACATGTGTCTGTGTGTGCGTTGCTAATGATCATGAGTGATCACGTTGTTGTTTATTTACACATTGATGCTTCCACACATCCACTCCATCTCACCAGGTCTTATCACCAAATTCACTGTCACATCAGATTGAATTGGTTCTAATCATATTCAAATCCTCTACACTAAAGTCTGAATTACTGATATAGCGGTGCTTGGTCAGCTAATTCAGTTAAACCTGTTGCATGTACTGTCTCTGTCACAGTCAGTATTGTTTATTGCTGTAACATGAACAACAGGCAATGTAAATTGTTCCTGCAAAAAGTAAAGCTATCCTGGTGAAATCCCATGTCTTAATACCCAACTCTTCCGAAATAATGGTAGAGTAATGGATAAGTGTTATGAATTTTGACGAGCAGATAGGGCTGATCAGTTGTTAAAAGTATGTGAATAGTGCAAAAGGGGCATGAACACAACTTTGCACTTGTTTTTGTTTTTGTTTTTTCTTTGTATTAACAGTACTCTCGTCATTCCAGAACTATTTGCGAGCCGAGCCCACCAGTCATTTGAATAATGACACGAGAGCCCTCACCATGAAGGCCTGTGCCACTTTAGTGTATCCTTTCCAGGTGTATGTTTGGAAACATGCTATACATACCTCTAAAATTATCCAAGGCTGGATTTGTTCTATAAATTAAACTCAGCATTGACCATGACAACAGGTGCAATGGAAGAAAACGCATGCACACACATTCACCTGCACACACACACACACACACACACACACACACACACACACACACACACACACACACACCACACACACACACATGCGGAAACTAAAACTGACCATAGCATTACTGTAAACATACCAAAATGCAAATGAACATTCAAAACAATGGTCAAATCAAGGCATATTTGATACTCCATATAAAATGGAAGTGACTTTTGACAATCATGTCATTTCATACATTTCAGACAACACACACACACACACACACACACACACACACACACACACACACACACACACACACACACACACACGCATGTACACACACACACACACACCAGAGCCCAGAACATTACCCAGATTGCAGCAAGCATGAGACTTAGCCGAGGAATGTAGAAGATGGAAAACCATGGAACTCAGTCGACCTTGACGGGCCGCAGCAAACTGGATCCCCCTTTGTCAGAGGCTGAAGCCTTTGACCTGGTGAAGTGCGCCACGGACTGCGTGCTGAGTCTCCCGGTAGACGGCCTGCTGCCCAAGAAGGGGCGGGAGGAGAGCTATGAGGAGGCCCTGGAGATGGAGAAACTGCTGGCGGAGACCATGGACGCCATGCACAGCCTGCTGCACCAGATCCTGGTCAAGGCGCCCACGCCGGAATGTCTCCACAACATGTTCAAGGTAGGGAGTGGAGGTTGTGGGTGTGTCGGTGTGGTGCGGCCAGTTTTGATGTTGTTGTGGCCGCAGTGTCTTCTTTCAGTTTCTTTCTCTTTCCTGTCCCTCTTTTACTAATTCTCTCTCTCTTTCTCTCTCTATATCTCTGTCTCTGTCTCTCTCTCTCTCTCTCTCTCTCTCTCTCTCTCTCTTTCCTTCTTCTTCTTCTTCATTCTTTGTGAATTCTGTTTTGTTTCATATTGAAATCTCTTGCCCACAGATGATGAGACTAGATCTAACTCTACTTTGGCCTGGAATTTTGTTGTGGTATTCCTTCCCCACCTACACCCCCCTTTCCAGCTTCCTTGTACCCCCCCCCCCCCTCCCCTTCCCCTTTCCTTCCACGTATGATTACAACACACGCATGTATGCACGCACACACACACCACGCACACATGCGCACCTCTTTTTTAACTTTATTTTTCTCACTAATCCAAAACAGGCATCAGTACCGTCAATGTTCTCAACCGGTTCAGTGGTTGAAAGGACCAGATTCTGAATTGGATCAGTCCGTCTGTAAAATGCCAGGATTACCCAGTGATTTATGTTCAGTGCACCAAATATGATGAGTAACTGTATTTGTGTTGTATGAGGATGTCACTTCCAACTGACCGTACAGATGGTTCATTTTCCCCAAACAGTATTTTGTATGCTTCCTAGTTTCCTTTCACACTTCTTTTTTGTTTCTCAAGTTGTATGTGCAAAGTGTGCCACCAACACCAATTAGCGTATGCCTTGTGACAAGTAGTTAGGTAGAAGGCCCTCTGTAGCTGGCTGGTGATTAAAACTTTTTTGACAAAAGTGAGTCAGGAAATGGAAGATATTGAAATTAAAAAGAAGGGAGAAAAGAAAAGCATTACCATCAACAACATCAGCAACAAATATGGACAAGTCTTTCCCTGTGAATCATTTAACCTTAGCCTTCGCTGTGGACACGCAATTTATGTTCCATTGGCTTAGCTGTCTGGACATCCAGCATATGTCACGAACCAACGCTTTTCTCATTTTTGCTTCCACATGATGAACATACAACATCAGCACATTGCACGAGTAGCTTTCCTTCAAGCCGTTGCCAAGGTATGAAACAAGGTCTGTCAGCTGGCATTTCAGTGTGGAAGTAGCCTTTTGCTGTGTGTTTTTCTGACACGTAGGACTAAAATTTTGGCGAACTTTCTTTATCCTCAGCAAAGCAACAGAAGAAAAAATACATGATGCAGACAGTGGGGGCAAGGATTTAACTGCAAGGATTCAACTGTGAATACATGCAGCTGAGGGAATTTGAAGCAAACCTGATTGACTTTGATCCCGATAATGAGGGCAGAGGGTGGTTTGTATGAATTAGACGAAGGACCGTAAGCTTACATCACTGCATATTACCGCTGTCATTTCTTGTGTTATTCGTTAATGATTTTATCAGCACTGATGTGTTTGGCGTACATTGGAAATCTTTGTTGTCTTGTCCATTTCTTTTGTATGCTTTTATGGCTGTGTTTTGAATAGATGTAGAGCTAGAAGAGAAACTGAAGGACAGAACTTTGTCCTCCAAAATTTCTCAGCACATAGTAAATACAAAATAAGATATGCGCACAGGCTAGAGGTTACTCTTGATTGAAATCAGTGTTTCTTGACAAGACCCCCTGATGTAAAGTCGGTGCATGTCCATATGCTTAAGTGTTTTTCTGTATGTATGCATTCACACCCTGTAACACTTTACCCACATGGGATTTTCAATTCCAAGAGCCCCTCCAAGCTTCCTTTCTCTGTTCCCTGTTTGTACATGATTATGAAGCCTTGCAACTGTTGTGTTTGAGAGTCTCATGCAGCCTGGGAAACTGAAGGCAGAAGAAGCAGAAAGGTTAAAAATTGTGACGGTTTGTTGTGTGCCTGCAGCATCTTCACAGCTGGATGGTGTCGGAGGTGGAGCATGAGCGAGAGAGGGCAGTCACCACCTGGCTGAAACTGCTGCAGTATTTCGCCGAAGTCATGGACACCTCCGTCAGTCCTCATTCGTTTTGTTTGTTATTGTTGTTTATAAATAACCCCATTACTACTGAAGTCTGATGAAGGCAGATCCGTGAGTGTGGATTTCAGGGGCAGCAAACCATATTTTGTTCTGAGTTTGAAAATGTGTTCCTAAGTATTAAGAATGTCACAAGTTCACCCTGATTTTCTGTCTTTTGTGAACAAGATATCAATAAATTCTGTCTGTCCCGTCCAATCAGGATGATATACTTCCTCATTTTTTAGCACAATTGTGAGTGATAGTCAAGGGGCTGAACAGACTAAATCATTATAGTATTTTATTGAATGAATAATTAAGTCTTGCACAGGAAGAACAGAATGTTCTTAGAAAGGGTTTGCTTAAACCTTATGGATACCATGTTTTAAAGAAGGGCAAAAAGGCACTGAATGATCGTGTTATTATATTTTGTGTGTGTGTGTGGTTATATTGTCTTGCAAGCTGCTATGAAAATGGAGGCCATTGTAGTAACTAGTGGGAGTGCATGGATGCAGGAAAGTAGGGATGTTAGGTCCACTATTTCCAGTTCTGTGATACTACCAATGCAAAAAAATGGGGAGTTTGTATTATACTCCCTGTTTGGCTAGTATACTTACCATGTCAGACAATAGCATTCACGGCAGTTAGTCTGCTCTGCCAGGCCGAAGTTTTTGTGTGGCTAATGCAGTGATAAGACAGTCACGTGGTGCCCAACCCACTTCCGCCGTTGGAAGAAGCCAGTGTCAGTCTCCCATACCTCATTCATCGAGGCCTGCGCGCAAGGTAACCCCAGAACCTTGGCGCTAGTGGGGAAGGCAGGGCGGGCATTAGTAGGGGGGTTCCACCAAAGACTGGCCACAGTCCCTCCACCGGAGTGTTGATGCTCCTCGTGTCCAGGTCGTGGCTGAACCCGGACACGGTTGGGGAGAGCGTGATGAGACTGGGTGACGTTAGTGGGGGAGGTGCTAGCGTCACGAGTCTCAATAGATCGGGTGACGTGCGGTGATTCCGTCCGCGAGTCGCCACCCGTGCCGGTCCGGGTCTCGGCAAGGGTCCCCTGGGGCCGATGATCGCCGGACGCGGCATGATAGGATAGGGTCTCCTTACGCGGTCGAAGTCGAACAGGCGAACCAGTCGGGGAACGGGAAGATTTAGAACGGGCAGGTCCTTTCATGGGAGCCTTGCCCTTGGATTTGGGCTTAGGGAAAGAAGCAAATGAAAAACAGTCGGCAATGACTGCCGATTGTCCATCCGACTGGGACTGACTGTTGGACTTCGATCGCGACGATCGTGTATCCGCCGGTCGGGTAGAGGGGGAATCGGAATGATGGTCGCGTGTCCCCTGCGCGGAACCCTCCTCTACACCGACCGTACGCTCATCGTGTGCATGAGCGGTTTGTCCCGTGGAATCGACACGCGGCCCCTCCGGGGTAGAGAGCGACTGCCGAAGAGTGGAGCGCCTCGAGCCGTTAGTGTCCTTCACCATGTTGGGCACTGGTGTTGGGGAACAAACACGGAACGCACGATCGCAAAGGGGAGACAAAGAGGTGGATCGAGGAATATAAAGAGCTCAACCAACCTCGGGAGAGACACTGAAAGTGTAGTAAATGTAACGAGATCTCAGTGTTAGATCGAGGCAGGTCGATCGTAAGTGACGCGGTTTTGGCCGGTCGAAACAAAATGGCGGAACGACCGGCGAAGAAATGGAAGCCGAGTGGACGACGAGCAAGTTAGGCGAATCGGGAGTCCAAATGGAAGGAGAAGGGACTGAGATTCGTTGAACAAGGGGCCGTAAAGGCCAAAACTGGGGAGAAAGGGTGAAACCGGCGATGGAGTTCCGACTTTAGAAGATCGAAAAGAGCGGAAGGCGAGGTCGCGAGTGCCGAGACAAAGGCACAAAGGCGAGGATGGCGTGGTTAAACAAATGAATAAAGCACACCAAACCAAAAGCCCCACCGGTTCAAGAATGAAAGGGTGAAGCGCGCAAGCCACAACAAATAGCAAAGAAGCAAACACAAAGCTATCTTAACACAACAGCAAAGAGAAGGCGAGACAG
This sequence comes from Conus ventricosus, assembly GCA_018398815.1. Classification (NCBI taxonomy): domain Eukaryota; kingdom Metazoa; phylum Mollusca; class Gastropoda; order Neogastropoda; family Conidae; genus Conus; species Conus ventricosus. The sequence continues at coordinate 49,758,424 of CM031612.1, forward strand.
AGCACAAGACTTATCTTGCTTGGACGGCAGGCCGAGAGAGAATGAGGTATGGGAGACTGACACTGGCTTCTTCCGACGGCGGAAGTGGGTTGGGCACCACGTGACTGTCTTATCACTGCATTAGCCACACAAAAACTTCGGCCTGGCAGAGCAGACTAACTGCCGTGAATGCTATTGTCTGACATGGTACAGTATATGACGCCAAATGGTCCGTTATTTGAATCTGTGTAATGCTATCAGTGCAAAGAGAGACTCTTGCTTAAGGAAGTGGGAAGAAGTAGATGACAAAGCAGTCTGTCTAATGAAACAATGCAATGTAACAAAGATTGAATTTCGGTCATCAACCCCCACCCTGTCCACAACTCGCTCACAAATCCGGGAGTGGGGTTGGGAGGGAGGGGGAAGGATTTGGCTCATGTTTTTTTTATGTTTGCAGGGATTTCAAGGCAATCCATGTTTTGTTTCCAGAAGAGAGAAAAGTTTCTGATGGCTGGGGCGTTCTTGGGGACGTCCATACCAAGGTGCACGGACCCCAAACCTGAAATACGGCAGTTGGCAGTCGACTGCGTTCAGCTCACCCTGCGCATCAGTCTGGCTTTTGGAGGTAGTTTTGTCTATGATGTGGGACCTTTTTGGTCCAGTAAGTCTTTGAGAGAGGAGAAAGGGTAGACTTTGGGGAGGAGGGGGGTGGGAGAAATTTTTTCCTTGAAAAATATTCGGATAACTTGAAGTAAATCATGACTGAGACCTTTGTGCAGAAGCATATTTAGGAATGGTTGCATTCTCAACTGTATCAAAGGAGAAAATGCGTGGATGATGCAGTATAAATGTGTTCAGAACTGTAAATCGTAAAGTAAGTCATCAGGTTTGGGGGGATTGTTTCATTTTTATTTTATTTTATTATTTTTTAATTCGCTGAAAACCATGGAAATCATAAAGCAGGTCATTAGGTTTTGGGGTTTGTTTTGTTTTTATCTTTGCTTGTTTGTTTGTACGGCAGGTTTGTTTGTGTGACAGGTCAGCCATACAGTGAGTTGTGACCATTGTGTCAGTGGTGTATGTGTGTGGTGACAGGTCAGCCATACAGTGAGTTGTGACCATTGTGTCAGTGGTGTATGTGTGTGGTGACAGGTCAGCCATACAGTGAGTTGTGACCATTGTGTCAGTGGTGTATGTGTGTGGTGACACACAGTGAGTTGTGACCATTGTGTCAGTGGTGTATGTGTGTGGTGACACACAGTGAGTTGTGACCATTGTGTCAGTGGTGTATGTGTGTGGTGACACACAGTGAGTTGTGACCATTGTGTCAGTGGTGTATGTGTGTGGTGACACACAGTGAGTTGTGACCATTGTGTCAGTGATGTATGTGTGATGACATACAGTGAGTTGTGACCTTTTTGTCAGTGATGTATGTGTGATGACATACAGTGAGTTGTGACCTTTTTATCAGTGATGTATGTGTGATGACATACAGTGAATTGTGACCATTGTGTCAGTGGTGTATGTGTGTGGTGACACACAGTGAATTGTGACCATTGTGTCAGTGGTGTATGTGTGTGGTGACACACAGTGAATTGTGACCATTGTGTCAGTGGTGTATGTGTGTGGTAACACACAGTGAATTGTGTCAGTGGTGTATGTGTGTGGTGACACACAGTGAGTTGTGACCATTGTGTCAGTGGTGTATGTGTGTGGTGACACACAGTGAATTGTGTCAGTGGTGTATGTGTGTGGTGACATACAGTGAGTTGTGACCATTGTGTCAGTGGTGTATGTGTGTGGTGACACACAGTGAATTGTGTCAGTGGTGTATGTGTGTGGTGACATACAGTGAGTTGTGACCATTGTGTCAGTGGTGTATGTGTGTGGTGACACACAGTGAATTGTGTCAGTGGTGTATGTGTGTGGTGACATACAGTGAATTGTGTCAGTGGTGTATGTGTGTGGTGACACACAGTGAATTGTGTCAGTGGTGTATGTGTGTGGTGACATACAGTGAGTTGTGACCATTGTGTCAGTGGTGTATGTGTGTGGTGACACACAGTGAATTGTGTCAGTGGTGTATGTGAGTGGTGACATACAGTGAGCTGTGACCATTGTGTCAGTGGTGTATGTGTGTGGTGGCAGGTCAGCCATTGGAGGAGAAGGATCAGATGGTGGATGCACTGCCCATGCTGAAAGAGCGACTGCAGAAGAAAACTGATCCCAACATCCTCTACAGTATCGTCAACGATCTCTCCAAGGTGCTCTCTCTGCCTCTCTCTCTCTCTCTCCCTCTCCCTCTCCCTCTCTCTCTCTCTCTCTCTCTCTCTCTCTCCCTCCCTCCCTCCCTCCCTCTCTCTCTCTCTTTCTCTCTCTCTCTCTCTGTCTCTCAGTGTGAAATAATTTGATGAGTAACTTTCTTGATATCTTGTTCAATCTATTCTTTGTCTCTGACTCTCAGTCCTTCTGTCTTTTTCTCACTTTGCTCTGTCTCTGTCTCTCTCTCTCTCTCTCTCTCTCTCTCTTTCTCTCTCTCTCTGTTGAACAGTTTGAAGAGGTTTTTTTTCATTTCTTGTTTAGTTTAGTTCAGAGTGACTTTGTACACACTAGTCAATCTTAGTGTGGTCTGTCGCTCAGTGCGCTTTTGCCTCCAACCTGTCAGGGTCAAGGATGATTTGGCAAAAGTTGAACCAGTTTCAAAATGCAAATCTATCTTCAGTTGATGAGCATGTGTGGTTTAAGATCAATGATTTGTCTGATTCCCTGATTGATTTTCTGTACATACTTGGTTATTCTTTTCATGGTGCATGTGAGGGTGTGTGTGTGTATATGTGTGCACATATGCATGTGTGCTCAGATGAACATGTGCACGCATGTATTTGTATGTGTCATTTATTTTGTCACCAGCCAGCTTCTACTGGCATATCACAATTAGATGTAAGGGTAAATCACCTGAATGTCCACTGCTATACAAGGATGTCTGTCTGTACATTATCTGAATTTGTGAAGAAGAAAAAAGGTTTGAGAATGGTGAATGAAAGTTTTGAGACAAGATTCATGTGAAGCTTATAGCAAACTGGGAGCCTGACAACTTCACACAAGGAGACAGTAATACATCCATACTGTCACCGTCCGCTCAGGCCAAAGTCTGGGGCTGTGACTCACAGGGAGACAGTGAATATACTCACAGTGTCACTGACTGCTCAGGCTGAGGTGTGAGACTGTAATTCGCTGGAGCGTAATGAATACACTCATACTGTTACTATCCACTGAGACCAAGGTCTTTGGCTCTAAGTCACAAGGAGACACTGAACACACCCATACTATCACTATCCACTTGGGCCAGATTCTTCAGTTCTCAGCCCACTATCAACTTAACATGAATATCACCCCTACGCAGTAGGTCAGAGCAACAGGAAACAATAAAGAAATACTGTTATAGCCATGCACATATAAAATAATAAAATAAATAGGAATCAGTACTGTCCACAAATGGATCAGTGTCTGAAATACTCTGGATACACCAGGGTGAGTAAGCGTTCAGTCTCAGACATTTTGTATTGTTTCTGCCTATTGCTGCTGTATCGTTCAGCCAGGGCTGTGTGTTGCCCAGTTGAGAGTTGGACTTTGGAGTGTTGCCTGTCTCAGGTGATAGCAAAGAAGGTGAGTGGGGAGCAGCTGTACCCGTTGATAGAGTCGCTGCAAGAAGGGCTGATGGACTTCCAGTCGCACTCCTCCTCTGGGGCCTGCGTCGTCCTCAACGGTTTGATGAAGCACAGAGGATCCGAGCTGTATGAGAAGGTCTGTCTTTGTCATGTCAACTGAGATTATTCACTGTGCATGTGTGTGTATGTGTGAGTGTGTGTGTGTGTGTGTGTGTGTGTGTGTGTGTGTGTGTGTGTGTGTGTGTGTGTGTGAGAGAAGGGAGGAGGTCAGTAGAGGGATTTGGTGGGAAGTGGTGGAGGAGGTGGCAGGGGAGTTGTTGAGATTAATTGGACAAGTAGGTTATGGCACAGAAATCTTGATGGCTGAATTAGGTCAAGATTTACATTAACTTCCACATGCGCACCCACTCTCACTCTATCCCCTTCCCTTTTTGCTGGCCGTTATAGTGTAATGGTTGATGCTATGGGTTTGGGCGTTGGGGGTGACAGGTTTGAGGTGTCGCCAAAGGAATGTATTTATGGGATTTTTCAGCCGTGACCACTCAAAGCCAGAGTTGTTGAATGCTTGAATTTGAAACTGGAACCTCAAAATTAAGTTTCACTCACATGATTGGTGCGTCTCGGACAGTGCTGCTCAGTTGCTCGGACCAGCGCTGAGGTCTCGGAATCCTTTTTGCCCAACTGTTGCAGGAATGTATACTCATAGGATGTGTAGATTCATGCAATCTCGGACGGAACCGCCTGGCACCATCTTCATTATCTACATCATAATAGATTATCTTTACAACAAATAAAAAAAGAAAGAAAGAAAAATTGGATCAGAAAATGAACTACAGCTCACCACCTAAGTGACTGAACCATAATTCAGTGATCCCTGCGCTGGTGTTGATGAAGAAAACCGAACATTGCTTGCTCTTGTGGACTGCTGCTGCAACAGACAAATCATGGGTGTTGGTGAGCGTGGAGGAGCCTGAATGAGCAGTGTTGGAGCAACGCCTCTGAAGGGGAATGAAAGATGGCGCAGTGAAAAAAAAATTGCTGTGGCATAGTGATTTTTATCTTTTCTGGGTTTTTTTTCTTTTAACTGGAGGAAAGTTTACTTGTTTCAGAGATTTTAAGCTGATATGGTTGGATGCTTCTATTTTATCTCTGTGAATCTCCTCCCTAAATTTACATTGCTCCACATAGGTAGGGAATGTCTGCGCAGAATGATATCTTGATTGTTGAGTATTTGTTTTATTCTGCGCACACATGACATAACATGTTCACTTGATGCACACACACAAAAATTTAGAAAGAAACAGAATAAGTAAAAGGAATAAGTGAAATTCTTATTGGTTCTACCATGGGTTTCAAATTCACTGTTGCAGGTGAGCGAGCTGTTGAAAAACCTTCACGAAAAGCTGACCCGGATCCAGTTCAGCATGACTAAGACAGGAACGTTACGCACGCTGAGAACGTTAGCCTCACATCACCTGTCTCCATTCCTCACTGCTCTGCTGCAGTATCCTGTGCCTTATAGCAGGTGGGGGATCCAGCGGGGAGCGAGGGGAGGGGGGGAGGGGTCCATGTTGTTCGGTGTTTTGGAAGGACATAGTTTCTAAGGGTAATAGTTTGTGCCAGGATGGAGAGGAGGATTTATTTGTTGTTGTTGGGGTTTTTGTCTCGGGGGGGGGGGGGGGGGGGGGGGGGGGGGGTTACTTTTGTGTGTTGTTGGGGTTTTTTGTCAGTAAATAAGCAGGAGAAAGGTTGAAAGCCAAGATTATGGTTAAAGTCCCAAACCCAAATGGCTGCAAGTTTAATGAACTGTTAGAGATACACCATGTCCTTTGCACTATGCAATGGAAGGCAGCCCCCATTCCTCCCCATACACCACCTGTAGTCTTCATCGACAGAACCAGCTGCCTATTGACTGGCAGGTGGACAGAGACATTTCTTTAAGCAGTTAAAGTCTTACGCGCTCCCCACCCCACCCTCTCCTCCCAAACTCATTACCCGCAGCTTCTTAGGCTAACGTTCTGATCATTTGACTGCAGGCTCACCTAAGGTGCATGGAAAGTAGGACATTGACATTGAATATGGCAAGGTAATGACATGTTTTATGGCAAGGTAATTCAGATTAGCCGTGAATGGTTGGTCTGTCCTTGTTACCTGCAATGACACGCTGTGATATTTGTCACCAGATGGTGCAATGGTTTCAGCATCACAAACTGGCATTGTATACTGTGTGGCGTGAAACAGAATGCAACCTATGGCCACTTTGCTCATTCTTTTTGGCCAAATTTTGCAGTTAATGTAGTTAGAGACACACCACTGACTGGTCTGTTTGCATTTTCTATTCAACAGGCAAAACGGTGAACAAGACAGTTTGTCCTTTTTTCTTTTTTCTTTTTTTTTTGCTGCTGTCTCTTTTTACTGTTCATACCATGCTCAGCTTGCTTCACTGACCCGTGGTCAAGCTGGGTGAGGGTACAGTGGGGATGCAGGTCTGTATGTTCCAGTTGTCAACCAAGGTATGTAGTTGTTGGCTACCACATTGTGATTGTTCCCGTAGTTGTCAGCCGTAATGTGGTGGTTCTTGTCATTGACCAGGATGGTGTGACTGTTGCAGTGAGGTGGTGGAAATCTGGCAGATACTGGCCCAGGATACTCAGCTGACGGCAGCCATCCTTGAACACTTTCTGGAGCTGCTGCAGAAATCATTGCCTTACGAAGAGAAGACTGACCCAAGGGACAAAGACAAGGTCACACGCACTGCCACCGCAGTACCCCTCGCTGTGAGTTGGGTGCACATAACCTTTATGTGTGTGTGTGTGTGTGTGTTGGGGAGTGAAAAATGAAGGAGAAAACTAGCGCTGTCAACTTGGACTAGTCTTACCCACCTGAAGGATGCCAGTTGCATGGCTACCATGTTGTTAATGATTGTTGTCATTTGTCGGTCACATTAGTTTGTGTTGTTTGTTGATTGTTCCTTTTCCTTGATGTGACCTGTGTTCTCTGAAGATTGACGGCCCTGAGGAGGCTCTGTGGGGTTAGCTGGGCTGTGATGATAGAAGAAATAGGTGGAAAAGATTAGTGCTTGTTATATTCATTGCATCTCTGTTTTGCATGCCACATTTATAGTGATGAAAAGCAGCCAGCAACTGGCCATGGCTCTGCAGGTTGTATTTGTAAGGTGATCATTGACAAATGGGGTTCTAGATCTCAGACCTCCCTGTATGATACGTCTCTGCTTTTCCAGGTGACGTTTGCGCTGGTGGAGATGTTCAAGGTGGAAGAGACAGGGGAGCCGGTGAAGAAGATTTACCATCGTCTGTTCGCTGCTTGTCTGGTTCGTTTCGGCTCCTCTGTGGGTGTCAACCCACCCAAAACCCAGGTCAGTCCACAGAACGAGTGAACAGGCTTCATGATGTATTGGACATTTGAGTTCAAATTTCTATGTACGTACTTTATATACTCTTGCCTCTGCCCTTTGGTGCATGTTTTATTTTTAAAGAAAAGGTTTCTTTTTCAAAAATGCAGTTTCACCATCACACACGTGCATGCACATGTGGGTACACGCACACACGCATGCATGCACACACACACACACACACACACACACACACACACACACACACACACACACACACACACACGCATACACACACACACACACACACACACACACACACACACACACACACACACACACACACTCATGTACACACACACTGTAGCAGTCAGTTGTTAACAGAGATATTTCAATATCGGTGAGAAATCTGTGTCTCCGTAATGGCAGCTTCAGACTCCATCTCAGAGACTGGTATTGCAGAAGTCATTTTCTTCAACAGGTAGTGTGACAAGGAGCACTTTAAAGACAAATGGAGAAGTAGGGCTGAGTTCAAGTGCCATCATGGTCTTTAAAAAAAAGTACGAATGGGCACTGCAATGGATGAAAACCTCTTTTGGTTATTACCAGTCACAAGGAAATTCACAGAATTTGACAGAGCATGTAGCCGGATAGATACTTATGAATTAAAGAGACAGAGATGAAAAACAGTCAAAAGAACATCATTTGTTTCAGCTACTTTCTGTTTATAATCTTTTTCAATGAAAACGAGATAAATGTAACAACGAGGTTAGTTAGGCAATCGTTTGTCATATGTACCACCATTTTATTGTCCATGTACCACAAATAACAGTGTCTCCTGAATGGTAGTCATTCATTGGGCAGTTCATACTCTCATGAATTGATTGGCCACACCCGCAAGGCATATGACCCAGCAGAATGTTTGTCATTTAGGTTCACGTCTGCAGGGGCACAAGAAGTCATCACTGTTGTGAGTTTATGCACATGAAGCCACATCACACCTTAGAATCCATGAGACTTGAAATGGGATGAGGTAAAATGAGCTGATTAAAACGAATGAAAAGAAAGAGGAGCAAAAGTTGGGATTAAGAGTTGTGAATGAAAGATAATGGACGCCAGACCTTTGCAGTTACCCAGTGCACAGATCAGACAGGTATTTCAGTGGGAAAGCTGATTTATACACCTGTACATGTATAACTGTGGGTGAATAGTGGAGGTAACATGCCCTAGATGCAGATGTTCGTAGTGTTGTGTATATATGTATGGTTCAGGTGGAGAAGGAAGAGAGCAAGGCAAAGGACAAAAAGAAAACGGTAGTCAAGGAGCACAAGGTCACCCCTATTGAGTGAGTTTGATTTTCCACACTGTTTTTCCTGCTTTTTTATGGGGTGGTGGTGGTGGAGCTTACTTTGTTTTTTTGTTTTGTTTTGTTTTGTTTTTTATGTGCTGTCATCTGTATCTTGTATTAAAAATGATGGAATTCTGTATAATATCTCATCACCCATATTGGTGACTGTAGACATCTAATTAAGTAAATTTTGACCATGTTGGAATGTTACCAGAAAAAAAGGAAAAAAAAAAAGGGAGGGGAAGAAGAGATAGAATTTGGGGATAGTGTGTTGGAAGAAAATGGTAGAGGGAGAGATCAAAGATAAACATTTGAAGTGATCTAAAGCACAGTTACAGGACGTTACTCAATGGACTTCTAGAAAAACAAAAAAAGGGTAGAAACAGCTAATTACAAATCCAAAAATTTTTTGAGTGAAAAAAACAAAGTGAAAAACAATATATTCTTAGTGTCGGTAGATGGTCTAAGCATGTCCATGGCATTACTGTCAGCCATTCATTCCTGCTCCCACATACGTAGCCAGAGCCACAAACAGGATCATTCTGTTGCACTGCCAGTGTCACTAGTGCACAAGGAGCTATTGATGTCATGTCATGTCATGTTAGGCTACCTGGCAGGGGAGACTCAGCAGTGCTGCTGAGTTGAGTTGCATCCAGTCATGCCTGTTGTAAGGTAAGGTAAGGTAATGTTGCTTATAGCCCAGCCAACCGCAAAGGGCCATATCAGGGCTGTCACCGCATTAAAATCAACACACAAGTCATTCATTCACACAGCTCTTTGAAATACATCTTCTAAAAACCTATCTGAAATTTTGATAAAAATCTTTCCACTATAAAATCTCAGATCCGATGTCTGTTGTAATCTTATCATGTGCTAAACGACTGTTTAGAACTTTGTGAAAAGATGAACTTAGTTCAGAGAATACACACACTAATCACCACTGTCCCATCCATATCAGGATCTCCCATGACAACCCTTCACGACACACACACACATCACACATTTGTATTTGTGTTTTGTGTCTTTTACGTTTTCTGTGAAATAGGAAATACTCGGTGACAGAGAAGAAAAGGGCAAACACCTTACTTGTTCAGTAAATTAAGAACAAATACATGCACCCACTTACCTATGGCATATGTGCGTGTATTTTGTTTTGTTTTTAAATGTTGTGTGTGTGTGTCTTAGTTAAAGATAGATGTGAAAAGAAAACATAAATTACAAGTACAGTCTGAGAAAAAATACGCTGGATGGTTGAAAAAAAAACAACTGCAACAGCTTACTCGTTGAGAGACTTGATAACCAGAGTGAGTTACTAATACATATGCAGCAGATCAGTGCATGGTTAGGACATGCAAATATTCAGCTAGACAGAGAGAAGTGTTCTCCAGGCCGTGCCATGTACAGTGTCCACTGTGTGCCCCAGGATTGCCATAGAAGCCATGCAGGGCTTCCTGGAGCGTGTGAAGAGCGTGGACCTCTTGGAGGCCCTGGAGAAGGAGGGCATGTGGGAAAAAGTCACCGACGATGTGGAGTACCCAGAGGCCATCACCATCCTGGCCAGGTGAGCTGCCTTTTTCACTTGTTCTGGATCATCAGGAAAGGCGGGAGAGGCGGGATGTGGATGTATTGCAGCGATGGCGACAGGCTATAGGAGAACACTGTTTCTGGTGCACCAGTGGCTGCTTCATTTCATGTTAATTTTGTTCTCGGCGGTTGGACTGGGACTGGGTAGATCACAGTGATTTTTATTCACAGAAGAGAGAGCAGGGTGATGAACAATTATACAAGACTGATTAGACCATCAAACTGATTCAACAGTAATTTTTATTTTACCAGTTTAACTTAGCCAAATGGTGACCAACTTTCTGTGAATTTTTACCCCAGTAGACAACAGAGGATATGATTTTGAGTTCCAACACCAGACAAATCAGTTCAGGATTTGACTTTGAAAGATTACTGACGGATTGAAGTTTTAAATTGGAAACAAGGCAACTGTATGATGCTTGGTTGATTTGAACGGTAAAGTGAAAACCAAAATGAAGAGAGAAATCACGGCAGTGAATGACAGCATTTGATGTTAAGTTAATGCTGACTAACAACTTGTGTAATTGCAATTTTCTTTTGATTCTTAAATCAGTGTCCGATAATTGAATTTCCAGATGTTTCCATGACAAGCCATTTGCGTCTCTGCAGTGAACAGCTCTGTCAAGGTAGCAGCTTCTGATTGGCCAGCTCATCTGCATTTGTTTAGCATCATGCCAGTCAGGACAGAAAGACAGCAAACCCTTATAGAACTTTGAAAATGGCATGAATACAGCTTTAAACAGAAGTTGCTGTATCCTTTGTCAAATGCCACAAATGGAAAGCCGTCACTAATTAAACCACACCTGCATAGTAAAACAGAAAAATCCACTTAGACTGAACCAAGGGTGCTGCCGATTCTCAAATCCAGATCAATTTTTATAGTTGTAGTCCGTCTTCTAAAACCACAAAACTCTTTAGTTAGGTCTTTTTTTCTTTTTGAATTAGTTATAATTCATTTAGTTCAGATTATAAGTAAAGTGACTACTGCTTAAACCTTTGCCATGAAAACCAGATTTAGTTGGCCGCAAATCTGAATCCTTTTTTTTTAAAATTCTCCAGGGTATATTTTGTTCTGAATATACCAAACATTTGTTTTTATGAACACAAAATGACTGTGCCATCTGCTGAGCATACTTCAAAGCCACCCAATGTAATCATGATTTATTCATTCTTTTGATTTTGGCTTTTTGGGGGGATCAGCTTAATTTTTTGTGTTCAGATATTTCATATCAGTGTCAGCAGTTCATAAAGTTGAGGCCTTGTCGCTCATATTTAAGAAGTATTTAGACAGATTCCTTTTTATAAATGTTTGGACGAAACTGGCATCAGTTGCAGATGATGATGTTTGAGCAGTCATTAAGAAATTTGTATGATAACAACAGTGGAAGATGATACACATCCAAGAGGGGCACCAGTCTTCAGAATGTGTGGGTTAGTGGTTGTAGTTGTACAAACGGAGTGAAAGTTGTTTTGGCAGTGCTGTGTTATTGTCGGCAGATGTCTGGTGACCATACCAGAGGACAGTGCGTACACCAGTAAGATCGTCACCTCACTCACCTCGGTGCTGAGCAGTTTGTATGAAAATCAGCGAGTCACTGTGGCCGCCTTTTTCGCTGAGGTGAGATCCATTTTATGTGAGTTGTAATTTGTTCAGTGCATATCTTGAGAAAAAAAAAGTATTGGGCCTTTTAGAGTTTTGTTTCATCAAGGAGGCATTGCTGCATAGGGACTGGTCCATCGATGTTGCACTACATCTGTTGAAACCACTAGGCCAAATGCACAGATGTTACAACTAGAAAAATAAGTGAGGAAAGAAGTAGGATTCATGAGTCAGTAGCTACCCTAGGCATTAACTCAGCATGGTAATCAGGTTGTGAGTGCCCAGTGAACATGGTCTGTGTGCTACTGCTATAGCTGCAGGTGAATGTTAGTGGATGTGTGTGTGTGTGTGCATGTATATTTGTGCATGGGCACAGAGACAGCCATGTTGTGCTGGTTACATGATTCAGTGTGAAAGTAAAATTCGTTTTGAAGAAGGGAACACATAGAAAATTAAGAACAAACAATTGATTCAGAGCTAAAGAACCAAAGCAGTCAGTGTATGTTGTGGTCCCTTTTTTTTCAAAAGCAGTGTAATGATAGCTCTGAAAATAACAGCAGCAGTGCTAAAAGAAGCGTTCATCTGTGTGTGTGTATGTGTGCAGCTGATCAACCAGCAGTGTGCAGGTGATGACAGTCTGGTGGAGCTGATCATGAACAGTTTGCTGGGTCGTTTAGTGGACACTTCCCACATCGTCCGCATGTTGTGCATCCGTGGCCTGGGCAACATCTCCAGTGTCGGCAAGGAACAGGTGGGGGTGATAGCTCAGAGCAAAGCATGTGTCAAAATATGTTTTATCAGCCAGTTGATGTAGTCACAGGATTTTACTGGAGCCACTGTTGCTATTCTTCACCACAGTGGTACCTTTTATGTTAGCTTTCTTGTCTGAGCAGATTTTTCTGTGTGACATCTACGCTGATTTCAAATTGCACCTCCATCCAGGTTTTGCTACAGTTTGTTCTTATGTCAGCCCCTTCCCATCCACCGCTGTCTTCCTTCACAGTCTTCTTGTCAGCATGTACATACTGTGTCCTACAGGGTCAGAGATACTGCATGACTCTATGTCCATATACTTGATGTGTGTCATAGGTTCGGAAGTACTCCACAAATCCATCACTATATCCGAAAAAATGTTCTGCAGGTTCAGAGGTACTCCACGACCATCCTGTCGGCAATGATGGCAGGGATGGATGACAAGGAGGACCCTGAGGATTACATCACAATCGAGGCCATGAGTGGTTTATCACGCATCTTGTCCGAGATCGACGAAAGTCACATACGTGCCATTCTCATCAACGTAGCCCTGAAGATCCGACCATGTTTTGAAAAGGTGATTTTTAACATTTTGCTAGGTTTAGTGGTTTGTAATTACATCTATGAATACTTTGCTCTATTGTTTGGTGTCAGTTCTGGTTTTGTTATTCTTTTGTGGTTTCCTTTAATGGATAGACATTGCTTCATCATGTACTTTTTTTGTGGAAAATATTTGGAATTTATCCTTATTCTGCTAATTTCAGATTAGCTGAAATTTGCTAGGGTGTGTATGGAATTAAGTATGTATGATCGGATTTATTTGCTTTTCTTGTGTGACCTGCCTTTATCATGTGGCTAACACACTCCTGTCGGGGAGCAGGGGAGTTGCCAGTTAGCCGACACAGCTGAAATCAGGTCAGCCTTTTGCATGAAGCTACATTGGTGCCTGAGGTCTTCCAGAAACCACTGGTAGTTTTCACAGTCTGTCAAGCGAGAAGCAGTGCATCTTTGGATCATGTTAGTGGCTAGCAATTATGAATTTACATTGTGCAGTGCAGCAGTTGACTGCTCCAACGACTCAGAGAAGTTTGGTTGATCACCCATATTGCTAGCGCTGCTCTTCTGCCTCAGTTTTCCTGTCACAAACATGAAAACATTTCCAGCATTCACCTGGTATTCTGTTGTCAGATGGGTATGCTTCTTTCCCTGTTCTTTGCCCTCCTAACATCCCGACTGTGCCTTCCCCTGTGCCTGTGTCAGCTGTCGGTAAAAATGGTAAATGTTCAAAGTTAGACTTCCCTGCGCCACCTTCAGGCTTCCACAAAGGGACATCATTTCCATAAAGGGACTGCAGAGGGCTGCCAGGGACCCACCTGATCTGTCTTTTCTTTCTTTGTTCCATGTCTAGAATATGGTGAGATTTTTTCGTATGCGACAATTTTTTATTCCACCGTAGAGGTTCCCCCACTACACCTTGAGGAACAGTGTCTATGCACAAGACAGGTGTGCTCGTGTCTTATTTTTGTGTCGTCCATCATGGCAGCGTACAATGGCCTACTGTTCTCAGAAAGATGGATTAGGATGTAACATGCATCCACGATATTTTCATGGCTGCGTTCCAGCATGGAACATAGGTGTAAAAAGTCATCTGATGGACTGGGAGAGGACTGGAGCCTGCTCAGATGCTGACTCCAAAGGGAGCTCTCTCCCAGCCAGGCTGTCTTGAGAGAGAATCAAACCCAAGACCTTGGAACAAATGTCTGAAGCCATACCCACAAGGCCAACCCAACCTTGCCCCTGATGAACACACCTGTTGGGGAGATACACCGATGTTTTTTAAATTACTCTTTGCCTAATGCCATGCCTTGTTGTAAACCAGGAGAAGCCAGCGGTGCGTGCCCAAGCCTTCATACTGTTTGGCAACCTGTCACGGTTCGGTGATGGTCCCTCTCTCACCCCCTTCCTGGAGCAGATCCACAGCAACATTGTCAGTCTTCTGCTTCACCTCAACGACGTCGACCCTGAAGTCAGAAAGGTTAGAAAATGCTTATCAAAGGCAGTACTGGTGTTCAGATAATCACTGTTGTACTAGACTGTTGATTGCTGTATGACAGGTAACTGATTCTACTTTGATTGAGATGAAACACAGTATGTGTAAGGGGATGGGGAAGATGGAAGGTCAGAAAACTTTTTTTCTTGGTCTAAGATACTTAGTTGCACTGTTCAAATTTGTGTGCTTTTTTTTTTTTCAGGGTTAGAAGAGTGATTTTGAAAATAAATGTGGTAAAGTGAAAGATATTCTGGCTGTGCCCACATATGTCAGTACTGTAGTTATGAGAAGAAAAGGTCTAATGACTTGTAGCAAGAATGTTTGCAGTCTGTTTCCAGACTTGAACCAAGAATAATATGACTGACTACTCAAGTACAGCAAAAATGATGGTTGTCCTTTTAAATGATTATTATTCAATATACAGAGACCTAAGGAATATTTACGAACAGGATTAACTCAAGTTATCAAGGGTGCTGTCTGCACAAATTTGGATGAAGCAATTGCATGGACAACAAAGGATGAGAAAAACCCATTTACCGCTATTTTAAATGCTTCGCCATTTGTTTTTGGATGTAATTATTCTGTGATTCTGTGTTATGAAATTTTCTGTGATACTATACACAGCATGCATTTACCTCCTTGAGTACACCTGGTAAACTGCTGTAGCCTGTCAGTCACTGAAGTGTAGGTGACGCTTCTCAGTTAATGTACTGTTACGTGTCTGCTGCAGAGCTGCAAGTACGCCCTGCGTTTACTGGGTCCACTGATGGGGTCACAGGCCATCAATGAGAAGTTCCAGAAACATCTGCTGGAGGAGGCCAATCTCTTCTACGGAGAGTTCATGAATGACCTGTCCAAGTTGATCGTGAGTTCTCACCTCCTTGCTGCTCTTTGTGCTGTGCACTTGGCCTCTCGGAACTCCATTTTCCTGTGGAACATGCCGCAGTTTCTGGGCCATTTGCTGTTACTTTTTTTTCACCCACTCTCACCCATGTTTATGGATTCTAACACTGAGAACTTTCGTTCAAAATTTGACTACTTTTCTCTGTTAATTTGCAGTTTCACATTTGAATTGATGCTGTTTCGTCACCAAATTTGAAAGTTGGCAAGTGGTAGATTTTCAGTTCAACCCAGCCAGCCTCTTCCAGTGTCAGTCCCAAGGGGGTTTTTTCGGTGTAAATAAATGTATGTCTACACAAAAGTCAGAATCAGGCATCTCTCAACTTTACCACAAGTTGTATTTCTAAAATAATCTATTTAGGTGAAATTTCTGCTATCACTGCTCACTTAAACTGTGGTTCTGCCATTTATGAAGATAAGTTTGCTTACTTTGTAAGAACCATCTCCAGTTAAATTCATTTTACACTTACTCCAGGCAGATTCATAATGAAATGTTGCTGAATCATCACTAGTTCCAGTGACTTGAATAATGCATGTGATACATACACAGCTTTGTGTTTCTTATTAATGGTGCGTTTCACCAACTCTCTTGATTCATCCGTTTTCATTTATCTTTTTTGCAGCTGATTCTCTCACACACACGCACACACACACACACACACACACACACACACATGGATGCATTCACGCACACGCATATTATGATGGAGTGTGGAACCTATTGTATGATCCACATCAGAATGGAGGATATGTGTCCCCAGATTCAAGACTTCCCTGACAAGGTCAACTTCTATGTGATGGGCTGCGTGGCATTCTTCAAAAGTTCTTGGTCAGAAATCCGAAGCAATGCTGCCATGTTTGTTGGTGAGCCCAGTTATACAATAATATTTTACTGTTGTGTCAGTGCCTGTCTGTTTGCTCACTTGCTTGGAATGCACTTAGATAGGAGAGAATGACTTAAAGTTATGTGTGTCCATAGTGGGACGGGTGCATGCTACCATGATTTGTTGGAGGGTACACGCAGTGCCAGTACCTTTGTCTTTCTGGGTTCTCTGAGGGGGACGCCCCACCCTTGGCTCATGGCCCAACTCTGTTAGCACAGGGTGGGGTTGTTTCTCTTAGGCTCCCACCTAGGTGCTAGATTTTATTGTGTGGCACTTTATCGCATGGTGCCCTCTTTAACTCTAACCTGTCCCTGTGGATGGGAAGACCAGACTGTGGATACTGAGGTCCAGAGGTAACCTGTCCATGAACCAGCTGGACGTGTGGCCCCTGGTGACTCTGCTGATGACCAGCCTTTGGGAGCTGGAGGAAACAACACCACTGTTCATACTGTGAACTGGACTGATCATCTAGCCTGCAAACACCTAGGAAAAGAAGACGTTAAGTAATAAATACCATGGAAGCAGCCTTTTCCTGTGAGTTTTCTTCATACTTAGCTGTCCAAACAAATGCTTTAGCTCTGCCTGGCGTGGACGTCATACATCAGGATTAAAAAAAAGAAAAAAAAGAAGAAGATTAAAGTAGAGACCGTGGGAGCTAGGTCTTCCTTTAATCATCAGGCAAACAGGAGTAGTATCCCATAGTGAGTGCATACTAGGTTTTTTTGTTGGTGTTGTTTTTGTCTTGTTTGTTTTTCCTTGATACAGAATTAGAACAGAAAAAGTGAACGCCTCAGGATGGTGATTGGGAAAAAAATACCAATCAAAGGGAGTTCAGTCTAATAGAAGGCTTTGCTTTCCACATTCTCTGTCTTTTTGTTCAATCATGTCCGCATTGTGCGTTAGGGCTCTGAATGGTTGGGTCATTTTTAGAGAAAAAAAAGCCTGTTGTAATTTGCAGAAAGAAAGCAGTGTCTTTCATAAATGCTTTTGTGACGGACCAGAAGTTTATGAAATGGTATGGCTGTAAACATGGTGTGTTTTATTCATTTTGTTTTATGCGTGTTTGTAGGATTCCTGTTGGGTAATTTATCAAAGGAGAGACAGACAGACATCACAAAGGAGCATATCTGCAATGGTGAGGCACTCGCTTATCCCACACTTTTTTTTATGTCTTTGTCCATTCCTCTTTGTCAGGTCGATCTCTCTCTCTCTCTCTCTCTCTCTCTCTCTCTCTCTCTCTCTCTCCCTCCCCAACCTCCCACTTCCTCCTTGTTAGACAAATGCTTCCTCTTTTATGTCAGATCTGATATGTGGAAAAAAAGTTCACCTCCCAGATTCCATTCTGTTATTGAAAGAAGTCTTGCTTGCAGTGTTGGCAATTTATGCAGCACTTTCGTCAAATTAGAATGTGGAAAAGAGCCTCGATGTCTCCAAACATGAGAAGATCCAATGGTAATTCAAAACTGTAAGAAGAAGTTTAATTCAAAATGATTAAGGCAAATTATGACAAAAACCTTTTTTTTAAAAAGTCTTAATATTTTTATATCAAACCCATCACCTGTAAATTTTCTGGTCTGGGAAATGTGCTCGCAGAAACCTGATAATTGTGTTATCCAGATGGTGGTGTTTTTTTGTCCCATCGTTCATGCCACTTCAGTGGCATTACGCTTGTGCCATTCACAGGCGCACCCTGGACTGTCCAGTGACAGCCCTGGCACTGGTAGTATACAAGGAGCAGTCAGTGTGTAGTGTAGAAGTATCTGAACACATAGAACTGGAACAGGCTGTGGTCAGTGTGCTGGGCGGGTGTGTACCCTGGAGGGTCAGTGCTTGGAGCAGGGATCCTGAACATAATTCTAGGTCATGACGTGTGTGTACAAGTGGTCTCCACCGTTTGGCGCTGAACTGAATCATAAGGCATTTAGGAATGTGAGACAGCTTGTTCAGATATTGAAGGAGGAAAAAATGTTGCCTTGTAGTTTAGAAATTCAAGTATTCTTGTTAATATCTGTGGCATGTGTGTGGACGTGTACTGTTTTAACAGGTATCTGTAGGAACTAGAGATAAAATTTCATTTGTTTTTCCCTGTGTGCACAGCTTTGATCTTGCTGCTGAAGGACCCAAGCGCTGTGGTGCGAGCCAAAGCAGCGGAGGCCATGAGTCTGCTCTATGACTACTGAGTGGGGGCTGTGGAGAACTTGCCCTGTGAAGATGTCAACATGGAACTTTGATTCACAGGGCATGGTTCACGATGGTCCAATATCAGCAGGAGGAGTTTGTCATGTGATTCAGCATATCAAAGACGGTC
Source organism: Conus ventricosus (assembly GCA_018398815.1). NCBI lineage: Eukaryota > Metazoa > Mollusca > Gastropoda > Neogastropoda > Conidae > Conus > Conus ventricosus. The sequence continues at coordinate 49,776,850 of CM031612.1, forward strand.
TTGGTGGGAAATTTGCTGATTTCAGACCATTGGAATTTTTGACACATGTGATAAAGTAGTTGATGCAAAGCTAGATAGATGACTACTTTACATGTCTTCTTACTCTGCATTTATTCTGTTTGGCATGAGTTTGTAAAGTGTACATAGCTTGTTAAGTTTGTAAATGTAGGTAGATCTTTCTCTTGGTGTTATCTGGAATGCTATTGCCATTCATTGGTTTGCTGGTGTTTGTCATAAAGAGTACATGTTTGTTTGTGCATTTTGGAGGTACATTTGTTATTAGATAGCTGACAAGTGCTGACAGTGCATTGCTTCTGCTTTCCACAATAGTCAGAACAGTGTTGTTTTGTTGTGCATCTTTCAGTACAAGACTTTGTTTTATGAAATCCATGAATTTTAATCTGACAGTCCTCGCAAACATATCTGATTTTCATCGCTTGCTTTACATCAGTTGTTCTGGTGGAATGTCTTGTAGTCATTATCAGATTTTTTCATCAAGGTGTCTAGAAAGGTTTGTTTGTGACATTTTCTTTCATACTTTTGTGGTTTGTAAACTGGTGCTGCGTTATTGGTTCAAAATACTAGCAGTAAGCTTCTGAAACCTTGTTGATTCTACTTTGTAAAACTGAGCCGTTTAGTATGTTGAACACCTGTGGTAGAGGCATCATCTGTCATGTGAATTTGCTAGTGTGTCAGCTCATGTCACTCATCAGTCCATCAGATGAATCGGCAACATGCATTTAGCTTCATTTTTCACAGAGTGGTTCGACTTTGAGAGCACAAATTCCAGTCATTTTGAACAGGTCAGCTTTTGGTGTTGGTGCAGTGTTGATGCTGACCCGACTGTTGCCAAGTTTGGTGGTGGGTTGTTGTTTTTTCTCCAGTCTTCTGCAGTCTCCACGATTAAATGAGACTTCAAGGCAGTCGTCGTTTTTCTCTTTCACTGTCATGTCACACTTGGTCCTGAAAGCTGAATTTGTTCGTTCCTGAGGTGTCATAGACCCAAGCTTGGCAATCTTCATCTTTAGTCGAGTGTTGAGGCTGTGAAGCATGAGGCCCATGTTGTCTGAGGGTCACATTTGGAGTGAACCTCTGACTGGAGAAAGACCAGTGAGAGGGAGATGGAAACAGAATTTTGATAGCGTTTACACAAACAATGGTGTTTATATAAACGGTTCTGATCAGTTTAAAGTCTGTCAGAACTAGATGATGTGGCTGCACACTTTTCACTTCTCTTTATAAAATAACAAACAAGCAAATCATAACACAACGCAAAATCACAAGTTTGTCATAACAGATAGAATGTTGCAGTGGACATTGTAGATTTCTTAAAATTATGCAAAAACACCATCACCATCACCATATTTCATACTTTCATCAATGAAACTGAACATGGGATAGTCAGTAGATGGGTGGACAGAAATAGCAGGAGAACAAATGCAAGTTTCATATTGGAAAACTTTGTGTACCAAGCGTTTAGAATTGTACAAAGAATTATTTGTGTGTGTTTCTTGAACAAGACAAGACTTCTGAATATTCTTTCCAAAAAGTCATCAGCACTGGATATGCAAGAATCATGTCAAATTCACAGAATGACAAGGTTAGACTGGAGATGAGCTTCTCTCAGGCACATTTTGACGCATTGTGTTTAGTTAATGAGTTGCATACATGGAGATCAGTGCATCCAGACATTTTTTACTGGCCTGAACTGTATGAATAATTCAGTAGTAAAAGCTGTCAAATCTTCCACAAGAAAAGAATATAGAAACAAATCTCTCCAAGAAAAACAAAAGTTTACTGTTTGTTTTTTAATCCAACCGATATGAAGCTATAAAATTTTACTAGGGGATGCTTCAGCGTACCTTTTTAACTTCAAATGGAATTGATACCCAGAATAGTTAATTTCTACTTCATTCACTCATTAATCTTGAAAATCTCTCTCTCTTTCTCTCTTTCTCTCTCAGTACAAAAAAATTGCAGAGTATGGTATTTCTTTGGTATGCATGAATTTTGTTTGACGTTCATATGAACAAAATTATTTCTTCAGCATGAAACCTGGTCATGTCTTGCAATGGCATCAGTTTGTCGGTTTGAATATTTACTGAGTTTTGTTGTTTCGCACTTTTTTTTTTTTTTTTACATCGAACTTTACTGCTGTTACGAGTTTCATACATACTTAACCAAGAGTGATAATAATATGTGCCTTTAGATTCATAGAAATCTGTGTGTTGCTGTGGAATGGAACTTCCTGCAGAATGTGTAAGTCAAATATTGTTGAGTGGTCTATCATTATCAGTCTCGCCTGTGTACTTTGCTGCACAATTTACTGATGTTTGTACTCAGGATTGTCTGTGGTTGGTTGGTTGGTTGGTTGGTCCTGTAGCCTGTGAAATCTATTGCCACCATGAAAACATTTTGTATTTGTATTATACTGAATAGACTGTTATTAGTTATCTCGTCTCTGTTGATTTGGTGAAGAGGTGTGTGATTTCTGTTCCTGAATATGAGCTGTTGTTGTTCTGTGTTTGTTTTCTTTTAGATGAATTGATTAGAATTATGTTTGTTTGGAAAGAAAATGAATTGATTAGAATTATGTTTGTTTGGAAAGAAAAACCTGAGGACAGTTTCTGAATTAATCACAGATTACTACAATGTAGATGATGTGGATAAAACTTTATATTCTCTTGAACATGAAGTAACTTGTGTGCAGTCTTCCCGATCACCTGAAGGGAGTGTAATATGCACCTCTCTAGATGTCTGCAAAATACACCTTTCTAGAAGATGTCTGCAAAATACACCTTTCTAGAAGATGTCTGCAAAATACACCTCTCCAGAAGATGTCTGCAAAATACACCTTTCTAGATGTCTGCAAAATACACCTCTCCAGAAGATGTCTGCAAAATACACCTCTCTAGATGTCTACAAAACTGAACATGGTGGAAAAGGAGGTGGACAGCTTAAGCATTTCATGCATTTATGTACTGAATTGTCTTTTTGTTTTTCCTTGGCACATTAGGAGGATTTGTGTATGATTTATTGTTGAAGTATGGTATGCATACTGGGGACAGCCCTGACATGACCCTTTGCAGTCAGCTGGACTATAAGCAACTTCACCTTACCTTACGCATACTGGGAATATTTGCTTAAGCTTGACATGTAGGTATGAAATAATCCTCATGTGGCAGGTTTTTTTTAGGTGAGAGTGCTCTGTGCCAATTGAAGCTGAAAAATGACGATGTCTTGTCAGTTGGCCATGGAAAGCATTGCTTGGTGGGGCTTTTGTTATTTCATCAGAGCTTAGTTAGCTCTTTCTTTCTGTCAAAGTTACTTGAACCATTCCATTCTCCCTCATTTTGTTGTTGTTGTTGTTTTGTTTGCTCTGCTGCACAAGTGTTTTCTTCAAGTGGACTTTTTAAACATTTATGAGCTTTTTTTTGTCCCTCGGTGATATGATTAGTGAGCAAACAGTATTCCATACACCTTTTTTTCTCTTATGGATATATGAAGTATTAATGTTCTCTAAATACTTGACTGTTACATGAGGGAAAGAAGGGCCAGTAGGCAGTTCGTTAGAGCTTTTGCCTACAGAGGCGATGGTGAAATCAAACCACTTGCAGGTAAGATTTTTACAGTTTGAAAACTCTTTTGTTCCCCTCACAGTAAATGGGTACCGAATTCAGGTCATGGAAGATTAAAGTGGTAGAACTATGAGGGATGGGCATTGCCTTCCGTAATGCTGTGCCCTAGGCATCATGAATCTCTAACAATTGACCTATAGCCAATAGCCAATGGAAGTGTAACTTTTACGTTTAAATGTTAGGTCGCAGTACTCATAAATTGCTAACCAATTTGCTCCAATGGTAATTTTAGGTAGCGGTACTCTGCATAGCATTTTTTTGTGTGAGTTAGCAGTACTCTGGACTTCTTGACCATTTATGTCTCAGTGATAGTGTGAAGTGACAGCACTCTTCTGGGGTTGCAGTGGCTTGGTTTGTCACTGGATGTCCCATTCAAATTGACATGAATCATAGGATCTGTAACATGCGTAGATTGACCTGTTGCATATGTTCACTCCAATGGTGTATTATGCTTTTGAGATCTGACAGAATACCAAGCTAAAAAAGAAAAGATCGGATCGGAAAGAAGATTGCCATTACCACCCAGGTTGTGTCTGGAATTTAACCAAAGACCTTCCAGATCTTTAGTCCAACACAGTAGACTGCTATTCCATTCCAATGGTTAGATAATTTCTGACACATTTAGCAAAGAAAAATAATCATCAATAGCTTCCTGCTGCTGTTTCTTGTGGGTCACTGTTTTGACCTTGAAGGATTGGCCATCTTTCTGAAATCTGTTAGCTTCCTCAGCACCCTCATCCTAAGGCTTGTCGCTTCTGGACAGGTTGCCTCCCTTTGTGACTGTAGATCCATGCATATTACAAGCTTGGCTATCTGTTGTGCATCTTCTCGGGAGTGTTGGAGAGGAACACCTCTAAATGTGGTGTCCTCGCTGGTTGGGGTCGTATGCAGGTGGTATGATGTTGTGACAGGTTCTTGCCTGGTCCTCATTGGGCAGTGATATTCTTATCAGTGATTTGATCATAGGGTTTGGAGAGTGAACATTCCGACATCTCATACTGCCAATCAGAGGGTGCTAATTGTTTGTGTAGGGGGGGGGGGGGGGGGGGGGGGGAACAACAGCTTAACATAATAAAGGTTTTCTATTCAGCTGAAAGTCCTTAAAGACATCTCTTACCTGGATTGGATAAAACATTAAGCAGATTTAAATGGAAAGAAGCTGAATTAGATTGGTTTACGTTTTGTATTTCATTTCTGTTTCTTTTATTAACAGATATTATATTGGGATTCACAAATCTCCTAATTCTGTAAACTTCCTTGCAATTGGTTGGAAGATCTACCAGGATTCTTCCATTGTTTGTTTGTTATTTTACACCATAGCTGCCAGTCTTTACTCCTGGGTGAGGGAAGGGGATGGAGGTGGGTAATCAAGTTTTAGATTTCTCATGCTTCTGTTTTTTCCTACATTATAAAAAGGTGTTGTAAGCAAGAAAGGTATTGTAAGATAGACTGATTCCACATTTTGTATCACGGAGAATGACAGCTCAAAAACAAAGCAAGGGAGAAAAGAATGGCTTAGCTCATAAAGCATGATGACCAAGTAGATCACTGCTTTCACTTTTTCTGTGAAAGATCTCGTAGATGAACTCTATGGGATTTCAAAAGCACACATTAGCAGGTGGGCAAATTGATAGTGTGATGCGAAGGTGGAATTATTTTACTTAACATGAATGTTTGGCCTCAGCATTGCCCAGGCCAAGTGAGAAGTACTCTGCTAGATGTTAGCAGGTGGGTATGGTAGAAACCGAAGTTTGTATATGGCACGTGTAGCATTTTGTCTTTCACTAATATACAGTCTGTTCACTGCAGCCGCATTTCCATTCATTACCTGGGAAATGCACCGTTAGGAAAATGTGTGTGTGTGTGCACGCACATGAATTGTGTGCGTATGTATATAGAGATGAAGATATTTTACACCATTCCTTCCCACCTTTTCTAAATGATGTTCTTCTTGCAAATTGTGTTAAAATCAGCGTTGTGATTGAAGCAGTCCCAATGTGTACTGGTTTCATTTATATGTGTGTGTTCGTCTTTGTCCCTGTGTATATGTGCGTTGTCTTTCTTGTTTCTTGCTTGTTTTGTTGGTGTGATTATTTTTGTTGCTTGACCATTCTTGCTTTCATTCTGTAGGATTTCAGTTTTTTTTTTTATTATGGATTATGTTCTGGAGTAAAAACCTATTTTTGAAGACAATGGACAGCAGAGTTATGCTTTTTGCATCAATACCTGATGTACTGGTATTGTTTTTGTTTTGTTACTCCTGCAATGATTGTTTCACAGATTGTCTCACACTTAACATTTGTTGTCACAAGTGTAGTTGTAGTAAGTTGATGGAAAGGTGCAATATTCAACTTTATGCTTTGGGGAATTTTTCTTTTTTTTCAATTTCTGCACTTGTCTGGGTGATAAACAGTAAGAATACTCTTGTTTGTGAGTTCCATGTCTAAAATGATTCTACCAAAATAAAGCATTCTTACTTTGACCATGTTCTGAAACAAGATTTTTTTCTTGTGAGAACAAAATTAAAATAGAATTACCCATTTTGAATTGAAAGCTTTTTGTATTATAGTTGTTTTAAGTCAGTTTTAGTATGTTTCAAGATTGGTACAGAGCCTTTGGTCCAGAGCCTACCAATTTTCAACCGTTACAGGATTCTTTTAAGGGGAAAAAACACTTCCGGAAAAGTTGGCCTTTGGGGTTTGAAAAAAGTTATTGTTTGCTTTTACTTGTTAGTAGCAAGTAATTGTTGAATGTATTATAATGATTCACTCCACTGTTGTTGTGATGGCTATTATTATTCTGTTTCCTCTTTGAAGTCTTATAAGTATTATCGTAGCTTATTCCATGATCTTCTTAATTTCTCTCTCTTTCTCACTCCCTCTCTCTCTCTTGGGACGTAAGAATAAGAATATTTTTCTATCTGTCTCAAGCAAATCGGATCATATGCAAACTAATGCAATTTATCTAGTGATAAAACATTTTGCTTATTGGGGGGGGGGGGGGGGGGGCGGAAGAGTGTGTGTGTTTTAAGGCAACGTTAGTTCTTGAGAATGTTTGTTGTTCAGAGTACAGATATACTATGTTTTCATTCATTTGTGCTATTCTTGATTTCTAGAAGATGGAAATTGTCATGCCCTTGATTTTGTTTCGTTCGTCTTTTGATTTCACCGTGTTTCACATGGCCCTCTCCCCATGCAGTAAAAGATTGTGTGATAATGGATGAATGTTTTGAAGACCACTGATCAATGCTAGTGTTTGTGGCATCACAAATGATGATGCTGTCGGTGAAATTGTACCGGGGAGAGAGAGAGGGTAAGAGATTGTTTATGTGTTGGTTTGATTGTTCGATAAGAAACCCATGGAGAAGCTGTAAACAATAAAGCACAGCATGGAATTATGTGAAAGATTTCAGTTTCCTGTGGTACAGAGGGGGGTGTGTCGCCCACATGGTGGCTTGTTCAAATAACTGTTTAGTCCATGCATTTCCATGCATCTCTATATACACAGCTTTTCGGGTCATTTGGCTGCTTCCATTGCTTTCCAAACTCCAGACAAACCCCTAAAGCGGTTACAGAAATTGAACGTGTTCACTAAGGTATTTGCTTCACAAGAACCTCCATTCTTCAGAGCAATGGCGGGAGGAGGATTGAGGATTATTATCAAATGCCAAGATTTCAAGGAGAGGAGAGTGAGTGAGCTGTTTTGAACTTGGAGATACAAACTGAGCAGGCATCGCAGGTTATCATGGAATTATGCAGCATGGCTGTGTTTGTAATGATCTTGAAGTATGCCAACTGATACTCATAATTTCTTCCACTATTCATTTATTGTACCTCCAGCAGTCAAGACTGGACACCACTTAAAGGTTTCTGTTGCCATTTTTCAGATCCCAGAATTGGCCTGGTAATGTTTGAAGTCTGTGGGCATCATGAGGGGAAGATGGCAGAGAGAAGTTGAGGTGCAACTGTCTGTGTATTTTTCATCAGATTTGTTTATGCTATTATGTTTACCAGCTTGATAATTTACTTTGCATTTTATAAAGTATTTTGTGATTGAATTCACTTTGATCCTTGACAGAAAGAAAACACTTCAGAAATAAATCACGTTCGAACGTGAATGAGCTGTAGCGTTCACTGCTTTGCATAATTCTAACGTAGGATTGAAGGCTGGATCCAGGTTTTCAAACGCAACGCGAGAAGTCTCAGGATATTGAATGAGGACCTATGGTCACATGTTTGGTCACTCTCGTGTGAAGTCGCCTGCAACAAACTTCTATCATTATGACGGTCATGGCCGTCAACCGTCATCAGTATGGGGCCTTTGTGTAACAGCAGAAACTGTCCCCTTAGCTCTGTGGGGAGTCAATGCGACACTACGCTCAAGAACAGTTCATCAGGTTCCTCCAGTTCTATTGAATGTTTGCCAAAGCCTGCGAGTGTTCTCCTGCACCACCCTGAAATGATGTCAGTCCATTGTTTCTTCTGTCTTCCCCTTCGTCTCGCTTCAACAGTTCCCCGGAGGATTATTTAAGGAAGGCCATTGGATCTTGTCCATGGCCCTACCAACGTAGTGGTGCTTTTCACGGACTCATAGTTTCGTTTTTCATTGCCCCATGTTTGTGTGGTATGGTTGTGTGTGTGTGTGTACGAGCACATTTCATGGAGTTGTTTCCGTCTTTCTATTTCAGGTTTTAATCTGGTCAGTTGCTGTAAATATCTTTGCTGCTCTTGAGAGGATTTCTGGTTTGGATCTCTCGCGCTAATGATGGGTCCCAAGCAAGTGAACTGTTACACAGTGTCTAACTCCGGACCAAGGACGGTTACATCGGCACTGATGGCGATGCCGTGGCTGGCCATCACCTTGGTCATGTTGATGTTTCATCCAGTCGTTCACCAAACTCAGCGAGTTCTTGTTTACTGTCTGCCAAGCCATCGATGTCATCTGCAAATGGAAGATTTGTGATGGTTCCACCTCAGCTGACTGTGCCGACATGATCTTCAAGTGTGTCCGTCATAATGCGTCGGTTATGTTGGCAAATGAGGGAGATAAAAGGCAGTCCTGACGAACTCTTACTGAATTAAGGAACCATTCTCCGACAGCACCCTGTGTGAACACTGCATTTGTCACTTTGGAGTACAGTTACTGGATGAACCGTAATGCTCGCACTCACATAGAAACACAGCATAAAGCATCATCAAGAGAGTGCTGTCAGCAAAAAAAAAAAAAATGGGGGAGGGGGGCACTGGGGAGAACGCAGGCCTCCACAAAGGTAAAACTGCCCTTCTAGTGACATGTTGGATCTTCACTTTGATCCGGATCCACTGTGACCAGATAGAATGGGTTCTTCGTCCTCGGGTCACACCCTGTCTTTCACCCTGTTCATGGAAGCCCACCGAACAGCTTTCGCGTAAATTTGGTAAGCAAGATGCAGGCACAAACCAACGGCTGCGATTGAAATACAGCCATCTGCTGGCGCTTAAAACGCCTGGAACAGTAAAGGAGTAAGTAAGAAGTACTTGTCGATTAGACCGTTATTAGTTATTTTCCTAATACCACTAAATGGAAATCCGTCCAGTAGTTTCTAGTCACCTTAACGGCAGACAGACGAACAGAAGAAGGAGAAGAAACAAAAGACACGATGGAAAACAATACCTTAGAGGTGAGGCCTTCCCAGGTGTTAGAGGTTGCGGTGTCTACAAGGCCCGACGTCCAAGGCTGCGAGATGCAGGGGTTTCGAAAGTAGTGTAAACATGCCGACGATTCTTTCTACAATCAAAACAGCATTACTATTTTTTGGCGCGAGGAGGCGTGTGTGTGTGTGTGTGGGGGGGGGGGGGGGGGGACGGCATAATGGCTGAACACGGATAACATGTCCTGCTTGATCTAGCTGTTACGGATCATGTTTTATCTTGTTTCTATCAAAGATGAAGCGCATTTGGATTGGAATTAGATTCTAGTCTTCTTTTTTCATCTCTGTCTCTGTTGTCTGTAAGTACTGAATATATTTCTGGAGCTACAAAATTCGCCAAATTCAGTTATCTTTCTTGTGATTGGCAATCATCTGCAGAAATGTCTTCTTTTTTTTTCTTTGTCAGTTGCTTGCTTCTCCCCCCCCCCCCCCCCCCCCCCCCCCCCCCCCCTCCCCTTTTTTTTTTCCCGCCTCCCCCCCCCCACCCCACCCCAAATGCATTTTTTTGGCTTTTGTCGACCCAGACTTGAACCCAGGTATTGGCGGGGAAATATACGACATGCAGGTCAAACGATGATGACAGTGATAGCCACAAACAATGTGGCGAGCAGTCTGAAACAACAACACTCTCACTGGGCGCTGCTGGGTCGGGCGCAGTTCAGGTCGTTAAAGAGACACGTGACTTCGGTGAAGCCGTCACGATGTCCCCAACAAAAGCTTTACCCCGGCGTTTAAAAAATATTTTAGAATGATCACTGACGTGTAACGACATTATTGGAATAATTTGCTCCTCAGGTTAACTTTACTTAAAGCAGATCTTTTCTGTTTGAAAGCCAGTACTCCCGTTTTGAGAATTTAAATTATTACACACTCACAATATCGAGAAGTAAAATGAGCAGTAGGCAATATATGACGTGAATGCGAACTAAGTCTTAGAATGTCTAGGGAGTGACAGATCATATAACAAAGAGAAGAGAAAAATGGCCTCCAGTGAATCTTTACTTCTTCAGCTGAGCGAATGTTGGGTTGCTGTGGCGGTTTCCTTAACAAGGAAAGAAGAACTATATAAACTAAAAGCAGAGAAGGGTGTTGAAGAAGTGTGCTACCTTCTGTGCATTATGGGATCCCATCCTTCTTGAAATTCTGTACTGGTTATTTTCTCTTTTCTGCCACTTTCACTGATTGCCTTTTTTTTTTTTTTCCCTTTCTTCGCGTTGTCAACTTTAAAAAAAAAAAAAAATTTTTTTATCTGTCTGTGTTTTATAAAGTCTTTGCCACACAAGGAAATGTCACACGAGGCAGGGAACGGCAAACATAAAAAAAAAAAACAAAGAAACAAGGAGAGTAACTCTTGCTCGATAATAAGACAGTTACACACCCATAACTCCAAATGGATGCTGCTTACGCTGGTGATGTTCCCTTTGTTCTGAGTGCTTTTTCGCTGCATTTGTGCTGGGTGAACTAGAGTCGCAATCAGCATTCTTGTGGGCATTGGGTACATGGGCAAGCTTGGAACATCGTTCTGGAGTGGATGTTCTCTCGTCCGTTTGTGTGCGCTTTTCGTGTTTTGTTTTGTTTTGTGCTAGACGAAAAGGTAACATAAGCAGGTTTGGTTTTAGAGTTGGCTGGATTGTCTCACTATGAGAGCAACAGTTATCCTACTTTTCCTTTATTTTCTTGTCACGCGTCACCGAAATTGCACAGCATGAGTGCTGTGTCTCCTCTGGTGGGTTACTTGAATAATTTGACAGTTACTGCTTTCTGTAGAGTGGTGCTGAGAGCTGCGATATGGAAAATTATATGTGGTTGCGTATGGGGAAGGGGGGGGGGGGGGGGAAGAAGGGGGAGGGGTGGCATGGAAATGTAGATGTGGCAGGAGGCCGGAATAGCTCAGTGGTAGAGTTTCAGACCGTAATCTTGGTGATCCGGGGATTGCGGGTTCGAATCTCGCCGGGCCATTTCGGTACAGGGGGATTTTTCGCTCGGAGTTAACATTGGTTCTGACTCTCTTTCCCAAACAGTCCTTCGAATGAGACTATAAACCGAGGTTCCGTGTGTGAGCGCACGCATAAAATCTTGCGCACACGTAAAATTTGCATCACCAACTTTCGGAAGAGAAGGCCAGTTTGGTCGTTGGTATGGATGACACGTTATACATAGCACGCACCTTCCCGAAGTTGGAGTATGGCTGCCTTAATGGCGGGATAAAAAAAAAACCGGTCATACATACAAAAACTCCGCTCCCTTTGTTGGTAGATGGGATTAATCCTTGCCCGTTAATACAGGCAGTGTCCGCAGGAGTATCAGCCTGCGTACGCAGAAAGGAAAAAAATGTGACAGGGGGGAAAACCACTGGGGGTGTGAACTTGGAAGAGGGTGTATTTTAGCGCATGGGATGACCTGGGGGAAGGACTATGCAATTATTTTACTGCTTCAGTGAAGGACAGGGTCTCACCCTGGCGATTGTTTTGTGCAGATGTGGCCGAGACAGGTTAGCGTGGGAAGGTCTCGGGTTCCGCGGAGCTGTCCTGAACAGCATGCACGTGATGTCCGTGTCATGTCATTTGTCATTCCGGCGTGTGTGTGTGTGTGTGTGTGTGTGTGTGTGTGCATGCATGTGTGCATGCATGTTTGTGTGTTGTGTGACCCATACCGAGTCGCTGAACCTTTCACATATTAGGTCATTATGACCTTTTTCCAAGATCCGATTCTGAGTAAATTGACCTTCAACATTAATCTGGATCATCCATACGACGTCACACCATTTTCAAATGCGATGGCGGATAGGGGGCGTGTCACTGTGAAGAACATAGATCAGATGACAAATAGACCTGCAGATAACACATACCTGACTGTGACATAGACCTGAGGGTAACACATACCTGACTATAACATAGACCTGAGGATAACACATACCTGACTATACCATAGACCTGAGAATAACACATACCTGACTATAACATAGACCTGAGAATAACACATACCTGACTATAACATAGACCTGAGAATAACACAGAAATTGGTTGGCTCAACGTAGATCTAGGGATAACAAAGACTTGAGTAAATATAGATCTGGGCATAACACTGACTTGGACGTAACAGACCCAGGGAGAGGGGTGGGGGGAGGGGGACATAAACGTAAGAGATCATTGACTTACGGAGAACATAGACTTGGGGAGAGGGGTAAAGGGGGCGGGGGGGGGGGGACAGACCTGGGGACAACACAGACCTAACGGACCATAGACGTGTAACATAGACCTGGGAAGGGTGGGGGACATAGGACATAGACGTAAGGGATCATAGACTTGGGGGTGGGGAAAGTGAGGGGGGGGGGGGGGCAACATAGACCTAACGGACCATCCATAGAGCTGGGTGCAACATAGATCTGGGAGTGTGGAGGGGATGGGGGACATAGACGTAGACGTAAGGAATTATAGGGACTTGGGGGAAGAGTGACGAAGGGAGGGAGGGGGGGGGGGGGGGGGGATCAGACCTGGGGACAACCTAATGCAACATAGATCTAGGTCGAACAAAGACCTGGAGAAGCACATACCCGGAGCGGGGGTGCTGAGCGCAGATCGAGGTGAGACATCAGGAGGCGAAGAAGGGTAGAGGGGAGGGTATGACATAGAATGAAGTCCCGGTGCCATCACCCCTCTTAGGAACACTTTTTTTTTCTGCGCCGGTCTTGTATGAATGTCCATTTTTGCTGCTGCTGTTGCAGCTGACGCTGAGTGTGTGCATGAGGTCGGGACACAGGGACAAGCTGAGAACTCTTTCCTCGTGGGGCATTTTTTATGTTAGCACACAAAGTGGATGGGCCCCATGAACAGCTTTAGTTTGGAGTACTGTGCCTTTTAATGTTTATCTAGGGGTGAAAGTTACCTCCTTGTTTGTCTTTCTCTTCATTGATTTCAGTAGTATTAGTAGCAGCATTAGTGGTGGTGGTAGTGGTAGTTTTATTTGTTGTTTTCTTTAGATGTAGCTGCTCGTTGCTGGTGTTGTTGTTGTTGTCGTACCCTGGCTAAAAGACTCCAGGGATCATCCGAACAGCCGAAGCATTTGAACACTACGGCACAAATGCATCAGCTGGGGATGAGAACATTACGTGTGTGACCGTTTTTGATTACCCGCCACATGGGCAGCCACACTCCGACTTCGGGGGATTTGGGAGACTGATAATGTTATGCTAGGAGCTTGTCACGACTGAAGACAATCCCCACATAACTATGCAGAGCATAACAACATTTTGATGTAGCCTTGGTGTTCTGGCCTATGTCAATTGGTTGACACAGCCTTAAGCCAAGGCGTGTTGCTGGTGTTAGAATCGATGGTCGTGGTTATCAAGAGTTGGGGAACGAATTTGCCGACCCGTCTTTTCTATACATAATCTCAGTAGCAACAAAATCGTGATCTAACACGAGATGAATGTTGGCTTTTTGGTTAGTGCAGCGAATTCGCAGCCAGATGTGACATCGAATCACGTTGGTGGCAGACATTAATACCGCCATTTTTGCCATCCATCTGGTGGTGAGGTAGGCTAGTGAAACACAGTTCTCTACACTCCATTTTGTTGGAGTGCTTTACTTGTCACTTAACTGTATCTTGATATGGAATGTCAACGTGACATTAAAAAAAATATTTAAAAAAAAGCCTTGCACGTGTTATTTATAGTTTGTTATTGCTAATATAGTGCTGCTGTTAAAGTAAGCCGATTTGGGAAATGGAATATTCCGATCCGTCTTTTTTCATACCATCAATCCGTATAAAAATAGCGCCAGTGTTTCAGGCTTCCGCTCTGGTTTCTCTTCAAACAAACGAGAAAATCTTTCTTGATACTTGATTTTTGCGGTGTTAAAGGCCTGTATGGCCTGTTCACCGTTCGAAGAAAGAAGTCACTAAAAACTATGTGTGGCATGCGTGGCACAGCCTAGTGGTAACATTCTGGATCATATAGGGACGGTGCATTCCTCCAGTGCGCATCCAGTCTGTTTTTAAACGCACTGACGGATGGGCCGGTTACGACATTGTTCGGAAGACTATTCCAGACTGTGGCGCCACGCTGGGAGAAGTAACCAGCTCGTATGTTCAGCCTGCAGTGTCCCTTGGCCAGCTTAAGACTGTTCCCCGGGTGTGCTTGCCTTGGAAGAGGGGAAGCACTGGTCGATCTGTGTAATAAATCCTATGGATGTATTTGTATACGTCGATCATGTCACCTCTGGTACGGCGATGCTCCAAGCTAGGTAGCTTCAGGCTAGCAAGACGTTCTGGGTAGGTGAGATCCTTCAGGGGACCTATCAGGCGGGTTACTCTCCTTTGGACATCTTCCAGGTCTCTGCAGAGTGTCTTGTGTCTTGGTTGCCAGACTGAGTGGCCATATTCCAAAGCTGGTCTCACTAGGGACTTGTAGAGTGAAACGAAGGTTTCCGGCGTAAGATGGTCAAAAGTTCTCCTTACAACGCCTAGGGTTCTGTTGGCTTTTGCTGTTATGTGTGCCACATGATTCTTGAAGCTCAAGTCTTTGTCCACCAACACACCCAGGTCTTTTCGACGTCACTCTCCTCTAACCAATGAGTGCACTCCACTCCTGGGGGTTTGCGTCCCTTCATGCAGTAGGTGGCTGCTTCCTTTGGATGGCCCAGTCTCAGGACGCTGCACTTCTCTGGATGAAAGCGTAGTTGCCAGTCCGTGGACCACTGCTGTAGCCGGTCTAGATCTTCTTGAAGAGTAGCCCTAGAGTTGCTGTCGTCGCTACGCGTAAAAACCTTAGTGTCATCTGCAATGAGCTCAATATGGCTGTGGACATGGTGAGGCAAGTCGTTGATGTACATGACGAAGAGGATAGGCCCTAAGATGCTGCCTTGAGGGATGCCACTCGTCACCCTTGCTTGTTCTGATCTTACGCCATTTACGATGACCTGCTGTGACCTGTCGGCAAGGTAATCCCTAATCCATTTCGCCTTTTATCGCATCGCTTCGTTTCAATCTTGGCTCCAGATGAAACGAAAAAAAAAAATCTATGTGATCTCTATTCCCATATGCTTTCCAGCGCTAGAGTGTGCGCATATTGTTGTTGGGTTTATTTTTGACATTAGCTGCTAGAATCTACTTGCACAGGCTCAACACAGAAACCATGAAGATTCAAAATTTTATTGCTTAAAAATTGAAGAAATAAAATGGCATGTGGAAAGATGTTTTTGAAAGAATCGATCTAGACGTGGGTGCTCTTCTCTACTATATCTGTTTCTAATGAAATGGAGAAAGACTGAGAGGGAAACTGAGTGAGACATGTAGGGGATCTGGGATGGGGGTGGGGGTGGGGTGGAAGAAGAAGGATCGTGAGTGGAGGAGAGAGTACAGATAATATTTCAATTCAACAGGCGAAGAAACAAGACACAACAGTAACATGTTTCAAATTCATCCACAAAAGCACATGCGCACACACACACACACACACACACACACACACACACAATCTCTCTCTCTCTCTCTCTCTCTCTCTCTCTCTCTCTCTCTCTCTCTCTCTCTCTCTCTCTCTCTCAAGCAAGAGCGACCACGCGCATGAGCGACATTTTGATTACATCATTTTAATAAAGCTTCCAGCAGAATTAGGCTTGCCTGTAATTGAAAACAAGAGGAATGAGTGCGATTTAATTAAGAAACAAGGGGCATCTCATTGCATTTGAAATATTATGTTACGAATCGGGTCCAATATGACATTGATAATCACACACACAAACACAAATCGCCCGGTGAAATTACACACACACACACACACACACACAACCACACACACACACACACACACACACACACACACACACACACTCCTGGGCAGTCATTGGTTTATCCCTGAAGACAAGACTTTCAATCCCATTCTACACACACACACACACACACACACACACACACACACACACACACACCATCCTGAATACAACATTACTATTAGTTCGAAGATAACACTACAGGTAAAAGCCTGAATGCAGCACTATTGTCAACATCTTCAAGATAATAATGTCGACCAAAACAGCCTGAGCACGGTACGATGGCTAACACCTTGAAGACATGATAGCATTGACAAGAGCCTGAAGTAACCACTTCTGAAAACAGCCTGAATCTGACCCCATTAATCCTATTTTGAATACAACACTACGGAGTCCTGAAGGCAGCAGCACAAATCGGCAACAACATTTTAAAGACAGCGCTTTTGATAGCATCTTGAAGAGGGCTTCTTTGATAACATTCTAAAGATGGCGTTCTTGATTTCGCTCTGAATACAACACTGTTGATAACATTCTGAGGACAACACCATTGACAACACCCTAAAGACAGCATTCATGGCAACATCGTGAAGTTAACACTATTGATGGTACCCTGAAGATAGCATTAATGATAGCACTCTGAAGACAACACCATTGATAGTATTCTGAAAACGACACTCTCAATAACATTCTGAAAACAACAACATTGATATTCTGAACACAATGCAATTAGCAACATTCTAAAGGGAACACTACTGATAGCATTATGAGGACAACACTCTTGCTAACGTTCTGAAGATAACACTACTGACAACAATCCGAAAACAAACCATTGATAACATAATGAAGACAA
Organism: Conus ventricosus; assembly: GCA_018398815.1. Classification (NCBI taxonomy): domain Eukaryota; kingdom Metazoa; phylum Mollusca; class Gastropoda; order Neogastropoda; family Conidae; genus Conus; species Conus ventricosus. The sequence goes on from CM031612.1 coordinate 49,793,794, forward strand.
CGCTATTGATAACACCCTGAAGCCAACGCTACTGACAACATTCCGAAAACAACACAATTGATAACACTATGAAAACAACACTATTGATAACATTATGAAAACAATCTTATTGATAACACCCTGAAGACGACGCTATTTATGACATTTTAAAAAGAACACAACTGGTAAATCCTGAAGACAACACTATTTGATAACATTCCTCAGACAACACTATTGATAACACCCGGAAGATAACACTATCCGTACTATTATGAATACGATATTGATGACACCATGAGGACAGCTTCATCCATACCATTATGAAGACAACGCTACTGATAACATCCTGAAGAAAAAAGCACTATTGATAACATCCTGAAGACAATACTGTTGATAACATCCTGAAGACAACACTGTTGATAACATCCTGAAGACAACACTGTTGATAACATCCTGAAGACAATACTATCGATAACACCCTGAAGACAACGCTATTGATAACAACCTGAAGACAACACTTTTGAAAACATCTTGAAGACAACACTGTTGATATCATCCTGAAGGCAACACTGTTGATAACAACCTGAAGAGAACACTGCTTATAATACCCTGAAGAGAACACTGTTGATAACATCCTGAAGACAACACTGTTGATAACATCCTGAAGAGAACACTGCTTATAATACCCTGAAGAGAACACTGTTGATAACATTCTGAAGACAACACTGTTGATAACATCCTGAAGAGAACACTGCTTATAATACCCTGAAGAGAACACTGTTGATAACATCCTGAAGACAACACCATTGATAACACCCTGAATACATAACTATTGATCATATCCTAAAGACAACGCTATTCATAACACGTCGGCGACAACACTATTGATAACATTCAGAAGACAACGCTATTGATAACACCCTGAAGACAACACTATTGATAACATTCTGAAGACAACGCTATTGATAACACCCTGAAGACAACGCTATTGATAACACCCTGAAGATAACGCTATTGATAACACCCTGAAGACAACGCTATTGATAACACCCTGAAGACAACGCTATTGATAACACCCTGAAGACAACGCTATTGATAACATTCTGAAGACAACGCTATTGATAACATTCAGAAGACAACACTGTTGATAACACCCTGAAGATAACACTGTTGATAACACCCTGAAGATAACACTATTGATATTATCCTGAATACAACACTATTAAAAACATCCTGAAGACAACACTATTGATAACACTCTGAATACAACACTGTTGATAACACTCTGAATACAACACTGTTGATAACAACCTAAAGACAACATTATTGATAACAACCTAAAGACAACACTATGGCTAACACCCTGAAGGCAACACTACTGATAACATCCTGAAGACAACACTATTGATAACATCCTGAAGACAACAATATTGATAACACTCTGAAGACAACACTATTTACAGCATCCTGAAGACAACACCATTGATAACACCCTGAAGACAACACTATTGATAACATCCTGAAGACAACAATATTGATAACACTCTGAAGACAACACTATTTACAGCATCCTGAAGACAACACCATTGATAACACCCTGAAGACAACACTACTGATAACATCCTGAAGACAACACTGTTAATAACACCCTGAAGACAACACTATTGATAACATCCTGAAGACAACACTACTGATAACATCCTGAAGACAACACTACTGATAACATCCTGAAGACAACACTGTTAATAACACCCTGAAGACAATACTATTGATAACATCCTGAAGACAACACTGTTAATAACACCCTGAAGACAACACTATTGATAACACCCTGAAGACAACACTACTGATAACATCCTGAAGACAACACCATTGATAACACCCTGAAGACAACACTACTGATAACATCCTGAAGACAACACTACTGATAACATCCTGAAGACAACACTGTTAATAACACCCTGAAGACAACACTATTGATAACATCCTGAAGACAACACTACTGATAACATCCTGAAGACAACACTGTTAATAACACCCTGAAGACAACACTATTGATAACATCCTGAAGACAACACTACTGATAACATCCTGAAGACAACACTACTGATAACATCCTGAAGACAACACTGTTAATAACACCCTGAAGACAACACTATTGATAACATCCTGAAGACAACACTACTGATAACATCCTGAAGACAACACTGTTAATAACACCCTGAAGACAACACTATTGATAACACCCTGAAGACAACACTACTGATAACATCCTGAAGACAACACTACTGATAACATCCTGAAGACAACACTGTTAATAACACCCTGAAGACAACACTATTGATAACATCCTGAAGACAACGCTGTTGATAACACCCTGAAAAACAACACTGTTGATAGCAATCTGAAGATATCGGAGCAGAGATAAAACCTGAAGACAACACTGCTAATAACGTTTTGGAGACAGCACACTGATAACACCTTGAAAGCAACACTGTTGACAACACTTTGAAGACCACATTGTTGATAACATCCAGAAGACAACAGTGCTATGGTAAGGACAACAACCTGGAGGCAGCATCATCAACAACAGTCAGGGGAGAGCACTATTGATAAGACAAAACATTGTTGATGACATCATGAAAACGAGTGTTGACGACATCCTGAAGACACAACAACTTGGTGAAACAGGCGACACTGATGAACACAAATTAACATGTACAATTCATTATTAAGCATTAACTTAAAGCATTGAAACTTAATGAAGACAACAAGACAGCCAACCCCGAATACGGGAGGTTAATGTTTTTATTGCTCCTAAAGATTAATGACGGCTCTCAAAATGATACATCCCAATCAAGGGCGCGCGTGCTCTTGTGCACAAACGCATGTGCGTGTGCGCGCTCGCACGCACATGTTCACATTCACACACACATGCACGCGAACACAAAATGTGCATGTAGGCCTACACACTCACACACACTCAAACACACACACACACACACACACACACACACACACACACACACACACACACACACACACACATAGTTCGAAGACAGCACTATTGGTACTAGCCTGATGCTCGCTGGTACCACACTTGCTCACATACTTAGAAAATTGGAATTGTGGGAGTTTGAATTATTCCTACACCGCTCATTCGGTCTCTTTGTCCACAGCCACACCCGGGCCTGTCATATCGCAATCCCAGCATTGCAGTCCACGGGGAGCCATCAATGTCAAGTCGTTAAAAGGCCACCCACCAAACAAGACCTGCACTGCTGCCGAGTGTCTCTGGTGATGGTGCCTGATCTCTTTAGCTCGCGCGGGGCACCATCAACTAAGCTCTACTGACGACAATAATGTCTATGACGCTGCGGGTCTACAAATAAATAACTCTGATGGGAATTGAACACACGATCTCCCAGCTGGGAGTCCACGACGCTAACCTCATTGCCACGACGGCTGGTCCATGTACCAGATTTGTTTCATACACAGACGGAAGATGGGAGTATTATTTCCTCTGCCTCGAAATGTCCCTTAAATACAAATACCGACTGCTCACAAAGACCACGTTGGTCATCGTGCAAATATCACACACACACACACAACACACACACACACACACACACACACACACACACACACACACACACCGGGATACCATCAAGAAAAACACGGAAGACCTCAAAACTAAAACACTGACCATGGAAATTGTCACAAAAACCGAAGTCCACTGAACATAGTCCGTCATCCTGGCTGTGCCAGCCAGTCATAGGATGACTCCAGCCACTGGACGGCCACTTTCAAGTGATTCACGTCGCCGTGACAGAGAAACGAAACAAAACAACAAAATCAACAAGCCCTGAAATCCCTTATTGTCAATATGACGTGTAAGGCAAGCGATCAGACTAGAGACGGCATTCATACAATGGTCGATTCTGAGAATGAATCGGCCTTTCACGTTCTTGTTATCATCGTCTAGTTCTTCAGCCTTTACAGTCCGGTTGACATCTGCGTTTCACAGAAAATGTCTGCTATCTACCCACTAACCCCCCCCCCCCCCCCCCCCCCACCACACCACCTCCACCACCCTTACATACACACACACACACACACACACACACACACACACACACACACACACCGTACACAAGTCAAATGCCTTCATCAGCTGCCCTTTTCCCCTTATTCCCCCCTCCATACCTCCCACCCACCCACCCCCTACCCACCCCACCCCCACCCCTTTTTCTAAGACCTGAAATAGTCTTTTCATTGGTAAATTTGAACACATAATATTCATCTTCAATATCGTCCAAACTGTTTACGATTTCAGCGGAACGTTTTGCAGAGTCCAGCTTCGTTCTCTCCGCTCCAGTCTCGCGTGATGTTGCAGCCTCATTGCTACTGCTGCAATATCAGACGATTTTCTTTGTCAGCCTCCCTCTCACCGCTACTCCCAGTCTCTTTCCCACTGCTTGCAACGTCACGCGATTCCTGTTTTCCCCAGCCTTGCTCTTGCTGTTCCAATATCGCGCAACATATCCAGCCTCTCGCACCCTGCTAATAATATCACGCGATTCGTTCCCTTTTTCTCTGTTCTTTTTTTAATTTCCCCCAACGTCACTATCGCTGCCGCTTTATCACGTGACTTTCCAGCCTCGCTCCGACTGCTTGCGGCTGAAGACCCGGATCAGGAAGCGGCCCTGACGGCCAGTCATCTGGGATGGGGGTGGTGGAGGTGGTCGATGTTGGAGGACTTGGTCAGACTGCTGCCTTCTTTGCTGGCGTTGCTGGCCGTCTTCACGCCGGCCAGTCGCACCCCCGGGCCTGCCTGACCTGCCTCCCGCGGGTCCGGCCTCCTTCGCAGCCGGAATATCCACCTGCAGACAGTTCCAGCAGGATTAGGACTGGCACCGTCTATATGTACCCTGTTCAGCCAACGTGGGTATTCTGAGGAGTTCAAATAACATGGTAATGATGCTAATGCTGTAGCATCACAATAGTATCCCACCTGTGATTTCTGAGAGGCAAATTAGTGGGGAGAAGGAAGAGGGGGTATGAATGGGGATAGGGGGAGGGGGGGGGGTGAGAACAGCTTTTATTCACCACTTTCGTTTTACACACCTTAAAGTATGTGGCTGGTGAAATTAAAATGTTCAACTGCTTACGTTTAACACACCTTGAAAGTCTACGGGTGATAAAATCAGAATGTTCAACTGATTATGTTTTACACACCTTGGAGATGTATGGATGATAAAATCAAAATGTTCTGCTGCTTAGACTCGTAATGACTATCTTAACTGACATTCGTATTTTCTTTTCTTCTTCCTTTCTATGTAATCTTCTTATTTCTCTGTCTTTGGAATCCCATTGTTTTTCATCCTTCCGAATACAAAGATTTGTCCCTCAGTCTGAGTGTTCGAAATCTATTCTTTCTCTGTCCAAATCAATTTTGTAGTCGGTAGGGTGGCTCGACCTACCAAAATGGATCGGAAAGAGGGAGAGAGAGGCTGAGGGGGGTGGGCGTGGGGAGAGCAGATTTCATCTTAATCTACCAGCTTGACTGTTTCTCTGGAATCTGAAATACATTTTCACAAATAATTCTACCAAACTGCCAGCGAAAGTCAAAGCAGCTAGCCCCTCAACTGTAACTTTGTCAGTTGAAGGGTTTAGCCCTCTTTAACTCGCCCAAAGTGAAATTAAACTAATCCTTAAATAAGTGCCTCGCTTCATGATGTGTGTGTGTGTGTGTGTGTGTGTGTGTGTGTGTGTGTGTGTGTGTGTGTGTGTGTGTGTGTGTGTGAGTGTGTTGAGTAGGAAGGGGTGTTGGTTGAGGGCAGCACAGAAGAGGGGGCAGGGGACAGGTGTGTGGGTAATTTGGGGGGTTGTGTGGGTAGGTTATATACTGACTTCCATAAAAAACGCGAAAAATTGAAAGGCTATTTTTCGGGTGAAAAGGGGTGAATATACAATATTGAACCATTGTGGCAAGTTGTTTGGGTCCAAGACTCACGTGCAGTGAAAAAATTGTGTGAGCAACACATCATTCCCGGCATTGGAGGGTCAACAAAAATGGCAAACTGGTTGCTGCATGTGAGGCACGTGCACACCATGCAGAGCAAAGTTAACCAGCGGCAAGTACGCAGGCATGCATCCTTTATAAAGCCGCGCTACAAGGTTCAGATAACGACTTGCCGTCTGAGCGCTACAGAGATGCCAAGACTACGAGCAGAGGAACGCAATCGTGCCCTAGGCCATCTGGAGGCTGGTGTGGATGCCAGGCAGGTCGCCAACATCTTTAACGTCCACATCTCATCCATCTATCGTCTGCAGCACCGCATGCGAGTCACTGGTACCACTGATGATCGTCCCTGGCCAGGCCGTCCTCGGGTCACCACCCCAAGAGAGGATCGCCATTTTGTTCGAACCCATCTGCGGGACAGGCGGCAAACAGCCGCTAACACTGCTCGACAGGTGCCTGGGAATCTCCAGCAACGAATCAGCCTCAACACTGTGCGGCGGCGTCTTCAGGAGAACGGGCTGGCATGTAGGCGTCCTCACAGAGGTCCGGTATTGACACCAAGACACCGGCAGGACAGGCTGCAGTGGGCACAAGCCCGAATCAACTGGCGCAGGCAGCAGTGGGGACGCATACTGTTCTCAGATGAGAGCCGTTTTTGTATTGACATGGCTGACGGTCGTGTCAGAATATGGCGTCGACCTGGTGAACGCTATGCTGACTCCTGTGTGGTAAAGCGGAACCCCTGGGGAGGCCCGAACGCTATGATATGAGGTGCAATTGGCATTAACCACGCTATAGGACCAGTCATCTTTCAGAACATTGGTCCTGGTTGCGGACAGGGTGTCAATGCACAGCGCTACATCCACCAGGTGCTCAGACCCCATGTCGTTCCTTTTTTTGCGCAACACCCAAACTGGACATTCCAACAGGACAATGCAAGACCACACACAGCCAGGGCCACCCAGCAATTTCTTCAGCATAACAACGTCAATGTGCTGCCCTGGCCAGCCCTCAGTCCCGATTTAAACCCAACAGAACATTTTTGGGATGAACTTGGCAGACGGTTGGACCTCCTGCGTCCACGACCAGCAACAGCGGCTCAACTTCACCAGGCCATCGTCCATGTGTGGGCTGGTGTGCCAAAGGGACGCATCAACCACCTGGTCCACTCAATGAGCCGCAGGTGTCGAGCAGTTGTCCATGCAAATGGTGGCCACACACGGTATTAGGACTTCAAGCTGGTTTG
>CM031612.1:49806043-49821043 GCA_018398815.1 Conus ventricosus
CGAAGGGGGTCATGACCATCGTCATTATCGTCATGATTATCTGTGTCGTCGCTTAAGTCAGCATTGACATCAACGACATGACCATCGTCATCTTCAAGATCAGTAGCAACAGTGGCTACAGCGTCGATGTTGTCATCTTTGTCGCTAACACTGTCATTGTCATGACCGTCATCGGCAGCAGCATCGTCATCGTTATCGTCATCACCACCATTACCATCGTCATCGTTATTATCACCAAAATCAACAAAAGCAGCATCGATTCGTGGTCATCATCATCATCACTATCATCATGGTCATTGTCATCATCATGATCGTCGTTGGCAATAACACTGACATCGTAATCCATCATCATTATCGTCATTGTTGCCATTGTCGTCGTCGTCGTCATCACCATCAAAACAGTTGTCAACATCGTTTCAGATGAAGAAAGAGGCGCTACACTAATAACGCTGTAATGTTCAGGTGAACTCCAAGGAATGGACGAGCTGACAGTAAACAATAAAATAAATCACGAGGAAAAGTAATTGTGATATTACCGATGATGCAACGTGACAGGGTGAAGCAGGTGAAGGAGAACATCTGAGAGCTAGCTTAGCATCACACCAACTGTCCTGGGCAGAGGTGGGGTTAGGATGGCAAAGGGTTCGCGGCCAATAACAGGAATTAGGTGAAGGGGTTACGGTTAAGTCCCATCGCACAACGGTCGTAGGGTCAGTGAACTCAGAGACTCACCCCTTCTAGGATTCAGCATAATCGAAGATGAAGCCCAACCCTCTCCTTCAACCACCTCAACCTTCCCTGAACTAAATCAGGCGCCCATTTACTGCTGGATGCGCACAGAGGGTTTCTCAAGAAGTTGATGATGGATTTTTAAAAAGTATTTAAACGATTCCGCTGAACAACGTGGATAACGAATCACAGAGAAAACACGACGCGTTTCGACCTCGTAGGTCTTCTTCAGACAAGATAAACAACACTCAGAACAACAAAAATGAACGAGCAATCACTTATCTTCGTCAAATTCGGCGCAAAATGGGCGTTGAATCACTTTGCAACTAAGTTTATGATGTTTAAGTTGATGGGCACGTCGTCGTGTAACTTGGGGCCTATCATTCGCCCACTATCATTCCAGACTTTTACCTACGCCCCAGTGACATGACCTGGAGTGTCTCACCTTGTGAGGGGCAGGAAGAAGTAGGCCCCGTAGATCAGCCCGAAGTCGCCCTCCGGAGAGCCGTCGCTGGTGATGTAGCCCTTGGGCTCGGGACGGTCGGTGAAGATGAGGAAGATGGCGGTCATGAAGAGGGCGGAGAAGTCGGTGATGGACAGGGCCACCAGGTAGATGTAGGGCGACTCCTTCAGACCTCGCTCCGTCAGCACCAGCAGGTTGATGATGTTCAGCACGATGCCCAGGCAGCACACCGCTGGAGTCACGTAGAACTCCAGGACGTCCGCCACCTGCCGTCAAAGGGAGGTAATCGATCCATCGATCAGTCAGCCAATGTTGCCAATTGATCCATCGATCAATCAGTCAGTATTCACACACACACACACACACACACACACACACACACACACACACACACACACACACACACACATGGGCGCTCACACATACGCACGCACGCACGCACGCAAACACGCACGCATGCATGCACGCGCGCGCTCGCGCGCGCGCGCACACACACACACACACACACACACACACACACACACACACACGCACACACGCACAGACACACGCACACGCACACACGCGCACACACACACACACACACACACACACACACATAAATACACACACACACACACACACGTGTGTTGTTCAGCCGACTCCAGTTTTCACTATATGTGTTGTTCAGTCATTTCAAATTTTCACGTTCATCCAGCAGTATTTTTCACTACATGTGTTGTAACTCTTTCCCTATTTATCGCTTATGTATGCATTATTCAGCTAGCTTTACTATTTCCTGCCTTTTATTGCATGAGTTGTTCAACCTGCTCTACTTTGCCCAGCTGTTTGTCTCATTTGTCGTCAGGCAGACCAAAGTAGGTAGAAACAGGTAGGGAAATGCGGTGGTAGCTGAACACCTCGTGCACAGAATCCCTCACTTCAGCCAGGCAGACTAGGCCAGGCCAGGCCAAGGCATAGACACAAACACACCGCTCTTGTTTCACGAAGCGCATCTATCACTGGTCGAACTTACGTTTCCTGCACGTTCTTTACGACAAACTCACTGAGCCTGGTTCACAAGCTTCGTTTAAACTCTTTGGAAACGAAGTTTGGAAATGAAACAGGTTCGGTTGTGCTGGTTCATTAGGCCTATTTAATTAAGGAGCCCTTGTTTATTCACGATGCTGCTGTTTTGAATTCTTTCCAGTGAATTATCCTGTACTGATGTTAGGTAGCTAAACTCTGCTGACAATGTCTCGCACAGCGCAGGCCTCCAAGGGTGGTACAGGACTGCTCTAAAGGCAGGTGAAGACGGTGCTTCTCTGGGTCCTCCCCAGCACCTTCGGCTGTTTCTTTTTCTTCTTTGCCTTAACTAGGCTGACCCTGGAGAAAGGTCCAGTGACGGTAAGGAAAGACCCACTGACCACAGGGAAAGTCCTGTTGACAGTGGAAAAGACTACAACTTTGGATTCTCTCTTGAGGGCACATAAGACCGTATGGCGAAAGCTTGGCTGTGTCTGGAGTGGCATCGTCTTCATCTGTCCGTGGGCAGGGGTGGTTGGGTCTGTGGGGTGTGCTCGGCAGCTGGAGGGTGGTGTTTTTCGCGGTGGGCTCTGCAGTCATGAAATACGGGCTGGTACACCCATGGGATGCTACTTTAAGGCTGTTATGAGCTGCATCCTGTAGTCTAATTTCCCTCTGTTCAGGAGCAGTTATGTCCCTTGATATCTTAATGGAGTGTCCTGCGCGTGCCTGTACCCATCGTCAACACAGCGCAGGGCTCCAAGGGTGGTACAGGACTGCTCTAAAGGCAGGTAAAGGGACGGTGCTTCTCTGGGTCCTCCCCAGAACCTTCGGGTGTTTCTTTTTCTTTTCTCCTGTACTGATGTTAGGTAGCTAAACTCTGCTGACAATGTCTCGCTGGCGGGGGTGGGGGGTGGGGTGGGGGTGGAGAGGTGGCGCTTTGGGTGAGGGTTGGCAGAAATTGAATGTGTGTGTGTGTGTGTGTGTGTGTGTGTGTGTGTGTGTGTGTGTGTGTGTGTGTTGTTGTTGTTGTTGTTGTTGTTGTTGTTGTTGCCTTCATTTAACGTCTTTCCACATAAAGTTATATTAGACGAAGAGAAAAGATGTGGAGAGGGGGAGCATGAGGAGGAGGTGGGTGGGTGGGTTATCTTGCAATCATATACGAAAAAAAAAGCATCTTTACAATCTTTACCATGAAAAAAAAAAGAAAAAAAAAAAGAAAAAAGAAAGGTATGGGAAAACCAACTTTAAATAACTATTTTGAATCATAACACAAACTATAACAAATGTCGCATAGGACTGCGTAGTAAACAGTTCGCAAAATCAAACAACAAACTAAAATTCTCAATGATACTGTCAAGAGAACTTTCAGAAATAGCCGGTAAAATAGGTCTCAATCTCTGGCATTCTAGAAGAATGTGTTGGTTTGAAATTTGTTCACCGCACAGACATTTAACATTCTTGCTAAATTTTGTTTTGAAGGCATTAAGCTTTATCCTATAAAGACAAGAAGTATGTGTCTAAATTTGAAAATGTTGCTATAATTCACAGCTATTTTGTTTGTTAAACCAACCGAATTCAGTAAGAGACGGGAGGATTTCTCCTTCCTATGGAGAGATTTTGAAAAATTTGTTCCACGATGCTTGCTCTAGTAAATGTTACCCTTCTGTAACGGATAATGGGATGTTTATTTCTATTGATTCCCTGTCTTGCCTTGCACCTTTTTTGCGGCTCTATCAGCACAATCATTTGAATATAATCCAACACGTGAAGGAACCAACAAAAGGTCATTTTTGGTCCCCTTTAAACTTAAAATGTTAATCATTTTATTGATTTCTATGATAATTTTGGATTTTTTCTTGTAATCAAATGAACGTAAACCATACAGTACGGACTGAGAATCGACGCAGAATAAATTTGAAAATTGTTCAATGGAAGACCAACTGTGTAATTAAGAGCCATAAGTATAGCAACGAGTTCGGCGGTAAATATTGATCGATTTTTACCAATGAAATATGACTTTTCTTTTTTCAAAGCTGGTATAACAAAATCTGAACCACCACGGTGATCATCTAAGAGTGAGCCATCTGTGTATACCTTTATATGATTTGGTATTTTTATTCTCTAGGTAAAGTCGGACTTCACTTTGCATAATATTTGGATTCTCATTCTTCTTCATGTCAGCATGTCAATGTAATTGATATCAAAATGTGGTTTATTCATCTCCCAGTTAGGGTAAGGAGAAACTACTTGCTGTGCATCAATACTCTGTGGATTTATTTCCGACTCTCTAAGTAAATCTGATACATATGAAACAATTGGCTTTAATGAAGATATCTGTCTGGCCAGTTTAGGAAAATTTATTTCTGATTTTATATGTACTTCTGAGACAAAGCTGTCAGGTGTTGAGGTCCTCAGAACGTACTTCGCACATGCAAGATTTCGAAATTCATCCAAAGGCAGTTCTCCAATTTCTTTATAAGTTCCGAGGGTTGATGCATGAAAGGGTACACCAAGAGCAAGCCTGTATCCTTTGCAGTCGATACTTTGAAGTTTCTTAAGTAAATAATTTGGAGCACTAAAAAATATTTCTTGTCCATAGGACAATTTCGATCGAATTAATGTTGTGCCAAGATGTTTCAAAATTTTGCTGTCTTGTCCCCAGTATTGTTTACTTATAACTTTTTAAAAATTTAAACATTTTCTTGCTTTAGTAACAATATGGTTGATATGAGTGTTCCACGTTAGCTTAGTTGTAAGAAACAAACCCCAAAATGTTACCGAATCCTTGTACTGAATTGCTTCGTTTTCAATTTTAAACAAAGGTAGCTCAGCAGGATTACTACCATTATTGAAAAGCATCATATGAGTCTTTTCTGTAGATAATGCAAGACCTTTTTTTTTTTACCATATAATTGTTTATTTTATCAAGTTCCCTTTGATATTGCTTCTTGATATAGTTTAATGCCCTTTTAGATGTATTTCTTTTCATTATAACATTCATCCATATACAGATATCATCTGCATATTGTACTAATACTACATGTTTTGACAAATGTGATGGCAAATCGTTCATCAAGATATTGAATAACAGAAGTGCAATTACGGAACCGTGTGTGTGTGTGTGTGTGTGTGTGTGTGTGTGTGTGTGTGTGTGTGTGTGTGTGTGTGTGTGTGTGTGTGTGTGTGCGACTGTGTGAGTGAGCGAGGGGGAAGGCGAAAGAGAGAGAGAGAGAGAGAGAGAGAGAGAGAGAGAGAGAGAGAGAGAGAGAGAGAGAGAGAGACGGAGTGCGGGGAAGAGGTTAAAAACTGACCTACAATTAACTGCAAAGGTATGATGAGACATGAGATAAAGCAGAATCGAGGAAAAAGATATCCAGATAGCTTAAGGCTTCTCAGAAGAGGGCTAACCAAACGAAAACCAGTTGCATAATCCTACGAATACTGATTATATGAGGCAATCACTTCACCTTTTAAACGGCAAACTGTTTAACAAGAGAGGAGGAGGAGGAGGAAGAGGAGGAGGAGGAGGTGAGAGAGAGAGAGAGAGGAGAGAGAGAGAGAGAGAGAGAGAGAGAGAGAGGACAGGCAGACAGACAGACAGACAGACAGAGACAGACAGACAGACAGACAGACAGACAAACAGACAGAAGGGATGGGAAGGGGCTGACAGGGTTTGGGACAGGAGGGAAAGGGGAAGCAGAGGTGGGGATGAGGAGTGGGGCGAACACGTAGAGCTAAAAAAAATATGAAGGGCAGTTGCGTTACACTGACAGCACAGCAGATCAGGGCATCAATGGGGGTGGTTCCCGGCACGTTGTTTTGACGTGTGGGGGATTTCAACACAATGGGCATTTCATTCACACTCTGTGACCCCACTGCTCCCCATCCGTCTCCCCACCCCCATGAAAGTCACCTGCATTTCACACCTCCCCCTCCATCACACACAGGTGTAGGCAAAGACTTTGTGTCCCACCTCACTACACTTCCCAACCACACCCCTGAAACATGACAGTTTGCCGAATGATTTGTAGTTTGAATTTTTTGTTTCGTCTGTTTGGTTCTTTGGGGTTTTATCTTTTTTTCGATTGGTTGATTGATTTTTTTTCTTCTTAGATTTCGGTTCGAGCAGGAATTATTTTGTGCATTCAAATCACGTATAACCCTCTTCCACACTCGCCCATGCCTCCAACAACCCCCTTTCCTGCTCCCTCTCCCCATGTTATGTCACCTCCCCTCTTCTCCTGCACCTCCATCTCCATCCCGAGTTGTCACTTTCTAGGTCTCTGTCACGGAATCAAGAGGCAGTGACACTGTAAATCCTCATTATTATTATTATTATTATTATTATTATTATTATTATTATCGTTGTTGTTGTTATTCTTGTTGCTGTCGTTGTTGTCATTATTATTACAATTACTGGTTTGATTATGATCATAAGCCTTATCATTACTCGTATTACACAGAGAAACGAGCGACTGGTCCATTCTGTCTCCCGTCCCAATGTGATACGGGGCAGATGACGTCATACTGAGATACATTCATGTAGCCCTTATCATACATGTAGGCTTTTAAGTGGGTAAAATGAATATAATGATTCTTCTTCTTTTTTTTTCTTTTCTTTTTTTTTTTTTTTTTTTTTTTACAAATCAAACAAATATGCTTAAGAATTAAACGAGAAAAAAAAAGGGGGGGGGGGGGGGCTATTAAATGGAAGTCTCCCAACGGCGAATATTAAGGAAGATAACTTTCCGTTCGACGTTGAACCGTTCGTTCTAAGGAACCTTGTCACAGAGGCTAAAGATCCATGTTCCAGTAGTATGTCTGGCTGTACTGGGAGGTCTATCTTCCACACCTATTCCCAGCAGGTCTGAAACGATGGGTCAACCGACACCCACTCTCCTCCCCCCCCCTCCCCCCCCCCCCCCCCCCCCCTTCTGCCTTCCTCAGCTGCCCTGTTTCCCTTATTTTCCTCCTCCATATTCCCCCTTCTCCCTACATCTAACCACCCTCTCTCTCTCTCTCTCTCTCTCTCTCTCTCTCTCTCTCTGTCTCTCTCTCAATAGCTAGTACGCGTACTCGCACGCACACATACACACGTACGCGCGCACGGGCGCGTGCGCACACACACACACACACACACACACACACACACACACACACACACACACACACACACACACACGCACATAAACACTTGCACCATGTACAAACACACACACACACACACACACACACACACACACACACACACACACACACACACACACACAACAAACACACGTGTCCACTCACGTTTCGGGCAGTTTGCATGGAAGGAGATTCGACGGTCAGATTACTGTCCAACACCGAGGCGTTGGATGTGACGTCATCAGGGCTAGGGGTAAGTGACGTCGTCTCCATCAAGAGGCTGGTCGTCAGTGACGTCAGATTCATTTCAGACAGGCTGCGATCCCCTCAAAGTGAACAATGACCTTATGAACCCTTTAGTCTCGTCTGGTTTCCAGCACTTGTTGTCTCTGCCTGGAATGCACTGCACTGAAGCTTTCTCCAAACAAGGAGAGTCTTTGCAAACTGTTGCTTATTATTTTTTTCAAAACCATTCACTGTCCTGTGTGGTATGTTGCCTCTGTGTTGTGCCGAGTTCTGTTCACAGATCTATCAAGGTACAATTCAGACCCCTTTGAGCTGACTGGAATATCACAAATCGTCTGTGCTGATTTCCAACAGTCCTAAGTCGGATTGTCCTCCTTTTCTTTTTCTTTCTTTCTTTTCTTTTCTTTTTTTTTTCTTTTTTTTTTTCTTCTTCTGTTGAATAGATTGTTTATTTCAGATCAAATGTGCGCCCAAGAACACCACCACCGACAACAACAGAAAGTAACGATTTTAATTACGTTACAAATCTCAATTCGTAACGGAGCATTCTCTGATGGGAACACTCTTGACGAATGTTGTGGAAAGAAATCCACCGGAAATAACATGATTTCAGTCCCTTTGCTCACACAGTTACAGGTTAACACCCGTCAACACAATGCCTCTAGTCAATGGAAGTGAGAGTCACAGCCTATTTTTTAACATAATACTGATCAGTCCCTCGACTTCCAGAACTGTCACAGATGTTGAGGGTCCCAGCACACCCAAACTGATTTTCATAAAATGGGTTATGATTGTGTCGCAGCACATCCGGCAGTTCAGCACAAAGCGAGGTGTTCTATGCTCAACGCTGAGCTTAATAAATGATTACAGAAGAAATGGAGAGAGAAAGAAAAGAAGAAGACGAAAGACAGACAGACAGAAAAAAACCCTGACGTTTTACGAACTGTTTGGTAGTTGATTATTATGCAGTGTTCATCACACCGATCATTGTCGTGTGTTTCAAGGGTATCCCGTTTGTTTCCAGGTGTTGGAATATACCTCTTTTATTCTTGATTATGTTATACGAATGATTTAGCTCGCGATCGCATGTAACAGAGGTAAGTGAATAAACTCCAGCATACAACACACAAAAAGAGAGTGTGGCCTTTGTGTCAGTTACACAATGTCACTACCGATCTTAATCCTTAATTATTATCAATCAGGGTCACGTGCCGATGTTATCATGTGGTAATCCCAGCAGGCCGGTGTTGTCAACATGGCGTAGATGGCCTGAAAGAAACCAAGACATATATAAACTAGATGATTAAAAAAAAATCCAATGCTGTCCAATTAATGCCAACATGAATTGTGTCGTTTCGAATTTTCATGCTGCAAGAATTTGTTTTTGCTTGTCGACAGTTTTACTCTCTCTCTCTCTCTCTCTCTCTCTCTCTCTCTCTCTCTCTCTCTCTCTCTCTCTTAAGCCACGTGCATTCTGCCCCCTCACACTGTGTGTGTGTGTGTGTGTGTGTGTGTGTGTTCCTCCCTTCTTCCTTCATATATGTTTACTGTCAGACCAATGCATGCAGGCCAATGCGCACGTCATGTATTTCTATCAACATGTGTACCATTCTTTTTCTTTTCTTTTTTTTATGTGCTGCGTTTGTTTTAACTTCATTAATTGCCCCTCGTTATACTGCTACACGTCACACACATGATTTACTTAGCACGAGCAGATTGGGGGAAATCGGTATGCTTAATCCTTGATTGAATAAGCGTTCTCTTTTCTAATCTGTCTGTCTGTCTGTCTGTCTGTCTGTCTCTCTCTCTCTCTCTCTCTAAACCAGTGCTTGCTATCCCCAACAACAACCACCACCACCCCTCCCCTGTCGGTAGGTCACCCTCTGCCCGTGCTGCATGTTTCCATGTCAGTCTCCCCGTTCTGATCAGTTCAGCTGCACACTGCTCCAGTTTTCTTTGGCTCGCGTCTGGATGTGTGTGGGAGGTGAGGATGTCAGCAAATGCACACACACACGCCCAGCTTTCTTTATGGTGTGTGTGTGTGTGTGTGTGTGTGTGTGTGTGTGTGTGTGTGCGCGCGCGCGCGCGCGCACGTGCATATCAGAAAAAAAAATCGGAACTCGACAAAATCTATTTCTTCGACACCTTTCGGGATGTGAGAGATAAACAATAAAAAAAAAATCTTTGTGATACAAAAATGATCAAAGATAAGACAATAATCAATCGTTCTTAGCTGCTGATTTGACAAGGAGGCGTAACAAAACATATCATCGACAAGTGTAGTTACGTAATGCAAACATGTGGTGATTGCATCATGATTGGAACAGATTCACAGACGGCCTTCTCTATCTTTATAATTTTGTCAAAGTTGACACCTATATCCTGTCCCGTTTTTAAACATTGATGGAAACAAAAAGAAAAGGAAAGGGAGGTAGGGTGGAGAAGAGCGAGAGGAAAAAGAAAAACGCACTTTGATTTCAAGATTCCGTCTGGGAAAGTCGTTTCTGAAGGAGGATGTTCGAAAAACTGCAAGAGACTCTCTATGTTCGAGCTCACGTTCAACAAGAGTGATCCCGCCATATTCATGGGACAGTTGCTGCTGGTAGGCACGCCCGAGGCAATTTTGCCCCATTCGTCAGCTTAAGAGTTTAATCAGAGAGAGAGAGAGAGAGAGAGAAAATGCTAAAACATGGGTGTGAAACGAAGCGCATGTAATGCAGACAGTCGGTATATCGTCATCCTGATGTGCGCTTGAAATCAGGTATTTGACTCTCTAGGTATTTTTTGCGATCGATAAGCGAAGGAAAGGTAACTATATTTGAAACAGAGTGATAGGGGTTATCTTCCCCTGAATTTTAAACGAGCATGTCTATCGCACCAGTTTCACAATTTTACATCAAATACGTAATTGTCGCGGAACCTTTGAGAGGTCTGTAATTTGCACATATATATTCAATTATAAAACAAAGCTTGCTTTTATGTCTTAGCTTTAAGAAATAGGGGAAGATAAACATCCACATCTGCAATGGTAGTTAATTCTGCCTAACTAACAGCATGTGCTTGAGAGCGTGAATGGGGAATAATAAATGCTTTTCAAAATGAACTTTATGCAAACTTATAGTCTCCAAGGGGGAGACAATCTCCAATGGGGGGGAAAACTCACTAACATATATTTCCTGGTCAGATACCGGGATTTCGAAATCTGATTGTTTCTCTTCAGTGACCGTGGAAAATGGCTCCTCTGCCTTTTCGATTTTAAGAAGAATGCTATCCCAGAAAAAGGCTGGTGTGCAATACCGTAGTATGTCTGTTGAGTTTTCAAAAAACCAACCAAAGGTGCCACCTAAGAAGCAAAAGAAAATCATGAAAGAGCAAAGCAAGCTACATTTTCTTGTAAAAAGTAGAAAATATAAAAAGACAACCTCTTAAGACACAAGTGCTGAGGGCCAGTTCTTGGAATGAATCCGCAAGGGACTGAATTATAATAGACCAATAAATTCCAAGGATAAGTAACCGAGCACCATTCCAGCAACTTACAGAGCAGCTTGGTATTGCAATGACTGCAAGAAATATCCAATTATAAACAAAACTTGCTCTTATGTCTTAGATTGAAGAAATATGGGGAGATAAGCATTCATATCTGCAGTGGTAGTTAATTCTGCCTAACTAACAGTATGTGCTTGAGAGGGTGAATGGGGAATAATAAATGCTTCTCAAAATGAGCCTTCAGCAAGCTTATAGTCTCCAAGTTTTGTTTTATAATTGAATATTGACTGGTAGCTTCCTTAAAGGAGAATCAGGTCAAGTCGTCTGACTGACTCGAGGATTTCTTGCCTTTCTGTTCTATCAGAAACAGTGTCCAGTCGTCCAACTAACTCGCGGGTTTCTGTAATTCTTTCTTGTTATAATTCATTGATAGCAGTCCAAAGGTTTCCGGTTTTGGTTCTTTTTTCGTTGTTTTTTTTTTTTTTTTGGTCAGATTGACACGAAGGTTTCTCGCTTAACAGTTCCATGATTAGGCCTAGTTTGTAACTTTCCAGTTTCGTTCTCCAACGGACTCGAGGTGGTTTTTTTTTTTTTTTTTTTTTTTTTTTTAGTTTTTTTAAATTTCATCGTGAACAAGGTGAAGTTTTTCACACTAGACTGTTAAAAGGTGATGCTGAAACGTTCAGCCCCCAACAGGGGTGAAGAGATGATTAACATTGGGACTGAAAGCTTACGGCCGGACATCTCTGTGTGTGTGTGTGTGTGTGTGTGCGTGCGTGCGTGCGTGCGTGCGTGCGTGCGTGCGTGCGTGCGCGCGTGCGTGCGTGCGTGCGTGCGTGTGTGTGTGTGTGTGTGTGTGTGTGTGTGTGTGTGTGTGTGTGTGTGTGCTTCTCTCACCCCCTCCTCTCTCTCTCTCTCTCTCTCTCTCTCTCTCTCTCTCTCTCTCTCTCTCTCTCTTTTCAGAACTAAAAAATAAAAACGGATGAACGTCTACAACGGAAAAAAGGAAATCGTTATTAAATGTACAAATGAAACAATCAATTAACAGGGGGGGAAAACGGAGATTCTTCCAACAGAAACGACCAGAAACGGAGAATTCACAACAGCAACAACAACAAAAATGATGATCTAAAAATATGATTCGATCTACACAGATAATTTTTTTTACCTAGTTAGTAGAAAGAAACAAATACACTCAAAGTTCTGAGTATCTGTGTACAGGAAAAAGAGAACTCCAAGACCTATACCTCGTAGACAAAGACCGATTATAAACAGGCCTACAACTAAGATCAAACACAAAACTGTAGCTCCAAATATCATAGTGTGGCATCATTTTTCAGCTCAATATTTTCCTCCTGCTTCTCATATTAAGAATACGTACGTCCATGTTTAAATATTGAATTACCAGCAACAACAAAATCAAGACATAAACTCCCTTTTACTGTCCGAAGACGTAGCTTGACGCAAAAATAAGCAAACAAAGCGAAAACAATAATGATTTTAAAATAAAAACCAGTCTCACTTACCCCATACTTTGACCCAAAGAGACCGCGCACTGTATCGTCAGAAGTGTGAAAGCCAGGAGGGTTCGTCCCTGTTGTGATAGAGACCGCGCACTGTATCGTCAGAAGAGTGAAAGCCAGTGAGGAGGGTTCGTCCCTGTTGTGATCAGGCCGAGTTCCACAGAACGAAAAATTCGCTCCCCTTCAGAGGGGAAACCCCTTCCAAGACCGCCGTCTAACGTCCTGTGCAGTCAAGCTGCTGAACCAGCGCGCGCTCCATGTGCAACTGATTCAAGTTCATCAGCCAACTCGCCAGCCACGCCTTGCGCTTGACAGTGGAAGGGGGTGTGTTTTCAAAGGACCTCCCACCTTTGAATCCGTGGAATGGGGGGGGTGGGGTGGGGTGGGGTGGGGGGGGGGGAGAACGAAGAACAGAGAGAGGTTCGGGGGTGAAGAGGGGTGTGTGGGTGGGGCGAATGGTGAACAGGCAACGAAGGGGTAGGAGGGAGGAGATTGGGGGGGGGGGGGGAGCAGGGGGGGGGGGTTAAAACTCTATAGTGTCAAACGGCAATGATTTTGCCTGTTGGAATACAAGTTACGTTCCATTTGTTAGTCTTTATTGATCCTTTGTTATGCAGTCCCAGGGGTTGTTGTCACTGGAACAATCGCGCGCCCTGCCGCGTTAGTTCTGCTCCCAGCCCTTTCCTCCCCCTCCTCTTCCTGACCTTATTTGCATGCTTGACTGATGAGGGGTGACCCTGTCAACAGTGAACGAGAGGGGAGAGGGGGGAGGGGGATATAGGAGACGGGAAGGGGGGGGGGGTTGAGGGGGGGGGTGAGGGCTGTCTTGTCGGTGTGGTCTGTATCCGACACCTCCGCCCCGCCGCTAGTCGCGTGCCACTCAGCACAGCAGTAAAACTGGCGTCTGGCTGGCTGGCTGGCTGGCTGCCTTTGATGCGGCAACATTCATGTTTAATGTCCGTATTTACCATCTACCATCACCATCCGCGGCCAAATTACATGATAGGACATACGTATTGCATCCCGTTTGTATGATAATTGTTCGGCTGATTCCATAGTGGGGTGACTACTGGCGAAAATTGAAATAGAAAAACAAAAACAGAACTACAGAGCAGCTGAATGAAGGAACAAACAGATTACAAAACAGATACAACGTGTTTCGACCCGTTGGATCTTCCGCAGGCGGGACAAGCAACACTCAAAACAATGGAAACAAAGGACACACGAACAGTCGCTCATCTCTTCGATCTGGCAACCGTCAAATGACGGAAGATGGCATGGTTTGGCCACGTCATTCGTCACAACACCCTCTCCAAAACCATCCTTCAAGGTACCGTTGATGGAGGGCGCAGACGAGGACGGAAGAGAAAGAGCCGGTCCGACAATAAAAAGGTGTCACGGACAAAAAAAAAAAAAAGATAAACCGAAATCATGGTCAGTCGCCAGCCAGTTCAATCGGACTTAAGCCCGAACTCAAACATCCTGGCGCCGGGCAGACGACTTCATGCGTCGCCTCAGCCAATTAAAGGCTATTTTTAGTTCTTGCGGAGATGGCAGACAGGCTGAGTGGCTGACCAACGTCTCAAAAGGTCTGGCCAGACGGATCGCAACGTCTGGGCCAGACTGATCCAGTTAATTTACAAGACTAGTGTCCACAGTTGAGCCAGACACCGCCAGCTAAAGTAGGAAGGGGGGAGGTATTGTGTGGTGGGGGTAAAATCAAGCTAATTAATCAAATGACCCATTGACCACCACAGAGAGCAAGGCCAGTAGATGTGACTTTGACGAGTTGAATGTCCAATGGAATTAGAGGGAGGTGGCCTCAGTACTAGGCGGGAAAAATTCTGACCAATGGTACTCACCCTTTGACACATAGGATGAGAATAAGAAAGAACCAGAGGGGAGAAGAAAGGGAGAACCAGGGGGAGAACGAAAAACAGACAGAGAGAGAGGAGAGGTTCTGGGAGTAGGCTCTGACGAGAGAAGAGCAGAGAGATGAGAGGAGTGAACAGAACCGAGTTGAAGCATTAGCACTAGATAGAGTCTGCAGAGGAAGGACTAAGGAGAGATGTTGAGAGAGAGAGTTGCTAACTGATGAAGAGAAAAAAAAAGAAAAGAAAAAGAAAAGAAAAGCAACCATGTCCATTTGATAGAGCAGACTAGAAGAGAGAGAGAGAGAGTGCAATGCGTTAATGCAGGAAGAAAGAAAGGAGAACAGATCGATGTCTGGTAGTCACTGTTCAATCTGAACTGGGGTTCGACCTCATACCTGGCAGCGCCACTTTCATCAGCAGTCCAACCTGACCAACGCCAGCGGTCTAACCTGACCAGTGCCAGCAGTCCAACCTGACCAGTGCCGGCGGTCCAACCTGACCAGTGCCAGCAGTTGTGCCGTGACTGGTGTTTGTGAAAGTGACA
>CM031612.1:49826043-49831043 GCA_018398815.1 Conus ventricosus
GTGCTTATCTTCTGCCAGCTGATTTTCTCTCCTGGGACGAAATGTTTCGTTGAATCCTGAGGGATCAAGGGTACGGCGTTCGATTCCCACACGCGACACCTTGGTTGAAAACGATTCTCTCTTCGGAGTATGTATCTGTGTAGACCCAGTCCCATCCGGGTCCTTTGAGTGAGACTTTAAATCGAGGTTCCGTGCGTGAACACGCGCAACAACAACAGCAGCAACAACAACAACAACAACAGCAACAACAACAACTTGCCTGTATCTTAATTCCCATTCCACCTTTCGGAGAAGTGTAGACCATCGTGTGGCCGTTCAGATGGACGATACAACAAAACAACAAACAAACAAACAAAACACGCACGCACTCGTGTTTAAACATCATCCCATGGTAGGTCTGAAAACTATCACATTAAAAACAAAAAAATCTTGCCAGAAGTGAAGCTTTATCCGGGAACGGAGAAAGGAAAGATGGGCATGGCCTCCATCGTCTACTCCTTCTTTTCCCAGCGTTCTTTGCCCAATTCGATCTGATTTAAAACACACACACACACACACACACACACACACACACACACACACACACACACACAAACCCCTCCCACAACTGTTTCTTTCTTCTTTTTTTTTCAATCAACCATTGACCTCGATAGTTGACAAAGTAGTAAAAAGTTCAACCATGACTATTGACATTTTCTTCCTCCTTCTTTTCCTTCTCATACTCTCTCATCCTTACCCCCCCCCCCCCCCTCTCTACTCCTACCTCAACTCCTCCTCTCCTTCTCCCACCCTGTCTTTTTCTTTGTGTCCGCCCCTACGCCCCCCCCCCCCCTTCCTCCTCCCCCCCCCCCCCCCCCCCCCCCCCTCCCCTGTCTTCCTCCCTTCCTTGCATAACCATCAGTCAGCGGCTCTTCCAGCTGCCCACTTTATGAACTTGTGGCAGAAAGTGAGCAACACAGGGCCAGTAATGAGGACCCAATGCAATTTCAGGAGGGGTCCGTGGCCTGTGCGCCTTCTCAATTAGACGCTAGGGGGTGGGAGCCGCCCAACATGCTAATCACGTTGTCCAAGAGAAGAAAGAAAAGAAAAAAAAAAACCCACAACAAAAGCCGTTGAACAACGACACTGGAAACGTCCGAAGTGGGGGAGAGAATACATGCGTGTGCTCTCCCTTTCGACCGGCTCTCCATCTTGTTCTCATAGTCTTGTTCTTGCTCCTCCCTCCCCCCCCCCCCCCCCCCCTCCCACACACACACCCCCCACCTCCACCCCACACACTTTCTCTTTTCAGGCCTCGAAAAAAAAAATAAGGGAAAAAAAGGCAGCCTGTGTCTAGACAGACCTTTGATGTATTTAAAAAAACAAAAAACTTGAAAATGATGAACGAGGCGTTGTTTCTACCGCTAGTGAAAAGAAGGGAAAGTAGGATGGGGTGGGGGGGGGGGGGGGGGGGGGGGGGGGGGGGGGGGGGGGGGGGGGGGGGGGGGGGGGGGGGGGGGGGGGGGGGTAGGAGGGGTGTGACTGGAAGGTGTCAAACGGTATAAATGTTATCTTTCCAAATGATTCTGCATGGAGCAATGTTTCTCCGTGTATTTTGAACTAAATTTCATTTATCGAATGTATTGAAACACTCCGAATTTTAAAATAGCAACAATCACAACAGCCGCTCGTTTTAAAGCTGCGTTGCTCTCTCTCTCTCTCTCTCTCTCTCTCTCTTCTCTCTCTCTCTCTCTCTCTCTCTCTCTCTCTCTCTCTCTCTCCAGGGTTGGTGGAAAAAAGCATGTTTAATTTGCTCATTTCATTACCCTGGTAAAACACAATTTCGTTCGTTTGTTCGTTCTCTCTCTCTCTCTCTCTCTCTCTCTCTCTCTCTCTCTCTCTCTCTCTCTCTCTCTCTCTCTCTCTCTCGCTCTCTCTGTCCCTCTCTCTCTCTCTCCCTCCCTCTTCTTCTTCTTCTTCGTCGTCGTCATCGTCGTGTTCTCAAAAAAAAAGAATCACAAGATACTGCAATATAACAATTTGGTGTTGTCGTAATTTACCAAGGGCAGCAACCTTTTCACAGTTACTTCAAATATAACAAGAGTAAGCTTACGCGATAATTGTCGTCTGCAAGTTTCCACTGAGGGAAGCAAAAATATCTCAACTTTGGTAACAAAAATTCTACAGCTTCTTGAAGGCCATGAGAAAGGTAGAAGTATTACAAAGCTGCTTCAGATTGTTTCCCTATGTATACAAGTTCCTGAAATGTTTTTGATCCACTACTAAACGTACGAAAAGTCAAGGTTCCTATCATCGTGCGTGGAGGCAGAAACAGACCCCTGACTTCGTGCTTGACGATGTCATTGTGTAGAGGAACGGAAGGAAACCACTGTGTTGCAAAAAAATTAATCCGTGAGCTTAGAAAGATGAGTGGGAGTAAGCTTAAAGATGGTGTCAAAAAGACTAAAGATGTGTGGCCACAAAAAGAAGAAAAGAGCAGATGAGAACGAAACTGTACCGAACTTGAACTCGGCAGAGAGTTCCACGTGGAAAGTTGTCTCTTTCAGGGCTTCAAAGCCATTCGGACTTTGATATTTGAGAGGAAAAATATTCAGTTGTTGTTGTTGTTGTTGTTGTCGTACCCTGGCTAAAAGACTCCAGGGATCATCCAAACAGCCGAAGTACTTGAACACTATGGTACAAATGCATCAGCTGGGGATGAGAACATTACGTGTGTGACCGTTTTTGATTACCCCGCCACATGGGCAGCCACACTCCGACTTCGGGGGATTTTAGAGACTGATAATGTTATGCTAGGAGCTTGTCACAACTGAAGACAATCCCCGCATAACTATGCAGAGCATAACAACATTTTGATGTAGCCTTGGTGTTCTAGCCTATGTCAATTAGCCTGACACAGCCTTAAGCCAAGGCAAAAAAAAAAATATTCAGTCAGTCAGTAGTTTATCAACGAAGAGCACTGTCATATTGTGTAGCGCAAAGACAAAAACATGTCTAAAACTGTGTAACAGGCGGAAAGAGGGGAAAAATAAGCACCGAGATACTTCAGAGCGCGTACGTATCTCTGCCAAAATGCCATGTAGGGCTGATGTTATAAGGATGCACTACAAACAGTGGTGGGGACATCAAATCCCTTCATCGCGAAAATGTTCTAAAACGGTGACAGATCACGGTCTTACCATGTTATGCGTCACGATTTACAAGGCGTTGAGAACTGCGAAGAAGAAGTTTTAGTTAGAACGCAAGGCACGTTGAACGGGCAGACACCTCATTCGCTCAATGGTGGTCGCCTGGACAATAGGGGTCATCTGGGCAATGATAGTCATTTACAGTCACTTCAACCAGGCTCACACACGTTTCATTGCCAGCCCCACTTCGTCACATCTCTGAGCAAGCAAAACGAGCCTATCACCAGCTTTAACAAGAAGGTAAGCTAACTCTTCATTTCATTTCGAATGTCATATTTTGTGATCCTGATTGATGCTGACAAGCGCCGACCACTTTCTGGTTTGCGGCAGACCATCTAGTATTCAACTTCTTGTTGACGTTGTTGTGCAGGGGTTTATTGCATGCAAGGGCATAAAGGCGTAGATTATCACTTTTTTGTTGTTGTCCCGCTTAATTGTGGTCCAGCAGACCTCACAGAGGCCTTTCATGGTAGAAATGTCGGAAACTATTTAGAAATACATCACGAGATGCGTCCCTAAACAAATGTAAGTCTAAAACTCGGAGAAAGGAACAAAACACACCATAAATTAGGTAATAATCGTAAGATGTTTATGAGCAAGGATCGTGCATGGCTCCAGCTGTGTTGTTTTGTAGATTTCCGTCTTTTTGGTTGTTTTTCTTTTGTTGTTGTTGTTTGTTGCTTTTTGTAATTCGTTCTAGTTGTTTAAGCCTATTTATTTCTTCGATCCTTTATTCTTTAGTGTGTACGCCAGTGTGATCTAAGAGAATGATACTAGCATATCCTCTCCGCTATTTTGAAACTGTATAATTATGATCTGGTGCAGGGTCGGTGGAACTAACTGGTCGTGCGCTCATACACCACAATAATATGCACGATGTTTTTAGGCCGGCCGAATACGAAGGGCCAATCTGCGTTTCGGCAGTAAAACTTGCCCTGTGCTTCCTTTGTACTTTAGTTCATGCGTTTGTTTTTAAGCCTTTATTTTCGCCATGTACTCACATGTGTACCTGACCTCCACTCTTTGCCGTACTGTCCTCTTTTCTTAATTTCCTCTGTCAGTACTAAAACTATTGATCAACGCTCCTTTGCCTACCAAGCTCCTTTTGTTTGGAATCGGTTTTCAGACCAAACTTCAAACTTTTTATTTTCTGTCTGTCACTAACTGAACGAGGGCGAACAGTTGAGCACACTAAAGGCGGACTTTATAAGAATGGAACGCCAGGAAAGAGAATGAAGTAAAGGATGGAGGAATAGAAGAAGCTCTCCGTTGGAATCTGGCAATGAGGGCAATGCCTGTGTTATGCATCGCCAACCATATGTACAATATATGGACGTAATTACTCGTGCAGTAATATCGCACAGGCTGTCAGGCATACAACACTCCTTTTTTTCTTACACGAGCTTTTTTCCCGAGCTTTGGTTTCAAAATATCCATCTTTTCAAACAAACTGTTTACTGTCCGTTCCATACCTGAAGAAGAAGTTGATTCTGTTACTCGTTGCTCAATTTTTGATTTTAAAAAATCAAAACACAATCAGTCTGTCAACTCTATCTACTTCACTTTGGACATGAGGATTTTCTCCTACTGTCTGACTTCCTTTCTGTTGTGGAGGCCATAGCTGACCGTAACCTCAGTCACCCCGAGCTTCCGATTTTCTTTTTAAATTGTGTAGGCCTACCTCTCTAGCGTCCGATGACCATGACATTCTTCTCGCTTGGGTTCCAAGGCATATTAGCATTCAATGCAATGAGCCGGCTGATACTATGGCCAAGAGTGCCGCAAATAAGAACATTGTCGACTCGATCTGAA
>CM031612.1:49836043-49841043 GCA_018398815.1 Conus ventricosus
ATTATGTCTATGGCAATTGACTCTAAATGTTTCTGTAATCTTTTGGGGAGCTGTTCCATTAATAACGTTATGCATACAAAGGGCTTTATTGAAAAAGAGTCTGTTTGGGAAGGTTAATATTTTGAGTTGTTTGTAATCTTCATCAGTTAGGGAGCTCGATTTTAACAATACTAATTTCAATGCTCGTTTGTACAGACGATGAATTAATTTTAAATTATGTTCACTACAGTTGTCCCAAAGGGTTGATGCATAATCAACTAATGACAAAATATGTGCACAGAAAAAAAGTTTTCGAGAGTGACCATCGAGGAAATTTTTTATCCGAGACAACTGAAATATTTTTTTGGAAAGGCGTTTTGCTAAGAATGTTGTATGTTCAGTCCAAGATAAATCTTTGTCAATAATGACACCTAGTGTTTTGTGTGAACTGACTTCCTCAACTTTATTATTGGATATGAGTAAAGGCTGAAAATTTGATTTCATTTTTTGTCGTTTTTGTCTTGTAGACACGTACATGCACTTTGTTTTAATAGCATTTAAAGACATATGGTTTAGTTGTGTCCATTCAGTAAGTTTATCAATATCTGCTTGAAGCTTAACTGTTAATTCATAGGCATCAGAGTCGTTTTCGTGAAGAGATGTATCATCTGCAAACATTTCGCATTTACATTTAACAAAACAAGGCAAATCGTTTACGTAAATAGTAAACAAAAGAGGTCCTAACACAGAGCCTTGTGGAACACCATATTTGACAGGCATAAATGTTGACAATTTGTCAGCTACAGCTACTAATTGTTTCCGGTCAGATAAAAAAGATGAAATAAGACTTATGAATTCTGGAGTCAGTTTGTAAAGTTCAAGTTTATGGCACAACAAAGAATGGTTGATGACATCAAAAGCTTTTTCAAAGTCTACGAAGAGAATACCTGCAAATTTATTCTCGTTTATGCTGCAAAGAAGACTGTCGATAAGCTGTATGAGGGCTGTGTGGCAAGAATGATGTTTTCGAAAGCCCGACTGACTTTCGTGGAGAAGTTTGTTATCAGCGAAATACGAATACAAAGACTTATGCATATGTTTTTCGATCGGTTTTGCAATGGCTGATAAAATGGATATCGGTCTGTAATTTGATGGGTTTGAAGAATCCCCGGTTTTATACAAAGGAATAACTTTAGCTTCCTTAAATTTTAGAGGAAAGGTTTGTTTATCTATGCATAAATTGTATAAGTATGTCAAAGTATCTGTGATAATAGGACATGACAACTTAAGTATTTTTGTCTCGATACCATCTAAATCACGAGTATTAGATTGGGTTGAAGTAGACAAGGCTTTACTAACATCTAAAACGGTCATGGGTTTCAGACTAAATGGAACACGAATATCCTTAGATTGGATGTATTGTTCTAAATAATTGAGGTCATTTTCACTAGATCTATCATTTAATATGATTCTATCTGCTATGGTTGCAAAATGATTATTTAGTTGATCTGCAGATATGTCTGAGCTCATTTGCTGACTTTTTGACACGTGTTTATTAGTTAATATGTTAATTGCTTTCCAAATTTGCCTGGTATCTTTGGTAGAAGTTAACATTGTTCTAAAGTAAGTACGTTTCGATTTCCGTTTTAATGACGTCACTTTATTTCTTTGTTTTCTGAATTCTTCATTTGTTCCGAAATTACTCAAATGATTTCTTTTATTAATTTCTGTGTCAATTTCTTTAGTTATCCATGGAGGTTTTGGTTCCTGTTTAATCCTTTTCTTTATAAAAGGGGCGTGTTTATTATATACGGAGGTAAAAGTGTCAATCCAAAATTCAGCTGCTTTATTTGTATCTCTGATTTGATAGATGAGGTCAAATTGTGCTTCAGAAAGGTCAGTAAGGAAATCATCTTCTTTAAAGTTTCTAAAGCTCCTGTAGTAAATAACTTTATGACCTACTTTTGGAATTTTTACACGGTTTTGAACCAAGTAAGGCAAATTGGGTTGTGATCACTGCAGCCATAGGGAGGGGAACAAAGTTCGATAATGAATTGTTTTGCATTTGTGTAAATATGATCTATTAGAGTAGCGGAATTTTCAGTTATGCGTGTTGGTCTATCGATTAGTTGTTCTAAGTTATGTGATATATAGTTTTGATACCACTTTGATTTAGTTTTTAACAGATCAATGTTAAAATCTCCTAATATAATTGTCTCATAACTTAGAATGGTTACTTCATCCATTAATGCATTGAATCTGTCCTGCCAATCAGTGGTTTCTGATGGGTTTCTATAGACAAAGCCTATTGCAAGTGGTTGACAATTTTTCATACTTATTTCAATCCAGACAGATTCAATACCATAATTTTAAAAATTAACTAGCCTTTTACATTTTAATGAGGAAGCATGATATATGAGTAAGCCAGTAGATTTTGGTTTATAGGGGTCTAGTCGCATTATTTGGTATCCTGGCATGTCCATTTCTGCATCTGATATATAAGAAGATAATCGGGATTCAGAAAAACAAAATACATGAAAACTGTTTCCATCACTGCGAAGTATAGTTGCAATGTCATCTTTTTGTTTATTGCATTATTGATATTAAGGTACCCTACACGAAGTCCATGTTTGGATGGCCATGTGTCTAAGGTCCTAGGCATGTTGCAGTGTATAGCACTAGGTATGGCTTAAATAGAATGGTGAGAGGGAACACTAAATAAATCGCTGCTTATTTATAAAACAAATATTCACTTTCTAAACCAGTGGCCTAACTATTGAAATTCTAATAATGATATGGAAAAAAAATCATATAAAAAAAAAAATCAGAAGACAAGG
The DNA here is from genome assembly GCA_018398815.1 of Conus ventricosus. Classification (NCBI taxonomy): domain Eukaryota; kingdom Metazoa; phylum Mollusca; class Gastropoda; order Neogastropoda; family Conidae; genus Conus; species Conus ventricosus. The sequence continues at coordinate 49,838,860 of CM031612.1, forward strand.
TGGGAGTAATCAGACAAAGGATCAAATCCAAAGATCCCAAGTATCAAAAAAACCACGAACAACAAAAAGAAAATGATTTGCAAATAGATTACAAATTAATCTGTGTAATTTTCACACAGTACAAGGTGAAAACCTATAGAGTATTTCAAAGACAAAAACAAGGAAAAACAACGGGAACAATATCAAGAAACGTTTGTACGAAGTCAGAATCAATCTGAACCCTCTTATGAGTAGGCAACTGCATCACACACCATGCTCTCTCTCTCTCTCTCTCTCTCTCTCTCTCCCTCCCTCTCTCTCTCTCTCTTCAGCGCCCCCTCCCTCTTCATCCTCCCCCCTCTCTCTCTCCCTCTCTCTCTCTCTCTCACTCCCTCTACTCCCCCCCCCCCCCTCCATGACCTCCCCCCTCTCACCGCCTTCACACACATACGTACACGCGTGTTCATCCACCACGCAAACAACGATGCAACAGGATTGTTCAAACCAGTAAAAGGCATGCCATGAATACAATAATAGGCGCTTGACACTGCTTAATGTAATGCATTAAACATATACATTCACAATGGACGATTATGTTGAATGTTCAACATGTGGGATGTCATCATGTTCAGCCAGTGCAAATAACGGGTCATGTCGTTTGTGGGAAACATGGCTGGGTACTGGACATTGAGTTCAGTTCCCGCTGGGCAGGGAAGACATCCGGGTTCCGATCGTAGTACGGTGACCCTGACTCTATGTCAGGATGTACACGGGGGTTAGGCAGTCTGTGTGGGGGTGGGTTAGGATGAAGCATTGGTTCTGGCTGAAAGCATCGATTCTGATCATTAGGTTGCCTCACCAAAGAAGGGAAATGCTGCATGGACTGTAAAGGGGGTACGGCACGGTTTCTGACCTGGCCATTGTTGCAGCCAGGATCCTGTTGGCGCGGGAAGTCGGAACGGTGTACAGGGGCATAGCTAGAGGCCTGGTTTGGGCCCTCTGTGTTAAAAGGAGATTGATAATGTGAAAAGTAACTACGCTGGCTAACATTACCTATAGGAGTGAAGGGTTATTTGACAAACGGGCATCAGGAGCATTCTCATGGTTAGCTTGTGAGGAATAGTTGGAAGGGTAAGCATACCAGGTATCACGGAAGCTGGGGACAGGCTGGGAGGTATGAGGAATACCGTGAGGAGCGGAGTGAAACTGCTGGTTGGGAGACATGTCAGAAAGGATAGCATCGTTAAATCTGACATTGCCAGCATTGAATCTGAAATGAAAATCCCGTGAATATTTGTTCCCTCCCTGCCGACCGTTTGGCAAATCCGCTCTGTCTGGTGACCTCTGCGCTGTGGCAGTGTGTCTACCAGCCAGTCCAAGACAGTGCTCTTGAATTTAGAGGCCAGCTGAGCTGTACCCTTAAAACTGGGGTGGGTGAAGTCTTTGTACATGGCCAGCTTAGGAGCACCAGAAGCGGCAATAAATGTATCAGTGTTGTCTATGAAAGTAGCTTCAGACTGGAAACAAGCTTCTCTAAGATTTCGGTTTGTGGGGGAAAACAGAATTATTCAAATTGTGTCTGCCCTTTGCTGGAATTAAGGAGCTGAATGCTATTTTTGAAGTAGGAAAAGCTTGATGACACAGGTTAATCAACTGTGTCCATTGTTGAACTGTGACCTGTCCTGACGGGCAGTCATTTATGCCAACATGAACGATTAGGGCTTTGACTTTGTGATTAGCTGGTTGACGGATAAGCCAATGCTCTAAGTCAAGGGTTGAAATTCCTGACACACAGATTTTAAACATATTATATGAGCGTAACGCTAGTCTCTTGGGGTCCAGGTACTGCAAGACAGAATCACCAATTAAGAGCGCAGACACTTGATCATTCACAGATATAGAACTTAAGATATCACGGGGAGAGAGTTTGAGTCTTGTTTTATCGGATTGAGAGTTAACATTGTCGCTTTAGCTTTCTGCTGATGTTGAGAATACATGTCACTGGATGTATTTTCACATAACTCACTACTAGACAAAGGAGCAAAAACATTACTGACAGGAATGGAATAGTCAGTCATAAGATGAGCAGACGAGGAAGCGTCATCACAAACGTCAGGTTTGGCAAGAAGGGCTGCTGAATCAGAGAGTGAGGCACTGGGTGTGTGAATTCAGTGGGTATAGTGCCTTCATTATCAGGATCTGTGA
>CM031612.1:49846043-49861043 GCA_018398815.1 Conus ventricosus
ACACCTACAACCTATACCCAATATAATACAAACATTTTTATATAATTTTACTTTTAATGCAGTATAGTACAGTTTCGATCACAGTACAATTTAAGACCACACAGTGCCAGTTTAGTACAGGAAAGGGCGCCGGAATAGCTCAGTTGGTAGAGCGCCGGACTCGTAATCCTGGGGTTGCGGGTTCGAATTTCGGTACAGGGGGATTTTTCCCTCGGAGTTAACATTGGTTCTGACTCCATTCCCCACACAGTCCTTCGAATGGGACTATAAACCGAGGTTCCGTGTGTGAACGCACGCACAACATCTTGCACACACGTAAAATCCCATCACCAACTTTCGTAAGAGAAGGCCAGTTTGGCCGTTGGTATGGATGACACGTTACACATCGCATACATCTTCCCGAAGATGGAGTATGGCTGCCTTAATGGCGGGATAAAAAAACGGTCATACACACAAAACCTGCGTACGCAGAAAGAAAGAAAGAAAGAAAGAACAGGAAAACACGGCCCAGTACATACAATACAATACTCTGCATGCAGGATTAAACAATCACCGTGCAATATCACATAATCATATGATGGAACACAAGACGGTGAAATACAACACTTAGCTTTGTGGTGCAACACAAAACAATGACAGTACAATATACAGCACCCAACTGAGCCCGTAGCACACTCAACTCTGAGAGGAGCCGGTCGGGGCAGAAAAAAAAATCCCACATGGCTCTGATGGGGATCGAGCCTTCGACCTCCCAGCCGGGGTTTGCGACGCTAACCACTTCGCCACGGCGGCTGGTTCACTGTGCATTGTTTGTCCCTGTCAAGCTTCCCACGTCACGTGCTGTCAACCTTTTGCCTCCCGCGTCACGTCAGGTAGAGAGTGGGCGATATGGTTGTGCTGTTGACCCCAGCCCCCCACCCCACCCCACCCCCACCCCGCTCTGCCGCATGCGATTCATTGTTTACCTAGGTTATCACACCTTCGCCATCAGGTGCATGTTTAAAGCAACTCAACAGAAAAAAGAGGGGCAGGAGGGAGATGAAGGAAGCGTTGGGAGAAAGAGTAGGGGGACGGGGGAAGGGGGAAGGGGGGTAAGGATGTGCAGCAGGAAGGTCGGTAATAGGTATGTGGGCCAATAGGACAATTGCGGTCCTGTCAGGTACCAATCGCAAAAGAGCTTACAGAATTGGACAAATCACGCTGCCTAACGCATATACTTAATCTATATGAATGAAAGAGACAAAAGATCAGACTGTTAAAATGACGTAGTCTTTTAATTCAGCGGCTTTCTCCCGTTTATAATCCGCTTAATGTTCGATACAAACGAGGTAAAAGCTGTCTGTGATGAGCTAGTAATCAGAACAAAAATCTTGTTGGATTACGTACTGCCATTCCTTTGTGTCCGGGCAACCTAAATTGTAAGATCCCCTGACTGCTGCATGTCTTACTCTTTATGTCTAACTAACCGCAACAGTCTGCGGTAAGTGGTTCGTTCACTCGCCTATTCACACGCACACATGTTGGCAGTATTTGGAATAGGCTGGGGGTGTTTGTGGATAAGTGTCTGGGCTTTATGTGATCGTCTGCTTGATGAACTATATTGAAAGGCATCAATATTATGAACAAAGATTTTCATGGAGGTCAACCTCGCCCCTTTTCATCATTACATAAATGCTCTCTGTCTGCCTGTCTGTCTGTCTGTCTGCTTCTCTCTCTCTCTCTCTCTGTCTCTCACTCAGTCTCTCTTTCACACACACACACACACACACACACACATTCCATATTTTGATTCCCTACATTACCTGGGCCTGAATTTGGCCATTGCTTTTAACTTCTTGAATATCGAGTGCGACCCCTTGCTGCCAAATTTGCTCCAGGGGCCAACAGTCTGAGTCGCACTGTTTTATGTTTTATGTTATTTTATTTTACTTTTTAACATGCGCGCTGGTGACCTACTCGTTTTTGAGTGAACCAGTATTTTAGGAAAAAGAAGAAGAAGAAGAAGAAGAAGAAGAAGAAGATAAACACGCCAGGGAGGGTGCAGGTTCCTGACAGCGGAGCCAATGACAATTGATTTCACAGACTTTTTAAGGACGTTTGGGGCGACTTTCGCCCGTTAGAGCTTCATGGGATATAGCCCATAAATGTTGTCGTTGTTTCTTTTTGTCTGCCCCTTCTCTGTTACTCTGTTCTCTTTCTCTCTCTCTACCTATATTTGTTCTTCTCTCTGTCTCACTCTTTTGTTTGTTTGTTTGATTGTTTGTTTATTCCACTCTTATGCTCTGTCGCAATCCCCTTCTTCTTCGCCCTCTCCCAATCTGTCTGTCTGTCTGTCTGTCTGTCTGTCTCTCTCTGTCTCTGTCTCTCTGTCTCTCTTTCTCTCTCTCTCTTATTATGTTTAGTATCATTTTCTCTGGCATGGAATAGAAATGACCATGGAATGCACGTAAATTGTGCATATTTGCTATGTCTTGTATACGTTCTGTAAGTAGTAGACGCATGTGTAGAATATGGACACTAGACAAAAAGACTATAGACACTGGATGGCCCGTGGATTATAAATCTAACTAGGAAGAATGTCAACATCATCACAAGACTGAGAATGTAAAATTCCGACGGCTGTATTTATTTACCAGTCAGTGAATGTTACCATGTTTTAAGTGTAGGAATGGGGGGAAAAATAATGACTGAACGTAATTAGAAAATAGTGCTCTTTTTAACCTCCAGCCCTTCAAGACATCATTCATCGTAATTGTCTAGGTCATGCTATGGATTACAAACGGAAAAGACCGAATTTGAAACTTAATTGTTTGATTTTTTTTCTTTCAGCTCGGTCTCTCTTAGTTATTAATGTTAATATACATCTTGCGCAACGTGATTCGGTGACTTCTGTTAATTTCCTCGCGATTGTTAAAAAAAAAAAAAAAAAAGTTGTCGGTATTCACGTGATGGATTTAGCCTTCAAAGATTTTACTGACTTAGCTTACTACTCTGTCAGCCTCTCAGTCCCTGGAGGTGTCACTCACGTCAGTACCGCTTAACAGACCGTCGGTGACCATTCTTGGAATAGAATGCTGCCGCCCTAAAAGGTAAGTAATGTAACAGGCTCCAGGTTGTCTAGAGAATGAAGCGCTGTTCTCTTGATTTCAGGGGTCCTGGGTTTGAATCACTATTTGGGACAGCCAGGTTGAAGGAGTTTGTGTGTGAGGGGGGGGGGGGGGGGGGGGGAGAGCGCGCGCGCGCGCGTGCTTGCGTGCGTGCGTGCGTGTGTGTGTGTGTGTGTGTGTGTGTGTGTGTGTGTGTGTGTGTGTGTGTGTGTGTGTGTGTGTTTCTCGGTGTGAGCAGAGCGAGAGAGAGAGGCTTTGAACCAAGTTCCAGTGTGTGAATGTAGACATCCATCCTTCCCAAAGGTGCAAGCTGTCTTTGCTGGTGGGATGGGATCGCTCTCTGTCTGTCTGTCTGTCTGTGTCTCTTTCTCTCTGACTCTCTCTCTCTCTCTCTCTCTCAACCTCTCTGTATTCTCTCTCTCTCTCTCTCTCTCTCTCACACACACACACACACACACACACACACACACACACACACACACACATACACGCGCGCGCGTGCGCGACATGGTAAACCACAGTCCATTGTCTGAATGTATGCATCGATCCTTTGCAGAAATATACACCGTCATTGACTGGTGGGATGGGATCACACACACACACACACACACACACACACACACACACACACACACACACACACACACACCGGCACCTGCTGGGATGGTGGGCGTCTCAAGACGCTGTCTTTTAAGACCGGTGACTTACCCACATGGCCATGGGACACCTGTAACTTTTTGTCAGCTGCTTCTGCCGTTGCCCTCAAGGTTCGGGTCCTCCGCTTATCAGAAATTGCGAGCTGTTTCATGAGATCATAGGCTGTTCAGCCTACAAATCCTCTTGGTCCAGCCTCTGCGGCGAAGACTTTAGGTATAGAGGACCGATTACCTCAAGCTGCCAGATGGACTGGCATACTTGTCAGTGTTGTAGATTTGAGCTTGCTCCATTCTGCTTTCACGTGGCACGGTGAGTTCAATCAAAATCAGTTGTTTTGATGAACCTGTGAAGTACAATATCCGGTATCATGCTACTCTTGCTGATGATCTCTAAAAAAAAAATTTTCAGTTCTGGAAGATCTGCTGTGAACACCCAGTCATCCACTGCATCCATTAAACCTTGGTTCCATGTTCTTAATGTCACGGCTGCTGCTCAGGACCATGATTTGTGGTCTCTTGCCGTGTAGAACGTCTATACTGGGCCCTCTAGTGGCGTAATCTTTTCTCTGGAAATGCTAACCGCATGTGCGAACTCTGAGCACTTGATTTTGTCATTGTGTACCTTCTCTGGATTGGCGTTGCTTTGCATGAACTCAGGACATTTTCCACTGTATGCTGGCCCTGGCAGAGCAAACACGTAGGGTCATCTGATTTCTCGCATTTTACCAGGTCTGAATTCGAAGGCGGGAGGTCGTATACAGATCTGAGGATGAAGTTGATCCTAAGAGATGCCATGTGGCATATGCATTCCAGCTGAGACTTCGTTGAAGTACCTTTTCCCATGTAGCCTACTGCTCCTCTTGGACTCGCTAGACTGCCTTCTGGATCCTCTTGGCACCCTGTTACTTCTTCAATTCCAGTATCTCCTGTGTCTCTTTGCTTTCGCTTTCGCCTTCGACCACCACAACCACCGTCTCTTTTTTCTGCCCCATCTTCTGTGCCACCTCAGTGGCACTGCACCCACGCCGCTCATTTCGTCCCCTCGTTCACAGGCAAGACCCGGCCCGGCCCGCTTTGGTTCGGACACCATCAATCCACAGAGAACAATCAGTGTCAAGTCGTCTAGGGACAACCCACCAGAGGAGACACTGCGCTGCTGCCGAGTCACTTCATTGGTATTCTGTTGAGTTATTGGTCGCTGATCTTTGGGTTCCTCCGTGTGGATCTTATCATTTTTGCGGAGCCATTTAAGGACATTGGGACATTTCTTACACAGCTAGTGTACTCCATTGGATACAGGCGAAGATTTGGCTCTGGCTTTCTTAATCACTGTCTTTATCTCATCCAGCATTGGTGGCTTTTCATTTTAACTTTTTCCCTGGTGCTGCAGGCCTCACCACGCCCTGGGTTTCTAGTGGTGTTTCGCTCTCAGAGTTGGGAGTATTTTTCATAAGGTGCCGCTCAAGTGTGTCTTTGTCCACTGTGATTATTCTCACTTCGGCAGTTCCGTTCCTAGCGAACTGGAAGGGATCTCTGAAGAAGCAGTCTTGGGTTTTCGTCTTTATGCTCCTTCTCCTTCTTGCCGATTCTGCTTTGTGCTTTGCTGAGTCACTGTGCTGAGCTTTCAGGTCTTCCCAGAGCGTCTCAAGCGCTTTCTTCTCAGCCTCTGAAACAGGGTTCATTTATTTCTTGAGATTCCTCTTTCTCTTTTAAATGTTACCCAGCTGACGTCTGGATTTTGAGGAGGTGTTTTTAGTTTTGGTTGTTTCACTCCATAGGAGTCTGTATAGATTCCGTATACAATGTCTCCAACTGTGGCTAGTTTGTGCTCCAGTGTGCTCTTTCCCATCAGCGCGTCCAGTTTGTGACCTAGCTTTTTGTCTGATTTCTCCAGGTTTTTTTGTTTGTTTTGTTTTTATGTTCTTCTGTGTGTGTGTGTGTGTGTGTGTGTGTGTGTGTGTGTGTGTGTGTGTGTGTGTGTGTGTGTGTGTGTGTTTTGCTTGCGTGTGGCAAGTTGATTTTCTGGCGCTTGGCATTGATAGTACAAGTTTCTCGTCTGACTGATTATCTTGGATATCCTCGGCACTGTGGTTTGCATCCTGGCCTTGGTTTTCGGACGCCTCTGTGGCACAGCGCGTTGCTGTTAGTTCATTTGAGTCTTCTGACAGCCCTTCGTTCTCTGGATCTTCCATATTTTCTCGAAGTGCACACCAAGGCCGAACGTATATTCCCTTCATAAATCAGTCAACTTCCTGTGTGCAAACAAATGGCAGGCCTGGTGTTCAATGCTTCTCCAGAATCAAAGAAAGTATTGTATCCGTTTTTGCTCACAATTTTGGTTTGCTCTCTCTCTCTCTCACACACGCACGCATATGCATGCACGCGCACACACACACACACACACACACACACACACACACACACACACACACACACACACACACACACATACACACACACACACACATACTCACACACACAAGAACAAGAACAATATTTATTCTTTTTGCCCCTTTTGGGGTATGGAGGAAAGGTGAGTTTAAAGCAATAACAGGAAACACACACACACACACACACATACACACACACACACACACACACACACACACACACACACACACACACACACCACAAAAGACTTGCCGGGATAATTTGAGAAACTGAATGTAAAGAAGGTTAAAACATATGCTTTGTTCGTTTCTTTCACTGATCAAAAAGATCAGGTTCTATGGAGGAGTATAAATTGAAGCTGTGAACGATTATTATCGTCCTGGCTTTAGATTTAGTACCATAACAAGACGTAAGAAGGGCACTGATCATGTAGTAATAAAACCTAAAATGCACTTTTAATTTCCAACCAGAGACTTTGAAATTCTATCGGAAGCTAGGCTTAAAACTCCTCTTTTTTTGTGAGAGTAACAACATTGGCATCAAGTATTCCATTCGTATTATTTGGTAAAAGGAATGGTTTGATAACACTAAATTCATTTCGTAATATCAAAGGTATTACGATTTACAGTTTACACACCTGAGCAGCTGATGAAATGAAAGTACAAATTAAGATAGTGTTTAGCACGAAAGGAACACTAGCGATTGCAAATAAAGCCAGCAAAGAGACAGAGTTGATTCCTACTGACCCGTGGTAAATATTCCTCAAATTGGAAAAAAGAGTATTGAATGCTGACCTTGCAAAACTATAACAATAACAGCAACAACAACAGCAAAATGGGGTGTTGCTAGGTCTTGGCCGCTTTGAAGATAGCTTTTTATGGATTAGTCCTTGACGAGAGCCCGGCACACACACACACACACACACACACACACACACCTGTTACACAACTGATAAAACTAACATAAACGTTCTGCGACCGACCTTTGCTTGTCGTAAACACCTATCTTCTCCTCACCCACTCTCTCTCTCTCTCTCTCTCTCTCTCTCTCTCTCTCTCTCTCTCTCTGGATTATTGATTGCAGATGGCAGGTTTGGCACGATCATGTCCATCATAGTGATAGATAGATTCATACATTACAGATATTTGTAGACTTCTAATGAGTTAGAACCATATATTAAAATAAAAATAATAGATATATTACGGGCACATTGGCTAAATTTAGATTTGGTGTTTCTGACACTGTATGCCATCGTTTAAGATATCCCAACCCTGCCGACGGTGAATTGATATGCCGTTTATGTGGTTCAGCAAGGGAAGATGAAGTTCATTTTTTGTTAAGTTGTCCTGCAATACATAACCTCAGAACAAAATTTATCCAGCCAAAGTATTTTACTGAACTATGGCATTTCAAGGTCATATTACTGTTGTCGTCAAGAAACGAACACTTCCTCTCAAATTTGGCCGTATGCATTTATGAAACACAGAAAAAGACTGCGCGCGGCTGCCTAATATCCCAATTAATGATGTACTTAGATTATTGTCGTGAATTTCTTTACATTTTTTTTTCTAAGTGTACCTTAATTTGTTTTGTTTGATTGTATGTATGCCCCTTCAGAATGGGGCCTTGGCCTTAGATCTGAATAAACATTCGTATTCGTATTCTCTCTCTTTCTCTCTGTCTGTCACTTTGTGTCTGTCTCTGTCTGTCTCTCTCTCTCTCTCTGCTCCCCCTCTCTCTCTTTCTTTCTCTCTCCTTCTCTCTCTTTCCCCCCTCCCTCTTTCCTCCCTACCTCCCTTTCTCTGTCTGTCTGTCTGTCTCTTTGTGTCTGTCTCTGTCTGTCTCGGTCTCTCTCTCTCTCTCTGTCTGTCTTCCACTCTCTCTTCCCTCCACCGCTCTCTCTCTCTCACACACACACACACACACACACACACACACACACACACACACACACACACACACACACACGCGCGCGCGCATTCCGTAATAAATACATTTCTTGTCTTTACTAACGCACATTAAAAGGTTCATAAATTCAATAGTGTCACGAGGCCTCTCACTCAGAATTAACAATCAAAAATGATAATACCAGTAATATTGAAAATGGTGATGTCATGAAGATATTAACTGGGTTGCTGATAGTGTTACAACTACTGCTATTACTACTACTCCTACTACTACTTCTACTACTGCTGCTGCTGCTGCTGCCGCTCCTCCTCCTACTACTGATACTACTACTACAACAACTACTACTACAGCAACAACTACTACTACTACTCTACTACTACTACTACTACTACTACTACTACTACAACCACCACCACCACCACCAATGATGATGACAATGATATTGATGAAAATAGTAGTAATGATAATAGCAATAGTACTAACAAAAATATTTACACACATTAACACTTACACTATAATGAAATTCATACTGTAAAGAAAGACCTAAAAAAAAAGGGGGGGGGGGGTGGAGGGAGGGGAAGGGAGAAGCAAAGAGGAAGTTACTGGCACAGAATTTCCGGAAGGCGGCGGACGGGGTTGGGGGGGGGGGGGGGGGGGGAGCTGTTTACACTGAAAGACCCCCCTACCATTCCTTCCCGCGACGAGGGACTGGGAGAGGGTGAGGGTGGTAGAGTAGTTACAGGTGAGAGGGGGAAACAGAAGAAATGAAAAGGACGTAGGAAAAGGTAGGGGAAGGAAGTTAACGTTAGCAACAAAACACACCAAAAAAAAAAAAAAACAGGTAAAAGGTGGGTGAAACGTGGGGAAGTGCAGGGAAAGGCAGGACGGAGGATGGAGGGAGGGGGGGGGGGGGGGGCGCAGGGATGGAGCCAGGGAAAATCATCCGGGATGTGATCTAGACACAGGGACAATCACGACTACACATTGCATTCGACCTGGATGGAATTCACAGCTTTGACTTGTGGTGGAATGTTTGTCGTTTTTTTTTTTAATGACAGCGTGCCAGCGCTGCATGCTTGTGATTGTCGTTATCGTTGATCTAAAAGATGTGTGTTCTTTGAAGACAGACACACACACATACGCTTGCGAGCGTATGAATACACGCACGCACTCACACATACATACATACACACATACACACGCGCGCGCATGTACGGACGCACGCACACATGCATTCACACACACGCACACATACACATGCACACACACGAGCGCGCGGACACATACACTGAGACACACACACACAAACACACACGCGCGCGCGCGCGCGCATCACGCATGCACACACACACACACAGATCTATGCACATACACGCACGCACGCACGCACGCACCCCCCCCCCCCCCCTTCACACACACACACACACGAGCGCGCGGGCACATACACTGAGACAGGTAAACAAATCAAAACTTTTCTGTCTGTAATAAAGATCTGTTTGGAAATAAATAGATCGGTGGATAGAAATATACAGATGTGTATGTCTAGGCACGCGCGCGTGCACACACACACACACACACACACACACACACACACACACACACACACACACACACACACACACACACCTTCAGACATTCAAACAGAAAAAGGTAAACAGATCGAACCTCCAAGTATTCAGGGGCGCGGGATCTAATGGTTATAGTGTGTGCCCGCGGAGCTGACGATTGTCTGTTCGAACCACTTGGGGGATCAGAATTTTACGGCTCGAAAACTTCCTCTGCTCAGTGGTGAATAGGTACCTGATTCACACCAGGAAGTGCTGGAATGGCAGAAGGAGAGAAATGAGTTCCGCCTCCCATCATGCCGTGTACAGTCACAGCTCACTGTCCGACTCTGGGCGGGGCGACTATCCCCAACCCGGCGGGTCCCCTGGTGGCGGATAGGGGAACGGCCCCCAGATATTAGGGTTAGCTGTGATATAAGTCAGGCTTGCCTGGTCGAATAAGCAGTCCCGGACCAAATGGCGATGTTCCTACCAGGACGGGGCGGGGTAACAGATGGCACTGTTACAGCATATCAAATCCCCTATGTGTCCCATGACGGGTTCATCATGCGAGTAAGAGGCGCATAAAAACCTCTAGCCACGGGGAAGGAAAACCTCGGAGAAACAAACCAGGGTAGGGGATGCTCATCAGCCTTGGTCGGCATGTCGCCTACGAGAGGGAAACTCGGACAAGAAAACCAACGCCGAAGACGGATGTACTTGGCCCCTGGCGCCTAACGACAGTTCAACGCATCTACGTCATGGATGGAAAACCTCATAGATTTTCGATATGGTGCTCCACTAGAGAGGTCCCGCCGGGCTAGTAGAGTGCCTCAAAAGGGCCCACCCCATGCGACTGGTGGTCACCCCTCCCGGTGAGAGGAGCCAGGCATCGGAGGCGGAGGGGAAAATGCTACTGGCCGAAAAACATCTGACCCCGGAGAAACCCCTAGACCACTCAACATTCTCCGTTGGAATGCAGACGGCGTCTACCACAAAAGGATCCCACTTACTGAGAGACTGTATGCAAAAAACATCGATGTGGCCTGTATCCAAGAGACGCACCTGAAACCCAACCACAGGTTCAGAGTCAGAGGTTACCAAATGTTCAAGCTGGACAGAGAAGGAAGATCAAAAGGAGGAGTGCAGATACTCATCAAGAACAGTATTCCAGCCTCGGAATTTACAGTGGACATTAATCAGGAAGCTGAAATCCATGGAATCAAGATCACAGTGGACAAGACTGTCGCCACCATCTTCAAAGTGTACTGCCCACAAGACAAAGAGCTCTCTCTACAGAAAATTGACATACCATCAGAGAACTGCTTAGTAGTATGTGACTTTAACAGCCACTGAACCTGTTGGGGTTACAGTGAGAATGACCGAAGAGGAGACAAGTGGGAGGACTGACAGATTGAGAGCAATCTGCTTCTGCTGAAATGATCCAGAAGACCCCCAACCTTCTTCTCTCGCCGTGGCTCACCACGACCACCCCAGATCTTGCCTTTGCCACTGAAGACCTTTGCCCAAAAAACCAGCAGGAAGGTACAGAACCAGTTGGCAGGCCTCGACCGCAGACCAGTACTAATGGCTATCAATTTGCAGGACACACCAAGGAATGCCAAGTCCTTTCCCAATGGAATTACAAGAAGGCGGGTTGGGAGATGTTCGCGGGCCTCTCTGACGAGTATTGTAAGACCATCAAAGTGGACGATTATAACATCAACATAGCCACGAAAAGCTTCAACCAAACCATCCTGAAAGCAGCCTCAGAGGCAATTCCACGTGGCGCTCGCAAGAACTACAGGCCATATTGGACAGAAGAGCTGCAGGAGCTTGAAGATGAAGTGACAAGAACCAGAGAGGAGGTGGAAAACAACTCAACGCTAGAAAACGACATCACTCTCAAGCCTGCACTGCCAAATACAGAAAGGCCTACATCCAAACTGCATGAACAAACTGGATGGAGAAAACAGAAAAGCTGAACCTTGACAGAGATGGGAACAAACCCTGGAAACTCACCAAAACCATGAGTAATGAAGAGACAAGGTCAGTGCCTGTCCGCTTCAAAAAGACCAGGAGATTGTGACAGGGAGAGAGCAGCAAACTGCTTTATAGACAGCTATGAGCAGATCAGCAACATCTCTGTGACAGAGGACAGAAAACAAAAGTCCATGATGAAATGAAGAATCATCAGGATGAGCAAGAGCAACCTGATTACATGGACAGGCCTTTCAAACCGAAAGAATTGGAAGAAGCTGTAAAATCTTTACAGGACAAACAATCTCCAGGTCCCGACAAAGTCACAAACGAAATGATAAAACACCTTGGCACCAAAGCAAAGACCAAACTCCTTGCTCTCTTCAACAACAGCTGGAAGACGGGGCATGTTCCACAAAGCTGGTGAGAAGCTGACATGGTGCCCATCCACAACAAGGGCAAAGACAGAGTCAGGGCTGACAGCTATCGCCCCATCAGCCTCATCAGCTGCGTGGGCAAGCTCCTAGAGCGTATGATCAACTCGCGTTTGTTTGGCACCTGGAGAAGAACAGCATCATCACTCCAGAGCAGGCAGGCTTCCGCCAACATCATCCCACTGAGGACCAAGTGACCTACATAGCCCAGAAGATCGAGGATGGCTTCCAGGACAAACAGCATACACTGACGGTGTGGATAGACATGGAAATGGCGTAAAGACAAAGTCTGGAAGGATGGCCTCTGGAGAAAACTCCAGAAGAGTGGTGTGACTGGCTGTATGTACCAATGGATCTCGCAGTACATGAACAATAGAAAGGCCCGAGTCCATGCCAACGGACCACACAGTCGGAAGAAGACACTGAGAGAAGGAGTCCTCAAGGAGGTGTCCTCAGCCCTACCCTATTCCCGTCTTTGTCAAGACATCGTCAAAGATGTGCCACGCAATGGCAGGGAGCCATCTATGCAGACGATCTTGTCCTATGGTGCTCGGAAGAATACCTCACAACTGCCAACTACAGGCTGCAGCAGGCACTGTATGTTCTCGAGAGCTGGACAAAACAGTGGCTGGTAACAATTAATGCCAAGAAGACCACTTACAATTGTTTTCAGCCTCTCATTCAAAGAACAGAAGGCCAACCTGAGCATCAATGGACAAACTCTGCTTGCTGAAAACAACCCACGTACCTGGGAGTCATCTTCGACAAACGCCTGACGTGGAAGAAGCAAGCAAGAAAGCAGAATCGAGAGCCAAAGTACGACTGCCCTCGTGAAGAAGCTGGCAGGAACAACCGTCGATGCAGACAACACGACTCTCAGGAGACTGTACACTGTTAGAGTCAGGCCAGTGCTGGAGTATGGCATAACTGCATGGGGAACTACGGCCAAATTAAACTTTGAACGGATCAGCAAGGTTCAGAATCAAGCTACCCGTATCACACAGAACCAATGAAGTCAACGCCAATTTAGGAGCTTGAAACCATCACAGAACTCCAGCCCTTGAGGACCGCAGAGACGCCAAACTCTTGACCCAGGCTGCCAAGTTCAAGAGGCTGCAAGGTCACCCTATGAAAGTCAGACTGTCCCAGCCAACAAAAGGACGGCTGAAGAGAGGGAGCTTCATACACCAGAGCAGGATCCTACGGCAGCATCAAGACCATGACCCCAAAGTGACACCCCGGTGTCTTGCCGTCCCTGCCTGGAGCGAAGGAACCCCTCCCCTCATCCAGTGCAGCATTCCTGGGTTGGCCCCAAAGATTCCCATAGCGGCCCTGAAAGAAAGTCCTCACCCTTGAACACCTCCACACCCAGTTCCCCAAAGAGTTCTGGACTCATGGTCTACACCGACGGCTCTGCAGCAGATGCCATTCGAAACGGAGGGGCAGGAGTCTATGTTCAATATCTAGGAGGCAGAGAAGAAAAGATCTGCCTCGCTACCGGCCTGTACTCCACCAACTACAGAGCCGAAGCAGAAGCCCTGAAAACAGCAGCAGCCCACATCGAGGTCTGCCCGTGCGCCAGCCACAACGTTGTCTTCTTGACCGATGCCCTGTCCATTCTTGCAGGCCCTTCAGTCCAACAGAGATCCAGAACTCAACGATCTGTCCTCCTCTCTCGCCTCCCTCTGCACAAGTCACACAGTCACCCTGCAGTGGATTCCCTCCCACTGCAACGTGCTTGGCAATGAGACTGCTGACTCCCTGGCAAAGGAGGGCACTACGAAGGAGCAGATGGACAGATCTACCAGCTATTTTGAATCCAGGACCATCATTAAAGCCAAGCTGCAGAACAAGTGGAAGCAACGGCATCCACGCCACAACAGAGCAGACCCGTACTACCTGCTGACTCGTCGAGAGCAGGCAGCCATTTTCAGGCTCAGGACATGCCACAACCGCCTGAAATACCACCTTTTTACCAAACTGCGCATCGGCAGCACAGTGCAGTGCCCCTGCAGAACAGGCAGCCAGACAACAGAACATCTGCTGCAGTCCTGCCCGCTCCACCAAGCGCTCCGAAGAAAACATGGCCCGACCCAATCTCAGTGGCCCGGAAGCGAGGACTGGAGGACCTGCGACGTACTGCCACCTTTGTCGGGGAGACGGGGGAATCCATCTAACAAATGATGAACGAGAACAACTGTCCGACTATTTGGCTATGAGACTTTAACCCTTTATTTTTCAAGTATCCGTTTCTCATCTTGTTCGAACGTAATTTAACCAATATCACATGAGATGCAGACAGTGAAACCACGGTGTAAAGAAAGACACGAGGAGCTTCAAGCAAGCGTCTTATATTTAGCAATATCATTATCTTTCAGAATAACAAACATAACAACAATGATGTGAAAATTTGAAGAATGCTATCATTAGTTCACGTTGAATTAACAAACGAAATATTGAAGCACTAGAGGAGCGAACTACGCCAAAGAAACAGCTGGACCATCTAATATGTTAGTCCCGATGTCAAATACTTGTCATACCGTAGATTATTAAAATGTTTTAGGTCGGAGGTTGGAACTTCTGCTGCAGCGTATTGGCAATTATTTTATCTTCAGTTACAAGTTTTGTCAGAGAAAAATATTTGTTTGAAACAGTTTTGACCACATGTATATACAATACTCCGGAAACATGAACAACGTCTCGGTCAGTTCGTGCGTTTAGGTTTTGTGATGCAAATTTGACGACAGATTGGCCTCTTACACACTCACGCGCGCACACACACACACACACACACACACACACACACACACACACACACACACACACACACACAGAGATTCAAATTCAGATTATTTATTCATATAACACGCCAAGGCCCTTAATTAATGAAGGGGGTGTGAACACTCATAGCATAATAAACATAAGCAATAGAGTTATAAAGTACTGAATGAAACACGAATAAATCACACACACACAAAAA
>CM031612.1:49876043-49881043 GCA_018398815.1 Conus ventricosus
ATCATATTCTTTTGACTTCTTCCCCACCCCGTCTTTCCTTCCTCTTCCCCTCCCCCCCCCCCCCCCCCCCCCCCCCCCCCCCCCCGCACGACGCGCACGCACACACATACACACACACACACACACGCACTCACGCGCGCACCCATGCACGCGCGCACACATGCACAAACATACTCACACACACACACTTGAACGCATGCACGCACGCACACTAAATTTCACGTATCCGAATGCGCTGAACCACTCTAAACTTAAAAAAAAGACCCCGGCACAAAGGCCATCAAATCTAAATCTACGTTGTGCTCTCTCTCTCTTCTCTCTCTCTCTCTCTCTCTTCTCTCTCTCTCTCTCTCTTCGTATAAACAAGTATGTTCAGCATGTGGGACTGGTAACGAAAATGAAGTTCGTTTTCAAATCAGATGCACGCTGTTTTCACATTATGTGAAAATAGCATAATCATTGATGTCATTTCCAGTCTAATTGTCGAGAGACGAACACTTAAGATTAAAAAAGTCTTTGAGCTGGCCAAATTTATTGCTAAGGTGTTAATATGTAATCAAATTAACTGTTAAGAAAATGGTACGATGAGAGAGAGAGGAGAGAGGGTGAGGGTGTCATTCGTCGTACTATAAGAGAGAGAGAGAGAGAGAGAGAGAGAGAGAGAGAGTCATTCTTCATGCTATATGACATGAATTAGGGTATGGATATCATCTCCCTGTCATGAAGCTTTGCAAAGTTACAGACAATACACCCTCATTCCATCCTCTGTCTGTCTGTTTGCCTGTCTATCTGTCTGTCTGTCTGTTTGTCTGTCTGTCTGTCTGTCTCTCTCTCTCTCTCTCTCTCTCTCTCTCTCTCTCTCTCTCTCTCTCTCTTTCTTTCTCTCCTTCTCTCTCTCTCACGTGTGTGTGTGTGTGTGTGTGTGTGTGTGTGTGTGTGTGTGTGTGTGTGTGTGTGTCCATACCATCACAGTGGATTATAAGCAGTTTGCTGGATTAACTCGACCCAACGCCAACGGATCAGTGGAAGCATGAATATCTGTCCTGTTTTAATTAAACACAGGTGCTTACGCAGTTTGGATTGATTTAAAGAGGGTCGAGCTTGTTTTCTTCACATTTTTGATTTCCTGGTCCGTGTCGCCGTGTTTTTTTGTACAGGAACAACTCAGTGCCCATGTTGTCCTTCGGACTTTTCCACCCCTCGTCCCCTTCCCACTGCACACCCCCCCCCCTCCCTCCCCTCCCTTTCCACACACACCCATGTCTTTTCCCCCTGTCTCCATCTTACTCTTCCCTCTGCCTCTTCTCTCACCACCAACTATCCTTCAGCCTTCGGTCCCACCACCACATCCCCCGTCCACCCCCTTCCTTTCTTCTGCTGTCTTCCAAAGTTCCGGCCGCTACTGAATCAGTCGCATTTCTTTTCGCCTTTCCCGACGGCGGACACGCTAAACTCCAAGGAAGAGAAAACACATTGAGTTTAAATTAATGCGCTGCTGTCCCATCTCGTATTGCCGCCGGGATCTCCCCATCCCCTCCCTTCCTCTTCCTCCCCTTCGGCTCCGGTGGGTCTGGAACGTCAGGTCAGAGATCAGTGCGCCGCCCTTTAGCCCACTGAGGGGAAATCGGAGCGTGTGGCGGAAGCTTTAATGTGGGGTGTCTGGCGACCTTGATGGACGCCTGAGTGTGAAGCAGGCTTTAAAAAAAAAAAAAAAAAAGCCCTCTAAAAGACTTATATTGTTGGCTGATCGTCGCAAATTGTTGTTATGTGACTCTGTGTGTGTGTGTGTGTGTGTGTGTGTGTGTGTGTGTGTGTGTGTGTGTGTGTGTTCTTCTCCATATTTCAACCGTTTTCTCTTAGCTGGCATGAAATAAATGAGAGAGAGAGAGAGAGAGGAGGGGTGGGCGGGAGGAGGGGGGGTAGCAGAAAGGGAAAGAGAAGAAAGAACATGGTCATCCTCTAATGGATAACAGTGCAAACGGAGGAGGGGGGGGGGGGGGGCAGAAAGGGAAAGAGAAGAAAGAACATGGTCATCCTCTAATGGATAACAGTGCAAACGGAGGAGGGTGGGGGGGGGGGGGGGGCAGAAAGGGAAAGAGAAGAAAGAACATGGTCATCCTCTAATGGATAACAGTGCAAACGGAGGTAATTCGTGGACGTTAGCGCGGACGCACCTGTGCGCTTGTGACTCTATGTGTGCGTGCGTGCGATTGTGTGTGTGTGTGATCAGAAAGCGAAGGGAGAGAGAGAGGAGAGAGTTGGGGGAGAAACGAGACTCCCCTGATATTAATGTATCAAATTTTAATGGGCTAAAATGTCCCCTTTTCGTCAGTCTTTGAATAATGCCTTCCGCCATCCTCCCCATCCCTGCCCCTCCCTTCCACCTCTGAAGGCATAGCACGCGTGTTGTGGAGATCAGCACAGCCAGCTCTAAATGGATGGAAGACCTTGGATCAGGAATGATGACATCATTCTGCGAAAAGAAAAACCCAATATCAAGATGAATGTCATCCGGTGCAACAACTGACACACACGAAGAAACCAAATACCGGTTATATGGCAGATTGCAATGTCCAGTGAAAGCTGTCGACATCCTATTGAGGTGTGTGTGGGTGGGGGTGGGGGTGGGGGTGGGGGAGATTTCAGGGCAAAAACTGGAGTAGACAGCACTGGTTATGAAGAGGTGTTGAGAACATGTGGACTTTGTGAGAGTGATAAGAATGGAGAATTCTTTGCAGACATCTGTGTCACGAATGGCTTGGTCGCAAGAGAAACCACCTTCCCCCACAGACAAGGCTACAGACGAGGCTGTAGACAAGAATACAGACTACCAGATGGACCACATCTGTATGAATGTAAAATTCGGGAGGTAACTGCAAGATGTAAGAGTAAAGAAAGAAAGGAGCAGCTGTAGCTTTAGATTATCACAAACCGATTGCCACATTCAAATTGCAGCAGAAGAAAACCTGAACAAATTTCAGCTTCAGCCTACGAATGGATGCACCGAGCAAGGAGGAATACAGTCTCACCAACAAGCTTGAAGAGTTGCAAGTGTTGTGGGAGGAAGAAATTGGCCACGGGAAGCGGTGGTAGGAAACTAAACACTGGCAACATCACTCACCTCAGGAGGTAGTTCGTCTCACAAACACCACCAGAAGCCGTGGTTAACGGCGGAAACACAGTCTGAGATGCTGGAGGGACAAGAAAAGAAAGCAACAGGAAAGAACAGCCAAGGTAAGAGCAGCAGGGAACACGATATAGTCCACAGAGAAATGAAGAGAAACACCAAAGCAGACAGACACAATTACACCAGCAGTATAACACGGAAAAAGCAGAAGAAACAGGAGAAAATGGGACTGTGAAGAAACTGTACGACACCATCAAAAAATTAGTAGGTGTGTATCGCTATCCACAAACGACTTGTCAGAGACAAGGAAAGGGAGGTCATTACGGGAAGGAAAGAATAGATGAGGAAATGAGCCGAACATTTTGTAGAGCTTCTGAATCACATCCAAAACCATGGAATCTTTCTAAAATTTAATCTGCTAAGACACCCCATAGACTATCGCAAACTCACCCTGTAAGAAGACAGAAAAACATTACTATAGCTGAAGAATTGAGGAGGAAAAAAAGAAGACCAAGCCATATTCCAGACGAAGAGCTGAAAACAGAAAAGTACGCCACTGTAGAAATATTGTCTACCTGTTTGAGTAGATCTAGAAAGACGTACTCATCAGATTGAAAAGGGTATCTGATAAAGCTCCACTAGATAAGGGGCCTCAGCTGTGTGCCAAGTCCAAAAGAACCACACCGCTGTTATGAACAAGGAATGTGCAAAACAGAATCATCCTTTAAAGAATAAAGAAAGACTGTTGGCCCACAGCTACGAGATGAGTAGGTAAGTTTCCTTCAAGACAGATTTTGAACAGATCAGACCAGACTGTCACGCGTCTTAGTGGAGGAATCGTTAAAATGGTTTCTCCCCTCTAAGTCCCAGTCGAACCGGTAAACCTGATGGAGGAATAACCAATGGAGGGCAGTTCAGTAACAGTTTCCAGTTGGAGACCATAACCGACAAGTTTGATCGCTGGCCCTCTTTTCTTTTTCACTTGGTCATGGGTTGGATCACACAGACCACAAAGGCCTGGCGGAAAAACAAACAAACGTAATCTACTGGATTCGCTGGACCCTTCTGGATGAGCTGACACTGCTTTCCCTCCAATAGATGAAAGAAAGGACTTTGGAGCTAGCAGCCTCCTCAGCGCAAGTCGGCCTTAACATCCACAAAAGAAATCCAAGGGCCTGAAAATAAACTCAGTCAGCACTAACCCAGTTACACTGGATAGGAGTCATTTGAGGTGGGGGTCGCTTGAGGTGGGTGGAA
Source organism: Conus ventricosus (assembly GCA_018398815.1). Lineage (NCBI taxonomy): Eukaryota > Metazoa > Mollusca > Gastropoda > Neogastropoda > Conidae > Conus > Conus ventricosus. Next base: position 49,880,428 of record CM031612.1, read on the forward strand.
CATTCACATAGCTGGGTGGTGTCGTCGACAAGCAGATGGCACAGGTGTGGATGTTAGAAGAAGAATCGGCAAGGCAAGGGCGGCATTCATGTACTCTGCAAACATCTGGAACTCAAGACAAGTAACTCTCCGCACAAAGATAAGACGGTTAATTTCAGCTCGAAGACAGTCTTACAGTATGGATCAGAGACACGAAGAACAAAGAAGAAAACCATGAAGAGAATCCAGGACATTCATCATCATCTGCCTCAAAAAAAAACTTCAGCGTCCGCTGGCCCATTCACCAACAATGTCGATGTCTGGCCGAGAACACACTGACTGCCAGCAGAGAACAAAATCAAGACAAAAAGATGGAGGCAGATTGGACACACCCTCCAGAATCCCATGTCAAACATCACCAGACAAGCCGTGAAGTGGAACCTGCAAAACAAGCGAAAGCAGGCAAATACACCTGACGTGGCAACCTTGAAGCAGACTAAAACAAAAGTGGGAATATACCTGGAGACACCTGGAAAGGACATAGGGATCTGGTGTACTGGTGCTGACGACCTGTGTGCTCTGGAACAGACGACAGGAAATGATGGTGGGTGAAATTGATATATTGATTCTTGTTAAC
>CM031612.1:49886043-49945715 GCA_018398815.1 Conus ventricosus
CATCCCAGAGAGGGAGGGAGAGAGAGAGAGAAAGAGAGAGAGAGAGAGAGAGAGAGAGAGAGAGAAAAGAGAAGAGAGAGAGAGAGAGAGAGAGAGAGAGAGAGGAGAGAGAGAGAGACAGACAGACAGACAGACAGACAGACAGAGTGCGAGCAATAATTCAAAATTTTCTCCGAATTTCAGTCCTGCCAATTGATGTCCTGATCGGAACCAAGACTGAAAACTTTCAGTCTGGCGAGCACGCTCTCTACAAACACAAACACAAAAACAGGAAAACAAAAGTCTGGCCCCCAAAGAGGCTATTATGCACCAATGATGGGGTTCCTGTGCACGCAGACTCCACGCTCTCCTGACAGCAGCTGGCCGGGTCCAACCGACCCGTTCCCTTTTGTCCAGAGACCACGTCACTTCCTTCCCGGCCTTTCCTCTTTATACTGGCGTGGAAAGCGTTTTGTGTATGACCTTTGCTTCACCTCAAGACTCGGGAACTCCTCCCTCCCGCGTGCACCTGCGTCGTCTGCAAAGGCGTGGAGTGCGGGGTCACCTCCACGACTTCAAGCAGGCGTAAAGGGTATTTTCAGCTTTGCGGGATTTCTGGAAGGATTAGCTCGTTAGGGTTTCAGCAGAATGCATTTCCTGTTGTAAAACCCATATCGTTGCTTTCTGTAAAGAACGTGACCAGGGCGCTGGTGTGTGTGCGTGTGTGTGTGTGTGTGTGTGTCCTTTGAAATTTTCCGTTCCGGTGCCTGGCTCGCACGTTTGCCCATGCTCTCTTGCAAGTAATCGGCCCATCCATTGAAGCAAAATCCATACCCACGCTAAACAAAGAGAGAACAGTACTGAGCTTGAAATGACAGTGGATGTGGGAGCATTGAGTCGGGAACTGTCAGTCTGTATATCTGCGTGCCAAAATAAATTATACTTTGATTTCTAATCCATTAAGGCAGGTTTTAGCTTTTTTCTATTTAAAGATATTTCTTCTTTTTTTTTACGTTTTCTTCCATTTTTTCTGTTTTTGGTCCCAACAGTTCGTTCTGACGCTCAAGCTCAACTCACCTTCACAGCATTGTTCATGTGTTATGATCATTCACGTATTGATATTTGTTGATTAATGAGTGTTTGTGAGTGCTTCATTTCATGAAACTGAATATCAAGTGTATTGATATAATCGGTGTCAAACTTGTCAAAGAACTTTCTCTCAATCAGTTAATTCGAATGAACAAACAGAATAGCACGTCGAGCGCAAATTTCCACAAAGGTTGAATAGCTACTGAATCCCCTATTTGAAATGGATCGGCTGTACAGATCCACACCACTGTATAATGGATTCATCTTTGGGCAACATTCCATCTTTCCGCCGAGTTTTCTTTAAATCGGTTCCTCAGATTTTGCATGATTTTGCTGACAGACAGACAGACAGACAGACTGATGCATGCAAAAAACGTAACCTCCTTGGCGGAAGAAATCTTTTTGTTTGATCTGTCTGCCAGTCGGACCAGTAATCCTTTATGCTCTGTTTCTTCTTTCTCTTCCGCCTGCAGTCAGCTCACCTTTGACCTTGTCTGAAAAGGTTCAGTGTTATATAGCCATGAGTTCACTCTTTGAATAATCTCACAGCCGAGTGGTGTATGACGCTAAGTTTGCGTCGTGGTCCTATGTTTTGGTCTGCTCTGTTGTTTGTTTGTTTGTTTTTATTTAGTAAGCTTTGGATGTTCTTATATACGTAATTTTCCCACAACTTTGGATGTTCTTATATACGTAATTTTCCCACAACTTTGGATGTTCTTATATACATAATTTTGCCACAACTTTGGATGTTCTTATTTACGTATTTCCCCCCAACTTTGGATGTTCTTATTTACGTATTTTCCCCCTAGGTTTTGTATTTTCTTATTTCTACGGTTTATTGTTTCTGGTTCTAGCATGCTTAAACTTCTAATTTGGGCACTACAGTCGGCGGGGGAAAAAACAAACAAGAGAGACAGGCAGACAGAAGAGGGGGGGGGGGGGGGGGAGAGACATTCATAAAAGGAAAAACTTAGGGAGTGGGGGTTGCAGGAGAAGTCCTATCCGTCGCATGTTATTATGCCGCATATTTAGCCAGCCAAAGATTTCCTGTTCCGGTTTACAGCGAATCCAAATACCGGAAAAGCGAGAGCGGAAGGCAGAGCCAGAACAAGGCCCGTGTGAAAATGAAAATGCAGTCAGCCGTCATGAGGACGCAAAACAAAATAGAAAATTAACTCAGCAGTTTTGTTGGTGGCCAAGCTTCGACTCCGACTCCTGCTCCATGAATCAATGGAGCTGTCTGGAGTCTTGAATCGTCGTGCCTTCAATAGAGTCCGTTGATTGACAAGTAGGGCAGAAAGGAGGGGCACACGGGAAAGGCGGCCTTTTCACCTCCCTTGTGGGCGAGTGAGGTAATTATGAAACAAAGACAGCTTGCGCAGGAAAATGCGGGTGCGGCCGTCGCCCAGCGTTGCAGTCGATTTTCTGCTGTTGTGCTCCGTCCTTCGGTAGGCCTAGCTCACAACACGAGAAGAAGCTGAGGAGGAGGCTGTGGTGATTGAAAAGGCGGATGGGGAGAGGATGTGTGAAATAAAAGGTTTAAGATGGGGGGAGGGGGGGGGATGTTATGGTGGGTGCGGAAACGGTCGCTGTGAGACTTTAGGATTTTGAGTAATAAGGATTCCACTTCGAACATCATCATTCAAGAAATAGCATTGTTTATAGTACTGACAAGGATTCCGGAGGAGGGGGGGGGGGGGAAGGGAGAGGGGGGGGGGGCAGAAAGAAGCAGATGTGATTACAAGTCAAAGACGTCATGGATCTGTATTCTGATCTCTGAGTTGTGATAGGGTAGACCGATTATGACTTTAAACAATACATTAGTAAAAATTTATGACTTTAAACAATACATTAATAATTTTTACTAATGTATAATCGGTCTATCCTATCACAACTCAGAGATCAGAATACAGATCCATGACGTCTTTGACTTGTAATCACATCTGCTTCTTTCTGCCCCTCTAAAATATTTCTTTGTTGGTCGCCATCACCCATCTCCATCCCCCTTTTCATTATTTATCTATTTATTATATAGATAAATAATGAAAATGGGGGATGGAGATGGGTGATGGCGACCTACAAAAAATATTTGAGCGATATTCATAGAAAGTGTGGGAGCATCTTTTCCTTTAGATAGATTTTACATCACTTGCTGCTGTTTCAGTATTATGGAGTAGTTAGATGTTGCATGTAGTTCAGGTATGACTTAAGCCGTTTTTGATAGAACGGGCTGTCCAGTTAGTTGATCCCAATGATCCTTTTTTGTCTTTATTCCTTATTGTGCGATCTTTTAGTTTGCGATCCAAAATCGTTAAAAAAGAAAAATGAAGGAAAGAAAACAGTCAGCATTGGCAAAACCGAGAAGTGCTCCGCATGCAGCCGGAACTATTCAAGTCAGCGCTCGGGGGCACGAGTGAGTCGAATAATAAGTAATGAACTCATTCGGATTAAAGAAAAGCCCCCGGCTTCTCTGAGAAAAATCCAGAGTTAAGAAAAGTTTACCCTGTACGTAAATTAGTACAGTGCCATAGGTTTAACATCCATCATTCATCCCCGGCGACTGAGGGATTCAAATCAGAAATCCCGTCAAGGGCAGCGAAGACAAAATCAGCTCGCCGTAGACCGGAGCCAGTATAGAAGGATTCGAGCATCTCCATGAAACACTAGATCAGGCTCGTGTGTGTGTGATAAATTCCATCCTTCCGTATGCATGCGAGACGCGGATCGTCACCACGGATCTGGAGAAAGGAATCCAAGCCATGGAAATGAGGTCTTAGCGCGAGATACTAGACATCATGTATACCGATCAATGTTTTCACCAGTGAACTACTGAGGGCGCCAAAATATCAACCTGCATATCGAACCGTATGAAAATTCACTGACGTCAATGACGAAGAAAAAGCGTCGTTGGTATGACGACGGTGCAAAATCCAGTTGCCTTGCTAAATGATCATCCAGGAAACTGTTTAGGGAGGGAGATGAAAATGATGGACAGACATTGCAGAATGGACAGGGAAACCATGAGCAGAGACCCAGGCCTCGGCACGCAACCGACAGAGTTGGAAGAAGCGGGTGAACAGTTTGTCGGTGAGGTGCCCCAGTGACTGGGTACGGAGTCAAGGGACAAGGAGAAATGTTGCCAAATTGGTAGGGCAGAGGGCTGTGGGACAGAAGAGTCCGGAAAATGATAGCAAAGAAAAATGGCGAAAATGAAGACATGAAAACTACATCTGAGTCGGTCACATGGGCTGGACCGTGGCAAGATGTGTGTGTGTGTGTGTGTGTGTGTGTGTGTGTGTGTGTGTGTGTGTGTGCGCGCGTGCGCGGGCGCGGGCGTGTATGTGTGTGTGCGTGTGTGTGTGACGGCCACAGGACAGTTAACAGGCAAGTTCAGTCATGTATTGTATAACCCAGCCGACCACATAGACCACATCAGGGCGATGGACAATCACCATTGTAATAAACTCACATGCAGACGTATACCTATCAATTATTACCTGCTGAGGTGTACCTGCCATGATAAGCAAATCATTATGAGAAGGTTAAATACACATCTTGTCCTATTTATCCAGATCGGACAAGATCTATATGTGGCATACATTGATTCTAGATTTCGTTAAATCTTTATTTATATCTGCACCTCTGCCCTGTAGAAATTACATTAAATGGTCCAATCTTCACAGAATATACCTTAACTTTTGCTGCTTACTTGCATATAGCATCATTTAACATATCTTTCATCCGTGTGTAAAGCAGAAAATGTAGGTAGTAAAAATTTCCCCAAAAAATGACAAATGTCTAATATTGAAGCTAATTCTGGGAGTGTTAATCGCAGATTTATGGCCGTTACGGTTCGGTGACATCTTCATAATGGGATGGTTAGAAAGGTCCTTAAAATATTCATCATTCTGCCAAGTTTGATCACACAAATACTTGTACTTTTTTTAGGAAAAGCCCGCACTCACAAAGGCACACACATGGACAACGGAAACTGTATGATTGCATTCTGAATTGTTTTCTTGAGTCAAAAGTGAAACAGCTGAATTCCTTTAGGTGATAAACTAGTTCCTGCAATGATCTTGATCTAGTATAGAATATACACAAAAAAATGAAATCTTGAAGAATTACTCAGAGCAAAATAAATTAAGCACACAAATAAGTAGTTTGTTTAACCCAGCACACAAGAATCTCGCGAAAATACATCTTCTACCTAGAGTTTAAAAATTTTTTTTAAAAAGTCTTCTCTCTCTCTCTCTCTCCTCTCTCTCTCTCTCTCTCTCTCTCTCTCTCTCTCTCTCTCTCACACACACACACACACACACACACACACACACACACACACACACACACACACACACACACGTTGTATTCAAGTTAATACAGAACGCGTGTCCATGTCTTATTAGGGTGGCCAGTCCCGAACGAAAGATAATGTATTTAGTGGTGAACAGAAACGTCGACATGCCACCTCGTTATATTTAGTTTACTGACGTCATCTCACTCCATGTTCGCATTCTCTCTGTGGAGGCGATGGATCCAATAAAGACGTAATAAGCATTCATCAGAACTGACCACAGGCCATTTTATGGTGACCTCGAGCATTGGGGAATAGATCAAAGCTGCTGCTGTCATAACTGTCTGGCTTATGTTGTATACACCCTCCACCCATTTCCCTGAAACACGCCTGATGCCTCCGCACTTCTGAAAGGTCAAGGACAAAACAAAGAACATGATCAACAGGAAACGTCTGAGAGAGAGAAGGTGAGGGGGTGGGAGATGGGAATGAAAACAGGAACTGTGTTCATCATGGATGATGGGAAACATGGAAAAGGTAGGCCCATAGGGAAGGAAGGTTTCGTTCGTTCGTGTGTTTGTTTTGTTTTGTTTGTTGTTGTTGTTTTTTTCTTGACCATCTCATTTTTTGCGTAATCCCATTGGAATGGCTTTCCCCCGCTTCTTCCAGCTTCCCGTACACAGCCAAACCCTACTTGAATTCATCTGATAGAAGGCTCGGCATCAGTAGTTTACAGGGTACAACTTCAAGCTGCCACTTGGCAGGCCATCTGAGGAGACGCTGCACTGCCGCCATGTCTTCGGCGATGTTCATTGGTGCCTGTTCTGATGCAGAGGGAAGATAACTTCCACGCTCCAGATCCAGCGATAAGGTCTGTAGCGCTGTCGGGTCGTGCGCGCACGTGCGTGCACGTATGTTCACAAGTGATTGATGGGATGCCAGTGCTGGCTGCATGGATGAATGTAGGACGTGTTGTTATGGTGGGCAGCGGAAGATCATGTTGGTGATCAGCATCTGGTGACGAACACCTCCCAGTGACTGCTGGCCTGAGTCTCAAAGATAAGTAGGTCACTCAGAGAGACTGACGTCAACTTACAGCTACATCTCCCTGACACCCCAAAGTATGACAGGGTGATGAGGGCCGTGTATGGCACAGATTGCTGGACGGACATTCACTCCAAATTCAACATGCATGACCAGTGCCCACTGGAAAAACAGCAGACAAGTGACTTAACGTCAGCGAGTTCGAAAGGCACTCTCATTGACAGAACCTCACTGAACCAACGCAGCTTTGGTGTTGGTGGAATAGAAGAGGACTCGGTTGTGTGCAGGGATGGAGTACACAGTACCGCATTCACTCCTCTGAGCCAGAATACGCGCAAACACCAAGACCAGTTTAACGAAAACGATGAGGAATACCAGAATCTGCTTGACGTCAAGCACGTATACTATAATGCCTGTTAGCAACATAGCGCCTGACAGCATAGATATGGTTAATGTCTTTTTCCGACAGGCAAGAGAACGAGCCGGTAAACTGAACGATAAAATGTCTTTTGAAACAGTCCTTGTCTAGTTAAGGTGAAGCTGCAAGGTTCAAAATCATAACTTTGAACTGCGCCCAACTATCTGAGAATACGTTTGAAAGGTCCGTGTTATAATGTGTGTTTCAGACAAACTGAAGCTGCTGAAAGCTGAAACAGCTTTGGCAATGTATGTGCCGAATTCTTCATTAATGTTCACAGTTTTGGACTGAGTGATGAGGAGGTATCTGACGCTGTCAAAGCCTTTCAGGGTTTCCCCTTTGACAGTGACCTCGGGTTTTTATGGTGCATGTTAGCGCAAGATCTCTTTCTTATTGATACTAATCGTAAGCCCGAAGTTGTCACAAGCAGCTGAGAAGCGATTCATACTCTGCTGCATTTGACCCTCAGCAGCAGTACTGAGTGTGTAGTCATCTGCAAACAAGACGTTGCGCAGTGATTCCTCTTCCACATCATGTCGGCGTGGAACGTCCACTGGTTCTAGAGTCTGCCATTAGTTCTGAACTTGATCTTGCTGCTGTTTTTATCGCTGCAGAAAGTATCGGATAGCAGAGTTGAAACGATCATGCTGAATAGTGTGGGCGCCAAGACACAGCCCTGCTTGACTCCCTATGTAACTGGGAAAGCATCAGAGGAGTTGACACCGTACAGTGGCTGAGGAGGCTCGCCATTGTGGAGCTATCTGATCATGGTGATGAACGTATCTGGGTAACCAAACTTTGCTATGTTTCTCCACAGCCCCTGCTGACTAACTGTGTCGGTCTTTGTACCGTCTACGAACATTTTGAAGAGGTCTCTATCACAAAATTGCTTTGTTAAACGTGTGTTCTATTTTTTTCCAATAGTATGTTTTTCTTTCTTTTTTTCCCCAATACATTGTAACCCTGCCAACCCACGTTTTGTTATTTGGGGAGGGGGAGAGATGCCATAGGAATATAGAGGACAGTGGGGGTGGCGGTTGGGGGGGGGGGGGGGGGGATGGGGTAAGAAATAAAGAGGAGCTAATCTGAAAGTTCTTTTTTCGTTCCCAATGTCTCTCAGTTTCAATCTGTCCATCTCAATAACTCCAAACTGGTTTGTTTGTTTACAGCAGGTCACACATGTACACACTAGAGTTGTTTGTATGTATATGAATGCAAATGCACACACACACACACACACACACACACCACACACACACACACACGCACACACACACACACACGCAAGCACGCACGCACGCACACACGCACACACGCACGCATGCAGGTGCACACACACATACACACACGCAGGCACGTGCATGCGCGCGCGCGCGCGCACACACACACACACACACACACACACACACACACACCACAACCACACACACACACACACACACACACATGGTCGGTCCTCGGTAGGAAACTAAAATGGTAAGCACCATTCTTTCCAGCTCCAGTCTGTCTAAACACAAGATGTAACGCGGCCTTTCAGTATGTACTGTCATAGTAGGACGCAATTTCATTTCAGATGAAAAAGTTATGAATATGAAATTTGCAGGTTTTGCGTGATGAGAACAAGCGCCTGTAACTAGACAAGGGGCTGTTTCAAAAGACATTGGATGGCTCAATTTACCGGCTGGTTTACTCGCCTGTCGGAAAAGACATTAGCCATGTGTGTGCTGTCAGCAAAATGCAGATGAGGAAGTCTGAGCAGGCATGTTTGATTTCCCTGTGGTTAACGTTTTGTATAACGACAGCTTGACTGATAGAAGCAAAATTGCTTTGTTACGGCCATTTACGGCCATTTAAGCTGGTCTGTTTTTATGGAGAAATTTTCTTGTCTTTCTTTCTATCTTAAATTTTTTTTTTTCAATAAATGTTAAACCCTGCCAACCTACTTTCTGTTTCTAGGGGGAGAGGTGTCTGGGGATGTAGAGTGAGTGGGGAAAGGGGAGGCAGTGTGGAAGGAGGAGGGAAGGGGATGGAGAGAGAGGGAAAGAGTCGCTGATTCAAAGATTCTCTTTCTTCCCGCTGTCTCTCAGTTTCAGTCTGCCCGCCTCTTTCTACCCAAACTGGTGTGTATGTTAACAACGGTCACACATGTACACACTAGAGATGCAGGTCTGAATTGGAATGCAAGGCACGTGCATTCGCACACACACACACACACACACACACGCGCACACACAATGCATACACACACACACATGCATGCATGCATGAATGCATGCACACACACACACATGCATGCACACACGCATGCACATATACATGCACGTATGCGCACATGCATGCACGCATGAATGCACACACACACACACACACACACACACACATGCAAGCATGCACGCATGCACATATGCGTACATGCATACACACACACACACAAGCACGCACAACACACACATGCATGCACACACGAATGCATGCACACACACTCATGCATGCATGCACGCATGCATGCACATATGCACACACACACGTGGTCCTCGGTAGGAAACTAAAATGGTAAACACCATTCTTTCCAGCTCCAATCTGTCTAAAAACAAGATGCGACACGCCTTTCAACATTTACTGTCATAGTAGGGCACAGTTCCACTGCAGTTAAAAGAAAGTTATGATGAATTTGACATTTGCAGGTTTTGCGTGACAAAAACAAGCACCTGCAACTAGACAAAGGACTGTTTCAAAAGCCATTTGTATTTTTCAATTTACTGGCTCGCTCGCTTGCCTGTCGGAAAAGACATTAGTCATGTCTGTGCTGTCAGCAAAATGCAGATGAGGAAGTCGAAACAAACGTGTTTGATTTCCCTGAGGTTAGCGTTTTGTATGATGACAGCTTGAGAGATGGAGGCGAAATTGTTTTGTATGGTCGGTTTTCATGGAGCATTGTCCTTTTCTCTTTCCCTTTATCATCTTCATTCTTTAAAATTTCTTTTGAATTAAACTTTAAACCCTGCCAACATACTGTCTGTTTCTTGGGGAGGGCGAGAAGTACCTTTGGATATAGAGGGTGTGTGTGATGGGGGAGGAGAGGGGGAGGCGAGGTCTGCGGTGGTGGAGGGGAAGGGGATATAGGTAAGAGCGAAACCTCTTCTTCCGTTCGTACTGTCACTTAACCTCTGTCGCTAATATATTTTGCATGTTAGCAGCAGGTCAAAAATGTACGCACTAGAGTTGTATGTGTGTATGCGAACCCAAACGCTCGTGCACACACACACACACACACACACACACACACAGGTGCACGCGCGCACACATCCACACACACACACACACACACACACACAACACTTTCACTTACTAATCTAGCAAACATTTACAGAAAAGAGAGTGGGTGGGAATTGAGAAAGAAAGTCAGGATGAAGAAAAGTGCACTTAAGTGTACGTGTTAAACCCCTCACAAGCAACATATGAAGCCGTATCTCCTCAAAGTCTGTCCTGAAAACAGAACCTGTCCAGAGTCGATTTTCGTCTCATGGCTTGGACTCATCAGTGAAACTCGGCTTATAATGTAAATGTGGAATTTGACGTCTGCTAAATGAGCAGTTTTATGTATGTTTATGTGTATGCACACGACGCTGTGAAATGCACAGTTGTTTAAATCGACATTAAAACCATGAAAAACCATGTGTAAGGGTAACGGTGCTATGTCCCTTTAAATCTGTTTTAAACCATTGTGTATTCTACAGTCGAATGGGCTATAAACAACCTGACTGGATCCATTGTCGTAATCAAGCTTGGTCGTTAATGATCCCAGGGGCTGGCATTTATGTGTGCTAAGTTCCTCTCTAGTAACAGAAAACAGTGTCATATGGCATCGACTGATAAGATTTGGTGTGGAGGGGGGGGGGGGGGTGGTTAGGTGGGGGGGGGGGGGGGGGGGGGCTCGACCTTCCATACCCTTTATAGCGGCCATTATTTCCACGTCACTCATTCCAGTTCTTCCAGACAAAACCACACCTATCCGTTCTGTTGCAGTGAAAGCGCCGGGTCTCCACACGGAGATATCAGTATCAGTCGTCAAGAGGTAACCCACTAGAGGAGACACGGTGCAGCTGCCAAGTGTCTTTCGGTGGTCAGTGGGGGCTGTCCTGTTCTAGCATACACAGGACGCCATCAAACAAGTGCCCTTCTGATGACAGTAATGGCCTAGTCGCAGAACTAGCGGGCCATTTTGGTCGGGCTACACAACATGGCTGCACTCTGTGCATCTCCACTCCGAGGTGGTCGACCAGTCCAGACAGAACAAGAATCCTGTAGTAGAGGGCAGGAAATTTAAAGAGTACTGTCAGAAAGTCGTCGCTTGATGACACCCGATTGTTGGATTCCAGTCTTCTCATTTGAGCTTTCAGCACAGTCCGCATCTCTAGGTAGGAATCAGAGAGAGGACTGAATGATATGCCACAAAGGTATGCAGTCTGCCTTCCATTGGATAGGAACCGGCTACTGCCCCTGATACTGCCCGCGATACTGCTCCTGTTCCACCATGGACGGTGACAGAAAAGTATCATGTGTAATAATGAATGGCTCTGTGGCAAGTGTGTGAGCCCTTGTGGTCATTGACACAGTGAACTTGGGGACGAAGTGTGGTGAAGGCAGTGCAGAGTGACGTGGACAGAAAGGTACTAAATGGCACGCTGTGCTGTGCCAGTTTTCACGCACTTGGTTATTTCTGTCCACAACTACTGATTTTTTTTGTTGTTGTTGTTGAAGAGCTTGATGGTGTTTATGATTGCAATGTTTGACCGTAAACCGAAAGCAGTTAATGAAGGGATCATAATTCAAAGATTGTGTTAGATTGACTCGTCCCTCTTCATGGGAATGCTGTCAGTTTATGCTTTGGACAATTCAAAACCGAACCAAAATTTCTTCGTTGATTCACTTTTTTCCTTTCTTTTTTTTCTTCTTCTTTCTGTCTTCCAGCGTCCATGTTTTTGTTTTTGTTTTAAAAATGGGTCCTCCATCCTCCTATTTTTTTTCCCACTTTTGTTTTTCCGCCTTCTGACTCCCACTCACCATGCAATGTCTGTATGTTTTCCAACCGAACAAACAGGAGCAAGAAGAAAACAGTAATATGCACAGATTTTGATTTTTTTTTCTCTCACCAAAATCATTAATGTAGTAGTTTCTTGATGCCGTCCAGTGCGTCTGTTGTGCTAGTCACGTCACGTTTTGGGGCATTCGGGCGAAAATCGAAAGCTATTTTTGCTTTGTTGGTTAGAGAATCATTAACATACGTGTTGGCATTCTGTCAAAAATGCCCCAAAGCTGGAAACGTTCTCCATTTGGTAAAACGAGTCATAGTGCTGTTGGCTTTGGTTCTCATGCAAAGATAGATGTCTCTAACACTCGCTTTGAAGATGGAGGGTTCAGAAGCCTTGTGTACAGAAAAGATCTCCCAGTGGATACAGGATCCTGTAGAAGAGGAACATGGACATTTCCAGTCTAGCTCCCTTTCAGCATTGTTTGTAGATGATGATGATTGGGGTGGAAAATGGCGAACTGTTCTGTGTCGTCTTTCAGCTGTGGCAAATGTGTTGCGACATTACTGAAACAACCCGTTTTGAATTTGCCATTATTTCACCATTTAGGGTGCCTCCAGGCTGCTTTCTACAGCATACCCTGATCAGAAGACACAGGGTTGTCTTTTAGCTTTTGTGCATGTGGAATCATTTACCTGAAGTGTAGGTGCCATAGTGGAATAAGATGCCGCTATGTGCCGAGTAAAGTCGTGTCGGGTGTACAGGCACACGATGATATGCATTCTCCGATTGTGTGTGCGTGTGTGTGTGTGCATGCATGCGTGCCTCTGTGTGTGTGTGTGTGTGTGTTTCTGCAAGTAATTTTTTTCTTTTTCTGCATACCACCCATCCAACGTCGCAATGTCCCCTAGACGACACCCAGACTCTTGTCTATGCCTTGGAACCAGGACACGTGAATGCGGTGATTTAGAATTTCTGTTGCTCTTTATTCGTGTGTGAGTGTGTGTGTGTGCGTGTGTGTGTGTGTGTGTGTGTGTGTGTGTGTGTGCGCGCGCGCGCACGCCTAAGTAGCTATTTCTTCTCTGCATGCCATTCATCTCCATCTTCTTGCGTTGCTGCACTTGTGGTTTTCCATCTCATCTTCTTTGCTGGTCAAGTATTACAGTTCTCACGTCATTGCCCCCATTTCCTCTTGCGAAGCCACTTTCTTTATCCGTGACAACGAGTCATGATATCTACCTGGCAGCACCCCACCGTGGACACATTATAAAGCAATGGACCCTTGACAGTGTAGTTTCAGTCTTCTCTTTCCAGCAGAGCACATAACATCCTAGACTACAACATTCAGCTCTGAAAAGCAAATCAAACATAGTTTACGCGCATGCACACAAGCGCAAAATCAAAGTACTACAGGGCAAACAACTTTATTTATTATCTGCTGTTCATTGCAAACTACAAATCTATATGAAAGAATAATAAGTATATATATATATATATTGAGCCATGCAAATAATTCGTGAATCGTTCAAAATAATCAACTAATGAAGACGATTCACGGTTGTGCATGGTTTTCTGTGGCTCCTTGACATATACACACAACAAATAACTCTCCATTGATGAACAGGATTCATATAAGACATTTTTTTATGCTGAGATCAAAACAATCTCTCTTGTAATTTATCAACTATAATATAAGAATTAAAACATTTAATCCCAAATCCTCATACAATGGAATGACTATTAATCAACCAAATATCCTACTATTCAACAAACTAAATAGAGGCAAATTTTAAATGTAATTAATAGCGAACCGCCAAGAAAACATAGACAAAAGAATCACAAGACAAACACGATAAAGAAATTGCCTCAAACCTAAACCTCAATCCTAATGACAATAACTTCGCAAAATTTCTGATAGAAAAGAAATAAAATGAAACAAACGGAGAGGTAGGGGGAGAAATGCGGATAAAGAAGGGGGATTAAAGTGTAAATATGGGCACTGTTGAATCCTGTGAACATAACTAATTGTTCTGCTGTCTTAAGTCATCAAACAGGGATTTATGACATATGAGCCTGTAGTCTGTTCACCACAATGGGAGAAAATATAAAATCATATACAGTGAGAGTGGTAGTGAGAAAAAGATAATCAAATATTACATTGGGAAAAAAACAGTATATTCTTCTAACTTTGAAACACCAACATAATCAATACTATTAGTATCATTAAAGACAAAAGCTTTCTCTTTACCATCAACTTGAATTATAACATCTACTCATACATGCTTATTTTCTGCTTCACATCACTTTCTTCCACCTTCAACCCAATAAGATATGCAGATCTACTCTTCTTCTCCCATATTGTACGAGCATTTGTATACTTTGTTTCCAGCCTGCATTGGCAAAAGAAAAGAAAAAAATTCAGAGGTACATTGACAAAGACAAATATATGTTTCAAGTTTTAATCATTATAGCCAAGCCAACGGCACACAGCCTTTTCAGGGCTGTCAAACACCCTAAAGGAAACAAGCCACATCACAAAACACATGAGAAAAACTGTGACTGTCAAATGTGTGAACACATCGTTCTTCCCCTCCTATCCCTTCTACACTTGCCTCCACCAACACTTCACCCTCTCCCTTCTTCCCTCTCTTCTCTTACAGTCATACAGTTTATAACAAGCCAAGTTCAGGAGCCACCACACCCCTACCGTCTCCGCCAACAATGAAAAAAGAAAGAAAGGATTACAAGAAGTCCATCTACTTCGTGGCAAGCAGATGAACAACAAAGAAAACAGCAATGTTGAGCGTAACAAATTCTAATGGTTTCATTTGTAACAGAACACCACAGGTCACCAAAGCACACTCGGGGCTGGACTTCCCACTGAGCCCCAGTAGAGACATAGAGCCGACAACTGCTAACTAGCAGATGGTGGATACACCCATAATATCACTAGCGGCTTATGGAAAATGGGCAGGTTCTATCAGCTAATCACTGCACACATATGTCGCCAGTGGCTCGTGTAAAATGGGCAGGTTCTATCAACTAGTGACTGCACACATAGTGTGGCCAGTGGCTCATGCAAAATAGGCAGGTTCTATCAGCTAATCACTGCACAGGTAGGTTCTATCAGCTAACGACTGCACACATAGTGTGGCCAGTGGCTCATGCAAAATAAACAGGTTCTATCAACTAACGACTGCACACACATGTCGCCAGTCGCTCATGCAAAATAGGCAGGTTCTATCAGCTAATGACTGCACACATAGTGTCACCAGCGGCTCATGCAAAATAGGCAGGTTCTATCAGCTAATGACTGCACACATAGTGTCACCAGCGGCTCATGCAAAATAGGCAGGTTCTATCAGCTAATGACTGCACACCTAGTGTGGCCAGTGGCTCATGCAAAATAGGCAGGTTCTATCAGCTAATGACTGCACACCTAGTGTGGCCAGTGGCTCATGCAAAATGGGCAGGTTCTATCAGCTAATGATTGCACACCTAGTGTGGCCTGTGGCTCATGCAAAATAGGCAGGTTCTATCAGCTAATGACTGCACACCTAGTGTGGCCAGTGGCTCATGCAAAATGGGCAGGTTCTATCAGCTAATGACTGCACACAGAGTGTCGCCAGTGGCTCATGCAAAACAGGTAGGTTCTATCAGCTAATGACTGCACACATAGTGTGGCCTGTGGCTCATGCAAAATAGGCAGGTTTTATCAGCTAATGACTGTGCCCATAGTGTCACTATTGGCTCATGCAAGACAGGTTTCAGTCGGCTCATGACTACTCCTATAACATAACTAGCGGCTTAAAGTCAGGCAAAATAGGTTCTGGTCACTGATGACAAACCCCACAGCATCACTACTGGCTCATGCAAAATGGTCAGATTCTCTCATCGCAAAATGGTCAGGTTCTGTGTCAGCCAACAACCATGCCAATATTGTCACTAGTGTCTTGTTCAGAATGGTCAGGTTCTCAGTAGGTTATTGGATCAACAGGAAGCCCAGTTTTGAATCTTTTGGTGAACATAAAGGGTCGGAAACACAGCGATACACACCATGCATTCTACCTATTCACCGCTCCCAACAAACAACACAAAGTCAACAAACAACAAAGCACGAGCAGAAAGTTCACAACCTGGGAAACAAACTCACGGACCTTCAAAAGACTGCTTCCTATTTTCATAACCTCCCTCTTACCCCCTTTGTTCCTCCCTGAACTTCTTTACCCTTTGTTTAGCAGAGTTCTGACAGAGTTCAATCAACCTGAAGCATCCAAAATTCAAACAGTTGTACATAAGCTTCAGTGACAAAGTTGTTGATGTCAGACATAAATACCCAACCCACAATACCATTATGAAGAGAGTGAACATGTTTGGTGTAGGCAATGCCCTGCTGTTGCAGTATTACCCATTACAGGAAACCATCCACTGTCATTGAGGCTGTTGATAAGACAAACTTTTGTGCGTCTTAAATTCATCGTTCTTTTCAATTCTCAGTTACATCAACAGTATGAAAAGGCATTTGCAACGTCAAAAATTACAAACTATATCATATACACCCACATATACAAGATATCCATAAAGATGTACATATGAACGAAGATAATTCTCGTTTGTCTGCCTTGACTCCCCCCCCCCCCCCCCCCCCCCCCCCCCCCCCCCCCCTCTCCCATTTTTGGACATTGTGCTGCTTTGTCCCATCTTGCCACCCCTCTAATATTCACACATTTTGTGACCATTTTTTTTCTTTCTTTCTTACAATGCCTTACCCAATACACTCAAAGGTAACCATGAAGTTGCTTTGGAGATCCATCTTCCATTTCAAACAAGGTTAGAACTGCATTCTCCATTTCCTGTCACAATGCACATTCTAGCATCATCTAGGTCTGAAAGACACAGACACCTGCAGAGCTGGACAGGCAATGTTATTTTCATGTTCTCAGACAGACATCTACAAAGATGATAAGTCCGAACTGTTGCTTTTTGCTTAACATCTCAGACAGACATCGACAAAGACAATTCTAGACTGCTGCTTAACTCTCTCAAAACAGACGTCTGCCAAGGGGATGAGACTAAATTGGTGCTTAACATTCTCAAACAGAACAAAATGATGAGTCTTAAGACTGTTGCTCCAAGCCTCCGATTTTTCAATATATTGTTATAAAACCACAACAACAACAAAAACAAACAGGACATGAAAACAAAGGAAATCAACCAACAACAGTCAATAAACTGCTACCCGTTTCTTTAGCGTTAAAGAAATCTGACCATGTCTCCACAGTTAAAACATGCGAGTACTGGACACGGATATCATCTTAACGGCAAAAAGTCTCTCCCTTTCCTCTTCTCCTCGACTTGTGATGGTTACAGTCCCAAAACTCCATTCCAGAAGGGGCAGTCACCATGCCTGGGGCAGAGCCCATCCCTCTCCTTCCACCACCTTTAACTTTCCCTGAACTTAATCAGGCACTCTTTTATCTCTTGAAGTACAGAGAGGGTTTTCAAATGAACAAATCGGACCCGACAGTTGGTTCCAACTCACAACTGTCAGCTCCGCAAGCAAACTCTATAACCTTGCAACAGGGCTTCCTACTTGTGAAGTAAGGGAAGTAATTTTCTTCCTCTTTTCAGGAGGAGGAATGAAGATTATGTCCCATCAGCCTTTGGCTCCATGAAGACATGGAGTTCACTGTTGCTTTTCAGGAGTCATGATCCATTTTACATACAGTGCCCATTTGAAATCCAGTAAATCAGAACTGAAAGTCGCTGTGTTATGGGTCTGTCAATCTGTCGTCTCTCATAGGTCTATCAATCTGCTGACACAGCAGATTACAGAAAACACGCTAAAATATGTCAGTCTAACTGGGGGGAATGGAGGGGTTCAGTTACTGGCAAGACTTTTTAGTGACGTCTTCATACTGTCAACAATTTTAGGCCAATGTGTTTGAAGGTGAACTTGTATATAATGTCATTTATTTCATATCAAGTGCAGTTAAAGAAAGGATGTTTCAATTAAATTAATGAAACTGTTACTTGTTTATATCGTTAACAAAGAGACTTTGCAGTTTAACTTTTACATTCTGTTATTCATAAATCAATTCTAAGTTTAAAGAACTTTCAAATTAATCGTTTAGAATGGTACATTAACGTAATGATGAAAATTGTATCTTACTTAAAACTGTGTTTTATTTTGATACTTTATCATATACCGAAATAAGACATGATTTTATTTCAAACCATTTTACGATTAAATACATGTAAACAAAGTAGATGTTCATGTAAATGAAAAAAATAGGTTGTTAAAAAGGAGTTATGTATGAACTGTGTGATCGTCGTACAAGTATAGGCTTGGAGCATACAAATTTGTCTTTAAATGCTGCATAAATGTGATGTAACACTTGAATATTCATTACATCTGTTGTTCTTCCATGGCATACAGATCCTCAAACCCTTTCTCTCGTTCTTTTTAAACATTTCATTTCAAGATTTGCTCCAACAAAATAATGAAGGTTCAAAAGAATTGTACTGCTTCTGCAGCAAAAGTACTGAGCTCTTTCCTCATATTCTGATCTTAACCAACAAACACTTCAGAAGCAAATTTTCCTTCACAAGCCATCAATACAATATTGTGAGATTACAAGAAAAATATATATCAGATAAAGCAAAACAAAAAAACTTCCCATCAAATTCGAATAATAAAATAAATAAGAATGTTTTCAATTTGATGGTACTTTCTAGTAATTTGTCCACCAGAAATTCTGAAAATTATATCTTTGTTTATCATGTACACATGAATTCCTACAACCAAAGTCCACAGACAACCAAAATCTGATAATATCAAACTGAAAATAAATTAAATATGCTATTTACAAATTCTTTTGTTTTTAATTCTGTATAGCCTACAGCTACGCTTTCTATATAACCCCTCTCCTTTATACAATATGATATAGAACAGAAAATGTGAAAGGTAACAAATGAAGACTGGAATACATGGTCCCATTCCCTTAAACAAAGGCTCATACAAGAATAGAATAACTCTATGACAATGTAAGAAATTTTGCTTTTAGAAACCTTTTTCTCATACTTTTCTGACTGGAGAACTGCTTTCATCCTACTTTGCATGTATACCTCTCACACCATTGGTTGCCAAAAAAAAAAAAAATCAATGATTGAGAGGCAAACCACTTTCAGATCAACGCAATTTGTGAGAGAACGAATTGCGCAGAGGGAGGGTAAAGATGGGGGGATAGGGAGGCAAGGGGTGGGGAGAGGAGAGGAAAAGGAGGAATGAGGCAAGTGAGCAAGGGGAGACCTAACCTCACTTGTCATTCCTTCAAAGTGGCTAGTCTCCAGATCATTTTTGTTAGCAGCCCGATATTATGGAGCGTGTACATACCAGGTAGAATGAAGACAGTCATTCCAGCCAGGCAAATATGAGAAAAATCATGTAACAAAAAAATGCATAATGGCATCACCACCTTTCTTTTTTTATCTACTTTCATAAATGTACAAAATACAATACAAAATAACATAATAATGGGGGAAAAAATACATGATTAAATAATCCAGCCATGAATCTGCCATGAGAAGGTATTCACAACTATATTCATGAAAGACATGACTTGCGCACGAATCACCGTTTTCAGACGGTTAAGCCCACTGTTCTCTTCACTTGAACCAAGAGATTCTGTTCACATACAAAAAAAAAACGCAACCATTGTTTTTATCTGGAGGCAAGTCATGTGTCTCAAAATCAAAGAAAATAAGTTGCAATGCAAATCATCTGTACCCATTTGATGGGTTCTATGGTTTGAACATTGAAAGTTTACCTGCAGTTCATTGCATTTGAGAAGGTCAGTACCTTGCCAATGAGCTTAATGGAAGTCAGTATGTGAAGATCAACTCACTGGAATACATATATATATATAACTCCTGGGTACTCAGTACCTTAACATACTTTATGTATTCAAATGTTCTGATCAGAATATGATGCCATGTCACTGTCAAGCTCTGGAACATGTTAGTCCCTTGCTGCGTTGTTCTTTCTCTATCAGCTATAAGACGAATTGTCAGGCTGCACTTCTCATGTGGCTGAATAGAATGTTAAGGCAAAAATGAATACAAGATAAATGAACATAAGCAAAGAAAAGAACTCTTAAACCAACCGAGTCAAACTACATAGGCCTTTACACTACCTACGAAAGAACTGAGTCAAACAACTTAAAAGATCTTTACACCACCTACGAAAGAAGTAACC
Source organism: Conus ventricosus (assembly GCA_018398815.1). Taxonomy (NCBI): domain Eukaryota; kingdom Metazoa; phylum Mollusca; class Gastropoda; order Neogastropoda; family Conidae; genus Conus; species Conus ventricosus. Next base: position 49,906,155 of record CM031612.1, read on the forward strand.
TATATACCATTTAGATACAGACTAAAAACAAAACAAGCACACACACACACACACGCATGCACGCACGCACGCACGCACGCACGCACGCACGCACGCACGCACACACACACACACACACACACACACACACACACACACACAACCCATCTCCTCTTTGTTCCAGTACTATCTTTCATGCAGTTGGCAATTACAAAGCATCACAATTACACTTCACTGATGTAACATGTATACAAATGTCGTAATCAAACAAAAAAATAGTCATCATGGCATTTCACAGTCATAACTGAACACATACTGCCAGTTTGACAACCACAGAACCATGTCGGGCTCTACTGGCTGCCCCTATGTCCCAAGATGGAAGTCTGCTTTCTCTAAAGAGGCAAAAACAGAAAACCAACCTACGCTCAGAGATCAACATGTCCCACCTCTGCAACTAGCACATTCACGGCTTTCCTAAGGCATTGTCTTCGTTCAGGACTCCAGCTAAAGCTAACATCATCATGTTGTTGACTGTGCTTATACTTAAAAAAAAAAAAGAAATCTTAAGAAATTCATCAAAGAAAAAAGAAGAAAAAAAAAGAAATCTTAACAACTAGATGGTAAATGTCACTCAAGTCTGCAAGTCATACCAGTTCATCAGTGTGAGCACTTTGAAAAAAATACACCTTACATCGTAACTTAGCTACCGATGCTAAGTAACCAACTCCAAACATTAGTGCAGCTTTTATTTGTTCACAAATCCCTGGTATCAATGTAGTATATACTGCTATGAACCTCTGAAGAACAAAGGCGGTTTCCTGCTTCCATCCAGTAAAACTGGAGAGGACAAAAACCAGCAGAATTAGTTGTACCTAAGTCCCAAATCTTCAGTTACCTAAAAAGATTCAAGATGGTAGCATAAACTGGCATAGTGAAACTGCTGTGGAAGGTTCTGCACAAATACTTTTTCTCCATTTGATTCAATTTTGCTGTACTGCTGCTGCTTCTGCAGTTACTTTCTGGGAAAACGTAGTGGGTATACTGTGCTTGGTGCAATCTGAAATACCAACTCTTTCATCTCTACAACCAGGTTTTCCGGTTTGCAGAAATCGTACCCTTCCTTCCTGCAGCACAGAAAACCGGGCAGCACAAAATCCCTCCTTTCCTTCCTGCAGCCCGGTAAATCGGTTTTTGCGGTAAGTGCTTTGAACTTCGCGCGAGTCATGTCATCGGTACACATCACGACAGGGTCGCTTGCAGAGCAGTGTTTATGAATGGAATGGATACCGGACGCCCCTATAGCGTGGGAAAGTGGTCGCCACTCTATTCTGGGCTGGTTTTGCTACTGCATACGTGGCAGTTCTCACTTTACACTTCTTCTTTTTTTTCTCTAAATCCAGGTATGATGGGAAAACTCGTATTATATGAATGTAGGAACAAGAGGAAGTAATGGTTCATACAAAAGTAGGAATGAAAGAGTTAACACGCTTTCTGACAAATTACTCTTAAAGTCCTTTCACAATCGCAGCACCTATTTGGTTCATACAAAAGTAGGAATGAAAGAGTTAACATGCTTTCTGACAAATTACACTTAAAGTCCTTTCACAATCGCAGCACCTATTTATTTCACTCCAGATCTCCATTTGAAATCTATCATACATCTGACAATGCAATTCTTACCCCGTTTTCTGGCTCAGTGTTACCCCTTCAAAATAAGATCACGTGTAGTCTTCATTTTATGTTATACTTTCACACTGTCCTCAACAGAAAGAAATTTTAAAGTAGGCAAAACTCATAAGCTTCCTTTGTTTCAGTTTGAATCCATTTCTGATATTCTTCTACTTCACGAACCTGGACTCTTATGGACACTAGCAGTGCTGTGGATATGCATTTACACACTATGATGCAGATATATATAGTTCTATTTTCATTTGTGTCCATGTTTGATCAGAAAGGAATATACAACAGACACTTTCATAACCAAGAACGGCTATTACCTAAATTGCTTACAAGTATATCCTTTTTGCTTCCTTTCATACACACATATATATATATATATATATATATATATATAATATATATGTGTGTGTGTGTGTGTGTGTGGAGAAGGAGACACAGACAGACAGACAGAGAGGGAGACGGAGAGGCACGGTGAGGCAGACAGAGAGAGAGTGCTTCATTGCATAAAGTGAGAGAAAGAGAGCACACGAGGGAGGAAAGGTGCCATTGAAAATTATGCCACAGAGTAAGAAACTGAAACAGAAATTCTGAATGTGCGAACAAAAGTTTTTATATGTACGTGCATGTATGTATTACATTTACACAGAAATGAAGGTTACAGCCCCTTTAACTACACATACATAATTATATCATGAAGCTAAAATTCAACACTACTGTTCACCTCACTAACGCGTAACGTGTTTATTATCTGAAATAGGTTTCACAATATACAAACTGTGAAACTGAGTCTTCCCTCAGCATCTACCAAGTATTCTAACTATATTCATGCTAATCCCACGTAGAGAAAACACCCACAGTTAAGCTGTATAAGAAAGATAAACTTCTTCTTATTCTGATTAGGGCATTGAAGAATCAATGCTTTGAAGTTCTTACCAACTCACTCTACTTTGTAACAAGTGGCTTCAATGTCCTACAAAAAGCACACAAAAATAGCACTACCACACGAATCAGACTTTATATGCTCATAAAATCTGAGCATGAAAATAAATTTAAAAGGAGAGGGTATTCTCTCCTTAAATTTAACATGGATATGGAAGAAAAAGACTTGACGCCTAGGTAAATTCGTTGTTTCAAGATATTTTTTATTCTTCAACTTTTGTTTTGATCAAATAAAATCATTCACTGATAATGATATGCAATATCAAGCAACAAAAAAGGAGATTTGTTGTGAGACATGTTTTCAAAAACAACCTGTAATTATACACTATCAATTGATTCATTTGATCCAAAGGTGACCATCCCTTCTCAGGGAGAAAATCAAGCTTGTAGACTGTATTGATTTCTTTCTTCATTAATGCATTCATCTGATGTGCAAGGTGAACACAGTGATTCAATTTCATTGCAGATTACAATTTCACTGCAGGCACAACATGCAAAGACCTTTTTACATCACACTAAGCACAAACAACCGTTGTCATTCATGCCACCTGGAAAGGGTCACAAAAAGTTCAAGAATAGCGAGCAGAAGTGGCCAACCATCTCCACTACCTTGGTTCTAGTAATGAATACAAACCACATGAAATCACCCGCAGTTCCCTAAGGAGTTAACTCGCTTGCAGCTTGCAGATTTCCAACAGGTGATAAAAAGAATCTGCATCTGATTAAAAGTAAAGCAAATTTTGAACATTGATCTGAAATAACTTTCACGTTTGTGCTTCCTGTTAAAAAGCTGCAAGAATTGTGTTCCTTGTATGTAACTGCCAATGCTCTTCCAAAATATTACCAAAGTAGACTCCTGCAGAAATGCAAACATTCAATCATTAGTCAAAACACTCTGAACACAGCTAACTGCTTACCATGTACCACCAAAACCAGCACAAAGCAGCTACTCATAGCTTTTACCTGCTTCTCTCCTAAGGCATGCAGTTATTAAAAGAAAAAATAGAATTAATAAATGCAGATACTGGCAACGTATCTTTTCCCAGCAAATCTTAGCAAATATGTGTAACTGGCAGCAAGCATGTTTAAAAAAACCTTATCATCCTAACCCTCTAACAAACAAAAAAAAAATTCTAAGCACTGAACAAAACGACCTGTGCCCTTCCAAACACTGGTGTTTAACTGGAGTCCTGGAGTCAGACAAGGAAGATGCCCCTGTCATATAGCTATTCCGTTTTCAGTTTGTCCTGGGTCAGGCGGGGCTGGTCAACAAAGGTGGTGCCAAACAGCATCATGATGGCCATGGAGATGGCTGTGGCCGACCCCCAGAACAGCACGTACATCAACTGCTCACTGGCGTTTTCTGCACGGGCAAACAGAATCAAAAGCTCAGGTGAAGTAAGATGAAATACAGGTAAGCAGGCATGCCCACCAAGAAATCTTCCCATCAGAACAGATGATCTAAAAATCAGAACAAATTGAATTTTCCAAGTTTCCGGAAACACACTGTATGCTTATATATGCAATGTTGAGCAGAGGTACATGTTTGCATGTTTGTACGCACATCATCACAACCATTACGACTGACGGAGAATCACGAAATGCACACTTGCAGATCATGCACAAATTAAAGTTTCTCCCTTTCTCAGTTTCTGTCCTTGATGCATACATGGGTACCTTCCAGCCTATCATTTCCTTAAAGTCTGGCGAAGTTGATTCTTTGCTTTCTTTGTCTTTCTCTTTTTTTTTTGTTTAAGACAGGCGGGATTCGCTATCCGACTTCTTCATCAGTTTACACATTCTGATTTGCTTGCCATAACTAGCTATCTGTCCAGCCCTTTCTCTAACTTAAGCTCAGTTTGGCCTCCTCCATACCCAGATTATGTACTAATGCACATGCACAGAGCGTGTGAATTACAGCTTCCCGTCTGCAATCAGGTCTGTCCATTTGTGACATAAGGTGCTCTCATTTGTTTTCAGTGTGACGATTTTTTCCCCTCGTACTTACAAGTCCAACCAAACGCCTTTTTTCCCAGTAATATGTGATCCAGAATAGCGAAGCCCGCAACAATCATTACAAAAAACTATATTTTTTGGTAACAATACAGCCATTTCCAGACAGTAGACATCACTGAGTAAGACACTTGCCTAACATCTCTCAAAAGCAACTCCAGTTCTCTAGCAAGTTTTTCAAATCTAAGGAATGTGGTCATTTTCTTTCATAAATTTCTAGTCTGTTAGGGGGATTCTTTAGCAGGAACATAATAATAATAATAATGAATATTTCTATAGCGCAAATCCTAGATTAGCTCTAAGCGCTTTACAATACAAGGACTAACGAAAACACGCACGCACGCACACACACACACACACACACACACACACACACACATACACACACACGTGCACGCGCGCGTGGCGCGCGCACACACACACACACACAACACACACACCACACACACACACCACACACACACACACACACAAACCGCATACTCAGGCACGGGGAAGCAGATACGTACAGCACACACGGGAAAGCAGACACGCACAACCACTCACGCTCACCTTCGCACACACGCACTAACATAAAATGACATCTGTGTATGACCGGGTAAAAAGATGAGTTTTTAGTTTCGTTTAAAGACTGGAAAAGAGTCACAGTGCCTGATGTCGTGTGGAAGAGAATTCCAAGTTTTAGGAGCCAGAAGGAGAAGGAACGATCCCCCTTCTTTTGCATTTGAATCTGGGAGGAACCAGGAGCAACGAGTCAGAAGACGAGCGAAGGGTTCTAGCTGGGCAGTATGAGTTTAGAAGGTCAGACAGATAGGCTGGAGTTCCAGATTTAACAGCATTGAAACAGAGGCATGCGATTTTATATGACTGTCACCCTGGCTTTGACCGCAACCAGTGAAGTCTGCGTAATAATAGTTGAGGGTGCTCTTTGAAGGGAGCTTTGAGGATTAGTCTAGCTGCACAGTTTTGAACGTGCTGAAGTTTTTTGGTGAGGTAGTCAGGAAGGCCTGCTAGTAGAGAATTACAATAATCGAGACGCGAAAGCACGAGAGAAGTGGTGAGAGTTTTGGTTGCTTCAGTGGTAAGGAGATGTCGGATAGCACCTATACGTCTAATTTCCAGAAAGCATATTTTACAGACATGGTTCACCTGTGTCTTCATATCAAGACCGCTGTCGATAAAGACACCAAGGTTTTTACCTTTACTGAGAAGGGAATAACAGTACTGCAGATCAGAAGTGAAGAATTTACAGAAAGAGCGGGTGTTTTTGCTCCTGGTAAGCTGAACAGTAAGGCTTCAGTTTTGTCATGGTTTAGCTGAAGTTTGTTTTCAGCCATCCAGTCCCGAACGATGGACACACATTCAGACAATTCGCCCTTCATCTGGTCGAGATCAGAGGCATTCCCCGAGCGTCTCAGCTGGGTGTCGTCGGCAAACATCTGGTGAGGACAGGAGTGAGTTTTCAAGGATCTGAGAAAGAGGATGTGTGTACATTACAAAGAGTACAGGTCCAAGGACGGAGCCCTGTGGAACCCCAGATTCCAGCTTGGCTAGACGAGATCTGACGTTGTTGACAACGACTGACTGGTGTCTATCTGACAGTAGGACTTGAACCATTGAAGGCTGTTCCTGTAATGCCGAAATAGTGGTGCAGACGTTGCACAAGAATGGAGTGATCAATTGTGTCGAAAGCAGCGGATAGATCGAGTAGAGCAAGGATAGAGACCTTTTGTTCATCAGCAGCGACAAGGAGATCATTTACAACGTGAAGAAGAGCAGTTTCGGTACTGTGACCGGCACGATAGGCAGACTGAAAGGGATTTTGAAGACAGTTAATCTCGAGATGGGATAGGAGCTGTGAGAGAACAACTCTCTCTATGAGTTTGGAAACAAAGGGAAGATTTGAGACTGGACGGTAGTTTTTCAACTGATTTGGGTCCATACCAGCCTTTTTCAGTAAAGGCCTGACAAGAGCGAGCTTGTGTTCCTTTAGAAAACTCACCAGACTGAACAGACTCATTGACAAGACGGGTAAGAAGGGGAATGAAGAGATCCGAGTTCTCAAACAGAAGTGACGTGGGTATCGGATCCAGTTCACAAGTTTTGTGGGGCATGTCTTTCAGGATCTTACTCACTGTGTCTTCAGACACTGGTGAAAAGAAAGCAAGGGGTGTTTCAACATCAGGACAGGTTGTGGGAACATGAGAAGTCTGCATGCTGTCAATGTTCTGTCTGATTAATTGGATTTTGCTGTTGAAAAAGTCACTGAACGATTGGGCAGTTCTGTATGAGGAATGTTGCTAGGGAGGGGGGACGTATTGATCTTTCCCAGCAGAGAGTTGGTTATCGCAAACAGTTCTTTACAAGTCTGACTTTCATTGATTTTGGACGAATAGAAATCTTGTTTTGCTTCAAGAAGTAAACAGTTTACCTCATCCTTCTTATGTGTGAAAATCTGCTTGTGTACTGTGAGACCAGTCTTCCGCCAGGCACGCTCTGCACATCGACAAGCACGCTTGGCTTCATGCAGCACTGGAGTAAACCACGGTTAGCTTTCTTGTTGGTGGGCACACGTTTAGGGGTCTCTGGGGCATGTCTATCAAGCAATGCACTGAGACGTGTGTTATAATCACTGACTGTAATGTCACAGGTGTCGGACAGAGTATTCTCAAGATCAGACCTAAACGATGATCTGTCAATGGCACGAATATTCCTGCGCTGAACTACTGTGGAGGGGAATACAGGCTTTTTAATATTAAGTTCACAAACAACTGACATGTGATCAGAGGTGAGGTAGTGGGAGACACTAGTCGACTGAACAATGGGATCAGACTGACTGTCAACAACCCAGTCAATGATATGACCTGACCTGTGTGTGGATTCAGTCACAAGCTGTACCAGATCGAACTGTGTAAACATGTCTTTCAACCTGGCCACCTGTTGCTCTACGTCGTAATGAAAATTAAAATCCCTAGGATTACAGACTTTCCCCTGCTCACATTGCAATAGGCGAGAAAGTCTGGAAACTGTTGGTGAAAGAGGGCATCAGTCATCCTATTGGTTTTGCTTGGAGGGGGGCGGTACAACAAACAGAAGTTAATGTTAATTGTGACAGCGACAGTGACATGACAACAAGTTCGAAACTATCATGCACAAATGGAAAAGAATTTGTAATAGTAACACATGTGTTGTAAGACTCTCTTAAAATGATAGCCAGACCCACCACCACGTGAAACACGAGGAAAGGATTTCATCGCGTAACCTGTGGGGGTGATGTCGCACACTTGGACTCGTCACCATGCGTTTTAACCAGGACTCCGTAAGAAACATGAAATCAACATCATTTTCAATGATAAAGTCAGAAATCGCTGCTCTTTTCAGTTTTTTCCCGATAGACTGGGCATTGAACAAACAGTTTTATACATTGAGACACATGGCAAGAACTGTTCGGTCGAATTTCGATTAAGTTTCCTTTCTGTAAATGTCCATTCTCTAGACCGTCTCTTAGTAGAGCAGTGACGTGGGGCAGGAGATCCAGTCGTAGGGGCAGTGCCAGCAGGTCCGCATGGTGCCGTCTGACGACCACGATGACGGTGGCTGACATCTCTGGTGTGTGAGGGGGGAGTGGCGTCGACCGGGAATTCCCCATCACAGCATTCAGTGTTGACGGAAGACAGTCGGTCTGTGGTGTTATGTTTCTCAGTGGTTGAATGAGGAGAAAACAATGACTGAAATAGTTCTCCGCTTCCGTCTTCCTCCATGTTTGAGTCTCCTTCGGGGCAAGGCAAATCCAATTCCTGCCTGTCGCAAACGGGAGGTCAGGTCAGGGGTCAGGGGTGTAGAGTTCATTGATAACATCGCGGCCCTTGTATATATGCGAAATGGGTCACGATGTATGGCGACAGGTGGGCGTTGCTTTCCGTTTACATACTGATTGTTTAGTAGGAACATGCTGACTTTCTGGATTCCACATTCAGGCACCAAGGGGTGAAGAAGGCAGTATGGCTTTTGACTGGAACCATCAGATATCTGACTGTTTCCACTGATCGAGGAGAGGTCATACAGAAAACTCTGTTCACTACATGCAATTGCTCGAATGTGTTGAACACTGCTATGACTGGACTTTGCAACATTCTCCACCACTCTAATCTCTACCAAGGATGCTAAGTTTTCACCTGTGTATCTTGGTTGGTTTGTTTGTCTGTCTATTAACAAGATGACACAAAAACTACTGAACTAATTGTTATGAAACTTGGTGGAAAAACCCGTACAATGTTGATGTTGATCTGGAAGGGCACATGGAGGATGTGTTCAGCAAGATTCCACAAAAACTACTGAGCCAATTTAAAGATACAACTTTTACTGCAGATCCCGATCAAAGATGTTCCCAGAATTCCTTCAGCCTCGGCAGATGCTGGCATTTTCCCAGTGCCCTTGCATATTGAACTGGATGATTCCAAGTCCCTACCTTCTTCTTACAAAAATTGGGAACATTTTAGAATTCAGGATTTTTCCAGTGTTTGGGATCTTGTGGATTATTGTCAAAATAGGGTAATTCTTGAAAAAATTTGGACGAATGGCTGCTGTGGTCTTATCAGACTCCAGATTGGCCTCCAGACGACTTAGTTTTGGTTAGCAACTGTTTGTCAAGATTCACAGCCCACACGATACTTTGTCACAGAATCGGCTCCATGTCACAGCTTAAATGAAAACACATCTGTTACATTTTGCTTGTATATTGAGTGCATGTATGCATGACCATGCTTCTGAACAGAATATCTGTGTAAATATGTACATATTCTGACCTATTTGGGCTCCATGTCGTTGTCACTCGAACTGTACAGTCAAAAGTATTCTTACAGATATCTCCCTCCTCCCCTACCTATCCTCCGTGCCCCTCCTCTCTTTCTCTCTATGACCCCTCCCCCCCCCCCCCCCCCCCACTGCAGCCTCCTTCCTCCTTCCCCTGCAGTGTGTGTTGAGGACTCACCTCCAGGCAGGAGAAGGCTGATGATCATCATGGCCATGGCAATCAGACACACCACAGGGATCTGAAACAGTTCAACATGGCCAGCTCCCTCCACATCGTCTTTTCTTCATGCTTACCTGTCCACACAAATGCCATACCTCCTTTCGGCGTGAAACAACTGGCGTGACTGGTTTTTCTTCTTTTCCTCACACTTCTCCTGTTGGCCTGATTGTTAAAGGAAAGACTCAGCTCCCAGCTCTCCATTTTTTATCATTTTATGGAATCCTGGTGTATGGTGCTGTTTCACACCTAGTGGAGGTGAGGCACTTGTCTGGACAGGTGAGTATATGATAAACTACTTTTAGTAGTAAAATTCCTTTTCCACTTAAGATTCTCTTGGATTGTATGGCTATTGCAACATCCTCTACACATTCTCTGTGTGTGTGTGTGTCTGTGTCTGTCTGTGTGTCTGTCTGTGTCTCTGTCTGTGTGTCTCTGTCTGTGTGTTTCTGTCTGTCTGTGTCTATCTGTGTCTGTGTTTGTGTCTGTCTGTGTCCGTCTGTCTGTGTGTGTGTGTGTGTGCGTGTGTGTGTGTGAGTGTGTATGTATGTGTGCGTGTGAGAGAGAGAGACGGAGAGACAGAGACTTGCATGCGTGTGTGTATTATCACTGCAACATGTGACAGTTAAACATTTTACCCTCATTATGGACGGTACGATCAGTGTCTTTATGTGATGATGATGATGACGATCCATCATCATCATCATCACTGAAAATATTTATATACTGCACATTCTCAGTAAGAGACCTTGTTCTATGTGTTTTACAACCCACCTCTTGTTCATACAATGGGGTGGGCTCTACCTGGTAGAGCCCAATGAACAACAGTCTTGCTGTAAACATTCTATTTGCTGTGTCATTCAGTCAAATACACGTCATCCATACCAAGAGTGGAACTGGCCTTCTCTTCTGAAAATTACGCACTGTTTTTGCCAGCAAACAATCCTAACATTTCTATCAACATCTGCTAACCACATCCACTGATCGGCTGAACAAGGACTTCTTGTATCCTAAGAGGGTCGTAACCATCTGGCTGGCTCCTTCACCATAAATTATAGTAGACCCATACAACACTTTAAGAAAGCAGGTACAAAAAAAGGTGGTGGACATGACACCCGAAAGGCTAGGGCAACCACATGGCACCTTGCATACAGAAACTGTTTCCACTTACACATGTCAGCAAATGTGCAGACCAGACCCTGTCTTTAAGACCTTCACGCACACACACACACACACACATGTAGATCAACCATGTTTGCTGGAAGACCCCTTAAAGCATGTCAGCACATTCACTAAGGTTCATGGAACCCCAAAAGACAACCAGCACCCACACCTGAAGTAGTGTGGCTGTCCAAACTGCAGAACTAAAAAAAAAATATAAAAAAAGCAGAAAAAGAAAAAGTTCACAAATGCCATGCCCACAGAAACAAGCGTCGTACAGCTGTGGCCCACAAAGGAAAGCAAGGTCCATCTTACTGCATAGAATTTCCAGTCACGCTGCACAGCCAGAGGGGACTTGGTCGTCAGGCCCTCTGTCTCCTCCACAATGTGGTTGCCTAGAAACAGGTCGATGGCGTCCTGAAACAGACATGTCCAAATCATGTTTTAACAGGCTGATTGCTCGTCCCATCTCATGCGAAGAACACGCTGTCAATAACAGGCCAGTACCATCCTGCAACTAACGCATTTCATCCTTGATATGAAACAAAACTGCTTTAGTTTTCTTCTCAATTAGAAAGGACATCTCGTTAGCCTGGTGGTGAATTAAATCATATCGGATTGTGGCGCTTCGCAGTGGGGCGACACGCAGGTGCACGTCTCTGTGTTTATATATGATGATTGTTTTCCTGACGGATCTCTTCAAGTTTAATTGTGTTGGAGGGATATGTAAGGTGTCAAACATGAACTTTGCAACATTTTTGAAGTTTCTGGTGGTGACACTCAGTCTTTTCAAGTGCTGTGTTTTTGGTGTGTTTGTGAAATCCATTGAACACTATGGCGGACAGCAAGAAGGCACAGGTGCTTTACGGTATGATCGTGAGTTTTTGATGCGCTTCCGATCATCACAGGGTTTTTCAACCTTTTCCGGACAGGTGTTCCCTGATGAATTGGTTAATGAGCGAGAGAATGAGAAAGAAGGTGGAAGAGTGAAAGTACGGAAGAGAGGAGGTGTGAGGAGGAGACTCAGAAGAAACCAGACTAAGCCCCCACTGCCGTCAATGATTTTATCAAATGTACGATCTCTTAACCCAAACGGACAAAACTGTAATTTAGATGAAGTGCGTGCAAACTGTCAATTTTTAAGTGAATTCAGAAACTCCTGTGTTCTTTGTTTTACTGAAACCTGGTTTACTGAAAAAGTTAATGATGAAAGTGTTGCGATTGATGGTTTTGGCACACCCTACAGAATGGACAAGACTGTGAGAAAGTGGGAAAAGAATGGGTGGTGGCGTGTGCCTGTATGTCAATGAAAACTGGTGTGACAGTGCGAGTGTGTCTGTGAAAAAAAGACTGAGCACAGAAGAATTTGAACTCATAACAGTTTCTCTGCGACCTCGCTACTGCCACGTGAGTTCGGTCGCATTTTCCTGACAGTGGTGTACGCCCCCGTGTTTGATCAGGCGTCTGCTGCACGTGCAGGGAAAGGGATCGCCGCAGTCATCCGTGATCTCCAACTCATCGCTGCTGATGCTCCTTGTTTTGTTGTTGGCGACTTTAACCAGTGCGATTTGCGAAAAACACTCCCCTCTTTTAAACAGTATGTTACTTGCAGTACACGTTTGGACAAGACAATCGATCTATGCTATGGCAACATTCCCAAGGCAATATAAATCCATTTCTCTACCACCTATAGGTGCGTCCGATCATAACACTGTGCAGCTTATCCCAGCTTATAGACCAAAAATAAAGACTGAACCAGTTGTGAGAAAGTGTGTGAAAGTGTGGACGACTGCGAGTACAGATGAGCTGAGAGGATGTTTTGACTGCACTGATTGGGATGTGTTTATTGATTCCTGTGAAAATGTTGATGAAGCAGCAGATGTTGTCACCTCTTATATTTGTTTTGTGAAGATATGGTAATTCCCACTAAGATGATTAAAGTTTCCCCAACAACAAACCATGGATCTCAAAGTCTCTCAAAACTCTTCTAAATGAGAAAAAGGTTGCTTTTCAATCTAAAGACAAAAAAGGGAGGAAATTGGTTCAAGCAAAGCTTAGAGGAGAATTACGGAAGGGACAAACAGAGTTTAAAAATAAAGTAGAACAGAAATTTCAGACAGGAAAAATTGCAGACGCACGGAATGGTTTAAGAACTCTTACAGGTCAGGCAAAAAATAAAACAATTGCTACCCAGATGACAAAGGTTGAACAGAAAGACTTTTCCAATGATTTAAACAATTTTTACTGCCGCTTTGAAAGGGATGATCTGGGAGGGGAATTGAACAGGGTTATGTCACAGTTACAGGAAAGGACGAAAGAACTGAACTATGAACAAGACTTTGTGATCGATGCAAAAACTGTTGAGACTCTATTTCTTAAGCTAAATATTAGGAAGGCAGTGGGTCCAGACAATATTTGTGGAAGACTGTTAAAGACATGTGCCTCCCAGCTCTGTGATGTTTTTAGTAAAATTTTTAATTGGTCTGTGAAAGAATACACTGTTCCTCGCATCTGGAAAAATTCGACTATCTCCCCCATCACAAAGAAAAAGAATCCTACCACATTAAATGATTACCGTCCTGTTGCACTGACTTCAATAGTAATGAAATGCTTTGAAAAAATTGTTCTTCATCATCTCCTTACCTTTACAAATCAACAACTTGACCCCCTCCAGTTTGCCTATAAACCCCATAGAAGCACCAATGATGCCATTCTTACACTCCTTCACAATGCTTTCTTTCATTTGAATAACTCCAAATCTTTTGTTCGTGTTCTCTTCATTGACTTCGCCTCCGCTTTTAACACAATACAACCTCATCTCTTGGCCTTGAAACTGTTAACTTTACAGGTAGACCCGAAACTCATTCTCTGGATCATGAGCTTCTTACTTAATAGAACACAGTCAGTTCGTTTCCAATCTGCAATCTCATCTGAACAAACTACTTGTACTGGTGCTCCTCAGGGTACAGTGCTGTCCCCTGTACTTTTTACTTTATACACCAACGATTGCAGAGGTACAGAGAAAACTCCGGTCATCAAGTACTCTGACGATTCTGCTCTGAAGATTTGTCAAATTGTGATACGGATTATTTTAGAGAGGTAGAAAAGTTCTGTTCTTGGTGCAAGGACAATTATCTGGACCTCAATGTTACAAAAACAAAAGAACTGCTTATCGATTTCCGTAAAGATCCACCATCAGTTCCAAAACTTACTATTGATGGAGAAACTGTTGAACGAGTTGATGAATACCGATATTTAGGTACAGTTATAGATAAAAAGCTTACTTTTGACAAAAATGTTGAATCTGTACACAAGAAATGTCAATCTAGAATATTCTGCTTGCAAAAACTGAGAAATATTGGTGTTGCTCCTGAGATTCTACAAACCTATTATCGATGCTGTGTTGAATCTGTTCTTACCATTTCTTTTATGTGCTGGTATGGGAGTTTGAGTTTGCGATGTAAGAATGTGCTGAATGATGTTGTGAGTGTGTGTAGTAAAGTTGTGGGTGCAAGACAAACCAGTTTGAAAGCGTTGTACGACAGGAGAGTGCTGAACAAAGCCAGACAGATAGCCAGTGATGATAGCCATGTCCTGGCTAAGCATTATAAAACTGTTACCATCAGGACGCCGGTACAGAACCTTGAGAGTGAAAACAAGAGCTCAAAAAACTTTTATTCCCCAGTCAATCCATCTTTTAAATCAGTAACCTTTATCAAGCAAAACTTGTTTTTGAACCTATGAATTCTGAATTTGTATTCGGTGAGAGTGCGCATGTGCATGTTTGTGTGCGCATGCGTGTGCACATGTGAGTGTATGTTTGTGTATGCATGTGTGCGCGCGCGAGGGCGTGCACGTGTGTGTGGTGAGCGGGGATGGATGGATACCTGTCTGTGAGTGTGGGGATGTTTGTGAAACTTGTGTATGTGCATGGGTGTATTTGTGGGCTGTAAATGTGTCATATAATATCATTTATACACAAATTTGTTTGATTTAATCGTTAAATTTACATTTATAAGCATTTTTATTGTGATTTTTTTTTTTTCTTTTTTCTTTTTTTTCTCTCTTGATAATATACAATGTAAATGATGTGACTATGTATGAATGTGCAATATAAATGATATTATGTATAATACAATGTGCAATGAGTTTATGAAATGATTGTGTTCTGTGATGTGGATTTTTTTTTTTTTTTTTTAAATATTGCTTGTGTTTGGTCGGTTTTTAGTGCTGTGTTTTTTTGTGTGAAATGCACCTGGACCAAATTTCTCATGATGAGATATAAAGTGTTTCTTATCTTATCTTATCTTATCTTATGACTCTAAGTTTCCACTGAATGCCAATAGCAAAAACTTACAAAGACAGTGAAGGTTCATTCCATGGAAACTAGCTGGCATATCTTAACAGGACAGGGACCACAGGTCATCTTTGGCGATGGGAGTCAATATCAAAGACAGACCGCTAGGTCAGACAGCCCTTTTATATTCACAATTCACAGCAGGTATCGTGAGGTGGGAAGACCTCTATTGTTTACATAGTTGATAGAATGTCTCCTGACATAACTACCTAACAACCTGATGTAGGCTGCTCCCTGTGGACCAGAGTGTTACAGCTGTGACAGGACAAATGGAGTGTGGCTGTATATAAAAGGCCCAGCATTGCAGAAACGCTTCAGGGAAGGGGGGCCGGGATGGAGGTAGGGGCATGGAAAATGCGACAGCTTAAGAAAAAAGGTGGCAGCTGTTACCAAGCCAACTACTAAACACGAGCATTTTCATAAGGGTTATTATAATCATAGCTCTCTCAAAATTTTTTTTTCAGAAACACACTGTTTCACTTCGTACAACATGTACATATCCATGCCTACATCCTGAACACTCACAACTCCAAACACATACTAGGACAACGATGCATGCAAACATAACCCACACCCACATACTAAATCCATACCAATCACACACACACACACACAGAGGGCCTACCTGTCTGTAGCCATCCTGAAAGTTGTTTCTGACGTAACGCACAGCAGAGTTCCATCCATCCATCATGGCTCCTACACAGTGCGTTTCCCTGTCCTGCAACACACCACTTCTTTACTGCCTTCAGTAAACGCTTTACTATCATAGAGATAAGACTGATCCTGTCACGGCAATGGTGTTGATTCTAACTAGCAGGGTGCCCAAGGACTTGTTAAGCCCGATAAAAATACTTCAAGGAGATGAAAAGGACCTCACCATGTTTCACAAGACCATATATACAAAACTGTTTTATATGTAAATTGATCAGAATTTTAGCAATAACATCCAATAAATTGGCTTCAAGACCCTTACTGAAATTATCTTCAAACTCTCTACGTCTGCATCTTCAGAGTTTTGAATCTGTCACAATATCTTGTATTTTTCTTCTTCTTCATTGTCACCGATCGGCGGTACTAAACCAGCCGCCATGTGTTTGGAGTAATGGTAATTCAGAAATAGAGAGCGTGTGCGTGTGCATTGTGTATATGTGTGTGTGCGAGCGTGCGTGTGTAAGATTGGGGTTTTGGTTAAGGTGGAAGGTTAGGCTAGGTAGGGGCTGGGGAAATAAGACATACAATGTTCTGAATTCCAGTCTTCATTATGGAAGGAGTGGAAGCGGGAGGTTGGTTTCGTTTCCGACTGTTACCCTTTTGTTACTTTGGTTCTACACCAGAGAAGGCGGGGCAGGATATCGGCTGTTGTTGGTGTTGTCAAGTCTGTGAGTTGTTTGTGGTAAATTGTCGGTTGTTGCACGAGCAACAACTAGTCCGTTGGTCCGGCGTGTCAGCTCTGCGGAGGGATACGCTGCTCTGACCAATCGCTGTTTTGTGTTGTGAGTTAGAGTTCGCTTGAGTCCGACCAGGTCGGAATGCGTTGGGGTAGCTTCACTTCGGTCCCTGGTGTTCGTCGGAGTGGACCGCCTTGTAGTTGCGGCGGCAGCGCCGTTAGTCGAGCTGAGTGACTTCGAGTCATAGTTAGTGCCAGGTCCTCGTCGGTCTGGTGTGCCCTTGGCCTGTGCCAGGTTCTGTGTCGTCTCTGTTGGCAGCCACTTCAGCCAGTTGCAGAACTGGTGTGGTTGAACGTCTGTCTGTCCAGGTTGGTGATTTGTTAGGTTCATGGTGGTGTTGTTCATCATGTTGTCTTGTATTATGGCGAGTTGTACTGTAGTTGTCATGTTATGTTTAGTTGTATTATGTTTGTTGCGTATACTGGTTGTCTGGTATGATGTCGTCTTGGTTCTGTGATTGAAACTTGTCAGCCGGTTTGTGTTACCTCTTTTCTGTATGTTCTGTAAGTAGTGTACATAGGGGTTCCTAGTTCGATTGTCATGTGACAGTTTGGCTAGACAATGTGAGTTCGATATAATAACCGTGATGGACGGTGAGTAGATATTGGTTGTGATTATTTCATGTTATGTCAGTGGGAATACGAGGTTGCATTTTGTTGAGGATCATAGTATGAGTCAGGTGCAGATGTGTCTGTGTGAATCGTAAAGGGATTGTGCTCAATTTCAGTTGTAAATAGTAGTAGTTCGTTGAAATTGATTAACGATGTCGGAGTTGACCTGCACAGCATTGGAATTGGTTAACTGTGCAGTAGGGCCAAGGCTAATTGGTAGTCGAGTGGTGTATACTGGAGTACGGTCGTGACTATTCAACTTTTATTGGTGTCTTTTCACTTTCGTTACGAGTCATGGTTCTCGACGCGGTGTCGTGCGCGTGCAGACTGTATCTGTGACGTACGTGTTTAGTACAGGACAGCGAGTACATATGGTTAGAAGTGGTTATGTGTGTTTTTTTTTTGTAAGTGACAGTCTCACACATGCAGGGATGTATTGTTTGTGACAAAATGGGGTTTGGGAGAAAGATATTTTAGGTTGTAGGGAGACAGTCCCATTATGAATTTTGGTAGTCGGGAAGAAGGGTATGGTAAAGTTTAAGGCGGGTAGTTCAGCAGTTGATAGGACAAAATGGAGGATGTGCAGCATGTAATATTGTATGAAGTATGGTTGTGTTGGCATAACAAGGTTTAAACCCACTGGGTTATCTGACAAGAGATGACATGAGTGGGGTGCTGGATGGAAATTTTGGCGGACAAATCATGGGTTGATAAAATGATTATAATTGACAGTGCAAAGAGGGGTAAAAATGTGAAGGATTGTGGCTGCGACCCCGATTCTCTGTATGAATATGCTAGAACTGTGAACCGTTGATAAGTTTTTGTTCTTTTGTTGTTGTTGTTTTTTTAGATGTATATTACTACTCATTACTGTGTGGAAACATTTCCTTGTGAAATTGCCCATTTTCCTAGTTTATTTGTATTTTCTAAGGGGACCCATGGAGTCATGTTGGATTGCTTGGATTGGGATTATTTCTCCGAGAATTGTGTGCGAGTCATAATTTATATGTAATAGCGTAGATTGGCTCAGAGAGAATATTGTGTTACTGCTGTTGTAAAGGTTGGCGGGAAATGGATCTGATAACCCCAAAGTAACGGGTTGGGGGGTTTTATTCGAAATTCAAGGGGTCACTCTCATGCCCGAGTGGGAAGTAGGCAAGGGAGATGGAGAGTTAAAGCTTTACCAGGTAGCTTATGGGCCTTGATGACTCGGGTAGTAGCAAAATTACAGTAGTGGCCTACAGTTGTGTTAGCAGGTATCCTGTCCCGTCCTGAGGCTGGGGTCAGACCACCGCAGGGGACTGCCGCGTGCCGGCAGGTGAGCGGCGGTGTCCCGTTGCCTGCTGCTTTTCCCGGAGAGGGAGACCATCCAGGCCATCTGCCGTCTGTGGGCAGCTCTCCTCCGCTACCGGAGTTCTTCCGGGAGTCCTCCAGCCACTGTTGCTCTTCCTGTTCGGGCGTCCTGTGAGAGGGCGCCGCACCAGGCCTTCCCTCACCCTCGTGTCCAGCGGGCTTCAGAGGAGGAGGCGTCCTTCGAGCCCGGACTCGTCGAGAGGGCACTGCACCAGGCCTTCCCTCACCCTTTGTGTCCGGCGGGGCCTTCAGAGGTGTTGTTGCCAGCGCAGGGGAGGAGTTCAGACTGAGGAGCCACGGTCGCCGCCGGGTTGTAGAGTCTTCGGGGTGTCAGCCTGCGCGAGGCCACGGACAGCGCTGAGGAGCGGAGTCATCCGTGGAGGAGTCAGCCTGTGAGGGTCCACGGACAGCGCTGAGGAGCGGAGTCATCCGTGGAGGAGTCAGTCTGTGAGGGTCCACGGACAGTGCCGAGGACTGGAGCTTTCCGGGCCGGGATAGGTCGTCCCATGGGTGTTGTAGAAGGGGTGTAGCGTTAGGTAGTAGAGTAGGGGTGTTAGTTACTGCCTCCTTTTGGGGCGTAGTGGCCAGCACAGTGTAGGGTACTTGTCGTTGCCTCCCTTAGGACGCAGTGACCAGTGCGATAGTGGTCCCGGGTCAAAAGAGAAGGGTGGGTCCTGGGGAGAGGTGTGGGTGGTAGTAGTTTAAGTTTAGAGTCCCTTGGGTTTATTCTTGTCCCTATTAGTTAGCCACCACGTGTGCGGGCTATCTCTGCGTCCCTAGGTCGCAGTGATATACC
The DNA here is from genome assembly GCA_018398815.1 of Conus ventricosus. NCBI lineage: Eukaryota > Metazoa > Mollusca > Gastropoda > Neogastropoda > Conidae > Conus > Conus ventricosus. The sequence goes on from CM031612.1 coordinate 49,925,521, forward strand.
GCAACTGGTGTTTTTTAGTATAGATTAAGGTTATCAGGGTCGTATTAGGGCAGTGTGGGTCAGTGAAGAAGTGGGATACCGGTGTGTGGGTGTGGATGGACGTGAGGGGTGGCGCCATATTGTGTGTGTGAAATAAAGAAGTGCGCATGATTGTAAAGCTGTGTTAGTGTGCTGTGTTGTCTGCTCTAGTGTGTAATAGGCGTGGGTAAGGGTGGTAGGGCCGTCCGGCTTAGCGACCGTGACATTCATACTCAGATTCAGTTCTAGTCCACAAAATGCACACTGTGCACCGAGTTGTCTGATACCACTTTCTGACTCCATGCTTTATACAGATTTTCTTTAAGCCACCGTCCTGAATGGGCACTTTCCTGAGATTTTCAGCACACCTCCCAAATCATGAATTCTAAAACCCAGTTCAGCAGAGCACTCCCTCTTGATCATATAGTTTAAGTTCTCTACTTTGACCAAGTTTGCTACAATGTGCTGTCTGCATGAAAATGATCATGTCATGGCGCACTGCTTCACAAATTTTTGCTTTTAACATCGTAAGTTTCAAGAATGATTTTCTTTTGATACCATGATGTGAAATACAAGAGCTTGTGAAAAAGTACCCTGTGCTGTTATGAAAGGACCAGTCACTGAAATGAAAAGGACTGAAAAGGCATTCGGAGTAATCAACTGAAAAAGAATGCCATGGACTTTTCAAGGACTTTAAGGCCATGAAAGTTCCCTACCACCCCAGCTGTCATCATCCAGTTCCCACACACACAAATGGATATCTAAAAACACCGACACAGACTTTAAAAGCACTTGTAAGGACAAACTATATGTCTTCAGACAAGCTGCAAGAAGGCTGCTTGAGTGGCATGCACAGATTTCTACAACATCGCATCAACAATTTGACTTCACAGTTGAAAATAAAACTCTTATGTCCTGTCCAATACTAAGCAATAATGCCATCTTGCTTAAGTTTTCACGGCTCATCTTTTCACAATGAGGTAACAACCGAAATGTTACTTTATGATCAAAATCAACAGCTACAAGTACTATGTAAGGCTGCACAAGGACCAGCTTCAACCACAGGGACTTTCAATCCAGTCAATTGGTTTGTACACTCTCCAGTCATGTCCTCTGACTTTAGTTCTTGAGACGGATGTGGGAACTATACTCTAAACAAACCACTTCTGCCATGATCCAGTTCCTCCCACAACAAAAAGTTTCTGATCAATAAAAAAAAAAAAAAAATCAATGCACATGCATGCATTTTTTGCACTTAATTGTCTAAATGCTAGCATGCAAATGGCTCAAGATGTGGTGGGCTCACCAACAAGATCTCAGTCTGACAACATGACTCTAGCTGGATTAAATCAATGTTTGGAAGACACTACAAACATGTGTGCACTGCATGCGTGGGAAACATATATGCTGGACTGTAACATTCTTTCTCTAATATCTAAAATAAGTGACAGGATCTTCACATACACAGTCAGCATTATTTAACGGTATTATGGCTTCAAGGGTTGACTGAACATCAACACGACAGACAGCTTCTTTCATCCCAATGCTACAAATAAGGGCTGATCAACAGTCACTGGTTTCAGTCAGTCATCTCAGTTTTCTCACCTGGAGTCACTGTCTCAATGAAATAATGGCAATACCTTGTGAAGTCTGTCTTGAGGGCCCCAGTGCCTGCATACTGTTTGGATACAGCATTCGCATTGTCTGCCCACACTGTAAACACAACACTCTGTCACCAGTTTCCATCCATCTCTTTCTCTTTTTTAAACACATTATGTGACAATTCCACACACGACAGTATGCATAAAATGCACAAATACAGAATATGTCATTATGTATACACACACACACACACACACACACACACACACACACACACACACACACACATACACACGCACACACACACACACACACCTATTCAAAAATACACAAATTTTCCTCATACATATAAGTAACATACATAAACAAACTCTCAGCAGCATGCATTATTCTTAGGAATAACCTCTGAAAAAAACAATGACTATGAAGGATGGTGATGAAGAGAACAAAAAAAAAAAAGACAAAGGCCAGTGTCATGGTACAGTGGTTCGCACCACCAACTGAGGGCTGAAAAATTGGGAGTTCCAGTCCCATCAGTATATTTCTATGGGATTTTTCAGCCTTAACCGGCATCCACCTATAAGTTGTTGCTCAAATTTCCTAATCCAACACTGAAGGTTCTGTATGTCCTGGGCCTGCTCACTAGAATATAAAGTATAAGAAAGCATGAAGAACACCCCTGTCATGTTGTCTCAAACCAAAATGGAACAATGCTGTATCATCTACATCATGCTCTCTAACCATCACCTAAAAATAATAAAGTCTTAAATTCGTAATCCATCATGCTCCACACTCATGGTGATCTCAGTTTGGATCTTCTCTCCACATCCATCCTCATGATGCATCCATGTACATTGCCTTTGGTGTTTGCAAGGTACTGTCCATTGGATGGACATGATGGTGACCTCCAGAAAAGGAGTCAAGGTGGATTTGGGTAGGGTGGTGGAGGAAAGGGGAATTCTGTCTCCCCAACATCAATAGTGGACTTAGAGGTCATGTCTTGTGTACTTTGGATAAGAATACACATGACTGAACAAACACCCCATCAAAGCTAGTCGGCGGCAGTGCGGTGTCTCCTTTGGTGGGTGGACTCATGTTAAGTGATCCAAACTACTCCCTGAGGACTTCTGCCACTATGGTTTCAATACTTTATCCCTGAATGTGGCTGTATATGAGAAAGCGGGAATGAGCAAAATGAGATTAATACCCCTAAGAAGGCATGCATAGAATGAAAAAGCCAATCGAGAAACAAAAAGTACAGAAGAAAGTGTTTTCTGGTAATTGAACAAAACATTCCTTTACATGTTAAAACATGGTGATCTTTGTTTTGTTTCAATCATTTTCTTCCCCCAGTATCAAACAACACAGAATATGACAGCGACTGTAAAAAAAATCTCTTACCATTCCTGAAGACTGTGTCGAACTGTTTTTGTTCGGACAAATTCTGCCCTGCATCCAGCACGTCTAAGCGCTGGAATAAAACAGAAGGATATCTGTGGCTTCACACATCTAACATCCTCAACAACAATTCCATTTATAAGACCGAGAAACAAAGGCGATAATGTACTTAACAAGACACTGACCACAGAAATGGTGTTGACATCTTTCAGACTTTCCATTTGGTTAAGTATACTTATCATGTCAAACTTGCAAGCAGTGACCTGTTTGTCATCCTCGTTTGGATGGAACTTTGTGGCTAACACAGTTTCAAGACTCATACTTCCAGTCTACAGGGCTCAGCCACATACATTTCCCTTCATTCCATGGCTGATCACAGAACAAGATGATTCAGCCCGGATTTTTTGTAGTATCGTCTTTTCCTTTTCAGGTATATAAGACTCAGCTGTTCCTTTGCTTTCACTTTGGGTAATATCTGACCTCTTTCAGCAGTATTCTTGGCTCTAGATCAGTGCTCCTAACTCCCGATTCAACTCGATCCCCTTTTCCTCCCTGCTGTTTTCTTTGTTCCTTATCATTCATGGGACTCCATCATCTGGATCAACTGTATCCTTGAAAACATGATAGCAAAAGTCAAAAGAAAATGGCCCACAGTTTATTTTCCTCATTCATCAAATAAACTGGTCCTAATCAACTTTCTCTTTTCTGGTCACAGAACACATTTCTCGTTTATTGAAAGACTAAAACACAGTATTTATCTGAAAAGAAATAATATACAGAGCTGATCAGGTGAATCAACAAGCAACATCCACAGCATTATACTAAAAAAAAAGAAAACAGAGAGAACTAGAGAGAAAGAGAGAGGTGAAGAGAATGGACTCACAGTGAGTTGCTCGGTCAAGGTTTGCAGAGCCAGAAGGCTCTGAACCACATTGGTGCGATCCAAACAGTCCATGCAGTTGGTGCGGAACACGCCACACTGCTTGGTCACCACACTGCCATCCCTCTGCTGGTGGAAGTACCTGTCAAAAAAGTCAGGGTCCCACCAGAACATCATTTCAGCATACCAAACTGGTCTCAAACTTGCCCATCCAATCCACTAAAAATTCCCAGACCTCAAATCGAGCGTTTAAAACTCTCACTCATTTCCAAAGTGATGTATTTCCAGTAGGAAGAAGACTGTTTTAGCAAACAGGTGCAGGTTGCAACACTGTGCAGTTCATACAGCTTGACTTTTGCCCTGACTGAGAAATACTCCTTCTCTCATCAAGCCAATAACTGTGGTTTTCTTGCAAAGGAAGTTACAAACAGCATGCTTGTTGCTTACATATTTCCTGATCCATAGCTTGTATTCTTTTCAAGCAAAACATTGCTAAACTGACAACATCCCAGGCATTGTGAATGCAGTGTAGCTTTCTGCTGCGTGACCAGAAGTTTAAAGCATATATCAAGAGAAAGTAGTCCAAACTTCTGTTTACAAACAACATGCAAAGGTATCAGACAATCTTTTAATTCAGTTTCACTTCCTTTTTATCCTGCAATGCACTTCTGCATTATGACCTCAATGCTAAAGGTCATAGTCTGAGCAACTTGACAATTTCCCCAACTTTGGAGGTATTTTCAACTTTCCCAAACTTAAAAAAGGCTTTGAAAATAACAGCTTAGATATTTTTTCAAACTTTCATTATTCTTCAAAGACCATGCAAACTGTGACACTACAGTTGTGTTAGGTATGTCTATTGTTTGCAGAAAAGAAGACAAACTGATGACTTGTGACAGAGAGGGAGTCTGAAATGTGAAGTGATTTTTCCAAAACCACCAAATGGTGCCCCATAACTGATGACCCCACATCATTATCACTGGGGATAGAGGGGCAGACGAGGAGAAAAAGAGACGCCTGATCCGTAATGTACTCAATGGATCATGTTCATGTCATACATCAATGATTTCTTTGCAAATGAATTTAGGAAGTGTTCTGCATCCTTTGTCTCACCTTGACTTGACTTATGTTCAACTATATGCTGGACTTGCTTCCACTCTCAACATGTTAAAAGTTTTAAGATTGACTCAATCTGCCATACCGTTCACACACAAAAAAAGACATCAATGTGTGTGTGTGTGTGTGTGTGTGTGTGTGTATGAGTACATGCCAACGTCAGTACATATATTGTATGTTTCCATGACTTAACTCTTAAAAAAATAACCAAATGAAAAAATATATTTAAAAAAATATAAAAAGAAGAATGAAAGTGACATGCTGTGCTCACCCAAAGCGCTTTCTGTCTGTCTCCAGTCGATCAACCAAAATGGACACTTTGTCAAACCTCATTCCTTTGCACTCTTTGTGAAAGTCAAAAGACTCATACCTGTGAACACACCCATCGTTCATCCCATGTACTGTGCAAAACAAAACAAAAAACCCACACTCACAGTCATTATTCTTTAGTGCTCCATTACTTCACTTCCATTATCATAGAGTTATCATGCCATTTACTGCACTACTTAACAAATGTACATGGAAAAGCATATTGATCACACAGACCAGTACTTTAAAAAAAAAGAGGAATTACAAAAAAAAATAGAGTTGCATTAATACAGCAACAACTGACAAACTTATATTGGTCAAGAGTATATCTATCAGGATATCATTACAGCTCAGAAAGTGGTAACCTTCAAGTTCCACAGAGATCTGCATGTTACAGACTGTCCCACTGTCCTTTCGACACCTTCCATCTCTTCTCCTTCATTTTCTACACTTTCCACTCTATCCTAGACTGATCCTGATTCCAGCAGTCCACTTGTATACCAAACAAAATATATTCCTCTGTTGTAATGTGAGAAAAAGAAAGCTCTCTTTCTGATCTGTAACTCCTAATCCTGCCCCCCAAACCCACCCCTCTTCCCCAACCCCTTCTAACACCTCAACAACTCCCATCAAACACACAGGTATTTTTCCTCTCCCTCTCTCATAGACTGCACTTTCTATATCTCCCCCTATCTCTTTCTACTGCACTTTCTATATCTCCCCTAATCTCTTTCTCTCTCTCTCTCTCTTTTTCTTTGCACAGGCTCTGCTATCTATCCATATATTTTCACATTTTCTTTTAAGGAAAACAAGTAAATAAAGCCTATTGCATGCTTACGTTATCCCTCATTAAACAAATTTCAATCCTTCATTCGTACTTTCTAATTACAGAGTTACACTCAAGTATCAAGCTATTCGTGTGTTCACTTCCACATGGTAGCAATCACTATGTCCGTTTTTTTTGTCAGTCTGTGACTGGTTTTCACAAAACTTATCATACTACCCACAACAACAAAACAACATTTTCTTAAAAGAAGAAACAGAAGAAGGAAGTAATTCTTACTTGATGTTCTCATTCTGCACATTGGCCACAGTCTGCGCAAACATCTTTTCCATCTGATGTTCTGGTCCTTTGTGGTTGACCTGCCCAGTCAACAAGGTTATTTCAAAATGGGAATGTCAAGGAGCGTGAAACCTCTCACAAAAGGCATTAGACACTTGGAGGAAAAGGGACGTTGTACGTAGTATACAAATAGGTAATAGACCAATTAACCAGGGTACCTTACCCATCGCACACGGCCGAACTGTGTGAAAGAAGGCCGAAGTGGTCAGATGACAAACAACACCTAGGAGAGAGTTCGGACCTGCCCGGTGGCGAAAGGGGGAAGGGATGTAACCACTACGACCTCGGCGCTCCAAGTGAGCGCTAAATGCTCGGTCAGCTGAGGTTCTTTTGTAAACAGTCAGTGAAGAGCAGGGGTCTTGGATTCGTTCGGATGGTGTTGCCGTGGGTCACTGTGTTGGTTCTATTGTCAGGCTGGTTGAATGCGTGTGGAGGTTGTCGTAGCCCTCTTTAAGATAATTACTGTGTTAAGTGACCACCGAAGTCGGCGGGAACTTTCGATGTCCATCTGGTGCTAAGTGTGTGTTTGCTAATCAATTAGGTAGGGATGTGTGTAAATGCTGATGTGTGGGAGAATGTAGCGAATGGAGAATTCAGGGTACTTGTGAACTAGGGGTTTGAGAAGCAGCGTGGACAAAGGCATGGCCCGAAGGGGGATCCTTTGTTTCCCTCCCTATATAAACTGAGGGAGAACAACGTGAGAGGGGAACAACACCACGAGAGAGAGAGAGGAGAGGAGTGAGCAGGACTGAGAAAGGGTCGAGAGAAACGTGGTCTGGAGATAGAAGAGACAGCAAGGTCTTAGAGTTAAAGACAAGCTGGAAGAGAAGGAAACTAAGTTTGAAGCCCAGAGGTGGGTGAAGACAGACAAACTGAATTTGAACCCAGAGGTGGGTGAAGAAGACGAAGAAGAAGAGTTCGACGTCGAGATCCCAGAGACGACCACGAAGACCCAGTCCTGAAGCCTGGAGCCAGTCAACCAAGGGCATCACCATCAAGCAGTGCTGAAGAAGACGTGAAGAGACTTTTATTCAAGAACTGTGGTGTGGTGTGAAAGCGTGGTTGTGTGTGTGAAAACCTGGCCAGGTAAGAAGTCATTTTATTATAACCCGGGATTAGGAAGTATTGATCTTTCAGGGTTCCCACAGATATCAGAAAAAAAAGTTCAAGGGGTTTTCAAGGGAATTTCCAGGGTTAGCAGCTTCATTCAAGGGGTAGTAATTAACAACTTTCTTGCAAAGTTATGTTTATTAAACTCTATGAGCAGCCTGTTACTATCAATCATTAACTTAACATCATTTCTTACCTCGTATTCATGCTAGCACAACTGGTCAGGTCCACTAGATGGAAGAAGAAGGCAGGTACAGTTGTCATTGTTTTCTCTGAATTACACTGTGACTTTACAGTTTAACACAACCAGCACAGAGCTGACCACCGCTTCCGTTACTAATGATAGTCTTGAGTCTGAATGCACAGGAGAATACAGTCACCTTTGCAGAAACTTTCCCTTTTGTCGATTTTTCTTCAGTACATAGAAAATATACACCTTCGGAGTTCTTCCAATACCTTACACACTTTGCACTCACATGGCAGAAAAAATAAAAGTACTTCTATAAGGAAGACAGTTATACGCAGGTCTAAATATCTAAAGTTGCACATCTGTCAGCAGTCAGAAAAGGGGGAACATTTACACAGTTTACATCTCCTTCAGCTCTTCCAGTTTTGCACAGAGTTTTTTCTCAAGTTTTGACACTTCTTCAGTCTTTTCCTTGGCAGACCTTCTCATTGCGTTGGACTTGGCTATCAAGTTCCCCTGCTGTTTCACCTGCACACTGTTTTCAGCCTTCACTGCCAAGTTGTCTGCTCTATGGATCAAATCTTTGGCACAACTTGCTAGTTTTCTCTTCTTCATTTTCAGATCCTCAACCTCATCCAGTAGCTGTTTCCTTTTTTTCCCTGCTGCTTCAGCCTCACCTTTCTTCTGGTTTTCTTCAATAAACAGTCTGTACCTTTGCCTTGCACTGGCAGCATTATACAGGAGTGATTTTGTCATTTCAACCTTGTCAGCACCTCCAGCCTTGGTCAGGTGGTCTGCGATGACTCGCTGCGCTGTCAAAGCTTTTTGACTCATGTTGTCTGTCGAGATGTGCTTGTTTACAGAAAAACCCCTTTCAACAGAAGCTTGTCCATGGGACAAAACCAACATCTTACGCACAACCTGCCATAGGAGCTCCCAATCTTTCCGACCTGAAAGAGCAGAGTGGAATAGAGTGTCCAGACGTCCTTCGTCCCTGTCAAAGTCCTGCAAGTCTGGAAGTGCAGCAGCCTCTCTACAGAAGTCTTTGTACTGGCTGATGATGCTGTCACAGTCCGACGAGTCAACTTGTTTACGGTCTACCATCTCCCCCAGACATCTTTTCAAGTTCTTTTCTGCAAGTTCCTTGTTCTGACAGATCAACCCAGGATTGAGCCAAGCCAGAGAGCGTACAATGGTATACCGCAGTGGTGACTTTTCCAGTATTTTGTCAATAATAGCCATGTACATCTTCTTCGTGCTTATTCTCACAGCTGCCACATCTGCTTCCACTTTTCCTTCCTTGCTAGTACTAAGTACAAGTTGTTGCATAGTCCTGTTGGCAAGAAATCCACATTCCACTTTCCTTGTCTCTTTGTGCAGACTCGTGTCTGCAAGTTTTTTGGTGAGTTCAAAAAGCTTAGGAATGGTGTCAATCCCCTTTGTGCACTCCTCCTTTACAAATTTCTGTGTCAGTTTCAGAATCAGGTTGAACAGGTCCTCTGCCAAGAAAGGCAACAATGGTTTGTCAGACTGGTATTTGGCCAGAAAGGGCTCAATCTCCTTGGCCACAGACACAAAGATCTGCAGCTTTGCAGGAAACAGAGGATCATTGACACTGCTCTGCACACATGACAAGGATTTCAGTGTTGGACATTTCTTACTTGCTGCCAGAGTATTGACATATTTCACAATGTGAGGCCAGATCTTCAGAAGTCGCTCACACACAGACACATTCTCCAACCATCGGACACTGCAAAATTTCTGGGGAAAGTCAGTGCAACCTGTGATTGTAGAGAAGTCCTCTCTCCTTGCAGGAGAATCTTTGAACAGCCAAAAGGGTGCGCTGATGCTGTACTCTATGTCCCATTCAGCTGCAGCAATCCCACACTTGAAGGCGTTGTGAACCACATGCAAACCACAACTACCTACATTAAACATCTCCTTGCTGGTATCTCTCTCTATGTCTTCAGCCAGTTTATCATATGTGGCCCAGTTCACATTGGGACCATCCATGGACAACTGTAGAATTCCTGATTTGCCCACAGAGGCACAGCAGTCAGCAAGTTCAGAGTACAAATGGTCTGATGTGGCATGTCCAAGAAACCGAGATGTGAGGTATCGCGTTGTCACCTCTTTTTCGTCCCAAAAACGAATGAACACATCCAACTGTTTTTGCTTCAGTTCATGATTTAAACTTTCATCGAAAAGCAAAACATAGCCATCAGAAGACTTCACTTTGCGAGTCAGCAAATCCAGAAAGTGGGGTGCTAATCCAAATGTGCTCAAATACCTGGCCTTCGTTTCACTGCAGGCAAACTTGTCAGCAACAGAACACGATGGAAACATTTTTTTGAATATCTCCCCAACACCAGTGAAACTGTGATAAGAGTAATGCTTCTCCATGGCAAACAAAGTCCAATACACCTCAGCAGTTAGGACATCGTTCTTGGTGCACGATTCGTCGATCGTTTTCTGTTTAGAAAAGCTGCTTGAAGACCCTGCAGCTGCTGATGTGGAAGGTGCATCTTGAGACCCCCCTGTCACTGCAGTAAAACTTGAAGTTGAAGGCAGCTGACTGCCAGTCTCCTGCCTTGCACCCGGTGGTTCAGATCTTGGTGAGGAGTTTCGGTTTCCAAGAGTGAATCCATGCATGGTCAGCTGTGTGGCACCACCGGCATTTCTCTTATTCTCATGTTCATGTTCCACCAACCGTTTGTGTTTCACTCCATCAGCATGACTCTTCACAGCACTGATGCCCATACCCGAGATACTAAAACTCTTCTTGCACAATGTGCACCTTGCTGAGTGTTCGTTTTCTCCACGAGCTAACCAACCTTTGAAAGCATCTTTTTCTGCCCACATATCATTGAAAACGCAGTCTCCTTTCCCCATCTTGCAGGCTCAGTAGCACTATTTGGCGCAAAACATCGACCGTCGACACAACCCCGATGGTAACCAAAGGGAAAGAACTCTGTTGGCTTCTACACTTACGTCAAAAGTAAGTCAAACACTAGTCACTGACGAGTTACTTCCCTTCTGCTTCAGCTAGGCTGTTGTCGGTTGCTACGGGATCGGCGATCACGAAGCCACATGGAGTGACAGAGATTGTGATTTATTTTGTATAAAAAACATTTTCTTGAGTGACAGTCACTTCCTTGCTTTGAGAGGACAGATTGTGACCGATTTTGAAATTTCAAGGACTTTTCTAGGGGGGTTAGGCCTTCAGCTTATTTTTAAGTACTTTTCCAGGCCTTGAAATGGTCATGTCAAATCTCAAGCACTTTTCAAGAAAATAAGGGGGCGTACGAACCCTGATCTTTTAATGTGTTGATTTATTCATTGTGTGTGATTGATTATTCATGATTAATTATAAGTAGCATAGAAATTGTATTTCTTGTTCTCAGTCGTGTTAGGAAAGAAACGAATGCGTGACATCCCATTCCCAGAGAGAGGTGAATGTTTGGTGGGTGCATGAGTGTGCATATGCGTGTATGAGTGCAAAGATAACCTTGGTGTGTTAAGCCTGACTAATAATACATCAACTTAGTGCACTTAAGCAATACCATCACGATTTCCCCCGTCCTGGACAGGGAAAATAACTGGCAGCAATTGTCTCACCATGTACATTTGTTGTCAGTTATTATGCATTCTATAAAACTGGCGACAAACATCAGATTTATCAGAATCTCATCTTCTTCTTCTTCTTCTGTGTACGCAGGCTGATACTTCTGCGGACACCCCCTGTATAGGGAGTGGAGTTTTGTGTGTATGACCGTTTTTTATCCCGCCATTAAGGCAGCCATACTCCAACTTTGGGGAAGGTGCATGCTATGTGTAACGTGTCATCCATACCAATGGCCAAACTGGCCTTCTCTTCCGAAAGTTGGTGATGGGATTTTACGTGTGTGCAAGATGTTATGCGTGTGTTCACACACGGAACCTCGGTTTACAGTCTCATTCGAAGGACTGTATGGGAAATGGAGTTAGAACCAATGTTAACACCGAGGGAAAAATCCCCCTGTACCCCAAACGGCCTGGCGGAGATTCGAACCCGCAACCCCAAGATCACAAGTCTGGCGCTCTACCACTGAGCTATTCCAGCCCCCGTAGAATCTCATCATTATCGTAAGTTCAGCTACAAAGACTTTTTGCTTTTACCTACGAGCAAATTTCAAGCTGCTTTCATGGGCTGCAACTCCCATGTTAGCCATTTCTATCAGAAGGTTTTCGCATGTCTCTAGGCGAGTCTAGCCCTGCCATTCAGGAGTCAGGAGCAAACCAAAGTCTTAACACACCAGGCACAGTCAGGATTCAAACCACCATCTTATCCTTCCTCAGGATGGCAGTCAAACCCTCTGAACAGTTGGCAATCATTTCCTCACTCCAATCCCAACCGCCATCCTCCCATGTCTTGCTAAAGTCAATAAAAACTCGGATACAATTTGCCCATGAATTTTCCATGCCATTACAATGCCTGTATCATCCCTTGCCCTATCTTTCTTTTCTCTCCAAAAAGAAAAGTAAACAGATCACTTGAAAGTTATACTGCCCTCTTCCCTTCATATCTTAAATTATGCTTGATTCCATGGACTCACCAAGTTGACGATGACTTGGTACCCGTAGTTGTAGATCTGATCATCAAAATGTTTCTGGAAGGCACTAACCTGCAACAAGTACCAAGCACATTGTTGTCTTTTAGCAAACCCAATCACAGCACTGTGAAACTATAACTGAATTTAAACCAAAAAAAGTATCAACACAAACACACATAAGCTGGAAATGTAAGAATATATTATCATCTGTAAAAACAGAGATGTTAATATATGGCTCTTTTCTATTAAAAAAAAACCATACATGTGGTTTTCATTTTAGTGTACAGTGGAGTTTGTTCACAATAGAATGGACAAAGGTTTTGGCCTCATTTGTACTTCTATCTTAAGTCAGTAGAAGCATGATGAACTGAGGCTCCAGTGTAAATGTATTCCCAGAAGTCAGAAGAGTAGTGAGACTGCGATATTGACCGTCTACATAATGCTATTTACAACATACATGGATGACAAAATATGTGCGTGCATGCGCATGTGTGTGCGTGTGTGTGTGTGTGTGTGTGTGTGTGCGTGTGTGAGTGTCTGTGTGCGTGTGTATGTGTATCTCTGTGTGTGTGTGTGTGGTGTGTGTGTGTGTGTGTGTGTGTGTGTGTGTGTGTGTGTGTGTGTACGTGTGTGTGTGTATGTGGTGTCGGTGTGTGTGTGTTAGAGCATGTGTGTGTGTGTGTGTGTGTGTGTCTGTCTGAGTGTGTGTGTGCGTGTGTGTGTGTGTTTGTGTGTGTGTGTGGGTGTGTGCGTGCGTGCGTGTGTGTGAAAGGGAGATTATTCAACCAATATCAATCGGGAAAACTTACATGGTTTGTGGCATGTACAGTGGGGCTGGGTAACCGCTGGAGGTTGGCTCGTTGTGACCAAAACAGTGGAATGGATCCTCGTGTCTGACAAAGGCACAGACAAACGCTCACATCCAATCATGTGCATTGTTCTGGCACTACAACAGATGCTTTAACAGTCACATAGCCAATGTCATAATGACCTAAGAGAAACTTCCACAGAGCTTCTTCTGGACAACAGGCAGACCGAACCAGGATCATTAACACAATGAGATGATTGTTCCAAACTCTTCAGTATCAAGTGATCTTAAGTCAGAAGAATAAATCAGCTAAATGAGATCAATATTACGGGATCAGTTAATAAAACGTAAGTCTCAGCCATCTTGTTTGTTCTTATAGCTGCCAGTCCTAGGAAAGCAGAATATGGAACCCTCTTGAAACATTTTCAGTGAAAGAGTGCATATCCGGATAAGAATATACATGGATCAGAAATGAAGAGGCACATTCCTTTCTTTCTTCTTTCTATTTTCCTTCTTTCTTTTTCTTTTTTTTCATTCAAGCATTCACTAGTAGGACAACATTGAAGAAATTTTTTTTTTTTTACTTAGCATTGAAATTTTACATTTGTAAACAAAAAAATACATACAAGAAGAAATAATTTGAAACCTGAAGGGAAAAAAATTAGCATTAAAATTTTACTACATTTGTTAAAAAAAATACATACAACAAGAAATATTGCAGCCATGCCTTCATTTTTTTTTTTTTTTTTTGCTAACAAAAGGCAGCACTCTGCAATCTTTTAGTCTTCCATACACAGGCCAAAGCTCATATAATTACAACAACAAAAAAATATTCCAAATGTCCACAACCAGCCATTAAAGTTCTAACAATGGATCCACACACAACATTCATTTTCATATTCCCACATTTTGCACAGTTTCCAAAACCATTGATTTTTTTTCTCCAAAAACCATATTACCAGCAGCTTTTTTGATGAAAACTTTTATTCTTAACAGTTTTTGCTATTACACCGACATTTTAACAGGGAAAAAAACAGACAAACAACCCAGTTTACTACTCACTAAAATCTCTGGCTGCGTTTCCTCCAGCACAAGCACTGCTTCTACTTCTGATGGTTTTGAGTACATTCTAATATACCTGATTTCTGAAAATTTATTAACTTCCTCACATCGAGACTTCATTCCTCAAACTATGAAGCCCTTGAAAATGCAGCTGAATTCCTCCCAAACTAGTTCTGATGATGGCAACACTGTAACAGAACAAACACTGGTCTCACAGGCTCACCTGTACAAAGGAGCAGTAATGTCCATCATATTGCACAATCTGTTCTGTCTCCACAAAGTTGGCCACCTGCCCCTCAGAGTCCACTCCACGGACATTGAAGCGGGTCCCAGCGCGGTATATACAACGCCGGGATATCAAGATGTAGTCAAATGACTTCCCATTCACTTGACATGAAGACACTTCAATGACTGAGGCATGTTAAGAATAGTCCACAGTTTGTAGAGGATAGAATATCAGCAACATTCAAAATGATGAGAGGGGGACATGTCCATACATACACTTTTTGAACAACAGTTAATGCAAAAAAACAACAACAACAAAACAAACAAACAGTAGTAACATCCTGCCTCACAGCCCCTGAACTAAGAAAATACAAGCACATGTATGTGCAAACTTCTTTACCATTCAACATGCATCCACCTGTAAAGGAAAGAATAATAAAAACGACACTAAAGAAACTAAACCCAACTAAAAGAAACGCAAGTGATAAAGCTTCAGGACTCATAGTCAAAATATTCAGTCAAAAAGAAAAATACTGCTCCTTATACACCAATGGAAACTGCCTAAACATACCAGCAATTTGAACAAAACCAAACAAAAAAGACAGACAGATACAATAAATATTTCATATTCTGACACTCAATGCTGTGCAATTCATGCATTAAACCATACATTCAAAATGTATCCAACTTTACTCTGCCAATTCCTCATCTAACAATATCACACTGACAAGCCCTGTCCTGACGAGAACTGTGCGACACTGTCATAGAGACGTGCGACAGCGCTCTGGACCTGTTCCAGGTAGTGGAGTCAGAGCAGCACACTGTATAAAGTAGATGACCTCTGACAAGGATACACCCCAAGATCACTGGCAGACAATAGCGACTCAACTCCGGCTGTTGGGTCAGCTCACGCAGAACATGACCGTTCCACACAAATCTCTGATCCGCCTGAAAATTATAACAATAAAAAATAATTTAACACACATATGTCACATTCACAAGCAATATACAATTCTCATTTCAGTGAACTGAATACTGAGTTTTAATAGCATGCCTCTCAATTCACTTTGAGAGACAATGGTTCTTCATTCAATCACATTCCTGTATAGTTTTGGTGTCTCTTCTTTTTCTTCTTGGAAGAAATCATCTAATTTCGACCACACTGTCTGAGTCACAAAGACAAGCAAAATTAACACCAACTTGAAAAAAGACAACAAACCAACAATGAAGTATATGCAATCTGACAATTTCTGTTTAAAAGTAAGAAAGAAAAAAAGGATTTCTATGGCACGTCTCCCTTACTCTCTCATGCAGAGCCAGAGACTTGAAGTCAGGACTGGTGTTCTGCAGCCTCTGTAAGGAATGACTGAGGTCGAAGGTACAGCAGAAGTAGAAAGACTCGGTCTTCAGCATGGTCTCCACCATAGTCAGGTAGGCTTTGTTCAGGAATGTCTGTCAGAATCAAGCCTCTCACAGGTCAACCACAGGGGAGGAGAGAGAATGGGAGAAATGTGCAAAGTTTAACATCGATTCTCCTGCACGTTTAATGAACACATATGTACACCAAACACACTCACACAGTACATCCACACATTCACGCACATGCACACTTATACACAGCAAACCAAACATATGCACTCTCACACAAAAACATGCATGCACCCACGCACCCGTGCGCGCGCACACACACACACACACACACACACACACACACACACACACACACACACACACACACTCACACACACACACACCACAAGCCTGCTTGGCCCATGTGTATGAACAATTTACTTTGTGGTGCTCGATAAGGAGACTTGTATGCATTACCATGGGGCACGCACGCGCGCACGCACGCACACAAACACACACACACACACACACACACACACACACACACACACACACACACACACTCACTCACACACACATACACAATCAATCAATAAATCAGTATTTCTAGTGAATGAAAAATGTGCTGCAGACATTAACTGATAATCAACCTTGATCAAATTCACATCACAAAGGATGACAACACTCGACCATCTGGGTCTCTGTATACCCACTTCTACTTCATTCTTCTTCACTACCACTTTCAACAACATTCTTCTTCACTACCCACTTCTACGTCATTCTTCTTCACTACCCCTTTCAACTACATTCTTCTTCACTATCCCTTTCAACTACATTCTTCTTCACTATCCCTTTCAACTACATTCTTCTTCACTACCCCTTTCAACTACATTCTTCTTCACTATCCCTTTCAACTACATTCTTCTTCACTACCCCTTTCAACTACATTCTTCTTCACTATCCCTTTCAACTACATTCTTCTTCACTATCCCTTTCAACTACATTCTTCTTCACTACCCCTTTCAACTACATTCTTCTTCACTACCCACTTCAACTACATTCTTCTTCACTATCCCTTTCAACTACATTCTTCTTCACTACCCCTTTCAACTACATTCTTCTTCACTACCCCTTTCAACAACATTCTTCTTCACTACCCACTTCCACTACATTCTTCTTCACTATCCACTTCAACTACATTCTTCTTCACTATCCACTTCAACTACATTCTTCTTCACTATCCACTTCAACTACATTCTTCTTCACTACCCACTTCATCTATACTTTTCTTAACTATCCACATTAAATATACTTTTCTTCACTACCTAATTCAAATAATATTCTTCTTCACTATCCACTTTAATCATATATTATCTTCACTATACACTTCAACTATATCCTTCTTCACTACCAACTTCAACTAAAGTCTTTTTCAGATCCACTTCAACTATATTCCTTACATTCTTCTTCTTCTCCTCCTCTTTGAATTCTTTCAGCACCCTCTTCTCTTCAGTCCTGATTTTGTTTCTTCTTTCTTGTCTGCATTTGTGGGCAACCAGTGCATCCCAAATGTACTGTTAGTGTATTCCTCATCAAAGATTACACTATCTTTCTGAAAAATGTTTTGAAATTTTCTTTGGTCTCAACAGTTTCTAGACTGAAGTTTCTTTACTGAAAGCTGAAGATGACTTTGAGCATCATAATGGCAGTACTAATACAACTGGTAAAGCATGATAATTTGAAAATAACACATTAACCAAATAACAATAACACAATTAAAAGCAACAGACTTACACAAAAACAGTGAATACACTTCAGAACATCCTTATTTGTTTTTGGCTGTGTGGCATCTTAAGTCCTTTTCTTTTTTAATGGTGCACACAATGCATTGTAAGCGAATGGTTGCACATATCTGTACTTTCCTTCATTTGAATTTTTACATATTGCATTGTCAGCTTCCCCTTTTTCACCCCCCCCCCCCCCCCACTCCCTCCCCCAAGCCCCTTTCTTTTCCTCACTCCCTATCCCTCTTATCTACAGTTGTACTCTATATTTTGAAGGATGGTGCCAACCGACATTTTACCATGCACTGACTCTGAATATATACCTGCTGTCTTTATTGGTCTTCACGCAAAGAAGACTTTAATCTAACCAGAACAATGAGTCCATGTCCTGTTGCATCATCAGAAATTGCATCCACACCAAGGAGTTTCAGCAAGTATCTCAAACACCCCAACTGAATCTTTGCACTATGAGGAAAGGTGAATAATTGAGGAAGAGTACCATCCCATTTAGACAAAGTTAAATTTTCTTTCCCATTATAATTGAGGAAGAGTACCATCCCATTTAGACAAAGTTAAATTTCTTTCCCATTCCTCAATCCTCTCTAAAGGGAGAAAATACTACTCTGAGAAAGACAACCCCCCCCCCCCCTCTCCCTCTCCCTTATTCCACACTCCCTTTTCAAATCATCATTCCCAACTTTCCATTTTGTGCACATATCTAAATGTTACAGATCAAAAGACTTGCCTGCATGTTTTTTTTTTTCTTTCACTATACCTGTTTTTCAGTCAAATGTGTAGTGGTCCGTTTGTAGGAGTGGATTTCTGTGTCGATGACCTTCCATATCGTGTGACCCATCAGTTCTCCCACTTTTTCACGTTTTGTGATCACAATCAGGTAGGCACCTGAACAAAACATTAGTGTTAAATCATGTCATTATACAAGCAAAATATAAGTGTCGAAATATAACACAAACTGGGGTGTACAACATGATGATCAAACAGGAAATCCCACAGGTGAAAGGAATATAAACAAAGCCTTTTATTTCGCTGCCTTCGATGGCACCCCTGGCCAGTCACTGCAGTTAACTTGTGGATTTTCCTTCCCACGACTAAGAATGTAAAAACATTTCTGCAATATACTGTGCACTATATGAGAACTGATACTGAGCTGAATGAAGATGACATTCCCACACAAACAGATACAAACCAAACACGTAATAAACACATTTTTTATTGTTGTTTTTTAAGAGAAAATGATAAACTTCGCTTGCGCTGCACAAATTAAACTCGTTGTATCTCTGAAAAACACACAATTACATTGATAAAACTTCAAAATATAAATCTGATCAATAAAAATGCTTAAAGAATGGACAAGATGTTACCTGCAACAAGTCTGATGATTCCTATAATCCCATATATGTTCTTTGTAATTGCTGATGCTGGAATCTGTCCTTGATTTCCTGAATGAACAAAGGTAACAAACCGTATACTATTAAGTAACATGTAACATACTTATAATAAGAACACTCACTTTGCTATAACAAATAAGAACTGAGTCACCTATTTTGCATAAAATAATCCACTGATTAATGTGTACAAATATTAAATACAAAAACCACTTCCTAAGTTTACTAGTCAATGTTCATTTCTACTAATCCACTAAGTGTTAATCAAATGCCACAACAATTCTTTAGCTCATCAGTAAATAAATAATGAATTAATTTAGAATCAATTACTTACCTAATGATACAGGTATTAATCACATTTATGAGCAGCTGCTCTGACGAAACGGCATACAACAAATACCTTTAAATGATCACAGAAAGACTAATACTGTTCTCATATAAAACAATGAAAGATTCTGAATCACCGTCATCATATGAATTATGATGAATGAACAACGATGATTATTTCAAATAATTAGTATCATATCAAACATTTCAAATGTTTACACAGAATTTATGTTCTACACCCTGAACAACAAAATCATGAATGGAAATCATTTGACCTTAATAACACGAATAAACCACATGTTTCACAATCAGGAATTCAAAGATCTGCAGATCATTATATCATGATAGTTTTGTGTGACAAAAACCACAAACACACAAGAGTTTGTCAAGTTCCCCTGCCCTCCATGAATTTGCTTTCACCCCCTCTCTTTCCTTACCCCAAATGACAGCTGACTAAGAAGCATGTTGTTCTTTCACTCAAGCTTCAATGATACTGTCTGGTACATTATTTATTCAAGACCAAAATTCCATAACATAGACACTTGAAACTAGATTCTACACTATCATGTCATGCCCCATGATAACTGGATATTAAAAAAATAAAAACATTCTATCTGAACCCTTCCAAACACATCTTTACATGGCAACACAAACAACTTTTTCAATGCCATTTTAAAAGAAAAATAAACAGATACATGAATAAATCAATCTTCAAACAACCAACTTCAGATTAACTTGAGCTGACAAGGAAGCGAGCTGCTTACTCTTGCCAACACAAGGTATTTCCCATTGACAAGCAAACATGGTTTCAAGTTTGCCTTCAGGCTTTACAATACTGTTTGCGCCAACATATGGACATGACAGGATCAATAAATACCCAGACTATTTCACCTTGATC
>CM031612.1:49946715-49979215 GCA_018398815.1 Conus ventricosus
CCCCCCGTTAATGTTTTCAGGATCGTAAATGAAATAACTCTTTTCATGATAAGTAGAAGTCAGTTTTGCAGTTTTTCCGATAGACTGGGATTGAACAAAACAGTTTATACATTGAGAACACTAGGCAAAACTGTTCGGTCGAATTTCGATTAAGTTTCCTTTCTGTAAATGTCCATTCTCTGACGTCTCTTAGTAGAGCAGTGACGTGGGGCAGGAGATCAGTCGTAGGGGCAGTGCAGCAGGTCCGCATGGTGCCGTCTGACGACCACGATGACGGTGGTGACATCTCTGGTGTGTGAGGGGGAGTGGCGTCGACCGGGAATTCCCCATCACAGCATTCAGGTGTTGACGGAAGACAGTCGGTCTGTGGTGTTATGTTTCTCAGTGGTTGAATGAGGAGAAACAATGACTGAAATAGTTCTCCGCTTCCGTCTTCCTCCATGTTTGAGTCTCCTTCGGGGCAAGGCAAATCCAATTCCTGCTGTCGCAAACGGGAGGTCAGGTCAGGGGTCAGGGGTGTAGAAGTTCATTGATAACATCGCGGCCCTTGTATATATGCGAAATGGGTCACGATGTATGGCGACAGGTGGGCGTTGCTTTCCGTTTACATACTGATTGTTTAGTAGGAACATGCTGACTTTCTGGATTCCACATTCAGGCACCAAGGGGTGAAGAAGGCAGTATGGCTTTTGACTGGAACCATCAGATATCTGACTGTTTCCACTGATCGAGGAGAGGTCATACAGAAAACTCTGTTCACTACATGCAATTGCTCGAATGTGTTGAACACTGCTATGACTGGACTTTGCAACATTCTCCACCACTCTAATCTCTACCAAGGATGCTAAGTTTTCACCTGTGTATCTTGGTTGGTTTGTTTGTCTGTCTATTAACAAGATGACACAAAAAACTACTGAAACTAATTGTTATGAAACTTGGTGGAAAAACCCGTACAATGTTGATGTTGATCTGGAAGGGCACATGGAGGATGTGTTCAGCAAGATTCCACAAAAACTACTGAGCCAATTTAAAGATACAACTTTTACTGCAGATCCCGATCAAAGATGTTCCCAGAATTCCTTCAGCCTCGGCAGATGCTGGCATTTTCCCAGTGCCCTTGCATATTGAACTGGATGATTCCAAGTCCCTACCTTCTTCTTACAAAATTGGGAACATTTTAGAATTCAGGATTTTTCCAGTGTTTGGGATCTTGTGGATTTATTGTCAAAATAGGGTAATTCTTGAAAAAATTTGGACGAATGGCTGCTGTGGTCTTATCAGACTCCAGATTGGCCTCAGACGACTTAGTTTGGTTAGCAACTGTTTGTCAAGATTCACAGCCCACACGATACTTTGTCACAGAATCGGCTCCATGTCACAGCTTAAATGAAAACACATCTGTACATTTTGCTTGTATATTGAGTGCATGTATGCATGACCATGCTTCTGAACAGAATATCTGTGTAAATATGTACATATTCTGACCTATTTGGGCTCCATGTCGTTGTCACTCGAACTGTACAGTCAAAAGTATTCTTACAGATATCTCCCTCCTCCCCTACCTATCCTCCGTGCCCCTCCTCTCTTCTCTCTATCACCCCCCCCCCCCCCCCCCCCCCCCCCCCCCCCCCCCCCCCCCCACTGCAGCCTCCTCCTCCTTCCCCTGCATGTGTGTTGAGGACTCACCTCCAGCAGGAGAAGGCTGATGATCATCATGGCCATGGCAATCAGACACACCACAGGATCTGAACAGTTCAACATGGCCAGCTCCCTCCACATCGTCTTTTCTTCATGCTTACCTGTCCACACAAATGCCATACCTCCCTTTCGGCGTGTGAAACAACTGGCGTGACTGGTTTTTCTTCTTTTCCTCACACTTCTCCTGTTGGCCTGATTGTTAAGGATAAGACTCAGCTCCCAGCTCTCCATTTTTTATCATTTTATGGAATCCTGGTGTATGGTGCTGTTTCACACCTAGTGGAGGTGAGGCACTTGTCTGGACAGGTGAGTATATGATTAAACTACTTTAGTAGTAAAATTCCTTTTCCACTTAAGATTCTCTTGGATTGTATGGCTATTGCAACATCCTCTACACATTCTCTGTGTGTGTGTGTGTCTGTGTCTGTCTGTGTGTCTGTCTGTGTCTCTGTCTGTGTGTCTCTGTCTGTGTGTTTCTGTCTGTCTGTGTCTATCTGTGTCTGTGTTTGTGTCTGTCTGTGTCCGTCTGTCTGTGTGTGTGTGTGTGTGCGTGTGTGTGTGTGAGTGTGTATGTTATGTGTGCGTGTGAGAGAGAGAACGGAGAGACAGAGACTTGCATGCGTGTGTGTATTATCACTGCAACATGTGACAGTTTAAACATTTTACCCTCATTATGGACGGTACGATCAGGTGTCTTTATGTGATGATGATGATGACGATCCATCATCATCATCATCACTGAAAATATTTATATACTGCACATTCTCAGTAAGAGACCTTGTTCTATGTGTTTTACAACCCACTCTCTTGTTCATACAATGGGGTGGGCTCTAACTGGGTAGAGCCCAATGAACAACAGTCTTGCTGTAAACATTCTATTTGCTGTGTCATTCAGTCAATACACGTCATCCATACCAAGAGTGGAACTGGCCTTCTCTTCTGAAAATACGCACTGTTTTTGCCAGCAAACAATCCTAACATTTCTATCAACATCTGCTAACCACATCCACTGATCGGCTTGAACAAGGACTTCTTGTATCCTAAGAGGGTCGTAACCATCTGCTGGCTCCTTCACCATAAATTATAGTAGACCCATACAACACTTTAAGAAAGCAGGTACAAAAAAAGGTGGTGGACATGACACCCGAAAGGCTAGGGCAACCACATGGCACCTTGCATACAGAAACTGTTTCCACTTACACATGTCAGCAAATGTGCAGACCAGACCCTGTCTTTAAGACCTTCACGCACACACACACACACACACATGTAGATCAACCATGTTTGCTGGAAGACCCTTAAGCATGTCAGCACATTCACTAAGGTTCATGGAACACCAAAAGACAACCAGCACCCACACCTGAAAGTAGTGTGGCTGTCCAAACTGCAGAACTAAAAAAAAAATATAAAAAAAAGCAGAAAAAGAAAAAGTTCACAAATGCCATGCCACAGAAACAAGCGTCGTACAGCTGTGGCCCACAAAGGAAAGCAAGGTCCATCTTACTGCATAGAATTTCCAGTCACGCTGCACAGCCAGAGGGGACTTGGTCGTCAGGCCCTCTGTCTCCTCCACAATGTGGTTGCCTAGAAACAGGTCGATGGCGTCCTGAACAGACATGTCCAAATCATGTTTTAACAGGCTGATTGCTCGTCCCATCTCATGCGAAGAACACGCTGTCAATAACAGGCCAGTACCATCCTGCAACTAACGCATTTCATCCTTGATATGAAACAAAACTGCTTTAGTTTTCTTCTCAATTAGAAAGGACATCTCGTTAGCCTGGTGGTGAATTAAATCATATCGGATTGTGGCGCTTCGCAGTGGGGCGACACGCAGGTGCACGTCTCTGTGTTTATATATGATGATTGTTTTCCTGACGGATCTCTTCAAAGTTTAATTGTGTTGGAGGGATATGTAAGGTGTCAACATGAACTTTGCAACATTTTTGAAGTTTCTGGTGGTGACACTCAGTCTTTCAAGTGCTGTGTTTTTGGTGTGTTTGTGAAATCCATTGAACACTATGGCGGACAGCAAGAAGGCACAGGTGCTTTACGGTATGATCGTGAGTTTTTGATGCGCTTCCGATCATCACAGGGTTTTTTCAACCTTTCCGGACAGGTGTTCCCTGATGAATTGGTTAATGAGCGAGAGAATGAGAAAGAAGGTGGAAGAGTGAAAGTACGGAAGAGAGGAGGTGTGAGGAGGAGACTCAGAAGAAACCAGACTAAGCCCCCACTGCCGTCAATGATTTTATCAAATGTACGATCTCTTAACCCAAACGGACAAAACTGTAATTTAGATGAAGTGCGTGCAAACTGTCAATTTTAAGTGAATTCAGAAACTCCTGTGTTCTTTGTTTTACTGAAACCTGGTTTACTGAAAAAGTTAATGATGAAAGTGTTGCGATTGATGGTTTTGGCACACCCTACAGAATGGACAGAGACTGTGAGAAAGTGGGGAAAAGAATGGGTGGTGGCGTGTGCCTGTATGTCAATGAAAACTGGTGTGACAGTGCGAGTGTGTCTGTGAAAAAAAGACTGAGCACAGAAGAATTTGAACTCATAACAGTTTCTCTGCGACCTCGCTACCTGCCACGTGAGTTCGGTTCGCATTTTCCTGACAGTGGTGTACGCCCCCGTGTTTGATCAGGCGTCTGCTGCACGTGCAGGGAAAGGGATCGCCGCAGTCATCCGTGATCTCCAACTCATCGCTGCTGATGCTCCTTGTTTTGTTGTTGGCGACTTTAACCAGTGCGATTTGCGAAAAACACTCCCTCTTTTAAACAGTATGTTACTTGCAGTACACGTTTGGACAAGACAATCGATCTATGCTATGGCAACATTCCCAAGGCATATAAATCCATTTCTACCACCTATAGGTGCGTCCGATATATACACTGTGCAGCTTATCCCAGCTTATAGACCAAAAATAAAGACTGAACCAGTTGTGAGAAAGTGTGTGAAAGTGTGGACGACTGCGAGTACAGATGAGCTGAGAGGATGTTTTGACTGCACTGATTGGGATGTGTTTATGATTCCTGTGGAAAATGTTGATGAAGCAGCAGATGTTGTCACCTCTTATATTTGTTTTGTGAAGATATGGTAATTCCCACTAAGATGATTAAAGTTTTCCCCAACAACAAACCATGGATCTCAAAGTCTCTCAAAACTCTTCTAAATGAGAAAAAGGTTGCTTTTCAATCTAAAGACAAAAAAGGGAGGAAATTGGTTCAAGCAAAGCTTAGAGGAGAATTACGGAAGGGACAAACAGAGTTTAAAAATAAAGTAGAACAGAAATTTCAGACAGGAAAAATTGCAGACGCACGGAATGGTTTAAGAACTCTTAAGGTCAGGCAAAAAATAAAACAATTGCTACCCAGATGACAAAGGTTGAACAGAAAGACTTTTCCAATGATTTAAACAATTTTTACTGCCGCTTTGAAAGGGATGATTCTGGGAGGGGAATTGAACAGGGTTATGTCACAGTTACAGGAAAGGACGAAAGAACTGAACTATGAACAAGACTTTGTGATCGATGCAAAAACTGTTGAGACTCTATTCTTAAGCTAAATATTAGGAAGGCAGTGGGTCCAGACAATATTTGTGGAAGACTGTTAAAAGACATGTGCCTCCCAGCTCTGTGATGTTTTTAGTAAAATTTTTAATTGGTCTGTGAAAGAATATCACTGTCCTCGCATCTGGAAAAATTCGACTATCTCCCCCATCACAAAGAAAAAGAATCCTACCACATTAAATGATTACCGTCCTGTTGCACTGACTTCAATAGTAATGAAATGCTTTGAAAAAATTGTTCTTCATCATCTCCTTACCTTTACAAATCAACAACTTGACCCCCTCCAGTTTGCCTATAAACCCCATAGAAGCACCAATGATGCCATTCTTACACTCCTTCACAATGCTTTCTTTCATTTGAATAACTCCAAATCTTTGTTCGTGTTTCTTCATTGACTTCTCTCGCTTTTAACACAATACAACCTCATCTTGGCCTTGAAACTGTTAACTTTACAGGTAGACCCGAAACTCATTCTCTGGATCATGAGCTTCTTACTTAATAGAACACAGTCAGTTCGTTTCCAATCTGCAATCTCATCTGAACAAACTACTTGTACTGGTGCTCCTCAGGGTACAGTGCTGTCCCTGTACTTTTTACTTTATACACCAACGATTGCAGAGGTACAGAGAAAACTCCGGTCATCAAGTACTCTGACGATTCTGCTCTTGAAGATTTGTCAAATTGTGATACGGATTATTTTAGAGAGGTAGAAAAGTTCTGTTCTTGGTGCAAGGACAATTATCTGGACCTCAATGTTACAAAAACAAAAGAACTGCTTATCGATTTCCGTAAAGATCCACCATCAGTTCCAAAACTTACTATTGATGGAGAAACTGTGAACGAGTTGATGAATACCGATATTTAGGTACAGTTATAGATAAAAAAGCTTACTTTTGACAAAAATGTTGAATCTGTACACAAGAAATGTCAATCTAGAATATTCTGCTTGCAAAAAACTGAGAAATATTGGTGTTGCTCCTGAGATTCTACAAACCTATTATCGATGCTGTGTTGAATCTGTTCTTACCATTTCTTTTATGTGCTGGTATGGGAGTTTGAGTTTGCGATGTAAGAATGTGCTGAATGATGTTGTGATGTGTGTGTAGTAAAGTTGTGGGTGCAAGACAAACCAGTTTGAAAGCGTTGTACGACAGGAGAGTGCTGAACAAAGCCAGACAGATAGCCAGTGATGATTAGCCATGTCTGGCTAAGCATTATGAACTGTTACCATCAGGACGCCGGTACAGAACCTTGAGAGTGAAACAAGAGCTCAAAAAACTTTTATTCCCCAGTCAATCCATCTTTTAAATCAGTAACCTTTATCAAGCAAAACTTGTTTTTGAACCTATTGAATTCTGAATTTGTATTCGGTGAGAGTGCGCATGTGCTTGTTTGTGTGCGCATGCGTGTGCACATGTGAGTGTATGTTTGTGTATGCATGTGTGCGCGCGCGAGGGCGTGCACGTGTGTGTGGTGAGCAGGGATGGATGGATACCTGTCTGTGAGGTGGGGATGTTTGTGCAAACTTGTGTATGTGCATGGGTGTATTTGTGGGGCTGTAAATGTGTCATATAATATCATTTATACACAAATTGTTTGATTTAATCGTTAATTACATTTATAAGCATTTTTATTGTGATTTTTTTTTTTTCTTTTTTCTTTTTTTTCTCTCTTGATAATATACAATGTAAATGATGTGACTATGTATGAATGTGCAATATAAATGATATTATGTATAATACAATGTGCAATGAGTTTATGAAATGATTGTGTTCTGTGATGTGGATTTTTTTTTTTTTTTTTTAAATATTGCTTTGTGTTTGGTCGGTTTTTAGTGCTGTGTTTTTTGTGTGAAATGCACCTGGACCAAATTTCTCATGATGAGATAATAAAGTGTTTCTTATTATCTTATCTTATCTATGACTCTAAGTTTCCACTGAATGCCATAGCAAAACTTACAAGACAGTGAAGGTTCATTCCATGGAAACTAGCTGGCATATCTTAACAGGACAGGACCACAGGTCATCTTTGCGATGGGAGTCATATCAAAGACAGACCGCTAGGTCAGACAGCCACTTTTATATTCACAATTCACAGCGGTATCGTGAGGTGGGAAGACCTCTATTGTTACATAGTTGATAGAATGTCTCCTGACATAACTACCTAACACCTGATGTAGGCTGCTCCCTGTGGACCAGAGTGTTACAGCTGTGACAGGACAAATGGAGTGTGGCTGTATATAAAAGGCCCAGCATTGCAGAAACGCTTCAGGAAGGGGGGCCGGGATGGAGTAGGGGCATGGAAAATGCGACAGCTTAAGAAAAAAGGTGGCAGCTGTTTACCAAGCCAACTACTAAACACGAGCATTTTCATAAGGGTTATTATAATCATAGCTCTCTCAAAATTTTTTTTTCAGAAACACACTGTTTCACTTCGTACAACATGTTACATATCCATGCCTACATCCTGACACTCACAACTCCAAACACATACTATGACAACGATGCATGCAAACAAACCCACACCCACATACTAACATCCATACCAATCACACACACACACACACAGAGGGCCTACCTGTCTGTAGCCATCCTGAAAGTTGTTTCTGACGTAACGCACAGCAGAGTTCCATCCATCCATCATGGCTCCTACCACAGTGCGTTTCCCTGTCCTGCAACAACCACTTCTTTACTGCCTTCAGTAAAACGCTTTACTATCATAGAGATAAGACTGATCCTGTCACGGCAATGGTGTTGATTCTAACTAGCAGGGTGCCCAAGGACTTGTTAAGCCACGATAAAAATACTTCAAAGGAGATGAAAAGGACCTCACCATGTTTCACAAGACCATATAACAAAACTGTTTATATGTAAATTGATCAGAATTTTAGCAATAACATCCAATAAATTGGCTTCAAGACCCTTACTGAAATTATCTTCAAACTCTCTACGTCTGCATCTTCAGAGTTTTGAATCTGTCACAATATCTTGTATTTTTCTTCTTCTTCATTGTCACCGATCGGCGGTACTAAACCAGCCGTCCATGTGTTTGGAGTAATGGTAATTCAGAAATAGAGAGCGTGTGCGTGTGCATATGTGTATATGTGTGTGTGCGAGCGTGCGTGTGTAAGATTGGGGTTTTGGTTAAGGTGGAAGGTTAGGCTAGGTAGGGGGCTGGGGAAATAAAGACATACAATGTTCTTGAATTCCAGTCTTCATTATGGAGGAGTGGAAGCGGGAGGTTGGTTTCGTTTCCGACTGTTACCCTTTTGTTACTTTGGTTCTACACCAGAGAAGGCGGGGCAGGATATCGGCTGTTGTTGGTGTTGTCAAGTCTGTGAGTTGTTGTGGTAATTGTCGGTTGTTGCACGAGCAACAAACTGTCCGTTGGTCCGGCGTGTCAGCTCTGCGGAGGGATACGCTGCTCTGACCAATCGCTGTTTTGTGTTGTGAGTAGAGTTCGCTTGAGTCCGACCAGGTCGGAATGCGTTGGGGTAGCTTCACTTCGGTCCCTGGTGTTCGTCGGAGTGGACGCGCCTTGTAGTTGCGGCGGCAGCGCCGTTAGTCGAGCTGAGTGACTTCGAGTCATAGTTAGTGCCAGGTCCTCGTCGGGTCTGGTGTGCCTTGGCCTGTGCCAGGTTCTGTGTCGTCTCTGTTGGCGCCACTTCAGCCAGTTGCAGAACTGGTGTGGTTGAACGTCTGTCTGTCCAGGTTGGTGATTTGTTAGGTTCATGGTGGTGTTGTTCATCATGTTGTCTTGTATTATGGCGAGTTGTACTGTAGTTGTCATGTTATGTTTAGTTGTATTATGTTTGTTGCGTATACTGGTTGTCTGGTATGATGTCGTCTTGGTTCTGTGATTGAAACTTGTCAGCCGGTTTGTGTTACCTCTTTTCTGTATGTTCTGTAAGTAGTGTACATAGTGGTTCCTGAGTTCGATTGTCATGTGACAGTTTGGCTAGACAATGTGAGTTCGATATAATAACCGTTGATGGACGGTGATGTAGATATTGGTTGTGATTATTTCATGTTATGTCAGTGGGAATACGAGGTTGCATTTTGTTGAGGATCATAGTATGAGTCAGTGTGCAGATGTGTCTGTGTGAATCGTAAAGGGATTGTGCTCAATTTCAGTTGTAAATAGTAGTAGTTCGTTGAAATTGATTAACGATGTCGGAGTTGACCTGCACAGCATTGGAATTGGTTAACTGTGCAGTAGGGCCAAGCTAATTGGTAGTCGAGTGGTGTATACTGGGTACGGTCGTGACTATTCAACTTTTATTGGTGTCTTTTCACTTTCGTTACGAGTCATGGTTCTCGACGCGGGTGTCGTGCGCGTGCAGACTGTATCTGTGACGTACGTGTTTAGTACAGGACAGCGAGTACATATGGTTAGAAGTGGTTTATGTGTGTTTTTTTTTTGTAAGTGACAGTCGTCACACATGCAGGGATGTATGTGTTTGTGACAAAATAGGGTTGGAGAAAGATATTTTAGGTTGTAGGGAGACAGTCCATTATGAATTTTGGTAGTCGGGAAGAAGGTAGGTAAGTTTAAGGGGGTAGTTCAGCAGTGATAGGACAAAAATGGAGGATGTGCAGCATGTAATATTGTATGAAGTATGGTTGTGTTGGCATAACAAGGATTAACCACTGGGTTATCTGACAAGAGATGACATGAGTGGGGTGCTGGATGGAAATTTTGGCGGACAAATCATGGGTTGATATATGATTATAATTGACAGTGCAAAGAGGGGTAAAAAATGTGAAGGATTGTGGCTGCGAGCCGATTCTCTTGTATGAATATGCTAGAACTGTGAACCGTTGATAAGTTTTTGTTCTTTTGTTGTTGTTGTTTTTTTAGATGTATATTACTACTCATTACTGTGTGGAAACATTTCCTTGTGAAATTGCCCATTTCCTAGTTTATTTAGTATTTTCTAAGGGGACCCATGGAGTCCATGTTGGATTGCTTGGATTGGGATTATTTCTCCGAGAATTGTGTGCGAGTCATAATTTCATATGTAATAGCGTAGATTGGCTCAGAGAGAATATTGTGTTACTGCTGTTGTAAAGGTTGGCGGGAAATGGATCTGATAACCCCAAAGTAACGGGTTGGGGGGTGTATTCGAAATTCAAGGGGTCACTCTCATGCCCGAGTGGGAAGTAGGCAAGGGAGATGGAGAGTTAAAGCTTTACCAGGTAGCTTATGGCCTTGATGACTCGGGTAGTAGCAAAATTACAGTAGTGGCCTACAGTTGTGTTAGCAGGTATCCTGTCCCGTCCTGAGGCTGGGGTCAGACCACCGCAGGGTACTGCCGCGTGCCGGCAGGTGAGCGGCGGTGTCCCGTTGCCTGCTGCTTTTCCCGGGAGAGGGAGACCATCCAGGCCATCTGCCGTCTGTGGGCAGCTCTCCTCCGCTACCGGAGTTCTTCCGGGAGTCCTCCAGCCACCTGTTTGCTCTTCCCTGTTCGGGCGTCCTGTGAGAGGGCGCCGCACCAGGCCTTCCCTCACCCTCAGTGTCCAGCGGGCCTTCAGAGGAGGAGGCGTCCTTCGAGCCCCGGACTCGTCGAGAGGGCACTGCACCAGGCCTTCCCTCACCCTTTGTGTCCGGCGGGGCCTTCAGAGGTGTTGTGCCAGCGCAGGGGAGGAGTCAGACTGAGGAGCCACGGTCGCCGCCGGGTGTAGAGTCTTCGGGGTGTCAGCCTGCGCGAGGCCACGGACAGCGCTGAGGAGCGGAGTCATCCGTGGAGGAGTCAGCCTGTGAGGGTCCACGGACAGCGCTGAGGAGCGGAGTCATCCGTGGAGGAGTCAGTCTGTGAGGGTCCACGGACAGTGCCGAGGACTGGAGCTTTCCGGGCCGGGATAGGTCGTCCCATGGGTGTTGTAGAAGGGGTGTAGCGTTAGGTAGTAGAGTAGGGGTGTTAGTTACTGCCTCCTTTTGGGACGTAGTGGCCAGCACAGTGTAGGGTACTTGTCGTTGCCTCCTTAGGACGCAGTGACCAGTGCGATAGTGGTCCCGGGTCAAAAGAGAAGGGTGGGTCCTGGGGAGAGGTGTGGGTGGTAGTAGTTTAAGTTTAGAGTCCCTTGGGTTTATTCTTGTCCCTATTAGTTAGCCACCACGTGTGCGGGCTATCTCTGCGTCCCTAGGTCGCAGTGATATACCGCAACTGGTGTTTTTTAGTATAGATTAAGGTTATCAGGGTCGTATTAGGGCAGTGTGGGTCAGTGAAGAAGTGGGATTACCGGTGTGTGGGTGTGGATGGACGTGAGGGGTGGCGCCATATTGTGTGTGTGAAATAAAGAAGTGCGCATGATTGTAAAGCTGTGTTAGTGTGCTTGTTGTCTGCTCTAGTGTGTAATAGGCGTGGGTAAGGGTGGTAGGGCCGTCCGGCTTAGCGACCGTGACATTCATACTCAGATTCAGTTCTAGTCCACAAAATGCACACTGTGCACCGAGTTTGTCTGATACCACTTTCTGACTCCATGCTTTATACAGATTTTCTTGAAGCCACCCGTCCTGAATGGGCACTTTCCTGAGATTTTCAGCACACCTCCCAAAATCATGAATTCTAAAACACCAGTTCAGCAGAGCACTCCCTCTTGATCATATAGTTTTTAAGTTTCTCTACTTTGGACCAAGTTTGCTACAATGTGCTGTCTGCATGAAAATGATCATGTCATGGCGCACTGCTTCACAAATTCTTTTGCTTTTAACATCGTAAGTTTCAAGAATGATTTTCTTTGATACCATGATGTGAAATACAAGAGCTTGTGAAAAAGTACCCTGTGCTGTTATGAAAGGACCAGTCACTGAAATGAAAAGGACTGAAAAGGCATTCGGAGTAATCAACTGAAAAAGAATGCCATGGACTTTTCAAGGACTTTAAGGCATGAAAGTTCCCTACCACCCCAGCTGTCATCATCCAGTTCCCACACACACAAATGGATATCTAAAAACACCGACACAGACTTTAAAAGCACTTGTAAGGACAAACTATATGTCTTCAGACAAGCTGCAAGAAGGCTGCTTGAGTGGCATGCACAGATTTTCTACAACATCGCATCAACAATTTGACTTCACAGTTGAAAATAAAACTCTTATGTCCTGTCCAATACTAAGCAATAATGCCATCTTGCTTAAGTTTTCACGGCTACATCTTTTCACAATGAGGTAACAACCGAAATGTTACTTTATGATCAAAATCAACAGCTACAAGTACTATGTAAGGCTGCACAAGGACCAGCTTTCAACCACAGGGACTTTCAATCCAGTCAATTGGTTTGTACACTCTCCAGTCATGTCCTCTGACTTTAGTTCTTGAGACGGATGTGGGAACTATACTCTAAACAAACCACTTCTGCCATGATCCAGTTCCTCCCACAACAAAAAGTTTCTGATCAATAAAAAAAAAAAAAAAAATCAATGCACATGCATGCATTTTTTGCACTTAATTGTCTAAATGCTAGCATGCAAATGGCTCAAGATGTGGTGGGCTCACCAACAAGATCTCAGTCTGACAACATGACTCTAGCTGGATTAAATCAATGTTTGGAAGACACTACAAACATGTGTGCACTGCATGCGTGGGAAACATATATGCTGGACTGTAACATTCTTTCTCTAATATCTAAAATAAGTGACAGGATCTTCACATACACAGTCAGCATTATTTAACGGTATTATGGCTTCAAGGGTTGACTGAACATCAACACGACAGACAGCTTCTTTCATCCCAATGCTACAAATAAGGGCTGATCAACAGTCACTGGTTTCAGTCAGTCATCTCAGTTTTCTCACCTGGAGTCACTGTCTCAATGAAATAATGGCAATACCTTGTGAAGTCTGTCTTGAGGGCCCCAGTGCCTGCATACTGTTTGGATACAGCATTCGCATTGTCTGCCCACACTGTAAACACAACACTCTGTCACCAGTTTCCATCCATCTCTTTTCTCTTTTTTAAACACATTATGTGACAATTCCACACACGACCAGTATGCATAAAATGCACAAATACAGAATATGTCATTATGTTATACACACACACACACACACACACACACACACACACACACACACACCACACATACACACGCACACACACACACACACACCTATTCAAAAATACACAAATTTTCCTCATACATATAAGTAACATACATAAACAAACTCTCAGCAGCATGCATTATTCTTAGGAATAACCTCTGAAAAAACAATGACTATGAAGGATGGTGATGAAGAGAACAAAAAAAAAAAAGACAAAGGCCAGTGTCATGGTACAGTGGTTCGCACCACCAACTGAGGGCTGAAAATTGGGAGTTCCAGTCCCATCAGTATATTTCTATGGGATTTTTCAGCCTTAACCGGCATCCACCTATAAGTTGTTGCTCAAATTTCCTAATCCAACACTGAAGGTTCTGTATGTCCTGGGCCTGCTCACTAGAAATAAAGTATAAGAAAGCATGAAGAACACCCTGTCATGTTGTCTCAAACCAAAATGGAACAATGCTGTATCATCTACATCATGCTCTCTAACCATCACCTAAAAATAATAAAAGTCTTAAATTCGTAATCCATCATGCTCCACACTCATGGTGATCTCAGTTTGGATCTTCTCTCCACATCCATCCTCATGATGCATCCATGTACATTGCCTTTGGTGTTTGCAAGGTACTGTCCATTGGATGGACATGATGGTGACCTCCAGAAAAGGAGTCAAGGTGGATTTGGGTAGGGTGGTGGAGGAAAGGGGAATTCTGTCTCCCCAACATCAATAGTGGACTTAGAGGTCATGTCTTGTGTACTTTGGATAAGAATACACATGACTGAACAAACACCCCATCAAAGCTAGTCGGCGGCAGTGCGGTGTCTCCTTTGGTGGGTGGACTCATGTTAGTGATCCAAACTACTCCCTGAGGACTTCTGCCACTATGGTTTCAATACTTTATCCCTGAATGTGGCTGTATTTTGAGAAAGCGGAATGAGCAAAATGAGATTAATACCCCTAAGAAGGCATGCATAGAATGAAAAAGCCAATCGAGAAACAAAAAGTACAGAAGAAAGTGTTTTCTGGTAATTGAACAAAACATTCCTTTACATGTTAAAACATGGTGATCTTTGTTTTGTTTCAATCATTT
This sequence comes from Conus ventricosus, assembly GCA_018398815.1. Taxonomy (NCBI): domain Eukaryota; kingdom Metazoa; phylum Mollusca; class Gastropoda; order Neogastropoda; family Conidae; genus Conus; species Conus ventricosus. The sequence continues at coordinate 49,961,122 of CM031612.1, forward strand.
TCTTCCCCCAGTATCAAACAACACAGAATATGACAGCGACTGTAAAAAAAATCTTACCATTCCTGAAGACTGTGTCGAACTGTTTTTGTTCGGACAAATTCTGCCCTGCATCCAGCACGTCTAAGCGCTGGAATAAAACAGAAGGATATCTGTGGCTTCACACATCTAACATCCTCAACAACAATTCCATTTATAAGACCGAGAAACAAAGGCGATAATGTACTTAACAAGACACTGACCACAGAAATGGTGTTGACATCTTTCAGACTTTCCATTTGGTTAAGTATACTTATCATGTCAAACTTGCAAGCAGTGACCTGTTTGTCACCCTCGTTTGGATGGAACTTTGTGGGCTAACACAGTTTCAAGACTCATACTTCCAGTCTACAGGCTCAGCCACATACATTTCCCTTCATTCCATGGCTGATCACAGAACAAGATGATTCAGCCCGGATTTTTTTGTAGTATCGTCTTTTCCTTTTCAGGTATATAAGACTCAGCTGTTCCTTTGCTTTCACTTTGGGTAATATCTGACCTCTTTCAGCAGTATTCTTGGCTCTAGATCAGTGCTCCTAACTCCCGATTCAACTCGATCCCTTTTCCTCCCTGCTGTTTTCTTTGTTCCTTATCATTCATGGGACTCCATCATCTGGATCAACTGTATCCTTGAAAACATGATAGCAAAAGTCAAAAGAAAATGGCCCACAGTTTTATTTTCCTCATTCATCAAATAAACTGGTCCTAATCAACTTTCTCTTTTCTGGTCACAGAACACATTTCTCGTTTATTGAAAGACTAAAACACAGTATTTATCTGAAAAGAAATAATATACAGAGCTGATCAGGTGAATCAACAAGCAACATCCACAGCATTATACTAAAAAAAAAAGAAAACAGAGAGAACTAGAGAGAAAGAGAGAGGTGAAGAGAATGGACTCACAGTGAGTTGCTCGGTCAAGGTTTGCAGAGCCAGAAGGCTCTGAACCACATTGGTGCGATCCAAACAGTCCATGCAGTTGGTGCGGAACACGCCACACTGCTTGGTCACCACACTGCCATCCCTCTGCTGGTGGAAGTACCTGTCAAAAAAGTCAGGGTCCCACCAGAACATCATTTCAGCATACCAAACTGGTCTCAAACTTGCCCATCCAATCCACTAAAAATTCCCAGACCTCAAATCGAGCGTTTAAAACTCTCACTCTTTTCCCAAAAGTGATGTATTTCCAGTAGAAAGAAGACTGTTTTAGCAAACAGGTGCAGGTTGCAACACTGTGCAGTTCATACAGCTTGACTTTTGCCCTGACTGAGAAATACTCCTTCTCTCATCAAGCCAATAACTGTGGTTTTCTTGCAAAGGAAGTTACAAACAGCATGCTTGTTGCTTACATATTTCCTGATCCATAGCTTGTATTCTTTTCAAGCAAAACATTGCTAAACTGACAACATCCCAGGCATTGTGAATGCAGTGTAGCTTTCTGCTGCGTGGACCAGAAGTTTAAAGCATATATCAAGAGAAAGTAGTCCAAACTTCTGTTTACAAACAACATGCAAAGGTATCAGACAATCTTTTAATTCAGTTTACTTCCTTTTTATCCTGCAATGCACTTCTGCATTATGACCTCAATGCTAAAGGTCATAGTCTGAGCAACTTGACAATTTCCCCAACTTTGGAGGTATTTTCAACTTTCCCAAACTTAAAAAAAGGCTTTGAAAATAACAGCTTAGATATTTTTTCAAACTTTCATTATTCTTCAAAGACCATGCAAACTGTGACACTACAGTTGTGTTAGGTATGTCTATTGTTTGCAGAAAAGAAGACAAACTGATGACTTGTGACAGAGAGGGAGTCTGAAATGTGAAGTGATTTTCCAAAACCACCAAATGGTGCCCCATAACTGATGACCCCACATCATTATCACTGGGGATAGAGGGGCAGACGAGGAGAAAAAGAGACGCCTGATCCGTAATGTACTCAATGGATCATGTTCATGTCATACATCAATGATTTCTTTGCAAATGAATTTAGGAAGTGTTCTGCATCCTTTGTCTCACCTTGACTTGACTTATGTTCAACTATATGCTGGACTTGCTTCCACTCTCAACATGTTAAAAGTTTTAAGATTGACTCAATCTGCCATACCGTTCACACACAAAAAAAGACATCAATGTGTGTGTGTGTGTGTGTGTGTGTGGTTTAAGTACATGCCAACGTCAGTACATATATTGTATGTTTCCATGACTTAACTCTTAAAAAAATAACCAAATGAAAAAATATATTTAAAAAAAATATAAAAAGAAGAATGAAAGTGACATGCTGTGCTCACCCAAAGCGCTTTCTGTCTGTCTCCAGTCGATCAAACCAAAATGGACACTTTGTCAAACCTCATTTCCTTTGCACTCTTTGTGAAAGTCAAAAGACTCATACCTGTGAACACACCCATCGTTCATCCCATGTACTGTGCAAAACAAAACAAAAAACCCACACTCACAGTCATTATTCTTTAGTGCTCCATTACTTCACTTCCATTATCATAGAGTTATCATGCCATTTACTGCACTACTTAACAAATGTACATGGAAAAGCATATTGATCACACAGACCAGTACTTTAAAAAAAAAGAGGAATTACAAAAAAAAATAGAGTTGCATTAATACAGCAACAACTGACAAACTTATATTGGTCAAGAGTATATCTATCAGGATATCATTACAGCTCAGAAAGTGGTAACCTTCAAGTTCCACAGAGATCTGCATGTTACAGACTGTCCACTGTCCTTTTCGACACCTTCCATCTCTTCTCCTTCATTTTCTACACTTTCCACTCTATCCTAGACTGATCCTGATTCCAGCAGTCCACTTGTATACCAAACAAAATATATTCCTCTGTTGTAATGTGAGAAAAAGAAAGCTCTCTTTCTGATCTGTAACTCCTAATCCTGCCCCCCAAACCCACCCCTCTTCCCCAACCCCTTCTAACACCTCAACAACTCCCATCAAACACACAGGTATTTTTCCTCTCCCTCTCTCATAGACTGCACTTTCTATATCTCCCCTATCTCTTTCTACTGCACTTTCTATATCTCCCCTAATCTCTTTCTCTCTCTCTCTCTCACTCTTTTCTTTGCACAGGCTCTGCTATCTATCCATATATTTTCACATTTTCTTTTAAGGAAAACAAGTAAATAAAGCCTATTGCATGCTTACGTTATCCCTCATTAAACAAATTTCAATCCTTCATTCGTACTTTCTAATTACAGAGTTACACTCAAGTATCAAGCTATTCGTGTGTTCACTTCCAACATGGTAGCAATCACTATGTCGTTTTTTTTGTCAGTCTGTGACTGGTTTTCACAAAACTATCATACTACCCACAACAACAAAACAACATTTTCTTAAAAGAAGAAACAGAAGAAGGAAGTAATTCTACTTGATGTTCTCATTCTGCACATTGGCCACAGTCTGCGCAAACATCTTTTCCATCTGATGTTCTGGTCCTTTGTGGTTGACCTGCCCAGTCAACAAGGTTATTTCAAAATGGGAATGTCAAGGAGCGTGAAACCTCTCACAAAAGGCATTAGACACTGGAGGAAAAGGGACGTTGTACGTAGTATACAAATAGGTAATAGACCAATTAACCAGGGTACCTTACCCATCGCACACGGCCGAACTGTGTGAAAGAAGCCGAAGTGGTCAGATGACAAACAACACCTAGGAGAGAGTTCGGACCTGCCCGGTGGCGAAAGGGGGAAGGGATGTAACCACTACGACCTCGGCGCTCCAAGTGAGCGCTAAATGCTCGTCAGCTGAGGTCTTTGTAAACAGTCAGTGAAGAGCAGGGGTCTTGGATTCGTTCGGATGGTGTTGCCGTGGGTCACTGTGTTGGTTTCTATTGTCAGGCTGGTTGAATGCGTGTGGAGGTTGTCGTAGCCCTCTTTAAGATAATTACTGTGTTAAGTGACCACCGAAGTCGGCGGGAACTTTCGATGTCCATCTGGTGCTAAGTGTGTGTTTGCTAATCAATTAGGTAGGGATGTGTGTAAATGCTGATGTGTGGGAGAATGTAGCGAATGGAGAATTCAGGGTACTTGTGAACTAGGGGTTTGAGAAGCAGCGTGGACAAAGGCATGGCCCGAAGGGGGATCCTTTGTTTCCCTCCCTATATAAACTGAGGGAGAACAACGTGAGAGGGGAACAACACCACGAGAGAGAGAGAGGAGAGGAGTGAGCAGGACTGAGAAAGGTTCGAGAGAAACGTGGTCTGGAGATAGAAGAGACAGCAAGGTCTTAGAGTTAAAGACAAGCTGGAAGAGAAGGAAACTAAGTTTGAAGCCCAGAGGTGGGTGAAGACAGACAAACTGAATTTGAACCAGAGGTGGGTGAAGAAGACGAAGAAGAAGAGTTCGACGTCGAGATCCCAGAGACGACCACGAAGACCCAGTCCTGAAGCCTGGAGCCAGTCAACCAAGGGCATCACCATCAAGCAGTGCTGAAGAAGACGTGAAGAGACTTTTATTCAAGAACTGTGGTGTGGTGTGAAAGCGTGGTGTGTGTGTGTGAAAACCTGGCCAGGTAAGAAGTCATTTTATTATAACCCGGGATTAGGAAGTATTGATCTTTCAGGGTTCCCACAGATATCAGAAAAAAAAGTTCAAGGGGTTTTCAAGGGAATTTCCAGGGTTAGCAGCTTCATTCAAGGGGTAGTAATTAACAACTTTCTTGCAAAGTTATGTTTATTAAACTCTATGAGCAGCCTGTTACTATCAATCATTAACTTAACATCATTTTTTACCTCGTATTCATGCTAGCACAAACTGGTCAGGTCCACTAGATGGAAGAAGAAGGCAGGTACAGTTGTCATTGTTTTCTCTGAATTACACTGTGACTTTACAGTTTAACACAAACCCAGCACAGAGCTGACCACCGCTTCCGTTACTAATGATAGTCTTGAGTCTGAATGCACAGGAGAATACAGTCACCTTTGCAGAAACTTTCCCTTTTGTCGATTTTCTTCAGTACATAGAAAATATACACCTTCGGAGTTCTTCCAATACCTTACACACTTTGCACTCACATGGCAGAAAAAATAAAAGTACTTCTATAAGGAAGACAGTTATACGCAGGTCTAAAAAATCTAAAGTTGCACATCTGTCAGCAGTCAGAAAAGGGGGAACATTTACACAGTTTACATCTCCTTAAGCTCTTCCAGTTTTGCACAGAGTTTTTTCTCAAGTTTTGACACTTCTTCAGTCTTTTCCTTGGCAGACCTTCTCATTGCGTTGGACTTGGCTATCAAGTTCCCCTGCTGTTTCACCTGCACACTGTTTTCAGCCTTCATGCCAAGTTGTCTGCTCTATGGATCAAATCTTTGGCACAACTTGCTAGTTTTCTCTTCTTCATTTTCAGATCCTCAACCTCATCCAGTAGCTGTTTCCTTTTTTTCCCTGCTGCTTCAGCCTCACCTTTCTTCTGGTTTTCTTCAATAAACAGTCTGTACCTTTGCCTTGCACTGGCAGCATTATACAGGAGTGATTTTGTCATTTCAACCTTGTCAGCACCTCCAGCCTTGGTCAGGTGGTCTGCGATGACTCGCTGCGCTGTCAAAGCTTTTTGACTCATGTTGTCTGTCGAGATGTGCTTGTTTACAGAAAAAACCCCTTTCAACAGAAGCTTGTCCATGGGACAAAACCAACATCTTACGCACAACCTGCCATAGGAGCTCCCAATCTTTCCGACCTGAAAGAGCAGGGGGAGTGGAATAGAGTGTCCAGACGTCCTTCGTCCCTGTCAAAGTCCTGCAAGTCTGGAAGTGCAGCAGCCTCTCTACAGAAGTCTTTGTACTGGCTGATGATGCTGTCACAGTCCGACGAGTCAACTTGTTTACGGTATCTACCATCTCCCCAGACATCTTTTCAAGTTCTTTCTGCAAGTTCCTTGTTCTGACAGATCAACCCAGGATTGAGCCAAGCCAGAGAGCGTACAATGGTATACCGCAGTGGTGACTTTTCCAGTATTTTGTCAATAATAGCCATGTACATCTTCTTCGTGCTTATTCTCACAGCTCCCACATCTGCTTCCACTTTTCCTTCCTTGCTAGTACTAAGTACAAGTTGTTGCATAGTCCTGTTGGCAAGAAATCCACATTCCACTTTCCTTGCTCTTTGTGCAGACTCTGTCTGCAAGTTTTTGGTGAGTTCAAAAAGCTTAGGAATGGTGTCAATGCCCTTTGTGCACTCCTCCTTTACAAATTTCTGTGTCAGTTTCAGAATCAGGTTGAACAGGTCCTCTGCCAAGAAAGGCAACAATGGTTTGTCAGACTGGTATTTGGCCAGAAAGGGCTCAATCTCCTTGGCCACAGACACAAAGATCTGCAGCTTTGCAGGAAACAGAGGATCATTGACACTGCTCTGCACACATGACAAGGATTTCAGTGTTGGACATTTCTTACTTGCTGCCAGAGTATTGACATATTTCACAATGTGAGGCCAATCTTCAGAAGTCGCTCACACACAGACACATCTCCAACCATCGGACACTGCAAAATTTCTGGGGAAAGTCAGTGCAACCTGTGATTGTAGAGAAGTCCTTTTCTCCTTGCAGGAGAATCTTTGAACAGCCAAAAGGGTGCGCTGATGCTGTACTCTATGTCCCATTCAGCTGCAGCAATCCCACACTTGAAGGCGTTGTGAACCACATGCAAACCACAACTACCTACATTAAACATCTCCTTGCTGGTATCTCTCTCTATGTCTTCAGCCAGTTTATCATATGTGGCCCAGTTCACATTGGGACCATCCATGGACAACTGTAGAATTCCTGATTTGCCCACAGAGGCACAGCAGTCAGCAAGTTCAGAGTACAAATGGTCTGATGTGGCATGTCCAAGAAACCGAGATGTGAGGTATCGCGTTGTCACCTCTTTTTCGTCCCAAAAACGAATGAACACATCCAACTGTTTTTGCTTCAGTTCATGATTTAAACTTTCATCGAAAAGCAAAACATAGCCATCAGAAGGACTTCACTTTGCGAGTCAGCAAATCCAGAAAGTGGGGTGCTAATCCCAAATGTGCTCAAATACCTGGCCTTCGTTTCACTGCAGGCAAACTTGTCAGCAACAGAACACGATGGAAACATTTTTTGAATATCTCCCCAACACCAGTGAAACTGTGATAAGAGTAATGCTTCTCCATGGCAAACAAAGTCCAATACACCTCAGCAGTTAGGACATCGTTCTTGGTGCACGATTCGTCGATCGTTTTCTGTTTAGAAAAGCTGCTTGAAGACCCTGCAGCTGCTGATGTGGAAGGTGCATCTTGAGACCCCCCTGTCACTGCAGTAAAACTTGAAGTTGAAGGCAGCTGACTGCCAGTCTCCTGCCTTGCACCCGGTGGTTCAGATCTTGGTGAGGAGTTTCGGGTTTCAAGAGTGAATCCATGCATGGTCAGCTGTGTGGCACCACCGGCATTTCTCTTATTCTCATGTTCATGTTCCCCAACCGTTTGTGTTTCACTCCATCAGCATGACTCTTCACAGCACTGATGCCCATACCCGAGATACTAAAACTCTTCTTGCACAATGTGCACCTTGCTGATGTTCGTTTTCTCCACGAGCTAACCAACCTTTGAAAGCATCTTTTTCTGCCCACATATCATGAAAACGCAGTCTCCTTTCCCCATCTTGCAGGCTCAGTAGCACTATTTGGCGCAAAACATCGACCGTCGACACAACCCCGATTTGGGAACCAAAGGGAAAGAACTCTGTTGGCTTCTACACTTACGTCAAAAGTAAGTCAAACACTAGTCACTGACGAGTTACTTCCCTTCTGCTTCAGCTAGGCTGTTGTCGGTTGCTACGGGATCGGCGATCACGAAGCCACATGGAGTGACAGAGATTGTGATTTATTTTGTAAAAAAAACATTTTCTTGAGTGACAGTCACTTCCTTGCTTTGAGAGGACAGATTGTGACCGATTTTGAAATTTCAAGGACTTTTCTAGGGGGGTTAGGCCTTCAGCTTATTTTTAAGTACTTTTCCAGGCCTTGAAAATGGTCATGTCAAATCTCAAGCACTTTCAAGAAAATAAGGGGCGGGACGAACCTGATCTTTTAATGTGTTGATTTATTCATTGTGTGTGATTGATTATTCATGATTATTATAAGTAGCATAGAAATTGGGATTTCTTGTTCTCAGTCGTGTTAGGAAAGAAACGAATGCGTGACATCCCATTCCCAGAGAGAGGTGAATGTTTGGTGGGTGCATGAGTGTGCATATGCGGTATGAGTGCAAAGATAAACCTTGGTGTGTTAAGCCGACTAATAATACATCAACTTAGTGCACTTAAGCAATACCATCACGATTTCCCCCGTCCTGGACAGGGAAAATAACTGGCAGCAATTGTCTCACCATGTACATTTGTTGTCAGTTATTATGCATTCTATAAAACTGGCGACAAACATCAGATTTATCAGAATCTCATCTTCTTCTTCTTCTTCTGTGTACGCAGGCTGATACTTCTGCGGACACCCCCTGTATAGGAGTGGAGTTTTGTGTGTATGACCGTTTTTTATCCCGCCATTAAGGCAGCCATACTCCAACTTTGGGGAAGGTGCATGCTATGTGTAACGTGTCATCCATACCAATGGCCAAACTGGCCTTCTCTTCCGAAAGTTGGTGATGGGATTTTACGTGTGTGCAAGATGTTATGCGTGTGTTCACACACGGAACCTCGGTTTACAGTCTCATTCGAAGGACTGTATGGGAAATGGAGTTAGAACCAATGTTAACACCGAGGAAAAATCCCCCTGTACCCCAAACGGCCTGGCGGAGATTCGAACCCGCAACCCCAAGATCACAAGTCTGGCGCTCTACCACTGAGCTATTCCAGCCCCGTAGAATCTCATCATTATCGTAAGTTCAGCTACAAAGACTTTTTGCTTTTACCTACGAGCAAATTTCAAGCTGCTTTCATGGGCTGCAACTCCCATGTTAGCCATTTCTATCAGAAGGTTTTCGCATGTCTCTAGGCGAGTCTAGCCCTGCCATTCAGGAGTCAGGAGCAAACCAAAGTCTTAACACACCAGGCACAGTCAGGATTCAAACCACCATCTTATCCTTCCTCAGGATGGCAGTCAAACCCTCTGAACAGTTGGCAATCATTTCCTCACTCCAATCCCAACCGCCATCCTCCCATGTCTTGCTAAAGTCAATAAAAACTCGGATACAATTTGCCCATGAATTTTCCATGCCATTACAATGCCTGTATCATCCCCTTGCCCTATCTTTCTTTTCTCTCCAAAAAGAAAAGTAAACAGATCACTTGAAAGTTATACTGCCCTCTTCCCTTCATATCTTAAATTATGCTTGATTCCATGGACTCACCAAGTTGACGATGACTTGGTACCCGTAGTTGTAGATCTGATCATCAAAATGTTTCTGGAAGGCACTAACCTGCAACAAGTACCAAGCACATTGTTGTCTTTTAGCAAACCCAATCACAGCACTGTGAAACTATAACTGAATTTAAACCAAAAAAAGTATCAACACAAACACACATAAGCTGGAAATGTAAGAATATATTATCATCTGTAAAAACAGAGATGTTAATATATGGCTCTTTTCTATTAAAAAAAAACCATACATGTGGTTTTCATTTTAGTGTACAGTGGAGTTTGTTCACAATAGAATGGACAAAGGTTTTGGCCTCATTTGTACTTCTATCTTAAGTCAGTAGAAGCATGATGAACTGAGGCTCCAGTGTAAATGTATTCCCAGAAGTCAGAAGAGTAGTGAGACTGCGATATTGACCGTCTACATAATGCTATTTACAACATACATGGATGACAAAATATGTGCGTGCATGCGCATGTGTGTGCAGTGTGTGTGTGTGTGTGTGTGTGTGCGTGTGTGAGTGTCTGTGTGCGTGTGTATGTGTATCTCTGTGTGTGTGTGTGTGTGTGTGTGTGTGGTGTGTGTGTGGTGTTGTGTGTGTGTGTGTGTACGTGTGTGTGTGTGTATGTGGTGTCGGTGTGTGTGTGTTAGAGCATGTGTGTGTGTGTGTGTGTGTGTGTCTGTCTGAGTGTGTGTGTGCGTGTGTGTGTGTGTTTGTGTGTGTGTGTGGGTGTGTGCGTGCGTGCGTGTGTGTGAAAGGGAGATTATTCAACCAATATCAATCGGAAAACTTACATGGTTTGTGGCATGTACAGTGGGGCTGGGTAACCGCTGGAGTTGGCTCGTTGTGACCAAAACAGTGGAATGGATCCTCGTGTCTGACAAAGGCACAGACAAACGCTCACATCCAATCATGTGCATTGTTCTGGCACTACAACAGATGCTTTAACAGTCACATAGCCAATGTCATAATGACCTAAGAGAAACTTCCACAGAGCTTCTTCTGGACAACAGCAGACCGAACCAGGATCATTAACACAATGAGATGATTGTTCCAAACTCTTCAGTATCAAGTGATCTTAAGTCAGAAGAATAAATCAGCTAAATGAGATCAATATTACGGGATCAGTTAATTAAAACGTAAGTCTCAGCCATCTTGTTTGTTCTTATAGCTGCCAGTCCTAGGAAAGCAGAATATGGAACCCTCTTGAAACATTTTCAGTGAAAGAGTGCATATCCGGATAAGAATATACATGGATCAGAAATGAAGAGGCACATTCCTTTCTTTCTTCTTTCTATTTTCCTTCTTTCTTTTTCTTTTTTTTCATTCAAGCATTCACTAGTAGGACAACATTGAAGAAATTTTTTTTTTTTTACTTAGCATTGAAATTTTACATTTGTAAACAAAAAAATACATACAAGAAGAAATAATTTGAAACCTGAAGGGAAAAAAATTAGCATTAAAATTTACTACATTTGTTAAAAAAAATACATACAACAAGAAATATTGCAGCCATGCCTTCATTTTTTTTTTTTTTTTTTTGCTAACAAAAGGCAGCACTCTGCAATCTTTTAGTCTTCCATACACAGGCCAAAGCTCATATAATTACAACAACAAAAAAATATTCCAAATGTCCACAACCAGCCATTAAAGTTCTAACAATGGATCCACACACAACATTCATTTTCATATTCCCACATTTTGCACAGTTTCCAAAACCATTGATTTTTTTTCTCCAAAAACCATATTACCAGCAGCTTTTTTGATGAAAACTTTTATTCTTAACAGTTTTTGCTATTACACCGACATTTTAACAGGGAAAAAAACAGACAAACAACCCAGTTTACTACTCACTAAAATCTCTGGCTGCGTTTCCTCCAGCACAAGCACTGCTTCTACTTCTGATGGTTTTGAGTACATTCTAATATACCTGATTTCTGAAAATTTATTAACTTCCTCACATCGAGACTTCATTCCTCAAACTATGAAGCCCTTGAAAATGCAGCTGAATTCCTCCCAAACTAGTTCTGATGATGGCAACACTGTAACAGAACAAACACTGGTCTCACAGGCTCACCTGTACAAAGGAGCAGTAATGTCCATCATATTGCACAATCTGTTCTGTCTCCACAAAGTTGGCCACCTGCCCCTCAGAGGTCCACTCCACGGACATTGAAGCGGGTCCCAGCGCGGTATATACAACGCCGGGATATCAAGATGTAGTCAAATGACTTCCCCATTCACTTGACATGAAGACACTTCAATGACTGAGGCATGTTAAGAATAGTCCACAGTTTGTAGAGGATAGAATATCAGCAACATTCAAAATGATGAGAGGGGGACATGTCCATACATACACTTTTTGAACAACAGTTAATGCAAAAAAACAACAACAACAAAACAAACAAACAGTAGTAACATCCTGCCTCACAGCCCCTGAACTAAGAAAATACAAGCACATGTATGTGCAAACTTCTTTACCATTCAACATGCATCCACCTGTAAAGGAAAGAATAATAAAAACGACACTAAAGAAACTAAACCCAACTAAAAGAAACGCAAGTGATAAAGCTTCAGGACTCATAGTCAAAATATTCAGTCAAAAAGAAAAAATACTGCTCCTTATACACCAATGGAAACTGCCTAACATACCAGCAATTTGAACAAAACCAAACAAAAAAGACAGACAGATACAATAAATATTTCATATTCTGACACTCAATGCTGTGCAATTCATGCATTAAACCATACATTCAAAATGTATCCAACTTTACTCTGCCAATTCCTCATCTAACAATATCACACTGACAAGCCCTGTCCTGACGAGAACTGTGCGACACTGTCATAGAGACGTGCGACAGCGCTCTGGACCTGTTCCAGGTAGTGGAGTCAGAGCAGCACACTGTATAAAGTAGATGACCTCTGACAAGGATACACCCCAAGATCACTGGCAGACAATAGCGACTCAACTCCGGCTGTTGGGTCAGCTCACGCAGAACATGACCGTTCCACACAAATCTCTGATCCGCCTGAAAATTATAACAATAAAAAATAATTTAACACACATATGTCACATTCACAAGCAATATACAATTCTCATTTCAGTGAACTGAATACTGAGTTTTAATAGCATGCCTCTCAATTCACTTTGAGAGACAATGGTTCTTCATTCAATCACATTCCTGTATAGTTTTGGTGTCTCTTCTTTTTCTTCTTGGAAGAAATCATCTAATTTCGACCACACTGTCTGAGTCACAAAGACAAGCAAAATTAACACCAACTTGAAAAAAGACAACAAACCAACAATGAAGTATATGCAATCTGACAATTTCTGTTTAAAAGTAAGAAGAAAAAAAGGATTTCTATGGCACGTCTCCCTTACTCTCTCATGCAGAGCCAGAGACTTGAAGTCAGGACTGGTGTTCTGCAGCCTCTGTAAGGAATGACTGAGGTCGAAGGTACAGCAGAAGTAGAAAGACTCGGTCTTCAGCATGGTCTCCACCATAGTCAGGTAGGCTTTGTTCAGGAATGTCTGTCAGAATCAAGCCTCTCACAGGTCAACCACAGGGGAGGAGAGAGAATGGAGAAATGTGCAAAGTTTAACATCGATTCTCCTGCACGTTTAATGAACACATATGTACACCAAACACACTCACACAGTACATCCACACATTCACGCACATGCACACTTATACACAGCAAACCAAACATATGCACTCTCACACAAAAACATGCATGCACCCACGCACCCGTGCGCGCGCACACACACACACACACACACACACACACACACAACACACACACACACACACTCACACACACACACACACCACAAGCCTGCTTGGGCCCATGTGTATGAACAATTTACTTTGTGGTGCTCGATAAGGAGACTTGTATGCATTACCATGGGGCACGCACTGCGCGCACGCACGCACACAAACACACACACACACACACACACACACACACACACACACACACACACACACACTCACTCACACACACATACACAATCAATCAATAAATCAGTATTTCTAGTGAATGAAAAATGTGCTGCAGACATTAACTGATAATCAACCTTGATCAAATTCACATCACAAAGGATGACAACACTCGACCATCTGGGTCTCTGTATACCCACTTCTACTTCATTCTTCTTCACTACCACTTTCAACAACATTCTTCTTCACTACCCACTTCTACGTCATCTTCTCACTTCACACCCCTTTCAACTACATTCTTCTTCACTATCCCTTTCAACTACATTCTTCTTCACTATCCTTTCAACTACATTCTTCTTCACTACCCCTTTCAACTACATTCTTCTTCACTATCCCTTTCAACTACATTCTTCTTCACTACCCCTTTCAACTACATTCTTCTTCACTATCCCTTTCAACTACATTCTTCTTCACTATCCCTTTCAACTACATTCTTCTTCACTACCCCCTTCAACTACATTCTTCTTCACTACCCACTTCAACTACATTCTTCTTCACTATCCCTTTCAACTACATTCTTCTTCACTACCCCTTTCAACTACATTCTTCTTCACTACCCCTTTCAACAACATTCTTCTTCACTACCCACTTCCACTACATTCTTCTTCACTATCCACTTCAACACATTCTTCTTCACTATCCACTTCAACTACATTCTTCTTCACTATCCACTTCAACTACATTCTTCTTCACTACCCACTTCATCTATACTTTTCTTAACTATCCATTAAATATACTTTTTCTTCACTACCTAATTCAAATAATATTCTTCTTCACTATCCACTTTAATCATATATATCTTCACTATACACTTCAACTATATCCTTCTTCACTACCAACTTCAACTAAAGTCTTTTTCAGATCCACTTCAACTATATTCCTTACATTCTTCTTCTTCTCCTCCTCTTTGAATTCTTTCAGCACCCTCTTCTCTTCAGTCCTGATTTTGTTTCTTCTTTCTTGTCTGCATTTGTGGGCAACCAGTGCATCCCAAATGTACTGTTAGTGTATTCCTCATCAAAGATTACACTATCTTTCTGAAAAATGTTTTGAAATTTTCTTTGGTCTCAACAGTTTCTAGACTGAAGTTTCTTTACTGAAAGCTGAAGATGACTTTGAGCATCATAATGGCAGTACTAATACAACTGGTAAAGCATGATAATTTGAAAATAACACATTAACCAAATACAATAACACAATTAAAAGCAACAGACTTACACAAAAACAGTGAATACACTTCAGAACATCCTTATTTGTTTTTGGCTGTGTGGCATCTTAAGTCCTTTTCTTTTTTAATGGTGCACACAATGCATTGTAAGCGAATGGTTGCACATATCTGTACTTTCCTTCATTTGAATTTTTACATATTGCATTGTCAGCTTCCCCTTTTCACCCCCCCCCCCCCCCCACTCCCTCCCCCAAGCCCCTTTCTTTTCCTCACTCCCTATCCCTCTTATCTACAGTTGTACTCTATATTTTGAAGGATGGTGCCAACCGACATTTTTACCATGCACTGACTCTGAATATATACCTGCTGTCTTTATTGGTCTTCACGCAAAGAAGACTTTAATCTAACCAGAACAATGAGTCCATGTCCTGTTGCATCATCAGAAATTGCATCCACACCAAGGAGTTTCAGCAAGTATCTCAAACACCCCAACTGAATCTTTGCACTATGAGGAAAGGTGAATAATTGAGGAAGAGTACCATCCCATTTAGACAAAGTTAAATTTTCTTTCCCATTATAATTGAGGAAGAGTACCATCCCATTTAGACAAAGTTAAATTTTCTTTCCCATTCCTCAATCCTCTCTAAAGGGAGAAAATACTACTCTGAGAAAGACACCCCCCCCCCCCCCCTCTCCTCTCCCTTATTCCACACTCCCTTTTCAAATCATCATTCCCAACTTTCCATTTTGTGCACATATCTAAATGTTACAGATCAAAAGACTTGCCTGCATGTTTTTTTTTTTCTTTCACTATACCTGTTTTTCAGTCAAATGTGTAGTGGTCCGTTTGTAGGAGTGGATTTCTGTGTCGATGACCTTCCATATCGTGTGACCCATCAGTTCTCCCACTTTTTCACGTTTTGTGATCACAATCAGGTAGGCACCTGAACAAAACATTAGTGTTAAATCATGTCATTATACAAGCAAAATATAAGTGTCGAAATATAACACAAACTGGGGTGTACAACATGATGATCAAACAGGAAATCCCACAGGTGAAAGGAATATAAACAAAGCCTTTTATTTCGCTGCCTTCGATGGCACCCCTGGCCAGTCACTGCAGTTAACTTGTGGATTTTCCTTCCCACGACTAAGAATGTAAAAACATTTCTGCAATATACTGTGCACTATATGAAACTGATACTGAGCTGAATGAAGATGACATTCCCACACAAACAGATACAAACCAAACACGTAATAAACACATTTTTTATTGTTGTTTTTTAAGAGAAAATGATAAACTTCGCTTGCGCTGCACAAATTAAACTCGTTGTATCTCTGAAAAACACACAATTACATTGATAAAACTTCAAAATATAAATCTGATCAATAAAAATGCTTAAAGAATGGACAAGATGTTACCTGCAACAAGTCTGATGATTCCTATAATCCCATATATGTTCTTTGTAATTGCTGATGCTGGAATCTGTCCTTGATTTCCTGAATGAACAAAGGTAACAAACCGTATACTATTAAGTAACATGTAACATACTTATAATAAGAACACTCACTTTGCTATAACAAATAAGAACTGAGTCACCTATTTGCATAAAATAATCCACTGATTAATGTGTACAAATATTAAATACAAAAACCACTTCCTAAGTTTACTAGTCAATGTTCATTTCTACTAATCCACTAAGTGTTAATCAAATGCCACAACAATTCTTTAGCTCATCAGTAAATAAATAATGAATTAATTTAGAATCAATTACTTACCTAATGATACAGGTATTAATCACATTTATGAGCAGCTGCTCTGACGAAACGGCATACAACAAATACCTTTAAATGATCACAGAAAGACTAATACTGTTCTCATATAAAACAATGAAAGATTCTGAATCACCGTCATCATATGAATTATGATGAATGAACAACGATGATTATTTCAAATAATTAGTATCATATCAACATTTCAAATGTTTACACAGAATTTATGTTCTACACCCTGAACAACAAAATCATGAATGGAAATCATTTGACCTTAATAACACGAATAAACCACATGTTTCACAATCAGGAATTCAAAGATCTGCAGATCATTATATCATGATAGTTTTGTGTGACAAAAACCACAAACACACAAGAGTTTGTCAAGTTCCCCTGCCCTCCATGAATTTGCTTTCACCCCCTCTCTTTCCTTACCCCAAATGACAGCTGACTAAGAAGCATGTTGTTCTTTCACTCAAGCTTCAATGATACTGTCTGGTACATTATTTATTCAAGACCAAAATTCCATAACATAGACACTTGAAACTAGATTCTACACTATCATGTCATGCCCCATGATAACTGGATATTAAAAAAATAAAAACATTCTATCTGAACCCTTCCAAACACATCTTTACATGGCAACACAAACAACTTTTTCAATGCCATTTTAAAAGAAAAATAAACAGATACATGAATAAATCAATCTTCAAACAACCAACTTCAGATTAACTTGAGCTGACAAGGAAGCGAGCTGCTTACTCTTGCCAACACAAGGTATTTCCCATTGACAAGCAAACATGGTTTCAAGTTTGCCTTCAGGCTTTACAATACTGTTTGCGCCAACATATGGACATGACAGGATCAATAAATACCCAGACTAAATTTTAACCTTGATCAAATGACACACTGATGAAAATCCCGACATCAAGAAAAGATCCATTGCAACAGCTTGGAGGCAGACGGGACAAAGGACAAAAAAGGGTTCAGGCTGCACTGGCAAATGAGTGAATCAGCAAAATACCTTCAGTAAACTCACCCAGAATGGTGTGCAATCAAAAGATTTCAAAGACACTGAGGAGATTCAAGCGCCATCAGAGGAAATCACTGGTGAACCCCAAAACTACAGCAAATGCATACTGAAAGCAAAACTTGCATTCTGAAAACAATGATTCCCACAAGTTAACCCTTTCATTCCTTCTGAGTTTAAGCCTATGAGCTTCTTCTGCCAGTTTGGGCTGATCTGCTCGAGCGGAAGAGATGCGTAACTTACTCTCTATAATCTCAAATCTTGTGAAGAAGAAAAAAAAATCATGAAGTTATTGCAAGTGAATAGTATTAACAACAGTGTTCCCTCTAGGATCAAAATATGAGGGTAAAAATGACCCTCGGTCCCAAAAACTGGGGGTTACATTTAAGCATACATTCAGGCATTCGTGTTTTTTTCCTTTTTTCTGCACATTACTATTCAATGTGTTATCATGTGCACTTTATGATTGTTTCTCTTCTTGGTATGCTGCAAATTGGATTCTATAATAACACCTGAATATAAATCAGTCAAAAGACCTGATATGCTTTGCTGCATACAAAACTGACTTGTCTCTGTCCTTTAAATTGTACAGTGTGTAACAACCAACTTTTATCATTAAACAACTTGAGGTCCATCAAAATATGTTACTGTATCTAAATGTTTGTACACATTGAAGAATTTCATTATGAAAATATGTGTTCTTAACGCCTAACAAAGCTCTTTTGGATTATATGAATGA
>CM031612.1:49983434-49998787 GCA_018398815.1 Conus ventricosus
TTTTTAAATTCAGGGTTTTTTACTTTTTTTTAGGGGGGGAAAAAAACGACAGAAGCAAAAAACATTACATAAACCGTTTGTTGTGTTGTGTGTGTGGTAATGCACCAGTATAGTCTGTCATAGTTTGAATACATGTATGTTCTGCGGTAGTAAGTGCAATGAAGGACCGTTTTGCAAAGGCGTTACTTTGTATACTGAGTGGTTTATTCATACATGGACAAGCAAGCACACACACACACATACATACACAACTTTTTTATGCATTCCTTGCGCTTGAGAGCGAGATCTTATGGTCCGAAAGCTGTGTGTGCTCATGGGTCATTTTCAAAAATACCGTTTCCAAGGCTGTCCACTTTTTTTTTTTTCTCTCAGGGCTCTGTATTTGTCTTCTTTGCGAGATAAGTGTTTTTGCAAGTTGCTGTTGATGGTAACACTGGGTGTGATTCCACTTGGGGGCAAGAGAATGAGACACAAAAAGCCCTGACCATTAAGAATAAAACTCTAGTCAAAGAATGTGCAATATTTAGTTGGGAAGATGCATGTTCAACTGAGAAGGTGGCAGACAAGTGTGTGTGTGTGCGTGTGTGTGTGTGTGTGTGTGTGTGTGCGCGCATATGATGTGGAAATGTATGTATGCTTGGAGTTGAATATATAGTAGGCACTTTCTTGCAATTCAGCTTTGTTTGAACCAACCTCTGTTCATAACTCCTTTTTTGTTCCCTCTTCCTTCTTACCTCGATGCATTAGTAAACAATTAAATCCAAACACGTTTGCAAACGTGTATTACGATTGTTTAAAACATTGGCTGTTAAGCGAGACGACTGCAGGCGGAAATCTAAACAAATCTTAAATAAATGTTAGCGAACCGCCCAGAGAACGTGGACAAACGAGTCACAGTTTGGCGTTCTTCCTTGCGCTGAACCCTAAGCGATCTGAAGCGATCAAAGCTAAGTGAATTTTCGTTGTTTATTCGTTTATGCATCACCGAGGAAGACCTAAGAGGTCGAAACGCGTTGTGTTTTGTCTTGTGATCGTTTGTCCACGTTCTCTGGGCGGTTCACTAACATTTATTTAAGATTGGCTGTTAAGTCAAATTTTCTCTGCAGGGTTTTTTTTTTTTTTTTTTTTCCAGCTGAAGGCGTTATTGTCTCTGTACATGGGTAATAGTGCACTTGCCTGTATGCTATGTCTTCAGTGCTTGGAATAGTATGCTTATTCAAAGTACACTGACCGATTGGTAACCAGGATTTTCAGGCTTTTTTTTTTTTTGGTTTCAAAGCAGAGTGAATTTTTTCGCACTCCTACAGGTGTGTAGAAACAAATGATGTTTGGTGTGCAATCTTCTATTTCAAGATTGCATAGGATTCTCATCTTGTGGACTAATTTATGTCTTGATATTGGTGAAATACACATTTCATGAGCTCTGCCTCAGTGTTTTTGGTTGTATGGAAGATGATTTCAATTTATGACAGTGGCCTCTTGTTCATTTCCTCAGAGTTTGTGCGAGAAAGAAAAATGATTGGGTGTTATATCTTATTCAGAGAATAATGGTCGTCTTGTTTGTCATGGATTGTGACTTGAATGTACTTGATACTTATTTCTTTGATATGCATATTCAATTTGCAAGTTAAAATATGCCATTGTGAAAAAAATGTTAACAAATTATATTCTATAAAACAATTAAATTATTTTTGGATTACAAACTTGAAAAGCTTTGCTCTCTCGTGCGTGCCACCAGTTCATGGGCATATACTTGCAAACATCAAGACTGTGTGTTACTCTATACAAGTGTCAGTGCGGGGGGAGGGAGAGAGAGGAGAGAGAGAGGAGAGAGAGAGAGAGAGAGAGAGAGAGAGAGAGAGGTGTTTTGTTGATTAAGGTAATCAATGATGGAAAGCAAATCAAAGCCCCCACATTCTCCACCATACAGACAGTGAACTGCAGCACTGCGAGTCCATCTGGAACAGAAAGTCAAAGTTTATTGTCACTGCTCAGAGCAATCCATTCTACAAGAGTTTGCACACACAGCAGACGACAGATGGTGCATGCCAGAGACATTACCCAATGGAAATGCTTTGTTCCACATTCATTCTTCACCACTCTCCCCTCCGCCCAGCCCCACTCTCCCCTTCCACCCTGTCCAAATTCTCGCACTTGTACCAGCAGAGATCATGATGGAAAGGGGGAAAAAACGAACAATCACCTAACATCAGTTGCCAAGACAACTGCCAGGAAATCATTTTCACGGACAGCAACGTCTGTATTGCAGCCACTGTGCACAGCGTTCCATTAGTCAGCTGAATTTCCTCCATCAATTAAAGTTACACACAGAGCTGGAAATGAGAGTGCAAAAGATCACACGTCACTACTTGACTTACTTTCAATGTTTCATAGACCTAATCCTTCATTATCCCTTGGGATAACATCTATGAGAGAGGGACAAGAGTGGGAACCATTTGAGCAGGAAGAAACAACAAAGGCGATAAAATGTTCATCATACAGCAAGAGTTCATTAGATAACCACAGCACTGGTGACGGTGGTCGCTTGGTCATAAGGTCAAATCTATGGATGTGTCAACTTGCAGAATTGGCATGGACTAGCAGGCGAGAATAGGAGGAATACTGGCACTTGCTTCATCAGGACAAGACATGCTGGCAGCACTGCTCTCAATGTTTCAGCAGTGAGCTCTTCAGGCTCTTTTTTTCTGGTCAGATGATCCCATCTGTTTTAATCATGCTTCCTAAAGGCCATGACAACCCAGGTGACTGAGGTGATGTGGGCTGCTCGAATACTGTGAACTCTTTATGTCATGTTGGACTAAAAAGACAGGCTAGGAAACTGTTTATAACCCCATTCAGCCACATCAAGGCTGGTCTGATGGCAGTGTACATTGCCTGAATTCGTACATTGACGGTAACATATGCGTCATCAGGCTGAGAAAGCCTTCAGTGTCAGAATACAGTCACCACAGTCATGGACAAGGCCTGAAGGGGAGATTCATACTGAGGTCACCAAAAAGCAGAGAATGTAACCTTAAACGGCCAAACTTTCTCACTCTATTACCATCAACGATGAAAAGATGACATTATGAAGTTTCATTCTTGGTTTGAGGCTCCATTACAGGGTTAATTCCCTCTATACTTCCCTTTCTAATATCCACTCATCAACCAGGCCCTGCAGATACTGTCACCTGCTGACATGGTCACAAATTCACGTTGTTGAAGCATGACTGCGTGGTCACAATGTTCACACTCAACTTGATAGTCAATGGTTGGGGCTGAAAAATCTCACCCATAATAGACATCAAGCTCTTGACCTTCCAGACCTCTGCTGCTAACCACTGCAGTGGAATTGGTGACCAGCATCTTCAATACTGAGCTTACACTGACTTGATTAATTAGACTGCTGTTCCGACTTAATGCTGTGATAACTTCAGAAAGTCTCTGACATTTTGTCAGCCACAAGTCATGTGCCAACAAGGAAAACTGACATCCACAGGCACATAATCATGTATGTTTTCACAACAGGAAAATTGTTCCTTTTTTTCCTTCAGACCAGATTTCAAGTCGGACTGATACCTTCATCCATACTGAAATTCTTTAACACACACAAATTGATTCTTGGTTGAATAAGGATCATTCAAGAACAATATAAGAAAGGAATGGTTAGTCTCATTTCTGTAGAAAGTCACAGATGGTCAAAAATGTTCGACGAAAGACTCAGTCACATCTACAGTTACAAACGACTGGACACTCCTAACATACACGACCGCTACGTGCACTAACATGCATATCAATGACAATGGATGACCACTATGGGCAGTGGACAAGAGATTTTACATTACTGTAGAGTTGACCCCTCTGCTGCCATGGTGCCAGGGGTTGGTGCTCATTGCTGATGACAGTGAAAGGCACAAACCAGTGATGGACGGTGATGGATAAAAACGTTGTTTCTCCCCCTTTGTTGCTTCTGCGGCTGCTTCTCACTTCAAACACTCATTTCTTTCTCTCACATGGTATACAAAATGCAGAGACAATAGGGAGAGAAAGATGTTAGAACAGAGCTGGAGTTTGTGTACAGGAGGAGAGGAGAAAAACTAAGGTTATAGCCCACTTCCCTTGGGTTAAAGGACTGAATTTATATACACGTCGGTGCAGGTAACACTTGACTTTGTTAAAGCTTCCAGTGCCGCAACTGGCTTATGGGACAAGAGTCAAAATACATTATAATGTGACAACTTCAAGGTGAACAAGGTGTATGCCATACATTTCTATCCACTCAAAAAGGTCAAGGTCTTTTCTTCATTAGGGAGAAAAGTTTGACTATTCAAGATCTCCACTGATCCAAACCATATAAAATGTTCCATGTAAATTTTTTTTTTCACATCCTGGTAAATTAGAATCACTCGTCAGTCTACAATGTACTCAACCCCTGACAAGTGCAAAGGTGACACCAGATTACATGCAAGGTGTTAAGTAATCCCCACCAATCCCATCACTTCACCCCCCCTTCCCCTTTCAGCCCCTACCACCACCA
The DNA here is from genome assembly GCA_018398815.1 of Conus ventricosus. NCBI lineage: Eukaryota > Metazoa > Mollusca > Gastropoda > Neogastropoda > Conidae > Conus > Conus ventricosus. The sequence goes on from CM031612.1 coordinate 49,987,972, forward strand.
CCTTCCTTCCAGCCCCACTAACCCCCCCCCCCCCCCCCCCCCCCCCCCCCCCCCCCCAAGCTGGCTGGACAGTATTTATAAGAAAGAGCAGAAAATTAACAACCATTATGATTCCACACCACAACCATTATGATTTTACACTTTACAACTGACATCTTCAACACAGAGCATTGTCACTGGCACGTGCCTGATCCTAACTATTTATGTGTTTTTCCCTGGTCTTGTAAAGTAAGAACCTAAACTCACTGTATTATTACTTTCTCTTCTGTTGTTTTATGGCCACTGAACAATCCAAGCATTCAAGAATGTATTGCTCCTGTTCTTTCATGGGGTTTCAAATTCAACAGAGGAGTTGTACATTAAAATGAGACAGTATGCTCTTGATCATAATGAACAAATACAACATAATCAATTTATTACGTAACACTTCCGAAGAAAATACTTCAATGATGAAGTTTTAAACATAAAGGCATTAAACTGAGAGGGAATTATCAATGAGTTTCACAGCCAAACACTTGTCCAGAAGTGGCAGTCACAGAGACGGACACCCAGAGGGAAAGAACCAAACCGCTACCACTTTTCAGTTTCAGTTTTAACATTATAGCACAGACGACCACACAGGGCCTTTTCAAGGCTGTCACCCCAGTAGGGATGGGGGTGGGATGGGGTGGATGGAATCCTGTCCTGGAAAAGAAACAACCAGCCAATATAATAACCTATCAATTAACAACATGGCAGCCTAACTTTCAACACTGTTATTTAGGAAGGACAAAACTTGGACAAGCTTAATTTCTTTTTTACCTCAAATTTATAAAACTGTGGAAAAAATGAATGAAATTTTTTTTAAATGAAGAGTAAAAAAAAACTCAACTGCGGAAACAGACACAGTAGGAATGAGCAGTGTGTACAGTTCATCTACCCAGTCTCCGGATTACAACAGAAAAGTTGGCATCTTATAAAACATGATCAAAGAAAAACATATGTGAAAGACTGTTTAGAAAAATGAATGGGCAACAAAATCAGAAAAAAAAGCAATTTTAAAAAAAGTGGACAACTGTAGGGAAAGACAAAAATAAAACAGGCAGAGTTAAAAAGAGTGACAGAAAAGTGGATATTACCAGCACAGACCTCCGATGGCTGGGAATGAAACCCCAGTGTCCCCACAGGGGCACAACATCACTAGAAGGCACTAGCCATTGCACAAGGCATGCCACAGTGCATCTACTCACAGACCTGTAACTGTACTATACAGAGTCCACTGTCATATCATACTGCCATGTGGTATGTAACATTCCCGACTTATTCTAAAATTCTCTGCAGTAACAAGCCATCTAAAAATAAAAGTAGCTTCTGTCAAGTTTTCTTCAGTCTGAAATTCAGATCAAATGCCATGCATAATGTCCACAGCTGCCTCTTCAGTAATCATGAAAAGCTAACATGTTTTTGCAAAGTGATGAATAAAAAAAAAGACAAAATCATGCAAACTGGCGATTGCTGGAGTAAAAATTTCAAATGAGAAGATTGCTATGCCTCGGGGAAACACAGCACAACAAAGAATGACTTAAAATGCAGTTTGCTGCATGGAATTCAAGACAATATACAAACTGTTAAAGCAGACCAAGACTACTTAAACACGGTACAGATTTGGTTGGCAGTTCTAAATAGTTGTCAATTAAACAACAGTTTCACAGTTGTCGATTACATCAGTCTCGATATATAAATGAGAATAATTGCAGCACACACCTTTAAGAATTTGAACATCTGCATAGCTGAAATCAGTGTGGTGGCTAGAACTGATGTGAAAAATGTTAATACAGAGGAAAACTGTTGTAACTTCTGAAAATATTTCAAACAAGAGTGAAGAACATGATGACTACAAATCTTATTGGCTTGAATAAGCTGAAAGAATGAATGTCACTGATATAAGTCCTCTGTGCTTTACTATCATGAGTTTCCAATACCACAAGTGTTGAGATGACCTGCAGCCTTCTTAGTAACAAAATTAGCCATGAAATTCGGCCAGAGGCAGTAAACTGGCAATAGCTTGCTATCGGTTTGACATGGTACACTATATGACACCAAAAGATTTTTGTTTATCGTTTTTACAACTTGGTCTACAAAAAAGCCAAAAACAGCAAATTTGCATAGAACATGAATATCATCGTAAATGGCATTTATTCAGTTGGTTTTCTTGTCTTTTTAAGGGAGAAATCACCCAAAACAAGGGAGACAATCACACAAGCTGATCAAATTTGGACCCACAGACCATGATGAATACAATGGTAAACACCAGCAACATGCTGCTGATGTAAGTGAAGAGACACGACAGATAACAAGCTGAGATGCAGATGTTGCATACACTATGATAGGTGAGGGTCTGTCCTTGAGAAAACAATGAAGTGCCTGTCAGGAGAGAACCTGCTGGTAACATGAGGGTGCTCTTTAGTGTGTCTCTTACAGATATAACACAAACAAAAAAACTTTGAAATACATCGCAACAATAAAAATACATGTGAGTGACAGTGATAAAACACCAGACTTACACAATTATAATTCGAAGGTTTTTCATCTAGAATAGTGTATCTTCCTTCATTTTTTTACAATCAGGTTGGAAAGCCTGAGTGTGTGTGAAAATGGAATTTAAAAAAAAAAGGTAGGAGTTATGGGAATGGTACCAATGGACAGGAGGACCAACTGAACCATGCAAAAAACTATCAAAATGCTGTCAGCTTTTCTGGGCGTAAGGGAAGGGGATGAGTCCGTTACTTTAGCTTTTTGAGGTGCCAGTGTCATGGTTTCCAATGATTTCCTTTGTAGGAAAAGCTACACTGAACATCAATCTGCCGTTCAAACACTCACCAAACGATTCAGTTCTCATTCAAGCTGTGTGCACATCGACATGCATGCATACCAACATACGTGCACTTGGTTCTGACATGCAACACAAATCTTGCAAACAGATATTACACATCTCTCCCCATCACACAGCCCTCTTCATAATCCCCTTTTATATTGCAGCTGTTGTAAGAACTGATGCTTGAATCAACAATACATTTATCATGAAATACAATCAAAGAATGAAAAGCAGATGGCTGTTTAAAGAAAAAAAAAGCGCTGAGAAGGCAGGCCAAACTAACACACATTTAACAGACATCTTGATCTTGGATAGAACAAAACACAGAATGGATGCCAATGGCCAAGTTTCACTGTAAACTCTTGCCTTAAAACACTGTATTCCTTTGTTCTAAATCATTTGCTTCAATACTGAACTAGTCCTGTGCTTATCGCATGTAATGATTCATTTGAAAAAGCACAATTGCAAACAACTCATGCTTCTCAATTCAGAGTCCAGTACAGTGGACAAAAAGTTGACTTCTTGTTATGGCTGTAACAATACCGCTACCTGAATGCTCAAAACAACATTTGCAATTCAAGCTTTAAAAATTTGTTAACTTAATGGGCAAAAAAAGAAATAGAAGAAAGACTGTTCAGGTGGCCAACTTTTTATTGAAAACATCACATTCTGTAAAGTGCACTCTTGGATCATTGTATGAAACAAATACAAGAAATCTTTAAAAAGTCTTTTGGAATGATAGAATTATAGATATAATACCTGCAATCAGCACTGTGCTGCCATAAACAGACTTGACAAAGATGACTGCACTGCTTCTCCAATAATACAAAGAAGACTGTGCAAGCATGTCCATGCACATTTACTATGTGGTTTCTGAATAGCAATACAAACAACAAACTACAAAGACTCATTATCACACCAACTTGCAAGTTAAGTTACAGAACAGACATGAAACCCTAATTTGTTCATTTTGTGTGTTGCTCTATCTCACTGAAAGACTAACAATATCCCACACAGGATCGTACACAGTCTACACATACACAGGTGCACACATTCAAACATTAAAAAAAACACAGAATAAACATGGACATTCAAATCAGATCTTAACACAACTCAAAGCTAACAGAGGAGGGGGACAGGGTAATAAGGTAAACATGCACAGCCCCAATTCCCACAAAACAATATTCACAAAGCTTACTTTTCAAGGCATTCTGTCAGCAAGCGTTTTTCCAAACTTCAAAGTCAGTATCTGATATAATAAGGAGACATGGTGTGTGCAAGGGTACACTCAGTGGTTCAGTGAATAAGCAGCTATGGCAGTGGACACACTTTACTACATGCTGCTGAAACTAACTGATGAGCAGGGGGAGGGCAAGTGACACTTCAGCAGTGGCACAGAGTCAGGTGACAAGATTACAGTCCACAGCTGTGCTATTACTATCCACCACTTCATGCAGTTACTTCCATTTCATCATCCAGTTCAATGCACAGAGAACTGGAATCTGAACACACTTATTTCACACTTAAATAGAGGGCACACAGAACACAGCTCTGTACAGTCTCCAAACCCATTACATATGGTGCACACAGAACACAGCTTCGACTCCACCTGGTCTGTACACTGACCACAACAGCCAGTTCAATGCAACTGTCATCACTCCAATTTATCCTGAACACCTACATGTATAATGCTCTTCACAGTAAAAAAAGGAAAATTCAAATAATGACTGATCTTGGGTACATACCAGACTGAATGAATTCAGACACAGAACAGAAAGAAACACAAGAACACATCAAAATAAATGCACTGTTATACATCATGATGCTCTCTCCTTTCCTGCATGTACATGACACATACACATCAATCAAAGAAAAGAACTGAGTGGGAGCAGGGGAACGCATTTTCAGCACAACCACATATGCATGAAGATAGCTAAATGTAAAAAAGATCAATTGAGAGGGAACATTCAATTCATTAAAAAGCAGAACAAGCCCGGACACGCACATTCCTGACAGGATCTCCCAAGTGAAGGATGCTTTCTAAATGACAAAACTGGAGAAAACAGTCCCATGTAGATGTAAACATGTTTATATATATATATGTATAGATTTAAAAAAAAAAAAAAAAAAACAACCAAGAAAGAGCGTTCTCCTCTCTCCTTTAGGTCTACCCAGCACCGTTCCCATTGTTCAGTGGGAAGAGAGACACACACACATGTGCCACCTCAAGGTGGCATGAATGGCTCCACCAGCACTTGAAACATATTTATTGGTTTTCCCTGTGGGACATATTCTCAGCGCCAGACAGACAGTGCATACTGCAAGGAAGGAACACAGTGTTCCCAGCTGAGTCTTTGCTGCCAGCATATGCAAGTCATTACGATGTTCTTACCGCTGGCATCATCTGAAAGAATGATATGTCAATGTGCTTTGTTCACAATACTAAGGATCATTTCATTCAAACACACAACACTTTCATTGGTTGTTCCCGTATTTTCCACCCCCGTGCTGTATTCCACTGAAAGTCATGACGCATGGCCTGAATTATCACACATGTAAGCCCACCTCTCTGCTCACTGGCGTCAGACATCTGGATATGATGTGATTCTAGCAGCATACCCACACAGCATGAGCCACAGAAATCCATCGTTATCAGGGTTGAGATGAATGATAATCCTCTGTGAATAACAGTGATCTGTGATGAAAGCATGTGAGGGAGGCGTCGAGTGCTGTCTGCCATGTGCACGGTCTTTCCAGACTGTTGCTGTTGGTGTCCATGGTCACCATGGCCTCACAACCTCAAACTTTTCCCTCACAGTTCTCCTCAGCTCCACCAATCAGGCCATCATGTCGTCCCACTCTGTCTGGCCGTTTCCAAGAATGTGGTCTTTCAGTATCACACTTCTCTCTCTTTATATTTCACCTTCAAACTACACTGCACTCATTTTTCAGACAATCACAACTTCACACATACATTCACTTCACTTACATGTACACAGCTCTTTTAGGCAGCCTCCATCAGAACACAGACGCTCAGCATGGAACCACCACATTTAATCGGTGATCCCACATGATCTTGCTGCAAAGAAAGACTCTCAGAGTGACATCCTGACTGAGACACGATGGGGTGGGGTTTGAGGCGACTTATCGGACACATACACAGCAGGGCTAGTCCAGTGTGGAGATGAGCAGCAGTATCTCTTTGTACAGGCCAGCCAAAGGGCCCGTGGCGCTGGTCCGCTTCTCCATCATACTGCGGATGTCCATCAACACCGTGTAACAGCGGGCACACTTCTTCTGCCTGAACAGAAAGATCCATCATAACTCGATACTAATATCAACAAACCTAACCATCATGACAATAACAGAGAAGAGGCTTCTTCAATGAATACAAAGCCCCACAACCAACACAACACACACAATCAGGTACATATGCTCACACAATGTATTGGGTGGGATGTGGCCCTCTTTAAGATGTCAGGATGAGTGGCATGGGTAAAATGCCACCGACATTGCACTGGGTTTTATAGGGGAAAAAATGCCACAGACATTGCATGGGGCAGTAGAATTGGGGGAAAAAATGCCACCAACATTGCATATGGCAGTAAAGTTGGGGGGAGGGGGTGGGTTTGGGGGGATGCCACTGGAACTGCATAGCGGAGTAAAGTTGGGGGCAGGGAAATATCATGGACAGTGCATGGGGCAGTAAAGTAGAGGGGTGGGGGTGGGAGTGGGGTGCTAACACTGCTTATGGCAGCAAAGTTTGGGGGAAAATGCCACTGACAGAGGTAGTAAAATTTGGAGGGGGGAGAAGGAGGGGGGTGGGGGGGGGGCAAAGGGGAGACCACCAACACTGCATGGGGCAGTACAGGTTGGGAAAAAAGAACTGCTGACACTGCAAGGGGTAGTAAAGATTTTTGGGAAAAAAAATACCACGGACAATTCATGGGGCAGCAGAACTGGAGTTACAAATGTCACCGACACTGCATGGGACAGCAGAGCTGAGGGAAGGGGGGGGGTTGGTTGAGGGTTGCAGAAGCTGCTCACGATGACCATGATTCAAGGAGGATGCAATGTCTTGAAGTAAGATGGACCTTTGAAGAAGGAAACAGTCATTTACACCACGTCATTTTCTACGCAAATTTTTCCAGAGACATTCATGTCAACTGATCACTTTCCCCGCTTTATTTGTCGATTTACATTCCAAGATGTGAAGGAGATGCGAGACCAGGAGAGGAGAGGGGGGAATAAGGGAAAAAATGCCACGTTCAACATCATCAGTTTGCCTTTTGTCAAAAAAAAACTTTCAATGAGCATCATCAGTTCGGTTTGTTTGTTTTTTTCAACTCAATGTTCCATGTGGTATTACTCCTGTAAGAGTTACCCATCGTATCAATTTGTGGAGATACAAACCTTTCGTCTCTGAATGTAACAGATATTCCTACTGGGGAGTGGAAGCACAATGAACTATGGCCTGTATCTCGTGTGAGCACAAAAAAGAACAATAAGAAAATTAACTCAAATATTCAAACAATGTGATTCCTTGTCATGTCGAGCAGATGAAAAACACAGATCTAGCTGGCAATCCTTTAACTGACGATGGGTATGAGAAGACCCTTGACAGTCAGTGTGAAAAGAAACCTTTTGTTCCCAGACCTCCTATGCCTAAATGCTGCTCGCATGCATAGCTCAAGTATAATAAACAATGTGCACTTATACCTCTTTGCTCAAATTTCAGAATGTGATCTTGAGCAGTGAAAGGTACTAAACCTGTGATTTTTCTTTGAGTGGAACACTACCAATGCCACTCACTTCAGGCACTAACACAGCTTGGTTTGTCCTGCTGCGGCCCCAGCACCACAGTTCACGAGAAGCAAGCATTATCAGATTGCCATGAGGCAACCTACCGGAGTAGACACTGTACTGCTGCTGGTCACTTAAGTGGTTACTTTCCTGCATATCCTAGCTGTGTTGAACATGACTGGTGCAAACCATGCCACCAACAATCAAAGGGAGGGAATACACTCAGGGTACGGCCTTTCAAAGAAACATCAATTTTTTTTTTGGGGGGGAAGGGGGGGGGGGGGAGGTTGCAATGTAGCCATGGAATTGAGGCAGGGGAAAGAAGGGTGAGCATGAAGGGTGGGATGGGGGAATGGGAAGAAGAGGAAAGGAGTACTTCCTTAATGGAAACAATGACCTGAAACAAGGTCATTGTTTATCCTGTCCCCCACATCTACTGTACTGATTATCTTTCTCTTTGCCCTCACACACACACACACACATCTGAACAGGTCTGACATGAATCATTGTGTGTGTGTGTGTGTGTGTGTGTGTGTGTGTGTGTGTGTGTGTGTGTGTGTGTGCGCGCGCGTCCTGTGCGTGTGTCTGTGTGCGTCTGTGTGTGTGTGTGTGTGTGTCCGAGTGTGTATGCAAAATGTCACAGCATATTGCAGTTGCCTCGTGCTCAGCCCGGTGTCCTTACCTTTCCTCGCGGGAGATGTCCACACCGATGCTGGGGGCAGAGGCCATGTTGGATTTGATGGTCTGTCCTAGATTCCGCATCACCAGCTTTACTGCCTGGCCTGCTGTCACCACGTAGCTGTCACACACAATCCACTTCTGTCATATGTGTACTGAACATCAGCCCTTGGACAGTGTTGGTTCATGACAAGGTTTCCTGGACATGCACGACTGAAGGGAAAGATAGCCTTGTGGATAAAGCCCATGCTCAGGATACCAGGGAACCCTGGGTCTGTGGTTTCAGGCTCACACTGAGTAGTGTTCCAGACCTAAAGTGGTCACCGAGCTAGTCTTTCCAGATGTATCAATAAACCAAGGTCTCTATCTACCCAGGCACAGTGTCCACCTTCTACACAACACAGCAACAACAGAGTTGTCCTTTCTGCTGGAAAGTGCTTTCTGACAGGCTGGCATGAAAAGTACAGAAAAAGATGGTGCCACATCAAGGCTATGAACTTCTTTCAGGACAGCAGCCTGATTTTCAACACAATCCACTTCCATAATACAATGTTAGCAACTGTCTTTCACATCATTGAGATATTCAAAATCTGAAACCTTTTTTTTTTTTTGCACAACCACAAGAACGCCATAAAATCAACAGTGGTCTCATTATACATTACACTTGTGACCAGGCGTCTTTCTCAAGGGTCATCTGATTGAGAGATAGGTGATTTAATTTCACTTCCATACAAACTTCATCAGGACAGGACATATACAGCACAAAACCATATTTCCGAGATGCCTCAATTATTTTTGTGATTACTGTTGGCATAGGAGGACCCACAGGAGAGGAAAACACAACTGTGCCCAGTCTCAACACAACCCACAACCTGATAACAAAAAATATCAGCCAAATGTCAAAGCAGAGACATAATAACAGATTCTCTCTCTTCTACAGCTGTATCATATGCATTATGCATGCTTGTTGGACATATTTCTGAAAAAATCAAATCTGAATTGCAGACATGCTGTCAACACTGACCTGATCAACCATCTGTTGGATCTGGTTTAATACTGAGCAGACTTAACCCTTACACAGGTTATTTAACAATGTACCATTAAGTATGTTGTCTGGTGAATTAACAGAACGAAAGTTTAAAAAAATAGTAACATTTGTATAATATGCACAACTTTTCAACAGTTAGCATCTGAACATGACATGCGGAATAAAAATTGTTAGTAATTGAATAAAGAATAATGTAAAACAGAGCTGGTGTGCTTATGAGTGTTTGATAAGGTGCTTACTTGTCTAGAATGTGAAAATCGAGGGTGAAAACAGGTGGCACATCCTGCTTGTCATTCTCAAGAGCTTGTTCATAAATAATCCAGTCTATGATGTTTCATGATATCCAGAAATAAGTTGCAGCCTTTTTCAAAGGAAAGTCAGTGTTGATTATACCGGTCTTCCATGCAGGTAATCCAGGGAAGAATGAATAAGGTACAGTTCAGTTTTCACATTGATATCACGTGCTGATAACACAAAAACACACAAAAATGGTCACTATCAACAAATGTAATGGTCAGCCCACACTGTCGTCGTTTACATTTGAAAGGTTTAGGATCATCTGGAAGCGCTATACTGAGTTTTTCTTCCCCACTCAGTGATCATTTTATGTCCGCGCCTTGCGCCATTGGCGCATAAATAAAAAAAAAAGACCCATCAAAATCTTAAGCTGTGCGCCGATCGGCGCATCGTTATAAAGTTTCGACACAGAGTGCTGTGCGCTCACAGTCTGTAGACTCCCCAACAAAATTCGTCTGCTACCCAGCGACAACTAATGTGACGTAAAATGTCATTGGATGAGACTACAATCAGGCGGTCTGGTCTGCCCAATCAGAAGCAATATTTCATCTACCCCAGAGCCTCGTTTTGGAGCGCTTTTCACACACAAAAAGTTGTGTGCGCGTCACCGTTTTTCTGTGTGTGTGGTGTGTGTGTGTGTGTGTGTGTGTGTGTTTTCAGTTGTTGTGTGCTTTTTCATCCGTTTGGTTCTGTTTTAGAATGACCCATAAAATTTGGAAATGGCCCATAGAAGTTGTTCACGGTGGGCCATTTGACCCATAGATTTTCAACAAAAAATGATCACTGCCCACTGAATGGCATCTTGAGATACCCCTCACCCTTAGGCACTCATCCAGTCACTGTCCGTGTCAATCTCAAAATCATGATTACATGGTGCTTGATCTAAATCAAAACTATCACCCACCACACCCAGTTCATTCAAAATGTCCATAACTTCTTCACCTGATTTTTCCACAACAGCATCAGCAAAACCATCTTCAAACAAGTTCCTAATTCTATCAAGTTCTCCTGTGGGCGTTGCCATTGTTGTTTGCCAGACGATTCAAGCTGTGCTATGCATTACAAGCTGCTACTAACTATAAACTAAGCTAAAATGCTGAAAATCCATGTTCTGGAGCTTGTTCAGTCATTGCAAG
>CM031612.1:49998887-50001387 GCA_018398815.1 Conus ventricosus
AAATGACACACTGATGAAAATCCCGACATCAAGAAAAGATCCATTGCAACAGCTTGGAGGCAGACGGGACAAAGGACAAAAAAGGGTTCAGGCTGCACTGGCAAATGAGTGAATCAGCAAAATACCTTCAGTAAACTCACCCAGAATGGTGTGCAATCAAAAGATTTCAAAGACACTGAGGAGATTCAAGCGCCATCAGAGGAAATCACTGGTGAACCCAAAGCTACAGCAAATGCATACTGAAAGCAAAACTTGCATTCTGAAAACAATGATTCCCACAAGTTAACCCTTTCATTCCTTCTGAGTTTAAGCCTATGAGCTTCTTCTGCCAGTTTGGGCTGATCTGCTCGAGCGGAAGAGATGCGTAACTTACTCTCTATAATCTCAAATCTTGTGAAGAAGAAAAAAAAAATCATGAAGTTATTGCAAGTGATAGTATTAACAACAGTGTTCCCTCTAGGATCAAAATATGAGGGTAAAAATGACCCTCGGTCCCAAAAACTGGGGGTTACATTTAAGCATACATTCAGGCATTCGTGTTTTTTTTCCTTTTTTCTGCACATTACTATTCAATGTGTTATCATGTGCACTTTATGATTGTTTCTCTTCTTGGTATGCTGCAAATTGGATTCTATAATAACACCTGAATATAAATCAGTCAAAAGACCTGATATGCTTTGCTGCATACAAAACTGACTTGTCTCTGTCCTTTAAATTGTACAGTGTGTAACAACCAACTTTTATCATTAAACAACTTGAGGTCCATCAAAATATGTTACTGTATCTAAATGTTTGTACACATTGAAGAATTTCATTATGAAAATATGTGTTCTTAACGCCTAACAAAGCTCTTTTGATTATATGAATGAGACAAGATTTAAAATAGTAAAAGACTACATTGCACTGCAGACATCCACTCACACACACACACACACACACACACACACACACACACACACACACACACACACACACACACACAAAGGCTACATCACTAAATTTAAAGAATTATCTCCCACAAACCAGTATTTCTTTCTTTCTTTCTGCGTACGCAGGCTGATACTCCTGCGGACACTCCCTGTATAGCCAGGCAGTGGAGTTTTGTGTGTATGACCCTTTTTTATCCTGCCATTAAGGCAGCCATACTCCATCTTCGGGAAGGTGCATGCTATGTGTCACGTGTCATCCATACCAACGGCCAAACTGGCCTTCTCTTCCGAAAGTTGGTGATGGGATTTTACGTGTGTGCAAGATGTTATGCGTGCGTTCACACACGGAACCTCGGTTTATAGTCTCATTCGAAGGACTATATGGGGAATGGAGTCAGAACCAATGTTAACTCCGAGGAAAAAATCCCCCTATAACCGAAATTCGAACCCGCAACCCCAGGATCACGAGTCCGCCGCTCTACCAACTGAGCTATCCGGCCCCCAAACCAGTATTTGATTTTACCTCCGCAACTCTGTTGGCACTTGAATGTCCTCTGTGCCTTTTAAATCTGTTGATTTTGTACCATTCTGGGACAGTTCACAGAAGGATTTTTTGCTGTTTCACAAAATCCTGAACCACAGCATCGCTACGGCACACATTCATGGGTGCGCAGGCTCATGGGGCCCAGGCTCATAGGGGCGCAGGATCATGGGGGAGCAGGTTTATGGCGCAAGTTTATGGGGATGCAGGTCAATGGGGGCGCAGGTTCATGGTACTGTTAAGAAGCACCAGAACATCGCTGGGGCACAGGGCTGAATGAGTAAATTTCAATCCAGAATCAATACATATGGTCCGAAAAAGAAAGAAGGAATTTCAAAAGAAAGTACTTTTGACAGTCTTTTCTCCCTTACACTGTTTAGACTATATTGTAGTTTTTATTCTTTCAAAGGTTATAACGTACCATGAAGCGTGATGTCTTGTGTGACTCTGTCAATGATGAGCAGTTCTCCATCTTCACTGCTGCGAGGTTCCACAATAAACTTTTCTGATGTTATATGCCTGAAATGATTTCACACAGAATTATCATGTCTGATTTTTCTCTTCTTTTTACTTTTCAAATAAAAAACAGGAAAAGTATTGTAAAATAATTTACAAAAAGCTGTGCATTCAGTTTGTTACAAACAAAAACTGAGGGGGGAAAGGAGGGGCATCCATTCATCCTTTGGACCTGGTCTGTCAATGCTGTTGCTAAGCATTTACTGAAAGGATTCACTTTGTTCTAATGAAAAATAAAATCAATGAGATGATGACTCCTGTGATTGGTTTCTTTAAAGTACAACCTGATAAACAGCGACTGTAGATGTGAAATCCACAGTTGCTTGGCAGTATGAAATGTACTTTTCTATTCATTGTTCCTTTAAAAAGTACTTACAAAAAAATTCTTCCAAGAGTTTTAATCGAAAAAGACAGAATGCTGTTCATTCTCAGCCGAGTCAGTGTCTGCGCACAATTTATGACTCACACACACACACACACACACACACACACACACACACACACACACACACAC
>CM031612.1:50006387-50051126 GCA_018398815.1 Conus ventricosus
ACTCTTGTAAAGCGTTTAGATCTTCTTGTAGAATGCGTGTATCATTCTTGCTTCTGATTGTTCTATATACTAAGCTGTCATCTGCAAAAAGCCTTATAGTAGTTCCAGGAAGAGGAAGAGAAGAGACCGGATGAAATGGACAACGTTAAAGTAGAAACACAGATAGCTATGGGAACTATTGAATCCTACAGTTTGAACAGAAGCATTGCTTTATAAATATGCCTGTCCAGACTCAATTATCGTGTGAAAGGATTAAGGTCAGAGCTGAATTAAGTGTGAGGGGAAGGGATGGGTCTCGTCCAATAATTTGTACTGATTGCTGTGGAATTCATCAACCAGCTGTGGATGACGTTATGATGGTATGTGCGCGTGTGCGCGCGCGCACACACACACACACACACACACACACACACACACACACATCTCTCTCTCTCTCTCTCTCTCACACACACACACACACACACACACACACGTGCACGCACAAAGCGCGCGCGCACACACACACACACACACGCGCACGCGGGCACGCGCACCCCCCCCCCCCACACACACACACACACTCTCTCTCTCTCTCTCTCACTGTCTCTCTTTCTCTCTCTCTCTCTCTCTCTCTCTCTCTCTCTCTCTTCTCTCCTCTCTCTCTCTCTCACACACACTAACACACACACACACAGAATCACACACACACGCCTGAAACTGAATACCCACAAATGGGGTCACGGTCAACACATCCCACCCCTACCACTAAACGAGATGAAGTAGAATTTTCAAATGAATTCAAATGTAAGCCTTCCGTAAATGGCACAATAAAAAGAAAAGACTCATTTCCACACACATCGTAAGAATAGCATGTCGCGTAGTAGGAGGGACACCTTAGCATCAAATGAGCGCAAGAAACAACTTGATCTAAAGGCGGTGCATATTATTGACGACTTACTGTCTGTTTCAATGAATCATGATGTGGTAAAGATGGGACATTAAAAGCTTGACTTATTTTGTTATTTAGTCCCTTTTGCTGATTCTCGGACTCAGAACAGCCTTGAGAGAAAAGGTTTCTTGTTGTACAGACCTTTTTTCTTCCCCAAATAACACTAGTTTGTGACTTGAAGTTTAGCCCTATAAAAAAAAACCAACAACAAACAAATGAATGCAGAAATGATGCATGTTCGAGTAAGGTCGTATGTTGTCTGCGCGGTTTGTAGTGAAGCAATACATAGCGTGGGAGCAAGCGTGAATCATGGCGGACGACGCTGCAAACAATGCGACGTTGGAAACCGCAAACGTAAGTGATCGTAGTTGTTGTAGTGTGATTAGTCTGAGATTGTGCGTGCATGGTGTTATGGAGCCGTGGAAATTCAGGGATCCATCCTATTACTAAACAGGGACGCCGCTACTCGTTGACAGTTAATGACAAGCCATGATAGCCTGACGGGTCTAGACTCGACTGTCGACTGCTAAATTTCAAAACTATTTTATGATGTCACGCTAGCAATACGATGCAGAAAAAAAGACCATGCCAGAAAATCTAGTCAATGTAATACACAAATAGATGCATATTCATGTCAGATTTGTTCCTGAACGTACCTTTAGCGAAAGACTCTCGCTCTCTCTCTGACTCTCTCTCTCTGTCACTCTCTCTCCACTCTCTCTGTCTCTGTCTCTCTCCCCTCCCTGTCTCTGTCTCTCTCCCCTCTCTGTCTCTCTCTCCCTCACACACACACACACACACACACACACACACACACACATACACACACACACACACACACACACACACACACACACACACACATTCTCTCTCTCTCTCTCTCTCTCTCTCTCTCTCTCTCCTCTCTCTTCCGGTATCCGACGAGTGCAGACGTGTTTAGTAGTTGCAGTGACTTACAGCGAAGTTTTTTCAAAGTGAATGTGGCAATGCAAGGTAAATAAGACAGTATGTTTATGATGCACTTTCATCTCTAACTTCTCCGAGTCAGTGCGTGATGTGATTGTGTGTGCATTCAACGATTAACGTGGATTGTGTATTGTAAACCAACATGTAGCATGATGTGAAGCAAGCAGCCATCATGCCCTAGTTTCCCCTTCAGCCAACTGCCGCGCAACTGGGTACAGTTGCAGTCATGGGTCCCATCACGCGATCCATGACTCAGGACAAAGGAGCGACGCTCGGGGAACATTTTCTCGAGCGTATTATTCATACAATGGACCCCATCCAGAAAACATTTGATACACATCCACAAGCAATGCCTCAATGGAGATACATGTTATTTCATAGATACGTTGGTGCTTACAAACCAACTGGCATCACCAGCTCATGGATCGACTATACACCAGACCACAAAATTCACAACATAAGTTTACCCACTAACTGCACCAGACTATCACCAGACCTATTTCAGTCAACCCTTTAATTACGACTCACATCAAAGCCAAGCAAAAAACTCCTCAAGATACACCTATACTACACAACCAACAAAATCTTAGTTCAGGGCCGAGCTTCCCAAGACTGGGTCAATGAGGAGTTCCGAACACTGCGTGACATTGTACACACGCTGACCGCGGCGCCAGAATCAACACAAGGCCGACCAGTCTCCGCAGCACTCCCCGTCGCTACAGTGTGTAGGCCTAGCGAGCACGGGCAGAAGCCCTGTGCCGCTCGCACGGCTCAGGCAGACACGCCTACACAGCACCCGCACGGCGGCGCCCGCACACTTACAGCGACTGCATTTAGTTCACCCAACGCTTTGCCTTGTGACTCGGGCTAGGCCCTTAACTAGTCAGCCACCACACGGCCAGACGCTCTGTGTGTTTTTGGACGCTTCGAGACTGGTGCAACATCTTTAAGTTATATTTACTGTACAGAGGTTTTTTAACTATAATTTCTGTATGACAGCAATGGCGCAGTGAGTACTTGAGAGTGTGACAAAAGCTGGCATTTCAGTCTTCTCTGTGAGTACCATAATTAAGTTCGTGTTTAAAACTTTCTGACAGAACTTTGCGACCGGCGCAACCTGTGCTGCACGCGCGCGCCGTGCGTCGTTGGCCGGCCTGGCACTTGACACCACTATAACCTTCGCAGAAAATAGCTCACAGGGTGTTGTGGACAGAGAGAATTCCGCTTTTCTCGGTTTACCCGCGCCTAGCTGTGTGTAGTCGTTGTGTAAACATTGGTCAACTATAGGCGCGATACAGACAGCAAAGCAGTGTGTGGTTCGCTATTCTCCACGCTTTCAGTACAAGCGCGAGAAGCCCCCTTGGGCCCTTATCTCCTGACACTCCAGGGTGTCAGATACAGACCGCTCACAGTGTTTCTTCTGCTTTTCCGTCTCACGCTTTTGAAGACTTTGACTCAAGCGACTCAATGCAGCAGTCAGAACTGCCGTGCCCGGTGGAGCTGGAATGTGAGCTGCCCCTTTCAGAAAAAACAGGATTGTTTCCAACCGTCTCCAGGCCTGCAATTCTTCAAGCGCCTGTGTTGTGTTCCCATGTCCATCCACACACCACGCCCCTCCTTTCTTTACCTTCCCTCCATGACGATATAGTGATTCACCCTACATCACCATCCATCCTCGTGACGGAAAACATCACCTCTTTCCCTTTTCCCTTTCATGACATTACACCAGCAGTAGACAATACAAACATTAAACCCTGTCACCAGCACAACGGACAGTGTAACCCTAACAGATAACACTGACAATCATTCTGAAGACAGCACATCAACACCAAGACTGACACTCGGGAAGATGACGACAAATCAGTGACAGCTGATGACAGCCACCCAGCAACTGACTCAGAGAAGACACTAGAAGCTAATGGCCCCTTGAGCAAAACCTGTGTGACAAACAACAAAACCACAGTGACTACGTCAAACGACACAAAACGATTGTGACAGCTCAGTGAAAGGGACTGACACCAACGCTGACAACAGTCCCACAAACTGTAGCTGTAGTCATGACGACTGTGTGCCTCAGGAAGAATTCCTTAGGATCACTCAGTCCCTCCGTGACGAAATCTCTGCCCTCAGATCAACACTACAGGAAACCAGACAGACCTTCAAAATAGAAACCGACGCCCTATCGACACAACTCAGTCACATGTCTTCATCTGACAACGACAAATCATCCTCACGCAAAAACATCACAGCCAATAAAAAATCTAAATGTAAATCACATTCAAACTCCTCCGCCACCCAACAAAAGCAATCTCTCCATCCTCCCCAGACACAAAACACCCCACCTTCTCTCACTGCACACTGTATACAGGGTGCACCACCCCCTTCAGCCCTACCAACACAACTCACAGTGACAAAGTAAAGGACAACCCATCCCCCAATGTGACAAATCCTTTGACTCCCATATCCAACCACCTCCCTTTGTCAGGCGAAACCTATCCCTGAAAAATTATCTCCTCAACGTGTCCCTCCCATCCTCTTCATAAGGTTTCCATTGATAGACGGACCTCAACAATACTGCTGAGTGACTGCACCCTGAGATATATTCATACCCCTAGGGCCAGCGCTCAGTTGGAGTGTGCCAACGATCTAACGGTCGCCAGTCTGACTTAGTGGCTTGCAAAGCAGACACCAACCCACACCGTGATGCAGGCTACCTTCCATGTGGGGGCTGGTGACTGCAGCGAGCTCTTAGCATCACAGCCAGCTGGTGCAATATCAACGCAGCAGTGGCGAGAGCTCATTGTGCAGTGCCACCGAGTCTTCCCCAAAGCCCAACTTCAGGCCTCTGCAATTATCCCGGCAAGAGGGCGGCACCCTCTGAACACCATCATCCGCCCCAGCAACGACCACCTTCAGGAGGCCTGTTCAGCAATGGGGGTTAAATTCATCAGCCATTGTGCCACCTTCACCACCCAGCGCGGTGCCCCGAGACTGGCGTTGTACTACAACTCTACACAACCCAGCAGGAAGGGAGTGGAACGTGTGACGCAAAACCTCTTCCCCCCTAAACGACAGGCCCTCCTACCCACCCCTACACGCCACACGTCTCATGCTACCAACAGCGCACGATGCCCAGATCCCCCCTCCTCCCTCCCCCATTCACCCTCTCAGAATTCCCAAACCTCCGTCAGGTTTACGCACTTCACTATCGTCTCCCCCCTCCCCCTCCAGGAAGCCCCTCCACCACCATCCAGCTCACTTGTGCGTACACAGAGTGCCCACAAGAACGTCCAGCCAGCCTCTCGCTCAACTAGGCCTACCCCAAATAACACCAACACTAGGCTTATTGACACATCCTTCCCCACCGCACCCTCCCCCCTCCAGCAAGATCCTCCAAGACCACGCCGACCAGATGTGTGTACGAGCAGTGACAGCATCCCTGGTCCAGTCACTCGTCTCCCAGACAACCGAAGTTACCGCCCGCTATGTGTTCCGCCAGGCGAGAGCGCTCTTCCCCCATCTCCCTGGTTCAACAGGTCTGTCCCTCCCCCACCTATGCCTGTTCCTCCACCTTCAGTTACTTTCCACGGACCATGTCTCCTTCACATCATCCATGGTACTGGCCACTCTTCCTACCTCCCCAGCACCCCATGCTCCCCCCACACTTCTGATTCACGTTCCAGTTTTGTGTGTGTGCGAGAGAGCACAAATGTTTAATTGTTTTTGCATTTGTATGGCCGCGGATTAAGTTTTTACGAATGGTAGCAGTTTCCGTTTGAGTGTGTATTTGTAGGGGGGATTAAGTGTGTGTGTGTGTGTGTGTGTGTGTGTGTGTGTGTGTGTGTGTGTGTGTGTGTGTGTGTGCGCATGTGTTTTGTATGAGTGTGCTGTTTGTATATGTGTGTGTGTGTGTGTGTGTGTGTGAGAGAGAGAGAGAGAGAGAGAGTGCGAGCACGAGTGCAAGAGCGCTCATATTTGTATGTATGTGTATGTATGTGAATGTATTGTTAATTTGTGCCGTATGAATTGTTAATGTTGTGTGTGTGTGTGTGTGAGTGTGTGTGTGTGCGCGCGCGCGCGCGTGTGTGTGTGTGTGTGTCTTATATGAGTGTATTCTGTGTCTCTGTGTGTATGCTATGTACTGTTAACTTTTACCGTTCGTTATATTTCCGTGGAGCCAGAAATGCAAAAAAAAACACCTCCTCTGCAACAGAAGACTGTGCTGCGAAGTGTAGACCAAGGTACTGTGGTACACAAGGCTTCACCTGGTGGTTTTCCTCACATCCCACACACGTTTCTTATTCTTTTTTTTTTTTTCATTTTTTTTTTTCATGCAAAATTAACTTGCGATGCTTGGTTTCCTTAACCTTACTATGTGGGTGTGTGTGTTGTGTGTGTGTGTGTGGGGTTGTGTGTGTGTGTGTAACTTTTACCCTGTGCCGGCAGTGCTGATTCCATGTTATCTAAGTGAACTTTACCACGTAAGAAGTTTTCGTAAAAGTGCGAGACTGTGAGCCTTAGAAAAGAGACTGAACAAAGCCTCTGCAGCAGGAGACTCCCAGAAAAACTGCTATTTACTGCGAGCGAGGCAATTTGTGCATAGCCAACTCGCACTTTACAAGTGCGGCTTTGTGACTTGTGAAATTATAAGTGACTTTTTTCCCTCTCTTTTTAAAATTTGTTCTCGTTTTGAAGTGTTGATTCTTTGCATTTTTTGTCTTCAGTTTTACTTCTTTTTTTCCCTCTCCTTCTATCCCCTTATTTGTAATTTTGCTTCAAATTTACTTCCTTTATGAGTGACTGTTATTTTCCTTTCAGAAAAGTGTATCCATCAGTACCATCTGATCGAGGAGCTTACTGACATAATACTGTGAAGATTTTCTTTTCTTCTCATACTTTTTTGGGTTTCCCAAAGTTGTCACAGTGTGTAAACCAAACCCATTTTCCCTCCCTTTTATGTGATCTTATTGTGTTCCTTGATCATACAAACCCCAACGTCAGTTAACGTGCGAAATCGTCTCCTACTATCATCACATCAGTGCACAACTACAAATGAGCAAGAACCAGTCTGTATGGCCATGAAAAGAAGGACTTCGAATCTGTCACCTTAATATCCAACATGCAGTTAACAAGACATCAGATATATCAACACTGATTTGGAACCATGGTAAACCTTTTCATATTTTAGGGCTCTCTGAATCCAGATTAACTACACACATTACCGACAATGATGTAGCTATTCCAGGATATAACGTAATCCGGAAAGATCCTGCACAAACGAAAGAGACGGGTCTTCTTATCTTCATCAGCGAAACCCTTAGCTTCAAACGACTTCTACACCTAGAACGTAACGGTGTAGAATGTGTCTGGATAGAAGTTAAGCTGAAAAGAAACCCTTCCCTTTTGGTTGGATTCTGCTACAGGAACCCATCTGAAAGAGTAAACTGGGTCGACAAATTTATTCCGATGATGGATGCAGTCTCACTAGAATCCAAGGAAATTATTTTACTCGGAGACTTTAACACAGACCTTCTGAAAGCACAAATCAATGGACGCAAGCATTCAATCTGTTTAACCTGCATAACTCATCGAATCTCCAACGAGAGTCACACCAAACTCTAAGACACTTATCGACCATATTTATGTTTCAGATAAAACTCACATAGCAGAGCCTGTGTCCCTGTTCTAAACTGTAGTGATCATTACCCAGTGTGTGTCACATGGTCCAAAAAGGAGTAAAAATTCCCAAAACGGGACACAAGACAATAACCTACCGTTGCTTTACAAACTTTAACAACCAGATTTTCTACATGACTTGCTTAGCTCAAATCTCTCATCCGTTTACAACATAACTGATCCAGATGTTGCTGTGGAATTTTGGATCAGAACATTTACAGAAATATATGATAAACACCCCCTCTAAAAACGATTAGAATACGACATAATCCCAAACCGGCATGGTACACTAAAGAGTTACAGGAGGCAGGTTATCTTAGAGATCTGCTTAAACAACATGGCTATGAAGAGGAATCTAGAATACTGAGAAATGCAATAAATTCACAGAAGCGCAGAGAAAAACGAAATACTATCGAGAACTAATTTCATCAAATCAGAACCCAAAATTGGTATGAAGAGCTATTAACGAGCTTACAAACAATCAATCTTCTTCAAAATCAATATAATTAAAGACATCTCTGTCGAAAAACTGAACACCCACTTTTGCACTATAGCCAATAAAGTTGTCACGGCTGATTCTTCAAGATCAAACGACCTTCAAAAACTGAAACAATATTGCCATGATAAAACATCACGTCTGAACTTTATATTCCACCAATAACAGTATTAGAAGTCTATCACTACCTAACACACCTAAAACAGTCAAGTACCTGCGGGAATGTATGGCCTAGACGGCAAAATTCTCAAACTATCAGCTCCAGCAATTACAGATACGTTGGCATACGTCTTCAATCTATGTATCGACAAAAATCATTTTCCCAATAGTTTCAAAAAAGCAAAAGTCATTCCTATCTACAAAGCAGGTGACAGCTCAGACCCTACAAACTATAGACCAATCTCAATCATTTCCACTCTTTCCAAACCTTTGGAAAAACACTAAACAAACACACATTACACCACCTTAATACATACCACTTGCTTCATCCAAGACAGTCCGGGTTCCGACACAACCATTCATGCCACACAGCACTAATCAACCTGGTTGATGACTGGCTAAACAGCATTAACAACAACAAATATTGTGGTGTCCTATTTATTGATTTCAAAAAAGCATTTGATGTGATAGACCACAAACCTTCTTCTTAGAAAATTAAAATTGTATGGCTTATCCACAGGAACTCTTACGCTTTTTCTCTCATATCTCACAAATAGGCAACAATGTGTGAAAATTAATACAACTTCTCTTCATTTCAAACACTTTCCTATGGCTTCCACAAGGCTCTATCTTGGGTCCCTTATTATTCACAATTTACATCAATGATCTCCCTCTACATTATCACATCCCCCTGTGAACTTTTGCTGATGACACAACAATCCACACAAATCATTCTGATGTTACTGTTCTTGCACAACTTTACAAGAAAGTGCGAATGATCTCGTGAAATGGACTGAACTAAATCCATGTCGCTTCACCCTCAAAAAACTAAATCCATGCTTGTCACAACCAGGCAAAAAGACAAAATCTCACTCTTAAGTTTCCTCCTGTACATCTTAAAAATGAACCCGTTTGAACAGGTTACATGCCTCAAAGTGCTAGGAATAACAATTGATAACAATATGAGTTGGCAAGCTCACATAACCTCACTATGCAAAAAAGTTTCACAGAAAGTTATCAACTCTCCAAAATCAAAGGCTTCCTCGACCTGCATTCACGCAAGCTCTTTTTCCAGTCTCATATTCAATCATACATAGACTATGGATCTACTTTATGGGACTGTGCTAGCGCTAACACTCTCAAACCATTGTTAAGCCTGCACAAGCGAGCACTCAAATTAGTCCTCCTAAAAAGCAGTAGTCTTCTGGACTCGGACTATAAAAAGATTCAAGTTCTCCCATTAAGTCTGAGATTAGAATACAACAAAGGGATCATAATGCACAAGATTTGTGTCTGGGAAGGCACCCTCAACATTAGTTCACAGATTTTCAATAAATTCCTCAAGGACTCTACCCAAACTTCATGTCCCTGTTCCTAGAATTGACTTATTCAAATCCAGTTTAACATATTCAGGTTCCTGTCAATGGAACTCGCTCCCTGAATCAACCAAACAGCGCCAATGCATATCAACCTTCAAACACCATTATTTCAACCTCTTATGTGCCAGTACTTACATACTCCGCCATAAATCCACCACCAATCACCACCACCCTCTTTGCCTTATGTATGTACCTGACTATTTAGAAAGTGTTTTTGTACTTGAAATGCACATGTATGTTATTTTGTTTAGTAAGTATGTCTTATATGAGTACATGTATGTGTGTGTGTGTGGTTGTGTGTGTGTGTGTGTGTGTGTGTGTTTTGTGTGTGTGTGTATGTGTGCGTGTGTGTTTCCTACTACCTCCTGCCTCTTGTCATTCTGTCGAAATGCTTGTGTTCTTATGTGACTTTCTCTCTCTCTCTCTCTCTCTCTCTCTCTCTCTCTCACGGTTCTGCTGGAATGACTGATTTTTATCCATATGATATCCCTTCCTACCCGTGGCGACTGGGCTATCATTATGCATTTCCCACTCCATTTGTGCTTTATTCTTTCCCCCCCCCCCCTCCCCCGGTGTTTCAAAATTGATTGTTTTGTATCTCCTTGGAATTTTTTGATTGTCAGATTGTTCTAAAACATGCTCTCTTATCGCACCCACTCTAGCCTCTTTCTCCCCCACCCTCTCTCTCTCTCTCTCCTCCCTCCCCCCCCCTCTCTCTCTCTCTCCCCCCTCTCTCTCTCTCTCTCTCTCTCTGCAGACTTACCCGCACTCCCTTCGCTCCTGCGTCTCTCTCTCTTCTCTCCTCTCTCTCTCTCTCTCTCTCTCTCTTTTTTTTTCTTTTTCCCTTCTTCTTCCCTTTTTAAATTTTAATCCCTATTGTATTGTAGTTCTAGTCACTTTTGCATGCTTTCTTTGTTGCCTTTTATTTTATATTGTTGACCCTACACAGGGCGAGGACTGGATGTAAAAAAGCACATCAGTGCTTATCTATTATCCTCGTAAATAAAGAATTTTGTCTTGTCTTGTCTCTCCCTCACACACACACACACACACACACACACACACACACACACACACACACACAACACCACACACACACACACACACACACACAACACAATACTCACACACTTTCTGTCTGTGTGTGCGTGTGTGTGTGTGTGTGTGTGTGTGTGTGTGTGTGTGTGTGTGGTGTGTGAATGTGTACATGTGCTTTGATCTTCAATTCATGATGAGGGGACTATGCCAGTCCAGGATGGTGCAGAAAAAAATACCGATAGGGGAGATGAAAATACATAAATAATTTTGTGTACAATATCACTGTGTGTGTGTGTGCATGATATACGTGTACACTTGCACATGTGTGTGTGTGTGTGTTGTGTGTGTGTGTGTGTGTGTGTGTGTGTGTGTGGGTGTGTGTGTTACTGCACTATCTTCTAACCAGCTTTGTGTCTTTTTGTGCAGACCAGCTCCACATAATGAATACCACTTATTGATTTATTATAAAGTTAGATTTATGTAAAACACAAAAGACGATACTTTGTATAGTGCTTGATATGTTTCAAATATAACTGAAAGTGCCTTCACAATACCTACACTACTTTGAATAATTGACAAAGTTTCCTAAAGATGAAAGTGCTGTTGAGCTCTTTCCTTGTGAGAATTTGGCAACTAAGCTGAGCACCTACCTGATGTGATTCATGATTCTTGATCATTTACAGTAATTGGCTGCTTTCAAGTTTCAAAGAAAAAGTTGTATGTCTGTAGCTTGGTGACAAGTGATGAGGTTATTGAATAGTTTGGCCAAAATGCATGGAGAAATCCAGAGTTACACTGTCCTTTTGTAGAAAATGGTAAACAGCTGTATACTATGCCATTATACAAGTTAACATTGCACAGATGAGGCTGTTAAGCTCATGTTTTCAGTGAAATAATACCTCATCCTCTCAGGTCTTTACCTGTAAGTAAATAGCTTTTTCCCCAGCATTCTATGATAAGAATCAAAGCCATTGACATAATCATGCTGGTTGCTTGAGTTATTATATGGTGCAACAACACATAAGTAAACAGTTTCTTCCTAGAGAAGACCTTCTCTTCATCTCAGATACTGCTTGTGAAACTGTAGCTAGACAGGGGAGCAGCTGCAGTCACAGTATGTGAATCCTGCCTTTGCTGACAGCTGGACCTGAACAGGGAAGCAGTGTGTAAAACATGAATGGTTTTTTTTGTTACATGCTGTGTAAGCATGCATGCACTTATCAGTGTTAACCCAGTCACATTTGTTTGCAACAGTGTACAGTTAATATTGTGGGAGAAGGCCCGTTAGTCTTCTCTGCATCTATCATTCTTTCTTTTTTCTTTTTCAACCATTATTATCACAGTTTTCATTGCTTTAGTTCTTCATTGTTTATGCCCTGCATGTCTCTTTCAGTTTCCCCTATCTCCTTCCCACCCTTCCATCCTTTCTCTCATTCTCAGTCTTTTATACTCTTATTCCACACATGAACATACACATATACACGCATACATGTGTGTGCGCATATAGACACTTATACTTGTGTACAGGCATACACACACACACACACTTGCGTGTGCACACACACACACACTGTCACATACATGTGCTTGCGCTCACACAGTTTCATGTACACAAACACACACACACACACACACACACACACACACACACACACACACACACATGCACTTGCGCTCACACAGTTATATGTACACAGGCATACTTACATACACACACATACACACTCACACACACAAATACATGCACATGTGCATACACAGATTTAATGATAGTTTTCACTATTTAGTGCAGGCTGTAGTGAGTACTTGCTACATAAAGCACTAATTGGGGAGAATACAAAAATCTTCATAGTTGAACAATTGTTAGAGCAAGTTTGTTAAATCCAGTATAAAGCTTGTACTGCAAGTTACGGGTCACCTTGATGTTTCCATAAGATCTTTTTCTGTCATATATTTGCTCTGTGATTTTTATTTTCCCAGAAACTGGTTGATGAACTCTATGACTTCCGAGACCAGTATGTGGTACACTCTGGAGTGGAGAAAATGCCACAGAAAGCACAGGATGTTGAAGGGAAAATGAAGGAAACACTTGTCAAACTGGACGAAATGAAAGGTAAGGAAAACGGTACAATATTGATTATGACAAGTGTGATGGTGTAATGCTGTTAATCTAGGCTGGACCTGTCAGTAATATTTTGTAATGGTCTTTGCTAGTCATGGTATTTAGTGTCATCAGTGTTACATACACTTTTGTTTGCAATAAATAGCGTAGCCCCTGAAAGTTTATCTAAAGAGTAATTATACTTGAACTTAAAGTTTTAAGAGAGTATGAATGTAACGAAAACTTGCTGTTGCAGTATGCTAAAAGTTTACTGTCCTGGTGATGAAAGTATTTCTTGTTTGGACTTTGCTGCTGACTGTGTTGGCTGCTTCAAAGTTTTAACAGATCAACTTGAAGTCTTGTTCTCCCATCCCGACTTCCTTCAGCAAGTTGTTTTGAAGGATTAGTCACAATTTGCCTTTTTTTTCTCTTGTTTTTAAATTCACGACAGAGGGTGATTTGGTGATGGTGTCATTGTCTGATGACAAAGTTGATTGTTTCATGGAAAGAGATATACTTGCTTTGCCATCTGTGTGAATTCCCAGGAAAGAATTTTGTTTAATGCTGATGACGAACTCAAAGTAAACCTTTTGTCAAAATACAGTCTGTTGTATTAAAGCTGTTGAAGAGGGTGCACTTTAAATGGAAGGTTGCAGTGTGTGGTTGACTTTCAAGCACTAGGGTCAGATGGTCAAAATGAACACAATCAATGTTGATGTGATGAACAGATGTGCATACTGGCAATAATTTTGTTGATTAGTTCTACCATCAGGTCTTAAATTTTGAAATGACTTTGATAATATTATTGCATGTATGATACACAAACACATTGTATAGGAAGCCCTACATCACATACCATGTCTTGCCAAACTCTTGCAAGCTATGGCAATTAATAACTTGCGATGTAGTTAGAAAAGAAAAGAAAATACTATACTTTTACACTCTTTGTAAAGCAGCCTCCTTCCTCTCTTTTCTCCACCCTTTGTCACTGTCTCTGACTTTTTTTCACCCTGGAAATAAAGACAAGCGTCCTTTCTGGTTTTGCCATTAAGAGTATTATCATTGTCGTTTGCAGTAATCTGAAATGCAAAATACTCTGAACCGGGTTTCATTTGAGCAGGTGGTATCTTTTTGATCTCAGTAGACAATGTCTGAGACCACAGCAGGGCAGAGTCAATTGGCCAGTCTTTTATGTTGTCCATCCAAAACTTTTCCTGTGTGTCTCTGTCAAGTCATGCTGTTTATAATGCAGACAGTGACGGAGACTACACCTGAGTAGAGTCAACAGTCCAGTCCTTTGTGGGGTGTCTCTGTCAAGTCATGCTGTTTATAATGCAAATAGTGACAGAGGCTACACCTGAGTAGAGTCAACAGTCCAGTCCTTTGTGGGATGTCTCTGTCAAGTCATGCTGTTTATAATGCAGATAGTGACAGATGCTACACCTGAGTAGAGTCAACAGTCCAGTCCTTTGTGGGGTGTCCATCCTGGACTTTTTCCCTCTGTCTCTGCCAAGTCATGCTATTCTTAGCGCAGATAATAACAGAGACCACATCAGGGCTAGGTCTGTCTTGCATCCATCTGACGCTATATCCTGTAGAATGATCTTGGAGAGTCATGACCGGGGACATGTATGAACCTATACCAGGCAAGGGTACAGTGCTAGGTAAATGCAATGAGAGGCACTTTTAGTTTTACCGCTTGTCTGCCAGTGTTCGTGTTGAATTGCCACAGGATGTGGTCATTTGTCTTCAGCTGAGAATCCCTTTGAAGCATTTGTTCTTGAATGCCTTGATTTTTCACTTAGATTATCTGTCAATGACCAGCTGTGACATCCCTAAAGAAAGAAATGGAGGTTAACAGTAATTGTAGTGGTTTATCTTCTCTGGAAAGCTGACAGTCATGGTTTTCCAGATGACATTTGTCCTGTCACAACAGACATAGTCAGGGCAAGCCTGGACTTCACTTGTTGAATAAGATGCATTACATTATGTGAACTGTACAGGGACGGAAGTAATGTTACCCTTCAACATTTCAAAAGGAAAACCAGATTGTTCCCATGTGTTATTTTTGTAAAACCAGAAGACACTAACATTTTACAGATGTGGTCTGGTTTTTCTTTTCCTGATGGTGTTGGTTGATGGTGTTGGTGCTAGCACATCCATATAAATATCTGTTGGCAGTCTGAGTTGTGAGTTATCAGTCTCTGGAGAGATTATATTTGAAATTTGTAGTTCTTAATGAAACAGGTAAGAGATAATTGAGATTTAGGAGGAGATGATGGTGGTTATTTGTCATTTAGTTGTAGCTGATATTGACAATGAATTTGTGAAAGTGTGTGTGCACGCGCATGAGCGCCTGCCTGTCTGCCTGCCTGTGTGCATGTGTGTGTGTGTGTGTGTGTGTGTGTGTGTGTGTGTGTGTGTGTGTTCGTCCATGTGAGTGGGTAAGTGTGTGTTTGTGCACATGCACACGTGTGTGTGTGTGTGTGTGTTTTGTGTGTGTGTGTGTGTGTGTGTGTGTGTGTGTGTGTGTGTGTGTGTGTGTGTGAGAGAGTGCAAGTGATCATTTGTTCTAGAATTTAAGGCCTAGTTAAGATATTAGATGAAACAAAGAAATAGTGTGTATGTGTGTGTGCGCGCAAGCATGTGTGTGTGTGTGTGTGTGTGTGTGTGTGTGTGTGTGTGTGTGTGTGTGTGTGTGTGTGTGTATGCTTACATCTGTACCATTTGTATATTATGAATTCTTTAACAAAAAGAAAGAATTGCTTTTACACCAGTCACTTCACCCTTAACACAGCAAATGCACACACTTGTCTTCCAGACAACATCAAGAACAAAGCAGAGTACTTTTTGCTGCGTGGTCGGACATTGAACGTGGTGGGCCAGTTCAGCAGTGAGGCCTTTGAGACTCTGTCCAAGGCAGTGAAGCTGGACCCCAAGTCTGTGGACGCCTGGAACCAGCTGGGAGAGTGCCACTGGAAGAAAGGAGACATGCCTGGGGCCATGAATTGCTTCAGTGGGGCTTTGAACCATGTTAGTAATACACTGTTATGTTGGTGATGAAGCGGGAACAAATTTTGGATTTTAAGAAACATGGCGAATGTTTCCTCCTCTGCTGCATGATCATTAAATATAGCCTTTATGGTTAAGGTTAGATTGTGCTTAAGTTTCATAGTCTAAATCCATGGGAGGCAGTTAGCTGTTAGAGCTTCTCAGCAACTGAGACACAGCATTAAGTAAGACAGAGCCTATCGATATCCTTCTGTCACCTTAACCTTCCTGAACGAATCAGGAAGTCATCTAATTCTGGATGGACAGAGAGAGATTTCAAACCAAAAGATCAGATTGTTCAAGTGGTTTGAACTCAAGACCATCAGTTCCACAGCCCAGTCTTCTGAACATTAGAGTAAGGGCCCCTTAGATGTAATGTACATGTGACTTGTATAACAATGTTTCCAAAGCTGAAAGTGAAAGTACAAATGTTTTTGTGTGTATGCAAGATTCAACTTTAGTTTTTGCCATGCATTCAAAGGGTGATCTAATACATAGACTTGCACATAAAACGTGTACAAGTCCTTCGCATTGGGTTGGTGGCTGTTTACTACAAAGTGATATATACAAAATTCTGTTTTATCCCAGGCACCAGAATGTTCACCACATTCTTTTTAATAGTACCAGTGATCATACCAAGAGAAAAGTTCATGTTTAAAAAAAAATTAAAACATGGGTGAAAATGGTTCAGTAAAAAGGACTTACTTATATATTGAACACATTTAAAAGTAAAAAGCGTTACTTCTGATTGGAAAAAAAAACATGTTGTGCATCAGTACTTTAATTGACTGTCAGTCTTGCATGGTCAAACTTAACAATAAAGATGCTCCTTCTTATAAGATTTCTTTTCCTGAACATTTCTGTCTGAGTTAATAGATCTTTGGTATTAAGTAGTACTGTACTCTGATATAGTTTTGATTTATTTGGAAATACTTTGGAATGGCATACCTTTTCATCAAGTATGCAGATAGCATGCCACACAGGAAACTATGTACCTTTTCTGTTCATCAAGTCTGCAGTTAGCGTACCAAACAGGAAACTTCGTAACTGTTTATAAAGTCAGCAGTTAGTATGCCACACAGGAAAGTGTGTAACTGTTTATCAAGTCTGTAGCTAGCATACCACACAGGAAACTGTAACTGTTTATCAAGTCAGCAGTTAGTATGCCACACAAGAAAGTGTGTAATTGTTTATCAAGTCTGTAGTTAGCATACCACACAGGAAACTGTGTAACTGTTTATCAAGTCAGCAGTTAGTATGCCACACAGGAAAGTGTGTAACTGTTTATCAAGTCTGTAGCTACCATACCACACAGGAAACTGTGTAACTGTTTATCAAGTCTGCAGTTAGCATACAAGTATGTAACTGTTTATCAAGTCTGGGGTTAAGATATCACACAGGAAACTGCATAACTGTTCATCAAGTCTGCAGTTAGCATGCCACACAGGAAACTGTGTACCTTCTTATTTAGTATGCAGTTAGTATGACTTTACCTTGGATATTCTTTTAAGTGGAGGAGAGAGTGAAAGAGAAGAGCTTGCAGGGCAGAAAGGTTCTCTTTAGTGCATGACCATTTTTTAGACTTCACTTGTATTGAAAAAGACAGTTGGTGTATGTTTGAATAAAATGAAAAAGGTTTGACACCACAGAGTGGATTAAATCTATTTTCTAAATACTAATGCATTGGTGGGAATTATGAAGCATAAGTAATTGATACAGCTTAGCAAATTTCAAAGAATCTATTGATGTGCCTTCTTTCAGAAACATGCATTGACACTTCGAACTGCTTGAATTTAATTAGCGCCACTTTCTATAATTGAAACTGATTAGAATTGGTGAGTTTTTCTCCAAAGAGGTCCAGAATACTCCTTTTGTAATACATCTTTTCTTTTTTTACCAGAAGTAAGCACTTCTCAGTGTACAATCTCCAGCTTTTGTGGTCCAGTTGTTTTCCTTGAGAAAGTTGTAAATAAACTGAAATATGAATAACTCATGGTTGTTGTATGGCTTCATCTTTTCTGTGATAAAAATATAGTGTGTGTCGTGGGGGGTGGGGGTGGGATGGGGTGCTTAAGAGGATTCTCCACCGTTATTTTGACATACTGATAAGACTGCATGCTCCTACCCATGCTAAAACATTTCTGTAGCAATTCCGTTAGACTTCTCAGTGTATGATGATGAGCATGTGGTGTGGTACTTGTGGTTTTCAGGAAAAAAACAAGTTATCCTTACGGAATCTGTCCATGGTGATGCGGCAGCTTGGCGGTTCCCCTGAGGAATGTCAGCAGAGGATCAAAGACAGCGTGACGAAGGCCAAGGAGGCTGTGCAGCTGGACATCTCTGACGGCACATCATGGTGTATGTGGCCATTGCTTGCTGACTTCAGCCCTCTTGGAATCAGTGCTCTCTTATTGTTGTACAGGCTACAGGGCCATTCTTGATTCAAGAGTGCATCCCTTGAAATCTAAGAGATATATGTTTCAATCATCTACCTGGTAACTGTGATTGCAGAAGTTCTTATGGCTGAAGGCTTAAAGATAACCTGGTCAGATTTTGTTTCAGGAAAAAATATCATCTGGCAGTGATAAAATTTTTGTGAAAGAGAGGCATGTTCAGTGTGGAACACAGCCGTATATAGTCATGCAGAATTTGTCTTCTGCAGTAAGATAAAGCATCATTCCATATAGAATCTTTATCTGAGATTCATCTTCTCACAAGTTGTTGCTGTTGATATAGTCATGAAGCTAATAACAAATCTTTTTTGTTTCACAGTGATTTGCAGCAGTGCCTATTGTCTCTGGGGTGTTTTTTTTTTCTTTTCCTGTTAATGAGGTTACGACGCTAAAAAAGAATATCTTCTGTTTCACAGTGATATTAGGCAATGCCTATTTGTCTCTGTTCTTTTCCTGTTAATGTGGTCATGAAGCTAACAAATAATCTCTTTTGTTTCACAAAGATTTGTGCAGTGCAAATTGTCTCTGTTCTTTTCCTGTTAATGTGGTCATGAAGCTAAAAAATAATCTCTTTTGTTTCACAGTGATTTGTGCAATGCCTACTTGTCTCTGTTCTTTTCCTGTTAATGTGTTCATGACACTAACGAAGAATCTGTTTTGTTTCACAGTGATATTGGGCAATGCCTACTTGTCTCTGTTCTTTTCCTGTGGACAAGATCCCAAAGTGCTGAAACAGTGCATGAGTGCCTACTCTCAGGCCGTGAGTACTCTCCTCTGTGGTCTGACATAGCTTGAAGCCAACCTGGTGAAATACAGGATTGGGTTAACCCTTCCCATACACCGTGGGTGCAAATGCACCCATACTTTTATTTAATGTTTCATATTTCAGTTATTGTGCATACAATCTTACTGAAATTTTATGACTTTGTTAGTAAAGGGACTGAGCACGTACTACCCAAAAATGATGCCATTTTGCCTTTAAATAAACAAATAATCAAACAACAAAAACATCGTATAACCTTCCCTGTACTTCGTGGGTGCACACACACCCATACTGCCAAAGAAGGAACTGTGCGGGCCGTACATCGTGGGTGCACACACACCCATACTGCCAAGAAGGAACTATGCGGGCCGTACGTCGTGGGTGCACACACACCCATACTCCCAAAGAAGAAACTATGCGTGCTTAGCCCTACTCAGTAATGGAAGTTTCCACACACTGTGCTAGCATCATCTAAGAACTCGACAGAACAGTGCCGTGTGCAAAATATAGGTACTGCGTGGTTTACTGACGTCACATTCCGCCACTGAAGCCTGCCGAGCCTGTGGAAAAGTTCCAGATCTCCACGTGCTGAAGTTTCGCTGTGTTTCAAAGTAAGTATACATTCACATTTTCGGGTTTACCTACCTCTCATTTTATACATAATGTTACACTGCTTCCATAACGGGCTCGATCTTCTTCACATTATTGCTCATGCTCTTTTTATATTACGGAGCTGTGGTCAAACGAGCATAACATTTTGTCTGTAGTAGGTGCGATGCATCTACATTTGCCCTTTGTGTTCTATCATTTTTAATTTTTTCATGTGGAAACTAATTTCATTGATGTAAAAGGCTACAGTAAAAAATTGAGGTAAATTTTTACAAACTCACAGCAGTAAAAAGTTTACCTGGAAATACATGAAAGCAAGTCAAAATTTTTTGATACAGAAACATGCCGCAAGCTATGGAGCTGAAAACGATGGTTAGATCAAACAAAAAATGTATTTTGGGAACCTAAAATAAATGGTACTATGAATATTTTCAGGCTGCATCATAATGGACGTTCAATATTTGAAGCCCCGAATGTTGCAATGGAGCTGAAACAGATGATGCTGTTGAAGCACTAACTGTAAGTATTCGCCCTCATTGCCTCATACGCTTGGCAGTCAGTATAACCAGTGTCATGTGTGCAGTGGCAACGATCAAGCATGTATTGATGAACGCAGTTTTGCTCTAAAGTACAGACAAAACATTGAATTGATGCATATACTTACACACCAATCGAGATAGAAACATCATGCACCTTTCATATATTACACACACGTAAAAAAGAAACACAACACGGAACAGAAAAACGTTTATATTTCTTCTTTTTTTCCAGCCAGAAGATGACTAAATTTTATTCAAGACAACACGGATGGTTGACGGAGACGGGCATGGTGAGGGACCTTAGGGGATGAAGAAGGAACCTGATGTATAGGACAAGCAAATGGTAAGGGTGAAGAGAAAACCACACACACACACACACCACACACACACACACGATGTATAAACCCCGGTATTGATGTTCTGTGTGCGCACGTGTGTGGATGGGAGGAGTTTGTGTGTTTACAAATTTATTTTTGTTGCAGTTTTCGTGCATTGTGTCAAATAAAAATGGGGCTCATATATGTATATGTGCGCACATATTTATGCATTCATGCTTGTGACACACACCCCACACCCACACAACACACACACACACACACACACAACACACACAATGCTGAACAATTTAAATGTGGGGGGGAAAAAAAGTGCAGGCTAGCAATTTTCAGTCATTATAGTAATGACTTTGCAAAGATTATGTATGTGTGTGTCTTTGGGGTGTGTGTGTGTATGTGTAACAGATATGGTTATTTTTGTTGCAGTTGTCAGAGCTTCTGCAAATGCTGAGGAGTCAGATGAAGTGCCCCTGAGTCTGACTGTGCCCTGAGTCTTGCTTCTGCTGTTCCGCTTGGCTCTGCAAAGAGCACACCATGTTTGTCTGCAAACAGTGTGCGTTTTCCCTCATGATACACCCCAAGGAGATGTCTGCAACTTGGTGTCTTCACTTGTCGGGAAAGTTCTTCCTCCCAAAAGTTCAACAGCTGCAACAAATGGTTCTGTCATAAATCTAGTCATGCTTGTTATTTTATTTTGGTGAAACAAAGTTGATTTTCTATTTCAACAGAGAAATGAAAATTACACGGTTGTTTTATCAGCTTGCATTCTTTATCACCCTCTTGTTATGAAATGACAATGTTATTGCTGTTCTTGCTTTTGTCATGCGCTGATAGGTTATACATGAACTGCTCTTAAGCTAGTTTGATAAACATTTTCATCTGCAGAACTTGTCTTCTTTTTTATTCTTACGCACTCGCACTCGCATGTGTGTGTGTGTGTGTGTGTGTGTGTGTGTGTGTGTGTGTGTGTGTGAGAGAGAGAGAGAGAGAGAGAGACAGACAGACACACACACACACATACACTGGCACCATCACACACACACACACACACACACACACACACACACACACACACACACACACATACGCATGCATAGAAAAACAATGCAAAAATACAAATGCAAATCTATGAAATAGTCATGGGTCTGTGCGCACCCACGACGTACGGCGAGGACTATTCACCGAATCGCCTATAAAAAGACCATGGGTGTGTGTGCACCCACGATGTACGGCGAGGACTATTCACCGAATCGCCTATATAACGACCATGGGTGTGTGTGCACCCACGATGTACGGCGAGGACTTCACCGAATCGCCTATATAACGACCATGGGTGGTGTGCGCACCCACGATGTACGGCGTGTGAGTTTTTTGGCGACGTACGGGAAGGGTTAAAAGGGGTTAAAGTGTTCACCCTGGATTTATTGAAAATTCATTTTAGGTATGTTTGTGAGAGAAAGAGTTAATGTGTATCCGCTTCGATCCACACACAGTTGTCTGATGTCTTTTGTTTTTAAAAAAATACAAAAATGATACAAGATCAAATTGAATCTTTCAGTTAATTTGAAAAGATGCAAGAGATTGGAGGATTTAACCATGGGCACACGACTGGGCTGAATGAATTAAAACTTAATACTGAGAGAGAAAAAAACTAATCAAAGTTCAAGTGAACAAAAAGAAAGGTGTACAGTAATATTTATTTCATACACAATGCGTAACAGACAAATACATTTTGTTTTCACATTGAAGTCTTCTTCAGACACTACAAACAACAATGTACAGTAATCTTTATTTCATACACAATGCGTAACGGACAAATAAATTTTTTTCACATTGAAGTAGAAACTACAAACAACAGACATGCATGAAACAGCACTTTCCATTTAGTAGTCGGCAGTAGAAACAAGAGAAGGAGAAAAAGCTTTGTGGATTTATGAATTTATCATTGTATGATTTAGTTGTTTAAAACACACATGCTTATTCAATGTTTTCTTCATATTTTCAACAGGAACGTGACACAGTGGCTCAAAGCAATCCTGATCTGCATTACAACCGAGCAATGGTAAGTACCATAGATGTAAAAGAAATAATTGATCGTCTGTTTAACTTATCACTCCATCTAAAGACATGACGAACGAGACAACAACAACTTATCACTCAGTCAGTCAGTCAGCGAACCAGTCACTCCACAGATTGAGGAGTCGCTGGGTTGATTAGTTGATTGATTGAATTGTGAAGTTTTGCCAAGTAAAGACAATAATGGGAAGATGCTTTTTAGTCAAATAAGATAATGTTGCTTATAGCCCAGCCGACCGCAGAGGGCCACATCAGGGCTGTTTTTAGTCAAATGCAGCAGTACTACTTAACAATATTCCCCTATTAAGATAGTGGTGTATGCTTAAAACATTATACAGCTTTTTAATCTTCTGAAGATTCTGAACTAGAATTTTTTAGAAAATCTTTCTTGCCTTCTTTGTCCTATTATCCTTCTGCCAAATTATGCACAAGAATACTCTCCTTCCTTCATTCTCCATCCCCTGCCTTTCCTCCCTTTCCGCCTTCCTCTGCTCACACTGATCAACAAATCCGCATGGCACCCTTCACATAACACATACATTCACTTCACACACAAGCACACACTCTCACACGCCACTTCTTAGCCTCGTCACAGAATGTGTGCACCATGCTTTGTGTGCGTTATCAGTCCTACAAGTACCAGGAGGAGTACCAGCAGGCACTGGAGGAGTTCAGCATGGCCGCTCAGCTTGACCCTAGCTGGACTGACCCAGGCATGGAGGAGAAAGCCCTGTTGAGTTACCTGGACAGCGTGGTCACCCTCACAGAGAAACGGGTAAGCTACAAAAAAATGAAAAGGGAAGGGGGGGTCGTAGAAATCGTTCCTGTGAAATTGTGAAGTTTGGTCATTGTGTTGATAAGCCAAGAACTTGCATGTTTGTTCACTTGGTCTGGAAGGAGATGAATGTAGTCGTACATTGTTGAAAGGTTTGGTTTCATTTGGTTCATGGTGTTGCGGTCTGTGCTCTTTCAAACTTGACAGTTGATTATAGCATAAGCTGTCTTGTATTTATTTGTTTTTGTTTTGTTTTGTCATTAAAGAATTCACAAGATCACACTTTACCTGACGTTTACTAACTAAGTTGAGAAGTATTTTAATACTGGTTGCAAGTTGATGTTTCCTATGTGTTGACAAGCAGTCTTGATAATTGTTCACTCTTTAAGGCTGATTTGCTGCCTGGCTGCCTCAGTGTGGCTGTGTTGTTCGCATCGTCAGGGGCTGATAACTGCTATAAACAGAGGGGTGCAAAGTAATGACCTGTGTGTGTGCTGAAATTGCATAAACTGGTGAACACCACTGATGTGATTTAGCAGCACTGTGGTTTTGTGACAGCCTCGTAGCACCCTGAAATTGCTAGCAGTATGTAATAGGCTAGAGCTGAGATGATGATGTTGTTGTCGTATCCTGGCTAAAAGATTCCAGGGATCATCCGAACAGCTGAAGTACTTGAACACCATGGTACAAATGCATCAGCTAGGGATGAGAACATTACATGTGTGACCGTTTTTGATTATCCAACCACTTGGGCAGCCACACTCCGACTTCGAGGGATTGTGGAGACTGATAGTGTTATGCTAGGAGCTTGTCACGACTGAAGACAATCCCTTCATAACGATGCAGAGCATTTTGATGTAGCCTTGGTGTTCTAGCCTATGTCACTTGGTCTGACACAGCCTTAAGCCGTGGCGGGAGCTGAGATGAATAGCATGGTAAATGGCAGAACTGTTATGGAGGATATTGAAGATGGGAGCAACCCACCTCCACCTCCTGTCCTCCCCTCCCCAGTCCACTCCCCCATCCCCCAACATACCTGCCCCCCTTACCCCCCTCTCCCTTTCTGTCCCTTAAAAAGACTTGTGGCTTGTACTACTATACACTTTCCAATAAGAATCCCAGCCAACTCCTATTCACAAGACACTTAAACTATGAACACCTTTCACACAACTGTTATCATGGTCTTTAACATAATGATTTTTGTCCCGTTTTGAAAGCCCTGAGGTAGGGGGCCGGATAGCTCAGTTGGTAGAGTGCCGGACTCGTGATCCTGGGGTTGCGGGTTCGAATTTCGGTATAGGGGGATTTTTCCCTCGGAGTTAACATTGGTTCTGACTCCATTCCCCATATAGTCCTTCGAATGAGACTATAAACCGAGGTTCCGTGTGTGAACGCACGCATAACATCTTGCACACACGTAAAATCCCATCACCAACTTTCGGAAGAGAAGGCCAGTTTGGCCGTTGGTATGGATGACACGTGACACATAGCATGCACCTTCCCCGAAGATGGAGTATGGCTGCCTTAATGGCGGGATAAAAAAGGGTCATACACACAAAACTCCACTGCCTGGCTATACAGGGAGTGTCCGCAGGAGTATCAGCCTGCGTACGCAGAAAGAAAGAAAAAAAAGAAAGCCCTGAGGTGACCTCTGTAGTTGAACTGGAATAAACAATGTGACTGATTTTGTTTGATGCGCAATTGCTTCGGGGTTCTGTTGATAGTCATTTGTGTTGTGCAGGGAAAGCTGAAACCCAAGCAGCTGCAGAGTTTGATGAACTCCCTCAGTGAAAAAGACCTTGGTCCCTATGGAATGGGATCCTACACCTCCCCCTCAGGCAAAACCATTGAGCTGACTCACATAGCTACCACAGATGTTGCACCAGAGGTCAACTCCAACAAGGTCATCTGTGGCAAAGTTGTCTGTTCTGTGGAGAGCAACTCTACCGTCCCATTGTGAGTCCATGGACTTCTGCAGGGCCTTTGAGTTCTGAGTTCTTTCTTTCTTTCTTTCTGCGTACGCAGGCTGATGCTCCTGCAGACACTGCCTGTATAGACAGGCAGTGGAGTTTTGTGTGTATGACCGTTTTTTATCCTGACATTAAGGCAGCCATACTCGATCTTCGGGGAAGAGTTCTGAGTTCACTTTCTGGTTTATGTTGTGGTTCAGCTCAAACATACACACACGCATGCACGCACACACACACACACACACGCACACGCACACACTTACATGCACACAGGCAGGCAGACAGGCGCGCACGCGCGCGCACACACACACACACACACACACACACACACACACACTCACACACACACACACACACACACACACACACCACACACACACACTCTCTCTCTCTCTCTCTCTCTCTTTCTCTCACTCCTCTCTCTCTTTCTCTCTCTCTCTTTCTCTCTCAAACACACAGAGGAAATTCACACTTGCTACATACGATATGGAATGTCCAATTATGGAAGGTATGAATAAAATGGAAGTGTTTGTAAAATGTGCACAGCCAGCTCATATACCCCTAGGACTGTTTTCAAGAATGGTGAGGACAATCCAGTTTTGATGTTAAAACACAGTTAGTCAGCTGTTTGATTTTGATCCTGTCAGAGCCATGCAGCACCAGCAAATCTGTGATATCTATTAATTCAGTCATTTCTTTTCAACAT
The DNA here is from genome assembly GCA_018398815.1 of Conus ventricosus. Taxonomy (NCBI): domain Eukaryota; kingdom Metazoa; phylum Mollusca; class Gastropoda; order Neogastropoda; family Conidae; genus Conus; species Conus ventricosus. The sequence goes on from CM031612.1 coordinate 50,032,408, forward strand.
TGTGTCTACAGAAACCGTATATCCTCAGACCTACATATTGCTCTGCAGAAAAATGTATATGTGGTTGAAACAAAAGATATCAAGAGATCATGTTTTGTTTGACTGTGTGCCTCTCAAGGTATACTTACCATGTTTATATGGCATGTCCATAACCCCTGTTGTTTTTTCTGATACTGATTTTGGTTTCAAAGCTGCAGTGTGATATGTGGTTAAGTTTAGTATTTACTTTAATCTGATATTCATAGTGTTTCTCTGGTGTTATCTATTCACCACCACACATACACACAGACACTCAACAAGTGCACATGCACACGCACACACACAAACAAACATGCACGCACGCACGCATGCGCGCGCACACATGCACGCACGCGCGCGCACGCACACACGCACGCATGCACGCACACACACAAGTATGCAGTTAGTGGAGTGGTAATCTTGATAACAGATTTTTTATTACCAATTGGTAAAAGAAGTCTAGTTATAAAATATCAGCGAACACATGACTCTCAGTATTAAAATCTGAAAATGTTGTTTTAGACTCTTGCTATGTTCTTTCATATCTGTCTGATTTTCACCTACAAACAGAAATTAAATTATGGAAATTTATCTGTCCAAGTAATTTGATAACTAGGTTGATTTAAACTTCATTCATCTAAGTGATTTGAAAATCAGGTCATTTAAACTTAGCACTTGAATAATTTGTACACACTGACTACAACCTTTTGGTCTTTGCAGAGGCTTGGGTCATAATGATCTTTCCTAGTTGACATCACCAGATAGTTTAGGTGTTGGCAGGAACTTTGGTCTGGAGTTCTATGCTGCCCACCCACCCCGCTTCTCCAACCCGAACCACCACCACCACCACCACCACTAAGCCTCACTCTTTTCCTGTGGAGGTTATTCTGAGACAAGGTTCTGGGATGGTTATGTTGTGACGCCTTTACAGTGTGCTGAATTGCTAGCTCCTGCGCTTCGGAGGTGTCATGACACATAAAAGACAGACACAACCTACTAATAGTATAGACATCCTAAATGCTGGTATTCAGGAGGTTGAACCCAAATGATTTGAAGGAGTGAAGGAAGCAGTTTACTTCAGTCATGACAGGCCAGTTCTACACAAGTACAGGAGACAAATGATCTCTTTATTTTAAAAATAAGCTCCACATTCAGAGAGCCGGGGGTGGGGATGGAACTTGAGATAATTCCTATCAGCATTTGCACCATCTGTTGATGTTTCTAGCAAAGATCACATGACCAAGTTCTCATCATAGAGCAGAATCACAACTTTATCCAGAGTTATCAAGTTTAACCCTTTGCTGGGCACAGCATGGCAGTTTGTTTACTTCCTGCAGGGCAGAGAAAATGGCTGAAATGGGCGATGTCTGTGGGTGGTTGTGTTCAAAACGCAATATCTTTGGAAAGAAAGCATGGATTTCATTCAAATAGATGTAAAACAGCAGAATTAAACAAAGAATGATATACTTCCTACCTGGTGTTGATTTCTTCTTTACTTTTTGAATGACTCGTCAGCAATCCACAACCCAAAATAATCAACTTGATGATTGTGGGCATTATATCAAGAAGAACCAGATCACACAAACAGTTCACTATTTACACTATGTACAGTTCACTGCAAGTCACTCAGCTACTGAGGTGCCTCAACCACAGCACCCAGGTGCTGTGGGAAGCAAGTGTCCTTGCAGAAATTAACTTGGTGTGACTTCAGTCCACAAAGAATCGCCTTGCGGTTTGTGGCGATCTTGACACGTGCATACTGGTTGGTTTGCTCAGCAATTGTTGTAAACATTTCTGGGACAAACAACTGATAAAAAAAAATCAATCTGAGTACCATTCTCAGCCTGAAAACCATCGATATTTACTCCACTTTGGGCAGTAAACGCCTCAACATCGAACAGTCGTGTTTGCTGACTCCAGCCGAACTGATCACGATCGTCGTCGAAATCGTCGTCCCTATCACTCCAGTCACTCAAATCCGATGTGTGCACACTGCTAACATCACTCACATCGATGTCTAAGCCTGCTTGAACTTCACGAAGTTCAATATCTTCTGCACGAAACCCAAAAAAACTCCTCCTCACTCTCGGAATCGGTGAACGGATCCATCTTGAAAATCGCCGAACTTTTTCTCTCGCACCACGTGTTGAAATTTGCCTTGTTTACAACTCTTTGCAAAGCCACAAGTGAAAGAAAGTGGGACAGGAAGTGGCGGAAGTCTCGTGGCTTTAATTGAACGAGATTTGGCGCGAGATTTACGGAAACTTCCATGTATGGAAGTTACGAAGATAACCGAACATTAGCAGACGCTTTCGGACGTTTGCCCATCGGCATGAACGGACGCTTTCGGCCGCTGTGCCCAGCAAAGGGTTAAACCAGCTTGTTTATTAGACCACAGTTGTTACAAAAAGGAAAATCCAGTTGATTGCAAGTTTATATGAGTATACATTCCATAGGAATAATCCAACAAAGTCTCCAAGCGTTGATGTTGCTGATGCTTATTTGTTTGTTTTTTCCTCTGAAAATCCTGTTACAGTATCAATAACAGCTGAATCGTAAGTTTGTTTGTTAAGGATTACCATTTTTTTTAGAGGGTTCCACAGCCAAATGGTTAGACTTTTGCCAGGAGCTGGCAGCCCTGAGTCCAAGCCACACATTTGGGGTTTTCGGCTTGAAATCTCTCTCTGCTTTGTCTCTGTCTGTCTGGTCTGTCTGTCTGCCTGTCTCACTCACTCACTCACTCACTCACTCACTCTCTTCCTCTCTCTCTCTCTCTCTCTCACTCTCTCTCTCTCTCTCTCTCTCTCTCTCTCCACCAGCAGTAAATGGGGCACCTGATTCAGTATGTGAAAGGTAAAGGCAGCGGAAGGAGAGATATGGGTTCCATCTTCCATCACGCTGTTTCCCAAACAGTATGAATCTCTGACAGTTCACTGCCCTTCACCTCTTTGGGTATCGTACTTCAGTTTTAATCTTGTGACTTTGTCACCTGTCTTGTCGATTTGTCCTGTTGCAAAGAAGTGATTTGTGGTTACAGAGTGTGTTATGTCGTGCAGCTCGTTCTGCCTGTGTGACAAAAAAGGATGCATGGTAGTGACGGTCTACAACATGGTGCAGGGAGGAGGGGTGAAAATTGGTGACTCTGTGGCCATCCCTGAACCCTATGGTCAGGCGGTCAAGGTGAAACAACAAGGATAAGGTATGCTCCATGTCTGTGTGTGTGTGTGTGTGTGTGTGTGTGCACACGCGTGTAATGTGTGTGTGTGTGTGTGTGTGTGTGTGTGAGTGTGGGTGTGTGTGTGTGTGTATGTATGTAGATGTGTGTGAGTATATACAGCCTAGTTAAAAATTATTGTCTGATTTTCAAAATGGCTGTGAGATTTACCAGGAGAAAAATTAAATTGTTTTCCCCTGAACTTGAAAAGCTGAATTGAAAGTGGGTCAGATGGCCCTCCTTACTCCGAAAAATCCATGCATATGTTTGAAGATGCCGAATGGGCACCTCATCCATATCACTGTGAGTTTCTTCTCAGGTCTGCTGAGACTTTTTTTTTTTTTATTGTCCAGAGATTTTTAGTTGGCTGAGATTAAACCCAATGCCTACCGGATCACCGAGATCGACCGCGAGATTCCCTTCTGAATACCGGATCGACCGAGATCGACCGCTTGAATACTCGGTCAACGACTTTCGCTTTCACCATCGCATATCCCAGAATGCAATTGCGACAGAAGAGTCTTCCGGTACTTCCGTTTCTGGACCCATTTTGGTTTTGTTGCATGAGTTTTGGTGGAGTAGTTTCGCTGCTGTGAATTTTCAAAGTTCGGCTTTTTTTCGCGAAGATTTTCTGGGAAAATGGAGGATCAAGTTAACTATGCAACTTGCAGAATTCATTTTCTGAAGTGATATGATGAAGAGAGCGAAATTTTCGGGCTACACTCTTAAAGAAGATTTGAAGCAAGACGATTCGGGGGCGTCAATCTTTACCTAGTTATGAATAAAGTCGATGCTGACTGATTTTGAGGCGGAATCAAAATGATTCAGGCGATGATAATGACGATGTGTACCTTGCGCGGCCCAGACCCCCCAAAAAAGAAAATTCGAAAACAAAACTTGCTAGAATATTTAATCTTGATGGAGTGGTGGCTACAAGAAATGAAGCCCCCAAAAGTTTCCCCCGTAGTTTTGATGCCAGGAAACGCGTCAGTTTTGGAAAAAAATGGGTTTTTGGTCTTTGCAGGGGCTTGGGTCTAATGACTTTCTAGTGAATACAGATAGTTTAGGTTTTGGGCAGGAATTTTGGGTTTGGGTTCTATGCTGCCCCCCCACCCGTTCCCCCAACCCAAACCCAAAAAACCCACCACCCCCCCTTTGCTCACTCTTTTCCTGTGGGGTTATTGGAAAATTCTGGGAGGGTTATGTTGGTGACGCCTTTACAGTGTGCTAAATTGCTAGCTCCTGCGTTTAAAGGGTGTTGACACATAAAAGACGAACAACCCCTACAAATAGTATAAAATCCTAAATGGGATTCAGGGGTTGAACCAAATGATTAAAGGAGTGAAGGAAGCATTTTTATTTCAGCAGCAGGCCGTTCTACACAAGTAAGGAGAAACATGATCTCTTTATTAAAAAAATAACTCCACATTGAGAGCGGGGGGGGGGAGGGAACTTGAGATAATTCCTATCAGCTTTGCACCCGTTGATTTTTTCTAGCAAAGTCACATGACCAAGTTCTCCAAGAGCAGAATCACAATTTTCCCAGGTTTCAATTTTTAAACCAGCTTTTTTTTTAGCCCAAAGGTTACAAAAAAAAAAAACCCAGTTGATTGCAATTTTTATGAGTAAAATTTCCATAGAATAATCCGAAAAGTCTCCAAGGTTGATTTTTGCTGATGTTTTTTTTTTTTTTTTCCTCTAAAAACCCGTTCGTATCAAAAAGCTGATCGTAATTTGTTTTTTAAAGGATTACCTTTTTTTTTTTTGGGGTTCCCACCAAAAAGGTTAGACTGTTGCCCATGGAGCTGGCAGCCAGGTCCAAAGCCACCTTTTGGGTTTTTTTTCGGCTTGAAATCTCCTCTTCTTTGTCTCTGTTGTTGTCGCCTTCCACTAAATCATCATTCACTCACTCACTCTCTTTTTCTCTCTCTCTTTCTTTTCTCCCCTCTCTCCTCTCTCTTTCCTCTCTCTCTCTCTCCACCCACGTAAATGGGGCCCTGTTTCGTTTAAAGGGTTTAAAAGGCGCGGAAGGGAAGATAGGGGTTCCATTTCCATCACGCGTTTTCCCAAACAGTATAAATTCCTGACAGTCACTCCCCTTACCTTTTTTTGGGTTCGACTCAGTTTTAATTTGGCCTTGTCACCTGTCTTGGGTCGATTTGTCCTTTTTGCAAAAAAGTGTTTGGTTACAGAGTTGTTATGTCGTGCAGCCGTTGCCGTGTGCAAAAAGGTGCATGGTGTGACTCTAAAATTTGGGCGGGGAGGGGGGGAAAATTGGTGACTCGGGGCCCCCCTAAACCCTATGGTGGCGGTCGGGGGAAAACACAAGGATAAGGTATGCTCCATGCTGTGGTGGTGTGTGTGTGTTGTGTGCACACGCGCGTGTGTGTGTGTGTGTGGTGTTTGTGTGTGGTGTGTGTGTAGTGATGTGTGTGAGATTCACCCTAAAAAAAATTTTTCTGTTTTTTTTAAAAAATGGCTTGGTTTTCCAGGAAAAAAATTAAATTGTTTTCCCCTGAACTTAAAAGTCTAATTTAAAAAGGGGGTCGAGGGCCCTCTTCTCCGAAAAACCATTCATAGTTTTGAAGATCCCGAAGGGGCACCTCACCCATTCCTGTGAGTTTCTTTTGGGTCTGCTGAGACTTTTTTTTTTTTAAATTTTCCAGAGATTTTTTGTTGGCTGAGATTAGTGCCATGCTAGCCTGGCGGGCAGAAAGGGGTTATGTTTTTCAGGACTCGTAAATGGAGGTATTGTTTTCTTGGGGCGTTTGTTGGAGGAAGTTTTGGGTGAAACAGGGGGGAAATGATCTTGCAGCATGGAATGCTCCTTACAGTTCATTGTACCTCCCACACCAAAAAAATTACCCACCCCCAAAATGAAAAACACAGCCTCTCATGGGCGTAGGCAAAGAGCCGGGGGTCACCTCAGCACAAAGCTTTTGGGGCGCTGTTATCGGGATTTTGCCCCCACTGTTCGTATGCCCAATTCAAACAGTTGATTTCATTTTTGCTCGAAAAAACATATTTCCAAAGACATTTTACCCAGTGGGGGCTTTTCAGTCACTATTTTCTCCCTTAACGTTCTCTTCCTTTCCCGATCATCTTGTTTTTTGTTGTTGTTTTTCAGTACTCCTAAATCCATCAAATGAAGTTTTCTTTGCAAAGTAGTCCATGAAGAATTCAAACCCTCAGAATGTTGAATTAACCTGTAATGTCTGTTGTAGTCTTTTGCAATCTGCAACAGCACACCTATGAGGTTTTGAGCTGCATAGTCAATAAATTTATATCTAGGACCACAGCATGAGTTTTGACGTTGGCTCTCCATGGATTTCATCACCACTGAGATAAGATAATGTTGCTTATAGCCCAGCCGACCGCAAAGGGCCACATCAGGGCTGATCACCACTGAGATCTTTACTTCATTTTCCCATGGTCACAAAAAGAAAAACCCAGAAATTAGAACTAGGCATTGTTGTCTGCTTGCTGTAGTTTGAAATGACATTCATGTCCCATTTCCTGTGCTAGTGTCAGAGGTGGCAACAAGAAACTGGCGGTGACAGAAATATAATGGTTTGGACTCGTGATGCTACAGTGTTTTCCTTTCAGTCTGCTGATCAGTTCGAAAGTGATTTGGTATGAGACAGTGCATGTATCAGTGTTCCCCACTGTGATAGTTCAAAGTGATTTGGTATGAGACTGTGCATGTATCAGTGTTCCCCCTGTGATAAGTTCAAAAGTGATTTGGTATGAGACTGTGCATGTATCAGTGTTCCCCGCTGTGATAAGTTCAAAAGTGATTTGGTATGAGACTGTGCATGTATCAGTGTTCCCCGCTGTGATCAGTTTGAAAGTGATTTGGAATGAGACTGTACGTTTGTGTGATGAGATGGAGTTTGAATTTACTGTCACACCAAAGAGTTACTATTACACTGACTTGCACAACTGTTATATTTGAACACTTATGCAGATAAAAAGTCTTATTTGTCAGTAATAATATTAGGTTGACCTTAAGTTTGACTGTTTGATAAGACTTGTTTTAGATTGTGTTCTTTTTTTTATATTTTTTATTAGTTTGTTATAATTTTTTCTTCTTCTCCCTTTTCAGACCTTTGATTTCCTGAGCATACGTGTGGATTCTCCATTGGTGATGGTAGTGAATGGAAACAAGGTCAAGGCCAACAAACAAGCTTCCTGTGTCTTGTCTGTCAAGACAGTGCCCGAATAACTGCTGTTCATTTGTCAGTTCTGTTTTGAGGTGTGATGAGATGGCTTTGAGAGGGAAATAGGGAAGGCAGCAAAACTACAGTGGGATTGAAATTTTAAAAAAATATGAAAGCTTGTTTTCTTTTTCTTCATATTTTAAAATCAGAAAATTCAATGTGATATTGAATGCCATTGCAAAAATGCATTGTTAATGAATTGTCAGTGGCTGAATTATTTCTCAATCTTTTTTTTCAGTGCATCTGTTGAATAAGCAAACTGTGCCAGTGAATATAAATCTGAATATTATAAAACGTTTGAATTCCTTGAACTGTCTGTTGTACATTTTATTATTGTACTGCAATGCAGCACGGTTCTGTCAAGTAATACCTTTGGGAGAACATGATGTTTTATAGAGGAAGCTGATAGAAGGCTGTGCATGCTGTTGTGTGAGTTTTAAAGATGTTTACCTGTGTATGTTAAACTCAAGAGTTGGAGTGACATGAGAGTGCTTTGTTGATGTGAGAGGTGTGTCATGATGAAAGGTGTTGCTGTGTTGTGTGTCATGATGAAAGGTGTTGCTGTGTTATGGTAGAAATACCCAAATGAGTGATTACAGATCTTGTGATGCTGTGAAAATGAAACACATGTTTTCAAAACTCAGTTTCATTCTGGTGAATAAAAACGCAGTTTTCAGCATCTAGAATTGATGTTCTCATATACTACCCTGTGGAATGTGTGCGTTGTGTGTGAATGAATGTGAACCGTGTGCTTTGAAAACAGAGCCAATGAGAGATTACATTCAGTGTTTGTTATGTCTGCTGTTTTGTGCTGCAACTGTGCATGGAATTGATAGATGTGTTCAGAATGTCCTGAGGCATGCAGCAGCCTTTTGGGGTCAGCTCCCAGATCCTCTGACCTCTGTCATATGAACATTGTCCCAATGCCTCAATTGAGGTCATGGAAAGGAGAGCACTGGAAAAAACAAGAGATGGTGGTGCTTTTGCTGGAAGGGTAGTAGTTCTTGTTCCTAGGATGTATGCTCTTATTTTCAGAGGTATTTTCAGCATGTCTGTTTTAAAACAGTCATAGCATGCTGGGATATCTTCTGACAATATACTGGCATATACCATGATGGCAGTTGAGAACAAGATTCAGGTCAGAGTGGGGTATGAACTTCGCTTAAGAAACAAGGGAGGTGGGAAAGAAGTTGTTGATAACCTTCATATGCAGCATTATCAGCATATATCAGTGTGTGTATGGAGCTGCGAAGAAGAACAAATCTTCAACTTTTCATACTTTCAGTTGAGTCCTTGAATTCATTGCAGTTTTCAGCTTTCTTGAAAAGAAATTGAGCTTGATTTACTAACTTCAGCATGCAAAGGGTTACAACTGTATAGACATTGTGAATAGAATATAGTGGTTTACTTCTCATCAAACACATCAAGCAATTTAATCCAGTATTAATCATCTGTATAGATGAATTCATATGAATGGGATAGCTACCACATACACCTCACCTTCACCTATCCTGGCATCTTCAAGACTATTGGAGCACCACAGAAGACTTTGCAACAAGCTTCCTCCATTCCTTTCGGTTCTCAGACGCTCTTAGGCAGTTGCTGAGAGTGAGGCCAGTCCATTCACTACGTTGTCCTCCTGTCTCCTTCTCTGTCTCCTCTCCTCTCTGTCTTCCTCTCTTCCTGCACACATGACAGAACAACCCTGACCAGACTATCCAGCCAACCATCATGAAAGAACTCATGATGTGTATAATATTGCACTTGATCACAACAAAAAACACCCAGTTGTTCTCTGCCAAATTTTTCGTCTTTAATGGACTTCTTCAGGACTGTCACCTTGGAACACCTAGTAGTCCTCCTTTGACGTCTATCTTGTCATACGTCAATCATAGATGTGTATAATATTCATAGAACTGTATGATTTCCATGAGGATCTGCTGCCAGAAATCAGACGTAAATCATTCAGGGTATTCTTCAAGGTCAGAGAAAGTGCACTGCAAGAAACGCTTCTAAAACCAGGTTACCAAAGAGATTTGGAACACTTGGCTGTCACTTAGAACCTAGAACTCTCTTGGATGGGAGACACGGATACACACTTCATGTAAAGTCATACAATATCTACAATTTGGCTTAGCGGCATTATCAGCCTTTTGCTGAATATCCAGATGATACTTTGATTCTTTTCTTTTGGTACAAAGCAGTATGCAGTTCATTATGTAATGGCAAGTTTCTAGCAGACAAATTGAAATTGGTCTGGAAGCTATACTCCTTCCAAAGTCTTTAACATTTTCTTTTCTGGTAAGTGTTCCTGTGGTGGCAGTCTGAGTAGGCAGATTATTCCACAAGTTCATAACTCGGTCAGTTTTATAAAGAAAAAAAAAAAGTACAATAAAAATTGTGAAAGGTTTCACCAGTTTTAACAGGTGCCCTTCATGTGAACCATTTTTTATTTTCCCCAAGTGAAAAAAAATATTGTGTGGTTCTGCAGAATGTTATTGGTCTCAATTCTTTTACCCTCGGTCTCTGATACACAAAGCTTGGAAGTCGTAGAGTTCCTATGTGTATTCAAGCATAAAGATATAAATTAGGCGAGTTCCTGTTTGTATTCAAGTCTGAAGGTATGAAAGAAGTGAGTTCCTGTGTGTACTCAAGCATGAAGGATGGGAGTACCTGTGTGCACTGGAGCATGATGGTTTGAAGGAAGTGAGTTTCTGAGTGTACTCACCATGGAGATATGAAAGAGGCGGGTGACCTGTGTGTACTCGAGCATTATTTTCATCTTCACCATGATCAACGTCATCATCATCATCATCATCATTATTATTATTAATATCATTGTAATTATTATTATTATTAGCATGAAGATATAAATGAGATGAGTTCCTATGTACATGAAGGTATGATTGAGGTGAGTTCCGTGTGTACTCAAGCATGTCGGTACAACACGATGTTAATCTTACAGTAAATCATTTCAGTCAGTCAGTATAATTGAGGCGAGTTCCTGTGTATACTCAAGCATGAAGGTATGATTGAGACAACTTACTGTGTGTACTCAACAATGAAGATATACATGAGGCGAGTTCCTATCTGCATGAAGGTATGATTGAGGTGAGTTCCTGTGTGTACTACGAGCATGAAGGTATGAACGAGGTGAGTTCCTGTGTGTACTCGAGCATGAAGGTATGAAAGAGGTGAGTTCCAGTGTGTACTCAAGCATGAAGGTATGAATGAGGTGAGTTCCTGTGTGTACTCAAGCATGAAGGTATGAATGAGGTGAGTTCCTGTGTGTACTCAAGCATGAAGGTATGAATGAGGTGAGTTCCTGTGTGTACTCAAGCATGAAGGTATGAATGTGGTGAGTTCCTGTGTGTACTCGAGCATGAATGTATGAATGAGGTGAGTTCCTGTGTGTACTCGAGCATGAAGATATGAATGAGGTGAGTTCCTGTGTGTACTCGAGCATGAGGGTATGAATGAGGTGAGTTCCTGTGTGTACTCAAGCATGAATGAGGTGAGTTCCTGTGTGAACTCAAGCATGAAGGTTGAATGAGGTGAGTTCCTGTGTGTACTCGAGCATGAAGGTATGAATGAGGTGAGTTCCTGTGTGTACTCGAGCATGAAGATATGAATGAGGTGAGTTCCTGTGTGTACTCGAGCATGAGGGTATGAATGAGGTGAGTTCCTGTGTGTACTCAAGCATGAATGAGGTGAGTTCCTGTGTGAACTCAAGCATGAAGGTATGAATGAGGTGAGTTCCTGTGTGTACTTATGCATGAAGGTATGAATAAGGTGAGTTTCTGTGTGTACTCAAGCATGAAGGTATGAATGAGGTGAGTTCCTGTGTGTACTCAAGCATGAAGGTATGAATGAGGTGAGTTCCTGTGTGTACTCAAGCATGAAGGTATGAATGAGGTGAGTTCCTGTGTGTACTCAAGCAGGAGCATGAATGAGGTGAGTTCCTGTGTGTACTCAAGCATGAAGTTGTGAATGAGGTGAGTTCCTGTGTGTACTCAAGCTGAAGGTATGAATGAGGTGTGTTCCTGTGTGTACTCAAGCATGAAGGTATGATGAGGTGGATTTCTGTGTGTACTCATGCATGAAGGTATGAATAGATGAGTTCCTGTGTTTACTCACGCATGAATGAGGTGAGTTCCAAAGTTCCTGTGTGTACTCAAGCATGAATGTATGAATGAGGTTGTGTTCCTGTGTGTATCAAGCGTGAAGGTATGAATGAGGTGATTTCTGTGTGTACTCATGCGTTTAAGGTATGAATGAGGTGAGTTCCTGTGTGTACTCAAGCGTGAAGGTATGAATGAGGTGAGTTCCTGTGTGTACTCGAGCATGAGTGCATGAATAAGGTGATTCCGTGTTGTACTCAAGCATGAAGAAGGTGAGTTCCTGTGTTACTCGAGCTGAATGAGGTGAGTTCTGTGTGTACTCAAGCATTGAAAGTATGAATGAGGTGAGTTCTGTGTGTTCTCATGCATGAAGGTATGAATGAGGTGAGTTCCTGTGGTACTCATGCATGAAGGAGGTGAGTTCCTGTGTGTACTCAAGCATGAATGAGGTGAGTTCCTGTGTGTACTCAAGCATGAAGGTATGAATGAGGTGAGTTTCTGTGTGTACTCACGCATGAAGGTATGAATGAGGTGAGTTCCTGTGTGTACTCAAGCATGAAGGTATGAATGAGGTGAGTTCCTGTGTGTTACTCAGCGTAAAGGTATGAATGAGGTGAGGTCCTGTGTGTACTCAAGCATGAAAGTTGAATGAGGTGAGTTCCTGTGTGTACTCATGCATGAAGGTATGAATGAGGTGAGTTCCTGTGTGTACTCAAGTATGAAGGTATGAATGAGGCGAGTTCCAGTGTGTACTCAAGCATGAAAGTATGATGAGGTGAGTTCCTGTGTGTACTCAAGCATGAAGGTATGAATGAGGTGAGTTTGTGTGTTGTACTCAGCGTGAAGGTATGAATGAGGTGAGTTTGTGTGTGTACTCAAGCCAGAAAGTATGAATGAGGTGAGTTCCTGTGTGTACTCAAGCATGAATGGTTATGATGAGGTGAGTTCCTGTGTGTACTCGAGCATGAAGGTTGAATGAGGTGAGTTCCTGTGTGTACTCATGCATGAAGGTATGAATGAGGTGAGTTCCTGTGTGTACTCATGGCATGAAGGTATGAATGAGGTGATTCCTGTGTGTACTCATGCATGAAGGTATGAATGAGGTGAGTTCTGTGTGTACTGAAGCACAAAGGTATACATGAGGTGAGTTCTATGTATAACCAAGCAGGAAGATATCAATGAGGCGAGTTTCCTGTGTGTACTCAAGAATGAAGGTATGAATGAGGCGAGATTTTGGTGTACTCAACCTGAAGATATGGTTGTTGCTGGTTCATGTGAAAAATTGTTTCCAACAAGGCTTACCATGAAAACATGTATGATGTGAGGAAACACAACTAATGGATTACCGACTGAATATAGATACTTATTCATTATGATTCTTATGGAGTTTTTAAAAAATTATCATCTCATCATCATATCATCTCACTTCATCTCATCATTATTATTATTGTTATTATCATTGTTGTCATTTATCATTCATCATTATTATTATCATTATTGTTGTTTGTTGTCATTATAATAACTATTCTATTTATTAGATTTATTATCATGATGATGATGATGATAATGATGATTATCATTATCATTATAATTATTATCTGGAGCTCGCTCCCTTTCCAGCAACATCATTGCTCCTTCCTTCCGACTTTCACATTGGCATTTTTAGGTTCAGCACCAGATGCAGAGTACCACCTAAAAGTCCTTATTTAGTACCCATACACTTTGCTTGTTGAAATAGGCTGACCTTGCTGTTGAGAGGGGTTGAGTATCCGCTGGTTTTTTAGTGTTGGCGTGTGGGTGAGTGTGTGGGCTGTCAATTCAATCTTAGGTGGTTAAAATTTGAAAAGCTGAAGGACCTTCTTTTGGTTGTTGGGATGCATGCACACACACACACAAAAAAAAAAAATGCAATTCATTTTTTCATCCTCACATCTTCACCATGATCAAGTCATCATCATCATCATTTTTTATCAATATCTTTAAAAATTATTATTATTATAACCCTAGTAAAATTAAAAATGCTAGCTGCCCTTTTTTAATCGTGTTTTATCATTATTATTGTTGACATTTTTCAGTTTTTTTCCCCTATAAATCTAAATGTGAGACATTGCTTTTTCCCTCAAAATTAACCTTTAAAAAAGATCAGTTAGGGTTTAAAAAAAAAAAAGTTTTAAACGATAGAATCATGCCAAAATCTCAAAGAAAGCAAGAAAAAAGAAAGAAGGGAGAGGGGAAAAAATTCGGGTTTTTTATGTGTGTACGGTTTTTTTAAACTTGTCAAACTTTATGAGGTCACACGGCACACACCCCCCACACACATGTGCACGGCGATTTAGCCCTACACTTGTATATAAAAATGTTCTTATAGCCCAGCCGACCGCAAAGGGCCCATCGGGGCTGTACAATATTTAATATAAAATTTAATATTTATTTTATTTTATTTTTTTTTTTTCCCCATCCACCCACTAAAGCACTTGTTTAGTTGGGCAAATCATCGCCACTGCGGGTTTGAATGCGTATTCCCCCTATTTTTTCAATCTAAGACATAAGAGCAAGCTTTTTTTAAAATTCAAAGTTCTTGAGTCTTTGCAACCCCAAAGCGCCTGTAATTTGCGGAACGGTGCTGGGATTTACCCTTTGGGAATTTTTTAGTTTTTTGTAAAAATATTATATATTTTTAAATATTATAAATAATATATAAACGCACCAACGCGAGATCAGGTGTACTGCGTGCATGTGCACAACTTGTACATGGTTCTTTTTTTTTTTTGGAGCGTTGAAGTGGGAACGGGAAAGAAAACCTTATCACCCTACAGTCATCGGGTTTTAGGGGGTTTTGTCTCCCAGCCTTTTTTTTTCCGGGAAAAGGGGATACCACTCTTAGTAATTAGAGCCCCCAGACAAATTTCGAAAGGAATCTGAAATTGGGCAAAAACCCTTTCATTTCACCAACACATACATATTTTTTGCAATGTAAAAACTAAAATAAGTAATCACCGATTGGATAGCTTTTTGACCCCTGAATGGGTTGAATTGAATTATTTTGCTCAGTTTTTTAAAAAAATGAATAATAAAAAAAGGGGAACGCCCGCAACTTAAATTATTTTAGCAATTTTCCGAAAGCCAAAAGGGACATGAAACGTTAGGCGAAATTTCACGGGAGCGGTCAACAATTAAAAAGTAGCTAAATTTTTTTTTTAAAATTTTAAAGGGTCCCTTTGGACTATCAAGAATGACATCTACTGTTGAGACTTTTTAAAATATTGGGTAGAAGGCCCATAGTGTTAAAAAAAATGTCGGTGACCTTTGGGAAATGTATAAAACTAACTTTTATTTTATGGGGTGACAAATACCAACTAAAATACTTCAAGCAAAAACCACCAGCCATGGATTTCTACAAAAACTAAACTTTGTTGAGAAGGAAACTCGTTTTTTTTAAGAAATGAAACTAATCCCCAATTTGAAAAATTAGGTTAGGTATAAACAGATTAAAAGAAGGTGTCAAGAGAAAGTGCTTGCCACCCAATTATGTTAATTCGATGATTTGGGAAAGGTGATCATCAAATCAAGAAATTATGGTCTTACATAAGGAGTAAGAGACAGGACAACATTGGGATTCCAGACCTGAGAAACAACCAGAATAACCTAATACAGGACCCTGAAGGGAAAGCGAACTTATTAAACAAGCAGTTTTTTTTCAGTTTTCTCAAATCCCAAACCTTTAATTAACGTTAGACTAAAGGATGATGATAAACTCCCTGAAATGCTAAACATCAAAGTAAACAAAGCAGGAGTATTTAAGTTACTGACCAATATCAATGAAAACAAAGCTACTGGTCCCGATGGCGTTCCTGGCAAGCTTTTAAAAAATTATGTGCCAATGAATTGAGTGAGGTATACCAATTACTTTACCAAGCTTCACTGGACCAGGGAGTAATACCTGATGAGTGGCGAGATGCGAGCATTGTTCCCTTATTCAAAAAGGGTGAAAAAACAAAAGCAGAGAACTATAGACCTGTATCTCTTACATCCATATCAGCTAAACTACTTGAACACATAATATATAGTAGCATAATGGACCATCTTGACAAATATGACTTCTTAAATAACGCCCAGCATGGTTTTAGACAGCGAAGGAGTTGTGAGACTCAACTTATAACAACTCTCAATGATTTTAGTAACTGTCTTAACAACAGACAGCAAATAGATGAAATTTTATTAGATTTTTCTAAAGCCTTTGATAAGGTTGACCATGGGGGCCCTGCTGCTTAAATTAGAACACATTGGCATTGGCGGTTCTTTGCTAAAATGGGCCAGATCATTCCTCGTTGGGAGAACGCAGAAAGTTGTTGGGGAAGGATCGTCATCCCATTGTAAACCAGTCTTGTCGGTGTACCACAGGGAACTGTTCTGGGGCCCTTGTTTTTTCTTAATTTATATAAATGACATAAGTAGAAATCTCTCTCCTGGAACTACTATAAGGCTTTTTGCAGATGACAGTTTAGTATATAGAACAATCAGAAGCAAGAATGATATACGCATTCTACAAGAAGATCTAAACGCTTTTACAGAGTGGGAAAAAACTTGGAAAATGGAATTTCATCCCCAAAAGTGCCAAGTGTTGCGTATATGTAACAAACGCTCACCAATTAGATCAGATTATTCTATCCATAATACTATTCTTAAAGAAACTAATGCTGCAAAATATTTAGGCGTGATTATAGATAGTCGTCTCAAATGGAAAGAACATTACAATTTAGTATGTAAGAAAGCAAATAACATCTTGCTTTCTTATACAGGAATATCAATGACTGCCCCCAAAAGGTAAAGACGACTGCTACAAAACACTGGTTAGACCAGTACTGGAATATGGTTGCTCAGTTTGGGATCCTTACCATCTAAAGGACAATGATAACCTTGAAAAGATTCAGAAGAGAGCAGCACGGTTCGTAACAGGGAACCACATCAGAGAAAGGGGAATACTAGGAAGAACATGAGGAAATTAGAATGGAAACCCTTAGAAGAGAGAAGAGCTTTTATTAACTTAACACCTTTTTCAAAGGCAGAGCTAAGTAATTGATATTCCAATGGAACAACTAGTATTGAATAAAAGTAGCACCAGGAGTGGCGGTCAATGTTTTACCATACCTGCATCAATATTGACAGCCACTTACATTCTTTTTATCCAGTTCTGTACGGCTGTGGAACTCACTGCCGGGTGCCATCAAGATTGCCACAGGTGCAATCTCATTCAAAAAACAGGTTGATTCGACAGTTTTGAGATCTGCATATTGACGTTTTCTATTTTTATTCCCCAGATATTTGATTGAATATCGAGTTTCGACCCTTGTTGCCAAGTTTGCTCCAGGGGCCAACAGCCTGAGTCGCACTGTTTTATGTTATTTTATTCTACTTTTTAACATACGCGCTGGTGACCTGCTCGTTTTTGAGTGAACCCGTGTTTTAGGAAGAAGAAGAAGAAGAAGGAATCCGATACCAGTAGTTAGTACCTTTGGAAAATAATTGTGAAATAAGTAGACATTGCCTTCTTTCTGGTGACGGCCCCAACTAGGTGTGCGTAAACAAGACCAACTAGGTGTGCGTAAACAACATATGTTTCACTAAGTCTAGAAAAAAAGGTGCAAGAAAGTTGGTGCTGGGCCAACCTACCATCTGAGCAGTCAATGACGGTGACACCTCGTGTACCAGAGAAACGCTGCATCCCACCTAAATGTTGCTGTGGACGTGTAACACAAAACACTATGAAACAGTTCATCGTCAGCAACAGCAAGTGCTTCATTGTTCCACATGTAAACATTCAAGATTTCAAGAACTTTTTTGTGTGTGTGTGATATATCTGTTGCCAAATTGAATGCCCTGACAGAACAGCAAGCCCAAGCAAACGCTTTAGGGGACTTAAGGGCAAGCCTGATGTGCATAAATACTGTGGGCTATAGTTATTTGTATGTTCTCCCAACCTGCGTACCATAGCCTTCATAAACTTCAAAGTACACAACAAGATAATACGATGAACGGTGCATCCAGTACGGAAAAAAAGAAAGGGGCAGTGTCTGTGTGTGTGTAAGAGGGAACAGGATGGGCTAGTACGATTTGCATCACACTGCCACCATTGTAGACCTTTCTGGCCTTTGCACATCCACTCCATAGTACAAATGTTTCATTGCTTTATTAATCAATGGAAATGGAATTATTTAGAAAGTTTATGTGAGTGAAGACGACAAGGCATACATCTTCATTGGATCAGGCAACATTGACCCTGACAAGATCATACTCTAGCAGCGTTACCACCCACAATAAAACAAGAAACTTCAATTAACCACTGTTAAAAAAAAAACATTGCAAAAAGCTAATTAAAAAGTTTAGAAAAAATCAATTAAAATAGTCTTGAAAAGCATGTTTGCTAACTCAAAGAAAACTTCAGTTACAGAGTTTTCACAAAAGTGAAAGGCGCATTGCTTGAGGTTAAAAAGTGCAATATAGCCAACATTTAAAAATTTTTGGAGAGACATGAAACATACTTGCATCTTACATGAATTACTGGTATTTTATTAGCATGTAACTACCGCGACATAAGATTTTGTGAAGACAGTTGGTGATTGGTTGAACTGTCTAACTCTGTCTAGATCTGAATAGGTAATCGGAAGAGACCAGTTTGGGACACACTTGTCAAGATTCAGAAAGGAGCACACACACATGCATGAGAGCATGCACACACAAGGATAAATCTGTGAGCTTATGTATGTAGACTCGGGTGTGTGTATGAATGTGTGTGTTATGTACACATTTTGCAGCATGTGTGTGCATAAATATCATGTGAGTGTGGGTGATTGAATTACACAGATCTGTAATGTATACATTTTGCCCATAGCCCTAGAGTGTGTTGTTAGTTCTATGACAAAAGATCAAAGCATTTGAATCAGTTTAAATACTTCGCTTTTACCTTATTATTTCATTATGAAATTAGCTTTTTGTTCAACAAAAACTTTATTCTAGTGTTAATACCTTTTCAGACCCAATATCTGCAGCACCCAAGACATTTGGACTTAGATCAAACATCAAAGACTCTGTTCAGAAAGGAGTGGCGAACACACAATGGACCCCCCATGAAGGATGGAGAGAATGGTG
>CM031612.1:50058648-50108648 GCA_018398815.1 Conus ventricosus
CTAGCACTGAGATAAGAGCCTGGGCGACAACTATGGCATCGACCACAACATCTCTGGCACACGTCATGCAAGCGGCGTATTGCAATCACCTTCAGTCTTCGTAAGACACTACCTGAGGGATATCGCCCAGAGGTCTGAAGATGGCAAGCTGAGACTACCTGCAATGGTTGCGGCCCAAGCAGCAGTCCCGGCGAGACACTAAAGAAGGGCAGATACAGGGGAACTAGGGGTAAGTCTACAAATGTTTGTTATTGAGTGTACCTTACCCCAATCTCCTGTTTTGGAAGTATAACTGGAAGTTCAGGCAATGTTTATTGATTCAATTAGACAACACAGTCCCCCCTTTCCTTGCTGATAGTCAGCAATATTTAATGAGATGGTTGTATGAAATATAAATGAGGTTTTTAACTAAACCTAGTTTATATTAAATACTTACCATCTCATTAAACCGTTAAACCCTCCCAGCCGTCCCCGCACTGTGTTCCGTAATAGCAGGGAGGTATCCTTAAGGCAGATAGCCTGGAAAATAAAAGTGACGCTAGACGGAACACCGGAAGACGAAGTGCGCAGGAGAGGGGGACTGGGGTTGTCTTTTTATAAGAATCGATACAAATCGATAGTCGACCATCGCGACTTCGTCCGAAGATCTAAGCAATATTTAATGAGATGGTAAGTATTTAATATAAACTAGGTTTAGTTAAAAACCTCATTTTTATCTGACAGTGACACAAAATTTATGTTGATTTATCTCAACTTGCTTATATTCACACATGCACACACACAGACACATCATACACACACAGACACGCACAGATGTGTGCGCGCGCACACACACACACACACACACACATCACATCACATCACATCGCATCACATCACCAAAACACACACACAAACATATACACACAGACATATGTATGTACTCATGCAAGCACACATGCATAAAGATAAATCTTAGTATCAGGTTTACAATCATTTTTTGTTGTTGAAGCTTTGATTCTTTTGTTTCAGATGAATTTTAGGATGTACTACAAAGCAAGAAATAGCCCAGTTTTCGTTCAATATTATTTGAGAAAATAAATGACAGCTTTTTTTTTTTCCTTTAATTTTTGTTCCGTTTGAAGAATTTCTACATAATGTGTCTTTCGCCCTCAACACAGATCAGGAATCGATATGCTGGAACAGCGACCTTCCCGAGACTGAAGGTACCAAGAAGCAAGAACTCTGATTCACCACGAGCAAAGAGACTCGGACAACACTAATTCAACAAAGAGGAGCAGAGACAGAGTGATATCCTCTATCTTCAACCCCTGGCCTTGTGCAGGCCTGGTGCAGATGACTCAAGAAGATGCCATATCATTATCCGCATCAGAGTCCTGAGGAAGAGGAGCAGCACCAGCGTCAACCAAGCAGGCGGGAAGGTGCACTGTCCTTTCCTGGAAATGAATTCCCCTGTGCGTCAAATAAGAGGTGTTTCTGCTCGTATATGGATGCGCGTAGTTGTTTTTAACTGAGACCCGGGGTAGAGGAGAGGGTGTTGGCATTAACCAACAACCTCGAGAATGCTTTACAGTCAGGAATAATCTCTGAATGGACTACATTTCATTTTTTTATTGGTTGGAATGTGATAGTGTCCCCTGTCTTTTAACAAAATATTTTGATTGCTAAATTGGTTAATTACTTAGGTCTTGATGATTTGAAGGAAAATTTTTTATGACGGGGAGTAGTGTGAATTTGAAAAATGCAGAGTTCATAAGCGCATGACAATGATCACTTTGTATGTGTACAACAGATTTCAATATTTAGGGAACTTGTTTAGGTGAAAGAATTGTACACCAAGAACAAACCACACCCATTGCAAACTTATTGAGAAAAAATGAGCTTGGTGGGTATAAATTCATGCAAGAATACATCATTATTGTCCAAGATCATATACAGCGTAGATGTGCATGGATCAACTAACGGTAAGGGTACACATTACAACAGGTTAGCGTAATTAATCACTCTCGTGATCAGTATTAGTTGATCCATCCAGGATGGCTCCCTTTTCTTTTTTTAGAATAGACTGCTGTCTGTAGATGTATCTGTGTGGGTTTTTTTTTTGCAAGACATCTTTGTATTTGGTATGTGTATGTTTTTGAACATGTGTGTGTATGTGTGTGTGTGTCGTGTGGTGTGTGCTCATTGTTATGTAAAAGCTTAAATATTAGCAATGTATAATGCAAGAGACACAGAAAGAGAATGCATAGTGTTCTTTTCCTTTTGTTTCAGTTTCCGTTCCAAGTAAAGACAACTAAAAAAATTGTTATGGGTGTTACAACTACTACACAAAGTGGAGTTTCTGTTAGTAATTTTGTTAGTAATACTGTTCAGTAATTCTGGGTAGTAATTTGTTTGTTTTGTGTTTGTCTCAGTGTTCTTGGTTCGCGCAAAGCGCTCACATTCTTCTACCCCTGATAGAAACCAGGACCTTGGCCATCCAGAGACCCCAGAGAATGAGCCTACTGAAGACAGTGTCCCGGCTGCTGAGAATTGCGCAGATTCTCTCTGAAGGACCGTAAGGATTTTTGTTTGTTTGTTTGTTTTAGCTTTAAGTTGCTGTGAAGTTTGTTCTTTCTTTTAAGGCCAATTTGTCCGTAAAGAGATATTTATTTGTTTAATCATGTTAAACTGGACAATCCTGGTGTGTTTTGTGTCGTGCAGCTCAGGAACTTTGCTGGTTGTCAGCCTAGTGTCTGCTATCATAGCCCTAGGAGGCTTCAGGGAACAATAGTTTAATTGGTAAAAAGTTTTATCACTCTCATATAAATTACTGTTACTGTTAAGATATAAATTGTGATTAAAATCTCCATTGTGCTGATTAACGGGACAAACCTGACTTGAACAACATGTTATTGTCTACAGTCAGTGGCTTTCCATATTTGAGTTCTGGAAAACACTCGGGGAGACAAACTGATTTGAAAAGACAACAAATGAAAACTTTGACTTGTAAATTTCTGAAAAATGGTTGCCTCATTGGTTCAAGTAAAAGGAAATGGAAAATCACATAGTTAGTGAGCGTGTGCAGTAAGAAAATGCATTTGAAAGCCTGACGCACTGTTTGTTCCTTTAGATCGCTGGCATGCCTACTGCTAAACATTCACTGCGGAAAGCATGTTCTGTGTGATGCCTGTTGTAGCAGGGCCCTGCTGCTAACATTTCACTGCGGGCAGTGTGTTCAGTGTGATACCTGTTGTAGCAGGGCCCTGTTGCTAAACAGTCACTGCGGCGGGCAGTGTGTTTTCAGTTGTGATTGCCTGTCTTGTAGCAGGGCCCTGTTTGCTAAACATTCAACTGCGGGCAGTGTGTTCAAGTGTGATTACCTTTGTAGCAGGGCCGCTGTAAGTTTTTTAAACCATCACTGCGGGCCAGTGTGTTCAGTGTGGATACCTGTGTAGCAGGGCTGTGCTAAACATTCACTGCGGAGCAGTGTGTTCAGTGTGAGCCTGTTTGTAGCAGGGCCCTGAACTCGGGACCACCTTCCCTCAGCAGCTGTGCCTTCGTCCCACGGGACAGCGACGTATCTCCTGGCCAGGAGGCCTTCGAGCCAGTGAGTGGTCACTGAACAGGTGAAATGGGAGACCTCCCCCACTAAACAAGCGTATGCGGCTGCGCCACAGCAAGGGACTCCGGTCAAAGAGGAAAAAATTTGCAAGTGAGTCTCTCCGGTCCCCACTATTCTCACCGTGGACTATTGGCCATTAGTGCAAAGGTGGCAGCAGAGCTGGTCAGTTTTCCTTCATTATGGATCAGTTACGTAGCTTGTCAGGGTTTCCCCATCTTTCACCTGTGACATGAAAAGGGGAATTATGTTTAGAGTCCTGAAAAGCAAGTAGTTAGTCCTGAAAAAGAACTGAGGTTCAGCAGTGCATAAATGAAGGGCAGCTGAGAATGATCATAGAGAACATTCTAGATTCTTCTAGTGCATGTTGAGATTTTTTATTAAATGTTTGAAGTGTCCCAGCCAAGAACAGTTTTTCTTGCTTTTGACTGATGATAGCAAACATTCATCATGTGAATCTCACAAACACCATTTTGAGGAGAGAGCTCCATTCAGAATTTTACAAAATGAACAATGAAATGAAACAGGCAAAAAGGCAAAGGCATAAGGTTGATGGGAAAACCTAGGTGGATAGATTTTTATCTGTCAAAATACCCTTAATTCCCGTTTGCTTTTTCAGAGGAGCTAGGCTGAGCAGAAGTTCCAGAAATCTGCAGAAGAGAAAAGTCAGGCCAAGAGCTTATTGGCATCACAGTTCAAAGCTGGATGTCTTTTCTGGAGGTAATGTGTATCTTTATTTTGCTCATCAATGATGCCGAATAAACAACAACATTCACCCCAACTGACTTGGTTGAAAAGATTTTTATATGTGAAATGTCTGTGATGTGCACATTAGCCATGCGCACAGCTGCCCACACGACACACACAGCACACACACATCACACACACACACGCACTACACACACACAACACACACACACACATGCATGGGAGACACACCATACATGCATGCATGCGACTCTCACCCACCTGCTGCACATGCATGCACATGTACACATAATCTTAACCAAGACTCCAGAATGTCTTGTCAACATATGTTAGGGTGTTAAAAATTGTGCAGTATTCTTAGTGTTTAAATTGGTGCACTAATGTGAAAAAGATATGCTCATACACGTCTTCATTCTCAATTGTTAAAACACTACTGTTTTCAGTAGCAATCTTTTCAGCCATTATTGGTTTAAAAAACATGCTTTTCCTAGAATGCTTTTTGGTTGTTTTAGTGCCAGATTATCCCAAATAAAGACCTCTCCCCCTCCCAGTAAAGACCCCATTTTCAAGAATTTGGATAATGATAGTGGAGAAGTCCCACTGTAACCACATGTTTTTACCCAAGGGGACTGGGTCAGGGGCCATGTCCCGATGGAGGTGGGTCACATGAAGAAGGTCACGGGCTGTGGCTTACCAGCCCCCCCCCCCCATGGCACTGTGGTGAAGACTCTCCTTCCCGCTCTTCACACTGACCAACCCTCATGTGTTGTTCTCTTCCCACCTCAGTCCGCAAAGCATAAGGCTGTTCTACACAGGGAGCTACAGTCCATGTGTATCCACCATGGTTGGTGACTCACCTTTTTTTCTGTTAATGTTTACAGTTCTAATATGGGAAAAACAAGTGCGGGGGAACAATTCCTCCATCATTACATAAGTTGACTTGGCAAAGATTAACAAATGGTGGGGGTGGGAGGGAGAAAGAAAATGAGAAAATGAAAAATCAGGAAGGAAAAATATGAAAATCCTTCACTAGCAGCATATGGAGCCATTGTAACCCATCTTGAAGACGGGCAACTCATACCGCCAGCTCCGAGGCCTATGGTCCCGCTGGATCGGACTCATCAGGGAGGCAACGTGTAGCAAATCAAATGTATGTTTGGCCTGTGAGTCTTGTTTTTTTTGCTTGATCAATTAAGAGCAGAGAAGACTTTATGGCTGTTTTAATCAGGCAAGCAGACTAGATATATTAACATGCAAACATAGAACAAACATTTAAGCAGAACACAGGCACAGATGCGCGTAAGTGCACCCGCATACGCACAAATACGCATGTACACATACAACACATACACGTAGACACATACTTTTCCTTCATGCAAAAACATTGTTTTTGCAGAAGGTGGATGAGGAATGAGGAGGACAATGGTGACACTTACAGTCAGATTTAAATGCTGCAATATCACTTCTTCTTTCAAATGTATATACAAGTGTGCACATGCATTCGTAACTACACATGCATGCATGCCCTTGCATGTGCACGTAATGTCATACACCCACATATGTACACATATATATGCCTATATTTGTGGGCTTGACAATACAAGAAGTATGTATATAATCATAATGCACATGATGGATGTGTCGAAAGGATCGCAAGTATCGCATGTTTTTGGCTGAAGAACCACAGAAACCACCCCCAAACCTAACTGACCAGCTGCATGCACACACACTGTGGCTCAGGCAACAGGTGGACACGGCGGCAGGGAAACAACTGCCTGTGCACTTCCTTCACGTGACCCTGTCCCCCCTCCGACCAGTCCGCTGTAAAAGGTGAACCCAGCAAAGAGGACGTTTGTGATGTCCAGTCCGTCGTCATCGCCTTTGACCTTTCATTGAGGTGGATGGCCCTTGTTCTGCGGTACGGGTGGATTAGGTGGCACAGTTAGATACGTGCATGCACATACGGTGTGCAAATGCATGCAGTGCATCTGCACACCCTTACTCAACCCATTCACTACATCTATGCAGCCTGAACTCTGCTCACTTCCCACCCAGAACATCCATTACCCCCAAGCACACTATGCTCCTCTCATCACACACACACACACACAAACAACACCACAACAACAACAAAGAGGTCATTTTATACTTAAGATATCAAAGATTTACCGGAATGGCGTATCTGTAAAACCTGCAAGTTGTTTTTGACCATGATTTAATTGATAAGTCTTTGATGTATGTGTTTATGTGCGTACAGAGGATACTAGCACATAACAAGAGAAAAGAAATAAGAAAAAAATGAAAAAAAAACAGAGCACGGATATATTTGATTTGTTAACCTATATGCTCATGTAAACAAGTGGGTGCATGCACACAGCATGCATGCATGGTACAACACACACCCACCACACACACACACACCACACAGATAATACACACATGCAGCACATACACATACTTTCACTCTTACATTCCCTTTGCACACAAACACTTATGGACACTGGTCTTTGTCTCGTGATAATTGTTCTGAATCTCTTAAACTTGACTCATACACAACAGCCGTGAAAGGTTCATGAAAAATGGGTCATATTTAGTTCTAAAAAGATGGTATCTCCAGAATATTGTAGTTCCCTTATAAAAAATTGTGATTGTAGGTTTTCTTCACAGCAATAGTTCAAGGACTTCTGAAAGTTTTGGCCTTTGATCACCATTAGTGAAACTGGTTCTGAAACAGAACTCGCTTTGAATATTTTCAAAATGACCAGTTGAACGTCGTTAAAACTGTGCATGGAGGCCGAAAATAAAAGTGGAAGTTGATAGAAGGATTAATGTACTACAAACAAAATAAAGCTTGGCCATAAAAGGAAATCAACAAAAACAAGAATAAAGTCCATTGATCTCTGCAACTATTGTGCCACTTGTTGTGAAAGTCAACATAAGCCCTTTAAACATTAAAGCAATTATTTTCATTGCCTTTATTCCAAGAAGATGTGTCAAAGCTTTTGATTGAATTGCAGTGCCAGTTTGCCCTGCAGACCAGGTGTCCCCGGCTCAACTTTTTCCATTTATCCATCCTCCATTTTTCAGGTAAATTTCATTTTTTAAGTTTTTTAGCAGAAGTTATGGAAGGCTCTTATAGGAGCTGTATTTGGACCGGGAGGGGAGGGAAGAAATAACGTGGGAAGAGATCACTCGTGATCGTAGTTCTTCTTCTTTCTTTCTGCGTACGCAAGCTTGATACTCCGCGGACACACTCCCTGTTTAGCCAGGCAGTGGAGTGTTGTGTGATGACCCTTCTATCCCGCATTAAGGCAGCCATACTCCATCTTCGGGAAGTGAGCATAGTTGATTTGTTAATATTATTAAGAGTAAATTGTTATTGTGGCCTTTACTTCCTCCTGAGTAGCGCCGACTGTAAGAGCAGTCTGCTGGCCCCTACAGTCAGTTTTGTTTCCTGTACAATCAATCGAATATCATTCAGTTTAGTTTTTCATTTTCTTTCTTTCAGTACATAGCTATTGTATACGACTTAGTCGTCAATACCAGCAGCCAAACTGGGCCTTGTCTATCCAAAAGTTAGTGATGGAATTTACGAGCTGCAAAGACGCTATCATACATGACACTCACAAGCTCGTTCGATATCGTTTCAATAGTTACTTGTTAGTAAACTTGTAATGTCACGTACAGGCATTGTTGTCAGAGCAGGTGCCCCCAGGACCTTCCCATGACCACACTCCGAAGCTCTCATCCCTCTCTGACTATGTTGCCTGAAGGAAAACTACCCATGGCCGAGATTGGCCCTGAAGAAACACAGAAAAAGCACTTCACACAGGAAAAATAACAACCCAGCAATTCATCAGTGACTATGCTGGCACATTGGAGCATCCTGAAGGAATTCACCCTAAGGAGACAATCTTGAGAACATGTCTCGCTAATTAAATATTGGGACTGCCAAATGATTTGGATCAGATTCTTTTTCATTTCAGATCACTTCATAAATGGGCTGGTGCATTTATTAACAAGTGTCTCGTAACTTGTCCCAGAATGAGGTGAAGTTATTGTCTTTACCGGCAAGGAGATGGTATTAAAGGAAGGTGATCTAGTATTATGCATTGCTAGACTCCTCCTGGAACACTGCTGCTTACAAGGGTTATCTTCTGAGTCCTCTGTGTGGGTCTATTCTTTTCAGTAGCCTGGAGAAACAACATCTGCGTAGTGTTATAATAAATAAGGTCTCCACCAGCTAGTTTGTGTCCGCCTTTATGCCTCTTGCTCAGGAAATCCAAGTGTGGGCTTTGCCAGGTGATGTTTTCTCAAAGGTTGGAAATAAAGCACGTATCAGAATGGAACCTGAAACATCGTGGTGTTTTCAATCCTTGTCGATCATTTAAAAAGATTTTAAAAGTCTCAGATGCTGTTGTCCTATTTGCCCTGCGCTTTAGTGAACTCATTTTTTCATATTCCTCCCCTTCGTCTTGCCCATGGTGAGTTTGTCCAAGTTGTCCGCAATGAAAAGCACACAGGGACCTGTCCATCCGATGGACATAGCATGCCCTCCAGAAGGAAAATGCCCCGCACAAGCTGGCTATTGCAAGCTAGCAATGCTTGGGCATCAGTAAGGTAGCAGGTGATGAACTGTCCTGTGTCGATTAGATCAGCACCACTGAATACTACCAGACTGACACAGCAGCTGCGCATATAACACTAACTCGCTGAATTTTTCCTGGAATTTATCTTATTTGTTTATGGGGGTTGGGTGGATGGGGTGGAGGTCATTGTTTAAATAGGCTGATAACGTCCTTGCAGAAAACAAAGTCCAATTTGATGTCACGTGGATGTTTATGGCGTTGGTAGTGTAAAAACGCGTTTTCTTTTTTGAACCCCATTTGTGTCAGCTTGGACCATAAGGGGGATAGAAATGCTTTCAGTCAAAAGTGAACTGTCCCCAACTATCAGCCCCCCGCTAACCCGCCCTATTATCCCAAGGTTCGTAAATGTTGACCTCCACTGGTGCGCGCAGTGGTTTCCCTCTGATAAGTGCTACATGGTGAGACTGGTGTTGAGTGCTCCCCATGGGACTGCAACAATGGCTGTGGTAGGACAAGCCTTGGTGTGGCAGTTTAGGGGTGGGGGGGGGGGGGGGGAGTGTGTGACAAATGCGCATCATGGGTTAACACCACAGAAGAGACATGGAAAACTGAACGAAAAGAAAAAGGGCATCGTGAAAGTTTCCCAGAAAACAAATCTGAACTCTGGTAGAAAGGTCTGTTTTGAGAATTTCATCGCATAAGTTACTGTACAATGATAATATTTACACCCAGCTTTTATCATTGCTTACTGTTTAGGTACCAAATAATCGTATAAAAGTATTGCTCTGCGCTGGGCAACCCCACAGGGAACAGAGGCGAAGGAAAGACCTAGGAAGTTCATGAGGAGAGACTTCGATGCAGAGAGGAAGAGAGCAGGACACACCTGAGAAATTGGAAAGGGCAGCCCAGAACGGGCGCGCTGGCGGATTGTTGTTGATGGCCTTTGCTCCAGTGGGAGCTAGGTGCTTTGAAGTGAACATAAAGTATCACTACTTTTAAGCCATGGCAAGATAACAGTTGTGTTAAAAGGGCATTTCAAAGCTCCATGCAAATAACAAATGCATGAAAACATAGGCAGCTCTAAAAGTTGAGTATTACTGATTAAGGTAAAGATCATGAAAAAGAAAAAAAAAAGAAGACCCACCACGCGTGAATTTACATCCCTGGTATTGGTTTACTTTCTGTCCAGTCCCCCCACCTGACCACCCAACACAACAGCGACTGTTCATCACCTGGAAAAGCTTTGCTCACAGTCACCTGCGTGAGGAGAAGCGGAAGAGGGCCTTGCCCTTCAACACACTGATTGGAGAGCATCGGAGAAAAGCGCCGGCCGGGATAGACTGCTTCGTTGATTTTCAAGCCACGGTGCTGAGAGTCCTTCTGTGACAGCACGAGAGTGGTTCCTACAGGGAGGGGAAACTTGGAGGGATGGAATGGTAGTCGATGGGGGAAATATATGCAGAAAATCGTGTCCTAACCATCAGTAAAACATTTTTTCTCATCTTATCTGCCCATAATCATAAGATCAACCAAAACAACAAACAACAAAGAGAGGGAGCAAGGAGATAACCTCACCCCCGTACCTTGATGGGCCCCGCAAGATGATCACCCGTAGTAGGCCTCCGTTCTGACATCATATTGGAAAACAGAGTTCAGTTTTCAACTTTGTCTTTGACTAAACGAGGAGAATGGGAGGGTGTTCTAGTGTTGTGAAAGGTAAGTTGTTGTAAAACTACTTTTAGTGGTAAATTCCTTTATCTTAACTTACCTGTTCCAACGAAAAGGATAAGGAAGTATGCTCACCTGAAGTGGGAGACCACTGATCCCACATGAAAATGTCCCTGTGCGGGCCGGAATAGTCTCGTTGGTAGAGCTTCCGACTCGTAAATTCAAGGTTGTGGTTGAATCTCCGCCGGACTGTTTCGTACAGGGGGATTTTTTTCCCTCGGGAGTTGACATTAGTTTCTGACGCTATTCCCATACAGGCCTTCGATGAAACTATAAATCGAGTTCCGTTTGTTGAACGCACGCATAACATCATGCACACACTAAAATCCATCACAACTTTTGGAAGAGAAGGCCGTTTGGCCGTGGTATGGACTGACACGTTACACCTAGCATGCACCTTTCCCCCGAAGATGGAGTATGGGTGCCTTAATTTGCGGGATAAAAGACGGTCATACACACAAAACTCCCACTCCATTTGTTGGTAAGATGGGATTAATACTTGGCCTGTTCCATATAGGGAGTGTCCGCAGGATATCACCTGCGTACAACAGAAGAAGAAGAAGTCTGACAGGTCTCCAACTTAGTACCTTACGACATAGCCTCCTAGGGACTTTAAGGGCTGGTCTGTAAGTATAATACTTGTTGACAAAGGCTTGGTCCCCACTCTCCCTTCAAGTAACGGCACAAGGAACGATAATATGCTCAACTCAACATGCTCAACTGTTTCCTGTATTACTTTACTCTGCTGCTGCCTACAAAATGTGACGGGAGTCCATGAGTTGGGATGTCCCATGCACACATGGACACCCACACTTCCTACTTTTTTCACATGCAGCATAATATACATAGTAAATGACTTTGCACACACATTTAACATGCACACACACACACACACAACACACAATACTCTATCTCTCTCCTGTCTGTCTGTCTGTCTGTCCTTGCTGTTTCTCTTCCCTTTCCATGCTGTGCTCTATCCACTCCTCACTCCTCCCAGCCACATTCCCCTCCCACCGCATTCTCCTCTCCGCATTCTTCTCAACCTGACCACCCTTACACCACGCCCCAAGCCGCCCTTCCATGCCCCCCTGCCCAAGCCCTTCCACCTCTCTCCCTCCCACCCAGTCACAACCCCCCCCCCCCCCCCCCCCCTCTCTCTCCTCCTCTCCCCTTTCTTCCTCCATCACTCTCTCTTGTCATGTACCTGTCTCTCCCGTCTCTGCAGCAGGGTTTGCCCTCAGTCTCTCTCTCTGTCCTCTGTCTCTCTCCACTCTCTCTCTCTCAGATCTCTGCAGCGTGTTCTGATGGTCTTAGGTATGTTGGTGTGGCCCTGACTTTCAGTCAGCCTTCCCTTCTCTGGTGGAGGACAGCCAGGGGACTGTGGCCATCATCATCAGCAGCGCCACCATCAGCCAGCACGCCAGCCTGGAGGGGCGCCGTGCTGCTTCTCCTGTCGGCGAGTTTTCACAGCCGTACCAATGCCGACAGGTGAGAGTCAGGTTGTCCGGTAATGCTGTAGGAAGCGAGGTGGTAGAAGAGCGCTGGTGGTGGTGTGTAATGTGTGTGTAAGAGGGAATCTCATCATGTGTTAGTGTGGATTTATGACCTGTTTTGTTCAGTATTGTGCGTTTATGTGAGTTAGTGCTGTATGTTTGAACAGGTATTGTATAATGTGTGCAAATGGCCTGTAATGTTACGTCAGATTGCTGCTGTATGTATGTGAGTGCACAGGAGGGTGAGTTAAGTGCACTGTGTGAGTTGAGAACTCTTGTCTAGCTATGACTAGAGCTGTGTATTGTGAGTGGTCTCTTAGTGTGCTGCGTATCTCTGTCAGATCTGTCCAGTTAGTACTTAGTTTCCTGGTGTTTCCAGGGTCCCTTGGTTACTGTTTCATCGCCAAAGGTTCACAGACTTCTCAGCTGAAACCCGAGCAAGTTGAAGGTGGATCGTCGTATTTTGCAAGCAAACTGTCCTTGCTCAACACTCTTAGGGCTTGGCACAGTATGTGCGCCCCCTCGTAAGCTCATGTGACAACCACAGAGGACATTTTCCTCAAGGCGAGAGAATTGCCTGTACAAAGCACATTTTTGACCACTTCATCATGTGCACAGCCACGCTCGGCTCAGATCTAGTCTTTATCTTCATTCTCTTTCAAGTATGTATTGTTTTCTGATACAAGGTGTTAATGTTCCACTCCTTATGTTCGCACAGGTAATTAATAACTAAGAACCCATTGTAATGAAGCTTGATGGAAAAATGCCTGGCCCAGGTACGAATCAATGAACACTTTTGGTGTAAATTCTGTGGTTAAATGTGATCAGATGATCTGGGACTGTTCACAGGAAAGACGACAAATTTTCCTCTCATTGAACATGTAAATTCATGGTTATGAATAATTTCCTGTCATTTTAAGTGGTCAGTTATAAAAGAGTTATGAACCGTTCTATGATGCGAAGTAAGTCTTCTGGCCCGTACCAACTATTAGTATTGTTGAGAGTACTTTATAGCACCTGCCTTTAAATGCTTTTACAATCCACAGCCTCTTTTGCACAGTGGTTTAGCCTACCAGGGTAAGTAAAACTAGAAGAGGCTTGCCTGCAGGTACTACATTCAGTTTTTCCCATGTCATTCAGTGTTCTATTTTTTTTAAAACTCAATTTTCCCATTTTTCACAGAACATGTTTGCTATGTGTGTACACTCATCTAAACTACAGCCAAAATTGACCTTCCCCTCCAAAAGTTGATGATGGAATTTTACGTGGTGCAAGACTGTATGCATGTGTTCACTCGTGGAACCTCAGTTTATAGTTCTCATGGAACTTTTGGGAAGTATAGTCGAACCAGTGTTAACTCTGAGAGGAAAAATCCCGTTGTATTGAAATGGCCTTGCAGAAGGTCCGATGAGGAAAATCCTGTTGTATTGAAATGGCCTTGCAGAGGTCCGATGAGGGGAAAATCCCGTTGTCTTGAAAATGGCCTTGCAGAGGTCCGATGAGGAAAAATCCCGTTGTATTGAAATGGCCTTGCAGAGGTCCGATGAGGGAAAAATCCCGTTGTATTGAAATGGCCTTGCAGAGGTCCGATGAGGGAAAAATCCCGTTGTATTGAAATGGCCTTGCAGAGGTCCGATCACTAGGATCACGAACTTAGTAATCTGGTGCCAAGGGAGAAAATAAATTTGTACGGCACTCTCCCAAGTACCCTTTCAGGTATTAGCCATGCAGATAAGAGGTAAATTGTGCAAATGGTGATAAAAGCACCATATTTGGCATGATGACTCTCAAGGGTATACTTAACAAATCTGCCCGACTGGCCACCTGAAAATCCAAGATGGCGGCCATTTTTCAAGATGGCCGCCAAATGAACCTCCAATAACAGTTTTGCACATAAATCAGGATGTACTTGGTCGATTTGAATGATCTTGGTGTTGATTTTATGTTTTCTTGGCATGCTGGATTAAGTTTTACTAGTTTCAAAGGCTCTGTGATAGCATCAAGGAAATTAAATGGCAATTTAAATATAAAAACAAGTAAAACAACAACAATTCATGATAAAACACTTTTAATAACAATTTGAACCAATCAAGATGTTTAGCACTTAGAACATTCAGCAATCACATACGAAATCTGGACGAAAAGAGAATGTTTAATACCAACTGGCACCGAGAAAACCCAATTAATCTGTTAATACTGCATGTAGTAATTATCCACCATTTAGGATGGCTCTTGGCTTCCAATGTGATTTACACCATATATTACCTGGTTACTATCTACACAACCCACCCACCATTATGAAAACTTTCAGTTGGAGATCCATATTTGGTATCACTTGTGAGTGATGACTCACAAACGTACATGTACTAGTACAGTCTCTGTGTATTTTAGAGTCAATAGTTAAATGCAATGTCCGTAGCTTTGCACAATAACTCCACATGGACAAGTGGAGTGAATGTTCCCGTATCAAAGTTCAGTGTACGTACTGCTGCTCACACAAACAGCTACAGAGAGCAGTGCAAGAGAGTCCCAAGTTAAAGCATTTGCATTTTCGACTGCAGCCTTTCTTGCAGGAGCACTTGGTCAGTTCCTGACAGCTTGTTGCAATTGGGGGGAATGGTCGTCCAGCATACCTGCCACGTCTCTGCTGTTTGAGTCCATCCCCAGTTAGCAGGACTACCAGTGTCTGGGTTGGAGACAGTTGCCTGACCCCAGATGATCCCACCCTGGTAGGCAGCACGCTTGGCATGTTCCATCAGGGCAGCCCTGGTTGGTGGGATTGCATCATATGATCTCTGCTTGCGGGCAAACAGATCCAGCCTGGCCTCGTCCACACCAGTAGCTGCACTGGATCTGTCATACAACAGGACTACGAAGTGCTCTAGCTTCTGCAGGTCATCATCAGAAACTTCACTGGGGCAGTGGCTGAGTTTTGCAAATGTTTCGGAAACGTCGTCGCAAACGTTCCATGTCTGCCATGCAGATTTCTTTCCTTTCCCACGGAAACCAGACACGATATCACAGCCAGTGAAAGCATGGAAGTACAAGATCCCACTGACTTTCTCAGGTCCCATTGCAAGCACTACCTCATGGACTGGAATCCACCTAGCCGTGGCTCCTTGGCCAAATGCCAGCCACATGCTTTCAAGGCCAAGCTCTTGTAAGGACGGCATTGTTGATATGGCTATGACAAGCACATCAGTGTCATTTGCTTTGATGACTAGGGACTGGCTTCCTTGTAGGGTTGCATCTCTGGCATGGACAAACATCCTAGTGTCGGCTTCTTCATGGGAGCATGGGGCCACTGCATCCAGTGACTTTATTTTGTTGCTGATGGCTACGTCTCCTCTTGTTACAATGACTGTGCTTCTGGTCTCAACTTCACACATTTTCTCTGCAAGGAAATGAAACAGCTCCGCTTTGTTGTTGTCATCCCGCAGAAGCCTCTCCAGTTCGCTGGTGTCTTGCTTTTTCCTGTCACCCTTCTCCTGATCCCCTTTCCTCTCTTGGACCTTGTCTCAGACTTCAGGCTTGCCTTCTTGTAGACATCAAAGACTATGTCCACCCGCTCATACTTGGCACCATACGATTCCACTTTTGGAAGGATGTCTTCTCTGGCATAGTCATCAAATGACTTTGTACTGCGTGGGGGCATGGCGTGGATGAGCGCTGAACCATCAATGATGATGGCATCTCCTTCTGGTTCTCTGTCTGGCAAAGTGACCTGTGCTTGGAGAATTTCAGCCAGCTGTGACTTCTGGCAGGTATGGAGCTTGCCATTGTCACTGAGAGAGGCAGGAGCTGACTGGTTCTCATGCTTGAAGAAGTCGTGCAGGTCACACTGTCTGACCTGGCAGGAGATGAACATCCTTGAGAACAGCTGGCAGTCATCTTTCAGCACTTTCTCCTTGGAACTTCTGGCAGCCTGCTCATGTGTGAAGAAAGCAGCCTTATTCTTCTTGATTGGATGGTAGAATGAACAGTCTCCTTCATTTTGCAGGCCTTCCATGAATGACTGGAACTGTTCTTTCCCTCTCTCGTGATGTGTGCCAACCAGTTCAGCGAGGGCTGGATCAGCAATGTTCTTTGTGTCTAGAACCAGTAGGTCAGCTGACTCTTCTTGGAAGGGGTTGCCCATCTCCTTCATCACTGCTTGTAGTGCTTTCTTCTTCTCAAGGAAAGACCTCTGGGCACTTGGGGTCTGCTCATGATGCTTGGTGGTGATGGTTGCATCTTTCACACAGGACATGGCCTCATATCCAGCAACCAGGCGGCTCACTTCAGGTCCAGCCACCATCCACCTTCGAAGTGCTCCTGGATCCTCAGTCAGTCCAATTGCTCCTCCATCGCCCTTGATGACTGCATTGTTTTGTTCATGGGCTTGGTCCAGGGCAAGGGCAGAGAACTCTCTTCTAGACTTGTGGACGACAAAGTTCCCTTTGTGAAACTCCATGGCTACTTCTGGGTGTTGCTGGTCAAGGGACATCATGTCCCTGAGGTGAATTGGAAGCCATCTGGCATAGTTCACGTTGTTGTTTGCGAAGAAGTAGGGGATGAGTTCAGACAGTGCCTCTCGGTACAGTTCGAAGTCTCCTTCCCTCAAAGAGCGGATGAGGAGGAATATGGTGAGCTCCATATCCAACACCAAATTCCAGAACTGGAATTGTGGACTCTCATGTCCCCGCTCATCACGCCAGTCTTCAAAGGTAAGGGTTGGTCTGCCCGACTCCTGAGACTCAGAACAGTAGTCTTGGTATGCCTCTTTCATCAGTGCATACAGACTGCATGCTGTGATCTGGTGGGCCTGTCTTGTCCTGGTGACACTTGATGCAGTCAGGAATGACTCCGCTGTGCCTGATGATGCCACCCCTGCTTCAGTAATGGCACTGGTCCAGCCACTACCTTCCAGCAGTGTTCCCAGGGATTTCAGTCCAGCCATCTCTATGTGGAGTCCCCCAAACATAATGACAAAATTGTCCTCTCCATACTCCATCACCCACAGCCATTGGATCTGCTTTGCCAGAGCAAACAGTGGCTGGTCAGCAACTATGACCGGGATCTGTCCTGGGTTCAGGAAAGCCACCGTTTCTTGGATCTTCTTCATGGCATGCTTCATGGTTGCAACAGAGTGAGCCTAGTCACGAAGCAAAGGCAGCAGTGAGGTAATGCTCACTTCAAATGGCAACCCCCTCTTCTGTGCGGCATGGTGGGCAGCCCATGTGATACTGACCTCGTCGCCAAAAGTCTCAGTGAGGAACACCTCTTCTAGCCAGTTGTACTCTTGCTTCAGGTGTAAATGGATTGACTCAGGTGCTGGGTATGGATGGGCTTCAACAACTGCAGGATTTGGATTCTTTGTAATGTAGGCTGGCTGGACGTTGGTGAATTCATCGGGAAGTTCTGGAACTTTATGCACCCTCACGTCGGTGCTGAGTTTCAGTGGCACACGTTCCTCACCAGGGCTGTCAGAACTTGGATGCTGGAAGAGGGGCAAGCTGGTTCCATGGAAGGAAGATTTAGCAGTAGTCGAAGTTGGTTATGGTCAATATTGTCCACTGCTGAAGTCGTGAACACATGTTTTCTCAAGACTGGTGGGCATATTTCAGTCCATGCGTAGGCCAGTATGGCTTGTGATGGGTTGACCCGGTCCTCTGATTTCTGAAACACACACACACACAGACACACACACACACGCGCACACATGCACGCACACACATGTAACTGATAAAAATCTACATCTGACAGTTAGTGATAAAAGTTGAGAAGTTGAGAAATAAGATCGAGCAAGCAAGAAAACATGGAAATCGACACCAAGATCATTCAAATCGACCAAGTACATCCTGATTTATGTGCAAAACTGTTATTGGAGGTTCATTTGGCGGCCATCTTGAAAAATGGCCGCCATCTTGGATTTTCAGGTGGCCAGTCAGGCAGATTTGTTAAGTATACCCTTGAGAGTCATCATGCCAAATATGGTGCTTTTATCACCATTTGCACAATTCCACTGCAACATTGCTGTTATCTGCCCCGCTATATTACATTGTATTAGATCACCTGGAGAAATGAGATGCACATCTTTATGTTATTGATGCTCTTCCCCATGTGGAGGTCCATGCTGCCTGTTGTGGGTTGCCCAGTGATGCAGGGAGAACAGGGATCGGTTGCAGGGACCCGGCTTTGTTCAGCGCAGTGTGCGGGGCCTGGTCCCACCGAGCCAGGGCAGCAGTGGCCAGTCAGGATGACGGTCAAGCGGCTCACGCTGCAGACGGTCAGCTCTCTTTACAGGTCTGTGGTAGGAGGATCATAAGAAAAAAAAAGAGTGTTCTTCATCCTGTTACATCCAACGTCAGTACGCCGAGGGCTTTGATGTTTTGAGTTGTGATAGCTTTAGCAGTCTGGAAGGATCAGAAACAATGACAACTAAACAAGATACAAAGTAAGGCTTATTTGGTGTACAGAACTGTACAGACAGGTGAATATTCAACAGACAACGCACATAGAAAATGCACAAAACAATACTCGCCAGTTCACACCAAGCATGAAAATTGGTTGCAGTCTCTTCCATTCACCATGGGTATCTTTTTAGCTGCTGTCTAATTCATCCTCCATAGGTATATTTTTAGCTGCAGTTTAATTCATCCTCCATAGGTATATTTTTAGCTGCAGTCTAATTCATCCTCCATATGTTTCATCCTCCATATGTATCCTTTTAGTTGCAGCCTAATTCATCCTCCGTGTGTATCTTTTTAGCTGCAGTCTAATTCATCCTCTATATGTATCTTTTTAGCTGCAGTCTAATTCATCCTCTATATGTATCTTTTTAGTTGCAGTCTAATTCATCCTCCGTGTGTATCTTTTTGGCTGCACTTTGTTTCATTCTGAACTCAAACACACACACACACAATTTAATTTATAAAAGGAACAAGTAATAGTAACATTTTCATTTGTAATGTGTTAGTTTCGGCATATATCTTTCATACCAAATTGTTCTCCCATGTTCCCCAACTCTTTACCTGCCAGCTATACTATACTAAAAAAACAAAACAAGAAACCATTAAAAGTAAGGATGGTTTATGCTTGTTCCAGGGAGGGCAACTGGAATTTTATGCACAGACATTTGGCAAGAATTACTTGTCATGCAATGTTTTTTACATCATTAAGCCCATTAGTTCACTAGCCAGGTATGTGGCCAAAGAACCATGTAAAAATGGGGCGCAAGTTGCATCATTCAGTCTACCAATCAGGTAGCATAGAATATAAACTCGGTCAGTTTCCCAGTTGGTCTGTCGGTCTTACTGAATTGGGTATTTTAGAATTCATTCTGACATATTCATAGGTTTTGCATCATGAAAGTTGGGATGATGGATGGATTGGTCGCTTGCTTCCTTGACAGTCTAGCAGGATGAGGGATTGAGTGATAAGAGTGCTTACTATGGCTATTCTGTGCTTGCATAGGTATCCATGTTAAAGCATGTTCAGGATTGTAATGTCCAACATTGTGGGTGTGTCTGCATGTAGGCTTACCTGTGTGTCTGTGTGTAGACTTACCTGTGTGTCTGTTGGTCAGCAGCTGCTGCGGCCCCCAGGGTTCTGTTACCTGCTGGAGGTGGACAGAGGGGCCTGTGAGGTGATGGAGGGAGACCAGTGGCTGACGATGTCCACCACCCACCCCTTCACCCCACCTCCCCGTCTGGTGCTGACCTCACTGGCTTGGGCTCTGCAGGTACATAGTGATAAGTAGCACTTTCTGCATGTGCTTCCATACCAGGGCATTAACACCAACCATGCTAGTTATAGTTCCTGAATAAAGTGGTCAGGCTGGGTTTAGGGTAAAGGATACTTCTGTTCTTCCCCCCCCCCCCCCCCCCCCTTCCTCCTGTTTTGTTTTTTCTTTGGCTTTAACGTCATACTGGACAGAATGAAGCGTTAGAATTTTTTTTTCATGTGTTTCTTTCTTGATCTTTTCTGAGGGTAGAGGGGGTAGGACGTACAGGATGGGTGCAGGGGGTTCTTCTCTGGACTTTGATCAATACATAATCTGATGTTCCTGCACATTCAGTTAAACATGTGTGTTTTTCTTTCTTTTTGTTAGTGCGTGTATTTTTGCACAGCAGCATGATTCATATACAGTTCAAGTTTTCAGAAATGTGTCATCCCATGCCTATGATGTATTGCAAGTAACAATTTGAACGTTTGATTTGATAGTTTACTATTTTGGTAATTAACTAAACAGCTGTATACAAACAGGATTGTTGTATGGATTAGACAATATCGGCAGAAAATACACCAATGGAATATAGGCATGCATATTTTTATGAAAAAAAACAAGCAGGAAAGTCAGTAACTGTTTTATGTAGTCAAGTACAGTTTACCTGAAAACCTTAAGCTGAAATGTCAGTCAGCTGGAATGGATTGACCGGTCCCACCAACATTCTTTGGTCAGTTTTGAGTTTAACATATTCAGCTTTCTTATTGTTGTAAAACTGTAACAGAAATGAAAGGGATGAATTTTTTCCCTCTGTAAAACTGTAACAGAAATGAAAGGGATGAATTTTTTCCCTCTGTTTTAGCCTTTTCTACATAGTGCATTCGCCGTTTTAATATTTTTAAACAGAGTGTTTGTGGAAAACTCTCAAAGAGTGAAGTGTGATTCCCTGAATGGTCCATTAAGAACTCTATGTTGTCTCATTGCTGAAGTCTTGGTACTTATTCACACAGACTCATGCACATGCGCATAAACACACACAAACACAGAGATGCATGTGCACACACACAGAGTTTTTTTTAGGACAAACACACACATACACGCACACACACACACACAGAGTGTTGAGATGAAAGCCCTCCCTTGCAGTCCTTCAGCCACTGCTTTTTCAAGGATTGGAGGACTTGCGCACACGCACGCACACACACACACGTGCACGCACATACACACACATGCGCGCTCACATACCTTGTTCTTAGGGGAGTGGGGAAGTGTTGTTTTTCTTTCTTTTCGTGCTTGAAACAAATCCATTTCAGTTTTCACACTCATGTTGTCATACTTTCAGAATCCGATGCAGAGCAGCAGGCTCTCGGTTCTTGGGAAGTTTCTCTACCTCCGTGAAAAGAGGTCTGCCAAAGGGTCCTCGGACAATCCTGGTGACTGAGCAGCTTGGAGACCAGGTCCCTTCTGTACTCACTGACCACTCTCTTCAGAAGGGACACGCAGATGCAGGCACGAGGTGTTGGGGACTGGGCAGAATGACGTTGTTTATGGAGACGGAGGCAGATGGCCCGCATTCATCCCAGTGGAATTGCGGGAAAGACTGTGCCACCAGTGGCTTGGGGTGGGCCAGCGGAAAGTTCAACAGTAGACAGCCTGTGTTGGTTCTTCTGAGAGACATATGGCTTGTTGATGGTGTGCTGAGTCACTCCTGTTCTCAGGGGAGGGGGGGGGGGGGGGGGCTTGGGGGAGGGGGGGGGTGCATGTATGTGTGTCTGGCATGATTCACTAGTGTGTGTGCACAAGTTTCATGCGTTTCATTCATTAAAGTAATTGAGTTTGTGTGTGCATATTTGCCTGCATGTGCATGTATGTGAACTTTCATGAGTGTTAATGAGCGTGAAGATGAGAGAGGTTGCTTTCTTTATTTTGATAATACAAGCTGGGATTTTTTTAAAAGAAATCACGATGTTAAACTGTTTTTAAAATTGTCACAAAATTTTGTTATCTAAGCCGTTTACAAATGAAATTCAGTATATTATGTACATGGGTGAAACTTTTCGTCTATGGACGGAAATCCGTCATAATGACTTTCAGTCTTGACGGAACTTCCGTCAATTTAAAAAAAAAAAAAAAACATTTATCGGTTCCGATTTTGTGTTCGATCCAAGTTTTCCATCTCATACCGGAAGTAACTGTTTCTGTGTTTCCGGCATCTTCACAGGCTAACATTGGCGCGTCTGACTGACAACGAAGTTTGCACGGTGCTCCAGAAATTAAGTAGTCATGGCTTTTTTGAAAGGAGATCCAGTGCATGCGTCGAGGGCCAAATTAAAAACAATGGAGATGACAATGGCTAAACGAAACTGATGACGACGCGGTCGGCAATGAATATCGCAAGTGGTGCAAGAAAATAAATGTGGCCGGCACGTGTTTCTGTATCGTTTGTTCAAAAACGATCAGTTACGGATGCGAACGGAAAAAAGAAACTTCGAAGCCATGCTGATCACCCAGAGCATAAGAAAAACATGAAGGCGAGTTAACATTTTTCTATTCGTTGCTAAAGTAGGCCTAATTAGAATCAAATTTAAAAAGTTGATTTTTTTTTTTGGGGGGGGGGGGGGGGGGGGGGGGGGGGGGGGGGGGGGGGGGGGTCGGGAGGGTTGGGGGGGAGCTAATTATACTTAGGCCTATAGTTGATATTTTTTTTTAATGTATATCAGGGGTGGAAAATTTTCCAATTTTTTATTGTTTGGATTTTTTTAAAGAGTAAATTTCCTTTTTTTTTTATATTACTTTCAGGTGGGAGGTGATGGGATTCTTAGAATTTTATTATTGTGAGTGGGGGTTTTGTTGTTGTCAGTTTTCATTTTGTTTGTTTATTTATTTATTTTTTTTAGTTCCTTTCGTTAAAAAAAATCATGTTTTGTTATGATACTTTTTTAGGAAAAGAAAAGGTGGAAAAAAACAGAAATGACCTGAATCCTCCCTACACTTTACTTTTTTTTTTTTAATTTCACCAATTCCCACCTCGGATATATTTATCACAAGCAGCCAAAAAAAAATGTAGCTACTGTCTCCTCCACGTCTAGCCTATTTCCAGCTGCAGCCCCACCTGTCAACATTGCTACATCTGTATGTCCATCTGTGCCCTGTCATGTTCAGTCTGCTTCTTCAGCTGCTGCATTATCTCCAGTACTGGCTCCAGTAGAAAACGAAAAGCTGGTGCTGCAGACATCAGGCAGTTTTTCAAGGACTGAAAGACTTTTTTTTCTTAAGTTCATCTTTCCTTTCTTGTTTTTTTTTTCTTTTTTTTTTTTTTTTAGTTTTCTTTACCACTCATTGTTTGACAGGGCAAGAGAATTTCATTAATATACTTAGCTCCATTAAAAACGCACGGGTCCGAAGAACAAAATAACTCGACAGAGGTAAATCAGTTAGGGGTATGAAAACTTTAATGTTGTGTTTGCGATTACTGAACGCCAAATGTTCAGCACATGTTGTCCATTGCGCACTTCTTTTCTGTTCATGACTTTGTCATTCAACATTAAAGTTTTCATACCCCTAACTGATTTATCTCTGTCGAGTTATTTTGTTCTTCTGACCCGTGCGTTTTTAATGGCGCTAAGTATATATGACTGCTTAATCAAAATCAACAGGAATCATAATGACTCGTCCTTGCTTTTGTTTGACACCATGGAAAATGATAGAAATGTGGATGACAGCTTTGCACTTTATTGATGGACAATTCTGAAAATGATTGAAAGGATGAATTAGGCCTATACTTCATGTATATGGTGGCTTTTTGACAGTGAGGACAAAAGGAACTGACAAGATAAGAAGGCCACCTTTGTTCATCCATTTTCTATATGTGGTGTGGTTGCTAGGAAAGACAAAATGTGCTGACAACATGTCAACTTGATTTCTCCTTATTTAAAATGGTGTGATTCTTTGGACTTAAAAGACAAATGGTGCCGGCAAGAATAAAGCTACTTTGGTTCCTCATTGTGCATCTCAATGTGTGAGCATGTATATTCTTTTTACACAGTCTTGATTCAAATAGTAAAGTGACCATTTTAAACAATTTGTGGGGGAAATTTTGATTTTTGGAATGTTTTGATCAGTTCAGATTGGGTGAGAAAAATTTCCTTTTGAGTTTTTTATATTCTGGTTTTATTCTACACTTTTAGATTTTAACTTTCCTGAGCTTGTACAAAAAGCCATGAATATTATTTTTATTCATTTAAATGAATTAATGGAACATAAAGTCTAACAGTAACTCACAAAAGCATGTTACAGTTAAGCTTTTTACTGCAGAAATGATGTTACAATTAAGCTTTTCTGGTGCAGGAGAGCCAACGAAATTGGCCTAAACATTTAAAAAATCAATTTCGCCTGGGGGGCTTTGCCCCCTGGACCCCCCAACGGGGCGCTGCCCTGTACCCCGCCAGGGCCTAGGCGGCCCCTGAACCCTGGCCTAATTTCAGTCAAATCAAGTTTTGTAGGTTTCACCCATGTATGTATTTTAGTGTTCATACTGTTGCAAAGGAGGTGTAAAGTCTTTTGTGTTTTTTTTGTTTTTTTTTAAAAAAGCATCATGCTCATGATGTTGACGTGGATTGGAAAAAAAAAATCATTGGTCTTTTTCCTTCATAGACTTATTTTTACTTTTGTGGTTTTCTTTTTGCTTTGGGTTTGTGGTTTTGCGGAAATACCCCGGGTGATACAACGATGTGTAGTACCGAGGCAGCGGCACTAAGATAAATTTCCGAGCTGTAAAAAGATGGCGTCCGTTGCAGCATCACCCTTCTACTGTGTGGCTTCCCCCGACTTAGACACCCTAGTCAGATATCGGGTCTGACTTGTTGGGTTTCATTTTGGGTTTGTTGGTATTTGTTTTTTATTTGTTATCGCCTCACTTTTCCCAAC
The DNA here is from genome assembly GCA_018398815.1 of Conus ventricosus. NCBI lineage: Eukaryota > Metazoa > Mollusca > Gastropoda > Neogastropoda > Conidae > Conus > Conus ventricosus. Next base: position 50,083,402 of record CM031612.1, read on the forward strand.
ATTTATTTGTATTTGTGGCGCGGACGATGCGATAAAAAAAATAACTTTGTGAGGGAGATCCTTCACAGTGGGTGGTACTTGACATTAACCCCCTTGAAGGCGAGAACCCGCTAGCGCCCAAACCCGGGAAACACACGGCCAAAAAAAGTGAGCAACTGCCCCCGCCCCGGGAAAACACGTGGAACAATGGGGGGCCGCCATTTCTCGTAAAAAAGGGAACTGCGAGAATGTGACTTCCCCCCTTTTTCCCGGGCCATTTACTTCCGTTTGCAAAAAACCGCGAGTCGATACGTGCCTGTTCTCGAGTTTCGAATTTTTTAAAATTTTTTGGTCGAAAATGGTTTTTCGCCACGCTAACCTTGATTTTTGCCCTTCTTAATGAGATTTTTGTGATGAAGATCTGTGATTTTGGGGTTTACGGCATAAGACTTGGGAAAGTCTGGGTAATGAAGCTTGAGGACCTAGATTTCGACTGGGGTGATGTTCCAGGTATGTTTTGGAAAATTTGAAAAAATTTTTTTTCCCCCCGGTAAATGGTCATATGTTTCTTCAAAATTATTTTATAGCAACTTATATTCGTAGGAATTTTTTAAATTATTTTCATTTCACTTTTTCCCTTTTCCCTCTCTTTAAAATTATCACTCGCCTATTGCCCCCGGAAGGGAAGCTACTTTGGAGTATTGGCGCGCACAGCGTTGCAGGCAATTGGACGCTGGCGTTTGCAGGCAACGGATGTGTGAGCATGTGTAGGTACCCTACATGAATGAATGATAACGTAAGTACAAGTGAATGAGCCCAAAGTGTGCAAAGTACACAAGAACTTGGAAGGTGAGTGGCAACCCCTTTTTTCATTCACGAGTAGATCTTGCGCGTAAAAAAGTGGTGTACGGTAAAAGGGATTGAATTAATTGGGTATAAATAACTTCTTGAGAGAAGCCCACGCTTGTGTTGCATGCATCATATGACCATTACAGTTTGGAGTATAGTTCATAACTTTCGCCTGGTGCGGCTGTACCTTAATTCGCCTGTGTGCGATATACAATACCCTGTTCGCCTGTGTGCGATATACAACTCTCCTGTTCCCCTTTGTGTGCGATTTGGCAGTACCATTCCGCCTGTGTGCGGTACATGCTCAAGATAAAACCCCCAAGCTAACCCATGGCCAGTCATTCAGGGGCACAGGAGCAAGAGGTCGCACCTATAGATAAGGAAGATAAAGTCGAGAGGCTTGATGCTCGCATCAGTCAAAATGGATGACTGATTTTCTAGACTGGAAGAGGCTATTCACAAGCGTTGCCCGCCAAAACTTGGGGACAAAGGCCCGGATCACGTCTCAGGCACCGCGTGGCTTTGGCACAAAAGAGACGGCGCGATTCTCTCTCTGATGAGGAGGGAGAAGAAAAATGGGTCATGGTCGACCGTGGCGAGTACAGGCGCACGAAAGGTGAACAGCCGGTTAAAAAAAACTGCTAATGCCACTCTGAGCATAATGAGGACTTGAGTCATCGTCAGATGGAGAAATCTATGATGGTGCTGGGGATACTATTTCCCTTGATTGTCAAGATGGATGACTTGTTAAAGGGATAGAACAAGAACTTGGACAATAAAGGGGAAACAGCTGACAAAGTGGCTGATCAATGGCTGAGATCATTAATAAAAGATTTGCACGGGGGGCTTCTGAAACAAAATTTAAAGAAAGGCTTGATAAATACCAACGCCCAGACAACTCCCCCAGTTCAGGTCCCCAAAGTGAATACAGAAATCTGGAAGGATTTGCCAGCCACTGTCAAACAGGCTGATGTTAGTGGCTTCAGTGCAGAGAGCCATTGTCAAAGCCACAGCAGCACTGGCCAGAACACTCAGGCTATACTCAAAGCATATAGCAAGAAAAAGTTGACTGATGCAGACATCAAAGCCTCTGTCACTGATCAAAACGCTGATGCTCTGGCCTTGTTGGGTCATGCATGTCACGGCTGTCAGTAAAACGCAGACAGGTCCTGCGCCTCATCTCCCAGACAGCTGACAGGATTGTGCAGTGAGAGTGTTCCCATTACTTGTCAGCTCTTTGGAGAATTGATGCTTCCATCAAGGAGATCAAAGAGCTGGACGACTGTCACATGGTGCGGGCCCCAAGTCTTTTATGACAACAGACAACTTTAACAGACCATGGCAGAAAGCCAAACAACAAAGAAAAAACGTCCTTTTTTAGGCCAGAGACAGCAACACTACGGCCATCAAAAGAAGTTCCAGGGGGGAACAGAAACCCCAAGACAGTTCTCCCAGAAGAACCCTAGAGTCTGTGTCACTCTTGGATGGCCGGTGAACACACTATCCTCCTCATCTGCTGGATGAAATGAGACAGGAGGCTTTACTTTTTCAAGGTGGCAGGCTTACACAATATGTTGATAGATGGAAAAATTTGACAAAGGACCCTGAATTTTGAAACAGTACAAGGCTTTTGAGCCTTCAATTTGATTGTGATATTGGCCAAATCAGACAGGATTACACTTTCCAGCCCGAGTTAAATGCATCAGAAAAGAAAGTTTATTGACAAAGAAATCCAGAAACTTTGCCAAAAAGGTGTGATTTCAAAGTGTCAGACTGAGCAGAGCAGTTTGTGTCACCAGTTTTTGTTCTTCCGAAGAAAGATGGAATCATCTAATGATTCTGAACTTAAAAGAAACTAAACGAAGATATCGTTTATTTCACTTCAAATGGAAACCTTGCATACTGCTCTAAAACTAGTGACTCCAAACTGCTGCATGGCTTCAATTGACTTGAAGGATGCATACTACTCGGTATCAGTCAAAGAGGACACAGAAGATTTCTCAGATTTGAGTGGGGATGACCAGCTTTGGCAGTTTAACTGTCTGCCTAATGGGCTGGCACTTGCACCACGTAAATTCACCAAGCTGTTAAACCTGTGTTTGCCACTTGAGAGGGGAACGTATTTTTTCCTCAGTATTTTTGGATGATTCACTTTTGTTTGCAGAGACGAGAATGTCATGTGCCTCTAATCACAGTGAAACTTCTGAGGTTCTGGGATTTATCATCCATCCCCAAAATCAGTATAGAACCCACTCGTCGCATTCAGTATCTGGAGTCATCATTGCTCTGAGTCAATGACGTAAATTTAACACCTGAGAGAGTAGCAGACTGGTTTCGATTTGCCTGTCAGCTGTCAAGAAAGATACAGTGAGTATCAGGGATATGGTGAGAGTGATTGGAAAGATAGTGGCTTCCTTTCCCGCGGTGATGTTGGGCCACCTTCATTATAGACAGCTGGAGAAAGGGGGAAAAGACAGCACTGTTGCTGTATGCAGGGAATTTTGACAGACACCGACATTGTGCCTCTTGCCAAAAGAGAACTAAATTGGTGGATCAACAACATTGAGATGCTTATAATGTTATTCACCAACAGAGCCTGATGTCACCCTGACCTCGGATGCATCAAAAACTGGATGGGGTTGTGCATGTGAACAGTCAAAATCTGGGGGGAGAGGCTACAGAAGAAAAAGATTTTCACATCAAATATTGGAACTTAAGGCAGCCTTTTTTTGCTTTGAATGTTTCCTAAATCAGGTTTATGGGCGACATGTCCGTATCATCTATCAATCATATGGGAACAAGTCATTCCGATTCATGTAATTTTATGACACAGTGATATGGAACTGGTGCATTGACCATCAGTACGGTTGAGTGCGGGTTATATTCCAGGTAAGGAAAACACAGCAGCAGATGAGGAGTCAAGGAAAATAAAACCTGGAGCAGATGGAAGTTGAACAGAGAAGAGCTTCACAAAGCATTGATACAATTGCATATGAATCCGGACATTGACCTCTTTGCCTCAAGGTTGAACAACCAAATGCAGCGCTATGTTTTCTTACAGACCTGACCCAAAGCGCCTATGCAGTAGATGCATTTTCTCTCCCTTGGAGTAACCTTCAATTTTTTGCTTTTCCCCCTTTTAGCACGATCACGGCCGTGTTGGGGAAGGTGAAGAGAGAGCGAGCGATGGGGGTAGTGGTGGTGCTCTGGTGGCCTCTGCTGACACAGCTGCTGACCAAGACCCAGTACTGCTACCAACACGAGACACCATCCTTCCCTCCCCACGCGCAAGGGGAGAACCCACCCCCTTTTTTCCCCGCCTTTAACTGATGGTATGCAAAGTATCAGGGAGCGGTAGGGGTACCAGAGGGAAGGCTGTTCCCAAACCAGGCAGCAGCGCTAATGTCAGTTCTTGGCGCCCCCACACACGCGCAGTGTACAACACCTACATTGCCAAGTGGAAGCAGTACGCAGCAAAGAATAGTATCCCACATGATGTGCCGGACATTGTGCAGGCAGCAAACTTTCTTGCGAACTTTTTAGTGCTGGGCAAGCCACAGTGCTAAAAACTGCACACTGCGCTTTGTCCGCTATCTGCCATTAGTGAATGGAATTTTTAGTGGGCAGTCATCCAGTTATTTGCAAATTGTGAAAAAGGGGCATTTGAACATAGCCTTCCTTACCCAGATTAAGGTCACTTGGGATGTAAATACTGTACTTAGTTATTTAGATTGCTTATCTCCATCAATCAGTTGACTTTGAAAGAACTGACTTTGAAAACTTGCATGTTGTTAGCTTTAGTTACAGGACAAAGAGGTCATGCTTTATACTCTTTGAAACAAGTGATGTAAAGTGTTTGATTGTAACGGTTTTGTTACAATTTTCTGTGTATTTAAAACAACAAAGCCAGGGAAACATACGAAACAAGGAGATTAGGGCATTTGAAAGAATGAAAATCTGTGTCCAGTGAAACACTTGAAGCAGTATATTGACACAACTAAGGATCTGAGGCAGTCACCAACAGCAGTTATTCATCAGTCACACCAAACCTCACGCACCTGTGGGTAAGCAGACATTCGCGTGATGGGTGAAAGAGGTGCTAGCGCGCTAGGCTGCAAGCTGCAGTGCAGCCGCCCAGGCTGGAGTTTCATTGAAAACAATTGAAAGCAGCGGGCTGGACAAATGAAAAGACATTCTGTAAATACTATAAGAGACAGAACAGTGCCAGTTTCAGCCAGAAGGTACTTGATGGCTATGTGAACAGCAAATGAAAATGATGAAGGATCATTGTGAATAATGTGTGTGGCATTACATGTCTGGCCTGTGATGTTTATATTGGCCACTATCCTTACTTTCTCTAAAGTCTCAACGTAGCTTCCCTTCCGGGAGCAATAGGCGAGTGATAATTAGAAAATTAAACTAGACCTACGCTAGGAGGTTGCAGTTTAATTGAAATTATTACGAGCCTATTGTGGAGGAAGGAGAAGTTACGTCCCTCCCAATTAGTGTTCGTAGTAATAATCAATTTTACTGTCCCTCCCTAAAGGCGTAAGTCTAGTGGCCATACAGCTCTGAAATTTGCCTGCAACGCTGTGCGCGCCAATACTCAACGTAACTTCTCCTTCCTCCACAATAGGCTCGTAATAATTTCAATTAAACTGCAACCTCCTAGCGTAGGTCTAGTTTAATTTTCTAATTAATTTTTAAATTGGGTAACCATGTTCAAATTACGGAGTTATTTACCTTGCCGATGGGTTTTCGGTGTAACTAAGCTCAGGTAAGTGCATACTAAAGACGGTTAAGACTCCGTCACTGGCCTGGAAACTGAATAATTTTTGGACATTTTTGAGGATCAATCCATGAAATGACCGATGCTTAGTTTTATAGTCTTTGCTTCCTAGATGTTTCCACAGCATGCTTTACTCTGAGAAGAGGCTGATGGGGGAAATCGGTTCATTTAGATGACGATTGAACCAAAACCTGCCTATTTTCAGTAATCAACGCTAAAAACAGTACTGATACTGTTTTATGATAATTAAGGTACATCTGTTTTCTTGTTTATTTGCAGTGTATGTTTGTCTCCGGAAGTGTGATTGCAGGATATTGCATATCAGACTTCCAGTCGAGATAGTGATCAGAAGAATACCTTGTGAAATAGTCGTCATGTTTTAGAACGATTTATATTGTCTGAGAGAGATCCAGATTGTACAGGTTATGGGAGGGAAACCATCAAGTGTATGTCTTAAAGTAAATGCATGATGTATGTGCATGCATGGTGTGTGCAGGCACAGTCCAAGGAGTGGATGAGAAGTCGGCATTTTCCTGGGAGGAGTGCGACAGGTGTGGCAGTGATCAGCTGGCTACCAGGGCTGGTTCACAGTACGTCGCTCACACCTTCTCTCTGTCGCCTTCACTACAAGAAACAGGGTTTTGGTTTGGAGAATACTGGAAGTATATAATTTTGATGTTAAAGTTGTGTTAGGGTTAAAATGTCATCAGGAACTTTTCATTCCTTGTTTTCATTCAACGCCCGTCTTGCACCGAATTTGAGAAGATTAGCGACTGCTTGTTCTTCGTTTTCATTGTCCTGAATGTTGTTTATCTTGCTGGGAGAAGACCCAGGAGATCGAAACGCGTCATGTTTTATTATGTAATTTGTTTGTCCCAGTTGTTTAACTTTAAAATTTATGAATTGAAAAACAAATCAATATCGGTAACATGCAAAAATGCTGGACCCTAAAAGGGTTCACTCGGGGGAAAAAAAACAGTAAAGCTTTGAAGATTTGGTGAGGAAAATGGGTCTTCAAAACCTGGAAACCAGACCTGCGAGCAACACTTCAACACATGATGAAAGATTTCTACAGGAAAAAATGATTTTTTTTATGTTTGAAACCCATCTTCAATTGCCTCAAAAGACTCAGGTGGAGCTGAAGGCTGTCGCAGGGGAAAAAAAAAAAAGGTTTTAAAGCCCTGGGTCATTTCATAGAACACCCAAGGCCCCAAAAGCCGGTTTAAAAATGGGTCACACTTTAGATCATGTGTGATGAAAAGTTACTTCACATTAGCCCAAATTAGCTGTTCTCTGCATGTGCCCCCGTGGGCTACGTGACTGAAGGGTTTTTGTGGCTGTGTGTGCCCGTCTGTCCGGGGAAAAAGGTTGGGGCGTCTGTTTTCAAAAACACGGGTGTGCCCGAGCTGGGGAAAAGCCGTTTTTGTCCCTGCGAAAATGAAGAGGAGAAGGTGCACCAAGATGTCCCTCAGTCACAGTCACTCAGTGTACCCTTTTTTTTTTTTTCTATTTTTTTTTCACTGTTTAGCCAATTTTTCCCTGAGGGGTGAAGGTCAGTCGCCTAGCAGGCAGCCCGATTTTTTTCCCCTTTAGTTTTCACTTTTTTATGGGGTTTGACTGGGGGTTACATTTTTTGATATTTGTTAAGTGCTGCAGAGGGGTTTTGGGATTATGTGTGCCCACTTCCGTCGGGGACGATGTTCTTTTTTAGATTCTACGGTGAATTTTTTCCTTTTGAATCACGGGCAGTCCGCCTTTTTGGGGCCGGGCTTTCCCCCGGAAATTTCCCAAAAATCTACGCCCACTTTTCACCGTCCCACCCTGCCGCTAGCCACACTACGTGTAGCACGGGGGCGTTTCGTACACGAACTGGGGTCGGCCGCACTTTATACACGAAATCAGCGGGGTTGGCATTAAACAAACGCGTCAAAAACCCGTGCCCCTCGCCCCCGATCTGATCAGTCTTTTAAAAGAACGCCTTTTGGGTTACCGCCCACGCCACCGATGCCCAGGGGCACCAGAAAACGCCGGAATTCCTGTAGTTTTTCAGTCAACAACATTCTAAAACCCCAAATATTTCTTCTGTCACTGATCTTGATCCCCCTCAGCCCCCCCTGCCGTGTCGACCGCGCCGACCTTGTTTCGGGTCCAAACCTGAGAACTGTTGGGTTTCCCCCAAAAAACAAAAACTTCCTAATCAGCCCTGGTCGTCACCTAAATGCCATCGCGTGTAATGCTTAAAACCCGTCGACCCGGGATGGAAAATTCTAAAACCCCGTTCACTGGAATTTCCCTGGCAAAAGTGGTGGGTCAGGTGTTAAAAAAGTGCTGTTTTAACCCCCCGGGTTAAAATTCCCCTTTTCCCCCTTTTTTTGGGGAAATTTTGGTTTGAAAATCCCAAGGTGGGTGGTGGGATCATGCTGATCATCAAAGGGGCCCCTGTTTCCTTACGCCCCACGCTTCGCTCCCTTTCCCCCACACATTTTTAAGGGGCTGAGTACTTTAAAAAACTTCAAAAATTCAAGGAATCCGTCTGCTGGGGGGATCACCCCGCCAAAAAAAACAAACGCTTTGTTCAAATTCACAAAAAGATTCCCCTGATTTTTATTTGGGGGACCTGAGGCTTTTTTTTTTTTTTTTTTTTTTTTTTTTTTTTTTTTTTTAAAATTTTTTTTTTTTTTTTAATTTTTTTTTTTTTTAATTTTTTTTTGCATTTGCAAATTGTTTTTTAAAATTTTTGATGTTTTACCATATTAGTGTGGCATCCAGTGTTCCAAAGCAAAATGGGGCACCCCAATTCAAATGTGTTCGTGCCATTCAAAAGATTGACCCTGTGTTTTTTTTTCTCATGACTCGCTAACATTATCACGCCTGACGTAACACTTACTGTTTTGAATTTTTGGTCTTAGAAAAGTTTGGATAACATGCCCCTGTTTTCAGCGGACGGTACACTGGCGTGGGCCGGCTCCTTTACAACTCAATTGCACCTGAGCTGCGAATATTGAAACGCGAGCGAGTCGAGCCGAGCGGCGCGGGGTATCATCTAGACGACAATACAAAAGCAAATTTACGATGCGCCAAACAAAAAATCGTACAGTTTGCCATCAACCAAAACGCTTTTTATTTTTCCAAAGTTGCAGCGCACCTCGGTAAAGAACTGTTTTAACTGTCACTAGCATGTTGGGTAAGCTGCAAAAAGTTGTAATGCCGTCCACTCATGAGCCCGTCCAGCTTTTGTTTGTTTTTTCAGTTTTTTTGCCCACAAAATTCAAACAATTTGAAACGCTTTTTTTCCCCATCCTCAATACTTCAGATCAGTCTGTTGTTTTTTTAAAGGGACCACACTCTGGGGTTTTTCGCCAGGGTGAGGGGATGTTCGTAAAAAATTTAACCAGTCGCGAAAACATCCTGGACCTTGACCCCAATTTTCCACCCCACTCCTCTTTGAAACCCAAAAAAAAAAAAACCCTTTGAAAAACCCCCAATTTAAACCCCCGGAAAAAAAAAAAAAGGGAAAAAAAAAAAAAAGGGAAATTTTTTTTTAAAAAAAAGAAAAAAAAGGGAAAAAAAAAATAAAACCCCCAAAAAAAAAAAGAAAAAAAAAAAAAAAAAAAAAAAAAAAAAAAAAATAAAAAAAAAAAAAAAAAAAAAAAAAAAAAAATTCCCAAGAAAAAAAAAAAAAAAAAAAAAAAAAAAAAAATTTCCCCGTAGATTTGGCAGGGGACACCTTTAACCATAAATCCTTTTCTCCCCCCTCGTTTAAATACACATGGGGGGGATCAGGGAAACAGTTTAAATTGGTTTCGTTCTATCTTAAGACAGGAAAGTTTTTTCAATTTTGGGTGAATCACCGGTTTCGGGGTGAAAAATTTTTTACCTCCCAGTTTGGGTGCCTCAGGGGGGCCGTGCTGGGACCTGTCCCCTTTATTTTGTACACCACTCCATTGTCTAATGTCCCTCCAGGCCCCTTTCCTTTCACACGAAATGTTTGCGGTGATTCGCTCTCCATTTTCCCCTGTCATCGATGATACTCAACCCTTGTTTTAAATCTTCAATCTTGTACTTTGATATCGAGACCGGATGTCAGCAAATAAGTTAAAAAAAAAATGGAAAGACTGAAGCCATCCGTTTTTTAAAACGGGTTTACATCAGGGGCCCCGATCCATCCTTCTTCTTTTACTTTTTGGGTTCCCGCACTATGAATTTTTAAAAAAATGTTCGTGACCTTGGGGTTCTCCTTTATAGTGACCCCAATGAAACAGCATGTCACAAAAAAATTGTCATTAGCTTACTTTTCTTAAACGAATTGCTGCTATTCGCCTACTCACGAAGACGCCACAAAAAACCCCGTTTCATATCATCCTTTAAGGCAATTACTTCAATTTTGGGTTTTCCTTGGGTGTCCCCCCAAATGTCACCCAAACCCCCCCAAAGGTTCAAAAATCGCGCCCCCCTCATTTGCAAATCTCCTAAACCCAACCCTGCAGCCCTCTCCTGAAAAAAATTTCAAATGGCTCCCCTTGAAAAAAGAATTAAAAACAAATGTTGTTGTCTCTGCTTAAGATTTTCACTGGCGAGCCCCGGCCTATCTTTTCCGATCTCCCTTTAAGTTTTGTCCCATCACGAACGCTCCCCTCCCCCCACCACACCAGGGCCTTCCCTTTCCCCGTTACCGTCCCCATCGTAAACAGCATGGCAACGAGCTTTCTCATCGCAGCTCCCAAACTCTGGAAAAAATCCCCTATGACTTTTAAAACATTCTCAAACCCCTTTTTTCCCCTTTAAAAAACCCCCCTGAAAACCCCCCTTTTTAACAATTAAGAAGACAGCTTCCAGATGTTTTTGATCTTTTTGCTTCTGTGGAGTTTATTTTTGCTGTTGCGGGTGTTTTTGTATTGTGTGTCTGTCGGAAGTTTGTGTCGGGGGAGATATGGGGGGAGAGCCTTTGTTTTTCATTTCTGAGCCTTTTTCAATGCTTTTCTTTTCATTTAGCAAATTTGTTTTTTCTGCCTTTGTAAAGCGCCTTGGCCGTGGAAGGCGCTTTAAAAAATCCCCATTTTTATTATTATTTTTTTTTACCACAAGAAACACTCGGTTTTCCCCTACCTCATCAAAATTTAGTGGATGAATGGCAGAGCACCAAATAGTAAACCTGTGAGCCCCCGGTGCATTTTGGATTGCGAACCACTCGGTGAGGGGTTTTTTTTTTAGGATCAGGGTTTTTTTATCATGGACAGGGTATATAGTAGGTTCATTTGAAACCAAATATCTTTTACCTAGGGATGTTTAATCAGATCACACAAGAACATGTGCAAGATTTTAGTTAGTATAACCCATTTGGGAATCGCCCCAATGTGGAGTTTTCCTTGAAGTTTAGTATGAATCAGATGGTGTTCTAAAACAGGATGTCGTCCTATGGGCCGTCGTCTTGGCATGAAAAAGTTGAAAAGGAAAAAACGAGGGTACATATCCCAAAAAAAACAACCTTTGGCATTTAGACAGGAATGGGCCCCTTCCTGAAGTAAAAAAGAGGGAAAAAATGTATGAGTGTTTTCAGGGAGGATGGAAGTTTTAAAAAAAAGGTAGGGGAGGGGGGAAACAAAACAGTAAATCTAGAGCACTTGTTAATAACAACAACACATTTCCTGCTTTAAAAAATTTTTCGACAATTCTTTTTTTTTTACATAGTTTTTTATATAGATTTTATTTATTATTTAAAAAAAAAATTGGAGTGGGGCGGGATTCTGAAAATTTCAAGCACTAAAAAAAGAAAATCGGATGAAAATCCGTTGGGACCCCGACCAAAAGTCAAAGGTTTTTGGTGACAGAAATGACTCATTTCAATTACTTTTGAATTGCACTCTTTAAAGAATATCTAAGATTTTTTTTCTAAATAATATATTTTGTCCATTTTTTTAAAAAAAAGAAAAAAATCAATAGGAGGTACACCTCATTGATACCCGAACGCGGGGTTTTTGATTTAAGCTAACTGGATTGAAAATCTACCAGGCAGTTTGCTCATCGCTTTTCCCCCCCTTTGGGTTTTCCCATGCAATGTGTACATTTATGTGAATAAAATGACAGGTTATTTACCACCTCTTTGTCCAGTTCAGCAGTCAACTTTTGACATTTACTCCAAACGAGGAAGAGGAAGGGGTTGTACCCAAAATGAAATAAAACTTAGCACTACTTATTATTAGATTCTTTGATTGGCCTCGGGGTAATTGAGGTAATTATGGTTAATCAAAAAACTTTTTGTAATTCCTTGAAATTTTATCGAGAAGATGTGTGAGGCAAACAATAACTGTTGATTCGAAAAACTAATCCTTTGTTGTCCAAGTACCATAAACAATCCTGTTGCCACGGGGCTATCGGGGACTTGTGCTAAAACCCAAAAAAGGGTGGGACCTTGAAGCTCATCACCCCATTTGCGCATTGTGCGAGGGCAACACTAAAAAGCTGTGCACTCCCAACTGATCCATCCATCCTCAAGGCGCAGTGTAGCCCACACACCCCATTTGTACTGGAAACTACAAAACATTGTCCATTTTTGCAGCAAACTTATGTTGCGCATGTGCAGCGTTACACCTGTGTACGGGGAACCATGGCACTGCTGTCCGTTTTCCTTACCTTCCTACCCTGAAGTCCCTGTAGCCCGGGTTCCGGGGCCTGTTACGGGGAACCATGGACTGCGTCGGGTTTTTCCTGCAATTTTCCTACCCCGCAGTGCCATGTAGCGCCATTACCGCCTTTTTATGGGAACCATGGCACTGCTGTCCATTTTCCTGCTACCTTCCTACCTCCTGCAGTGCGCAGTGTAGGCCGGGTTACCACCTTGTACTGGAACCATGGCACGCTGTCCAGTTTTCCGTACTTCCTACCCCCTGCAGTGCGCGTGTAGCGCCAGGTTACCACCTGTGTACGGGGGAACCCATGGCACTGCCGTCATTACCTGAACCTTTCTACCCCCTTTCATGCGAAAGGACGCCGGGTTCCAGCCTGTTACGGGGAAACCGCACGCCGTCAGTTATCCTGAAACCCTTTTTTACCTCCTGCAGTGCGCAGTGTAGCCCGGGTTACAGCCTGTGTACTGGGAACCATGGCACTGCTGTCCAGTTTTCCTGCAACCTTCCTACCCCCGCAGTGCGCAGTGTAGCCCGGGTTCCCAGCCTGTGTACTGGAACCAGGCCTGCGTCATTTTTTCCTGCAACGGCAGTGTGGGCCGGGTTCCACCTGTGAGGGAACCAGGCACTGCGCCCAGTTTTCCTGCAACCTACCCCTCAGTGCGCAGTGTAGCCCGGGTTAAACCAGCCTGTTACTGGGAACCAGGCACGCTTCCAGTTTTCCTGAAAACCTCCCTCCGGCATGCGCAGTGTAGCGCCGTTACCCCTGTGTACGGGGAACCATGGCATGCGCCCAGTTTCCTGATTTTCCTCCTCCTGCAGGGGCCAGTGTACGCTAGGTTACCGCCTGTTACGGGGGAACCGGGCACTGCTGTCAGTTTTCCTCCCAAACCTCCTGCAGTGCGCAGTGTAACACAGCTCCCACATGTGTACGGGGAACCAAGACACTTTGTCCATTTTTTCCGCAACCTTCCTACCCCCTGCAGTGGCAGTGTAGCCCTACTCCCCAAACCCATGCGCTTCTGTCCATTTTTGCTCCAGCCCCCCTCCTCGCAAGTAGCATCGGGTCACAAAATACATGACCCGCCCATAAGTCCTCAATGTGTACCTTCACCGCAATTCACCAGGAATCTTGCTGCTTTGTAGTCCCTGCTGTATCATTTCCGGGGGTCCCTTTGCTCCCTTTTGTTTTTGGGGCATTTAGCTCAGCATGGGCGGGCATCCTCGACAGTAACTGCTGAATAACTTTAATCCTGGTCAAGAATTTCCCTGGGGACAACCAGCGGTTTCAACAGGGGAGCAGCTGTTTCGCTTCCCCCATGGTGTGGGGGAAAAAGCATTCCCCTGAAGGCTGGGGACATGCGCCGTTTCAACCGCAAGTCCCACTACCACCAAGCTGGGGTATTGTAGCCACCAGGGGGGCCCCGATAATCGGGATATTTGGTGGATTTGGTTTTAGAAGGCTTTATTGGGGGGGGGAATGAGGGGAAAGGGTGTTAACAAGCATACCTTACTTTCATGGGGGCATGCCTCGTGCATATAAATTTAAACGCCGGGCCCCCAACTGTATATTGCAAGAAAAGTGTCCTGGGTTGGCGCTCAACCTTTTATCCCGCACCACACCAGTTAGCATGTCCGCCCAACCGGTTAGCGTTATCCTGCACCACACCAGTTTGCTGATAAAACTCTGTTTAGCATCCGTGTAGAAAGAGTAAAAGTGTGATACTTTTAAATTTTACTGTATGTTGTGGTTTTAAGCTGTGTAAAGTCTCTCAGAATGTTCCCCTCTCCCTTATTTAAAGACTGGGCCCCCCTTCCCCTCTCCCCCGTTACTTCAGTGTGTATTTCTTAAAGCGTCAACACAAGTCCTCTTCTGCCGGGGAGGGGGGGGGGGGGGCACTGACCCGTTACATGTTCAGAGCTGCCAACCCCCCTGATGACTTGACCTTAAATTTTGAAAATTTTGACAGGAAGAAATGCATTTTGACAGGAAAATCTGGCGCGCGCAAGAAATTCATAAAGAAATCAAATTTCATTCATCATTTATAGAAAAACAAGTAGAAGTGAATGAAGTTGAACTCACCAGTATGTGCACTAATACAAGAAGAAAGCTGTCTACAGGGACTTCTTTGTTGCAGACTTGCAGGTCTGCAACATTTTTCTCAGATAAGGCAGTCTGATGGCACGGCACACGTTCACCAGATTTGAGGACCATGAGGGCACTTAAAGTGTCAGAAGTCATGGTCCCCCTGAAATCAGTCTTGTTCTTCCTCACCATAGAGAAGATGCGTTCACATGCGCAGTTGGAGACAGGAATCGGGAGTATTCCTTGCATGACTGCTGCCAGGTTCTTGAATTTGAGACTTCCATTGTGATCTGTTATTTTGGCCATCATCTGCCACTGGAGCTCAGCACATTCTTGATCCATCACATCAGGTGGCACAGAATCCTCAGACTGGTACTCAAGGTATTCACAGAGGAGTTATCTTGGTAGCACCATCTTGTAGCAGGCAAGGAAAGCGATGAATGAAGTAATCCAGGATGCAGCCCTTTGCTTGGTTCCTCAGCCTGATATCTGCAAGCTCTGCATGTCTCCACAGTGGCTGATCTGTGGGGTTCATCTTCTCCACCATGTATGTACAAGTCGCTTGGAAGAAGGCCTTCACATTCTTGAAAAAGATCTCCTTCTCCTTGCTTTGAATGCCCTCCTTCAGATGTTGTCGGGTCTGGTAGCCAATGAAGAGATCATCATCACCTTTGATGTTGTAACTAGAATTTGAAGTCCACCTCCATCAGAGCCCCCTGATTCAAAGCACATGGTTTCGCGAATGAAAGCAGCAGCTTCTGAACAGACTTTTCCAGATCCCTTTTGATGAGAACAGAGATGGATCCTGGCATGATCCGTCTGGAGCTGTTTTTTGGGCTTTGTCAAAGATCTCAATGACTGCTGCATAGAAATGCACATACAGCTTCGCTGTCCGTCGGCAGAAGAATTCCTTCAGCTTTTCTTTGATGACGATGCTTCATCAGATGATCTGTCTGACGTCTTCATGGGAGCATTCCTGCTTGAAGAACTCTTCAGGGCCTCCCACTGCTCAAGGACTCTGGACAGAGCGGCGCCAAGGACAGCCACCTGGTGGGAACGTGTGAAATGACTTGATGCTGGGGAACACTGCACTTTTGTTGACAGTCCTGAAAACGCTGCTGCCTTTCCACTGCTCTTGACATGTACCATGATAGCTGCCTCATGATGTCATCCATGTCAAATTTTCCGCTGGCCTTCATGCCTCTCTTGAGTGCCAAACTGATGAGATGACAAACACATCCAGCCAAGAAAACATCCGAATGTTTCTCGCGCACATACGAGATCACACCTTTGTGGGCCCCTAGGGCCCTGTCATCACGTATGCGTTGTCACACACTAATGCTAAGCAGTTCTTCCATGGGATGTCCAGAGAACTAAGCTCTTTGTCGAGTATGGCGAAAATGTTCTCCCCTGTTGACGACTCGCTGCAGACTGGATTACACAAAAGCTCCGTCTTGATCATGCCATCACAAACAGTCCGAACGACGAGGGGATAACATTTGTCTCCACCCTCCTGGCTGCCGTCTGTTCCGATAACAAAAGGCCCTTTCTTCATACTGGCAGCGAGCTCTAAAGCCTTCCCTCTGCTGCAGGCTTTGACTATCTGAGTTGTTTTCATCCTTCCACTGCTGTACTCCTTAGCAATTTTGCTGTCCGGAAACAGGGGCTCGGAACAGTGGCCCTGCATGTCAGCAGCACTGATAGCGATGTTGTGCTCCACCAGAAAGTGAGAAAAACAAGTCTCAGCCCGAATCGTCGACAGCTCGAACTCCCCTCTGAAGTGCTGGATGAGAAGAAATTACTCAACTTGACCGTCTTCTTCAACGCCTTGCTCCTCTCCACGTGGCATCAGACTGACAGAGGAACAATGGCGACTTACATCTCCAGCCCGCCATAGCAGATCTTGAAATCCAGTTTCACATGGAACGCAGCGTGCATGATTGGTAGAAAACTTAGAAGCGATGATGCATGGATACTCCTCGAGTAGTGCGGCAGGAATTTCTGATGGTACGAGGTCTTCTTTTTCGCTGGCCCTTCATCATTCGTGCCTTTGCGTTTTGCGACAGCGCTTTTGTCCGCCATAGTCTGATAGAGAGCAGTGAAAATCGCAAAGTCTCGCGATAGGCTAGACACTCCTGCCACACGCAGCTTGTGTCGCCTGCTACAGTAGCAACGACGCATGTTGAACACAAGTGTTAGAGACTGAGAGACTGTCAGACTGAGCGTTCAGTAGGCCAGTACATCGGCTAGCTTTGTCTCAAGCGAGCGACTTGAGCTACTCGCACTATTATTGTGCAAGCTGAGCGCTTACTTTTGGAAATGGATGGTCGGAAGATTCAGATTTTTTTTTCGCCGGAAGAAATACCGATTGACCAGAAGATCGGAAGAAATTAATTTGACCGGAAGAAAATCCGGCGAAACCAGAAGGGTTGGCAGCTCTGCATGTTAAACATTGTGCGTTATCTATTTCAAGGCTGCTTGCTTGTACGAGTGTTCAGGGGCTTGGTGATGTGGCCAAATCAAATGGTTTTTTTTCCTGTACATAGATTAATTCGATTGAAGCATTCCACTGTTCAGTTTGTTTGCGTTATATGTCTGAATGAATTATGTATGTGTTTGGGGACAAATTGTAATGGAAGCTTCCAGAATCTTAAGTTACTACAGTTCCACTTTCACATCACAAAATCACAGTGGAAAACATCTGTCAGCAATGGTTTTGACTTTTCCATTCAGTTTTGGTTCCATTTTGCCCAAGTAACAAAGTAATAAAGTCCCCCATCAAAAATGATACATGCATGCAAAAGAATTCATAGAACGTTAATTTCAACACTAAAATCACTATGGTGGATAAGATTTGGTCATGTTGGTGAGCAAGCGCATGAAATTATTAAAAATGTTTCAAAGTATCTCAAAATGCATTAAAATAATTTAATCAAACATGACACTCTCACTTCACATGACACTCTCACTTCACAGCCAGCAACTAACACGTGAAAACATGCATGACATGAATCGATAGATGAAGTAAAATGTTTAAAACAAACCAAACTAGTATTACGCTTCTAAAACTATGGTAATGTAAATGGGCTTAAAAATGGTAATGTAAATGGGCTTTAAAAATCTATTAAAAGAAAAGAAAAAAAAGCAGAAACACAGCAGATGACAGCAACGATCTTCAAGTACATCATATAACCAAGTAAACAGAGAGCGCCATTTGAACGATCAAAGGCATATGAAATAGAATGGCATGAATCGAACACACACAGCAATGGAAGTACATTCCAGTGGCCACAGTAAAATGAACTCTGGGGCCAGCACAAACATTTCAGCATCCCCAACAATCAAATCTTGTCGAACAGAAAAACACGTCGGTCTCGCACTTGTGAGACATATCCTGAGAAGGCCGTTTTAAATGTGATGGGTGGTGGTGGTTTATTGTACAGGATGGGAATTCATCTTCCATTAGTTATCAGTGGCATTACTCCACACTTTCATTATGTTCTCCCATACCAAGGAACATCAAGTTCAATTGAGTCGTCCTGGGGGAAAACCCCCAAAAGAAGATACAGCAGTGCTACCAAGTCACTTAAATGGTCTTCAGTGGTACTATTCCCACCTGACATATCTAGGACACCAACTGGTAACAACTGCTTTGTCATAGACATGCCCATGGCAAGAAACCATTTAAGATTACAATGAGGGTATGAGGTCATGGAAACTTTTTTCAAATCATCATCAATGAAAATGAAAGTGATTAAGGCAATGCCAAAGAGTTTCACTTAAGTTTGAGACTAGAAAAGTGCTGTACTCAACAATTCCTTTCTATGCATCAATTAGGCCTATGAAATGCAGACAAATGTGAATCAGATTCTAGTCTGGAAGTTTCATCATCACTCTCAGGGCTGCATTCATTAGGCAGATGAACTCTAATGTACGGTTTCAGTCTTCCCATTTCAGGGTGCAGCATACTTTACTCTGGGGTGAAGACAGACACCAGGTGAAAAGGACAGAATTCTTTGTACACAAAAACCATCAAGACACAAATCATATATGACGAAATCATTGACAAATACAAAAAAAGGAGTAAAAAGACAAACATATGCATACAAAGAAAATTAGGCAAAAAGTATGCAATCTAAAATATTACACATGATTGTTGCTAGCCAGATCAATGTATACACAAGTGAATACCCAAAAGACCCACAAAGAAGTTATGTATGTGAAAAGAGATATGCAGGACCAAAAGTTGAACAACACTTCCCAAAGGGTCCTGATAAAATAATAAATAGAACAGGAAAATCTGTCCAATCAACAAAGTTCTCCTCCACTAACTAAACGTGACTAAATGTATGTGAGGGGAAAAAACAGAGTAACTTTTATTCTCTAACCCTTTACTCCATCTTTTTTGTGTTCAAGTCGGGAACTTCTGTCAAAACAGCGTTGTGTCGGAACCAGCCGTAGTGAAGCAGATCTTTTCATCCTTCATTTTTTGACACAGAAAATAAGCACACACAAACATAATAAGCCCACACCCCAGATTATACACATGATAACCTGCCAAAAACAAGGTAAATATGTGCGATTCTTCAGGGCCTTCTTCAAATCATGTTTGTGACCTAGCAATGCCAAAACAAATTTCATACCAGTTCTAGAAATTAAAAGACCTGAGTTTTAGATCATATAAACATGGGGAATACCATACTCTGAACTAAAACTCAAGGGGAAAATAATCATGAAAATGGTATGAATATATACTGTATTATCTATTATTAGTCCCAGGTACTAATAACAGGATATGGAGATTTATTAGATGGATTTCAATTCTATTGTACTCATAAGACGAACTGTTTTCATGCCATTAGCCATAGAACTGTCAGCTCATGAGTCATTAACAAGCACTAACAGATGCTTGATGAAAACAGTCAGGCCTCGCCTCCTTTGTACCAAATGACTGTGTCCAGAACCACGAGAATGCCTTGCAACTTGCTGTAAAAATCACTTGTCTGAGAAATGACGTGTCTGTCATGGAAAAACAAACGCTTTCAGCATTTCAGAGAAGCAGCTCGTTTCAGTTACATTCATACCCCTGAAAATTCATGCCGGAGGATCAATCGTCCCTTGGTTTACCTGAAAAGGACATGAATACGACTTGCTCCGAGACAGATCTGAGGGTACAGAAAACTGACCTAACCCCCAAAAAATTATATCCCCAACCACAATTCAGTCCACTTGAACGAATTACGTTGATGAAAAAAGTCACATCTCCAAAGCATGCCATGTTTCATTCTTGAGCACTTTAAAGTTACACATGGTGATACAAAGTTACAGGATTATGAAGTCCAATGCTGGTGTGAGAGGGGGAAGGATGGCGAAGGAGCACGTACTCTGGTGATCTCATGGTAAGGGTCGACCAACTGACCCCTTCATGTGACTTTAGAGGATCAAATGAGCTCTCTGGCTATGGGTACCATCAAATAATATTCAGAGCACATGCTATCAGACATCACAGAGCACATGCTATCAGACATCACAGAGCACATGCTATCAGACATCACTTATAGTCATGACATGACCAGCAGCTTCAACCGTACCAGGTCCACATGAACTACCGGTGAGATCACCAGTTTTGGACAGTCAACCTAACCTATTTGCACATGATGGCTTCAATCCAAAACATCGAGGTCTATGTCCTCACTACAAACAGTCTATGTTGGGGAGAGAGAAGTTTACATTTTTCTTCTTTAAATGGGGAAAGAGATCCATTATTACAGAAAGTCAAAAGATCCTTCATTAAATCAAAATCAAAAGATCCATCATTAAAAGCAAATCAAAAGATCCATCATTACTGAAAATCTAATTTCTACCAATTTTGGGTTAGACCTGTTGGCTTTTTTTTTCTAATACTGTCCATTCGATTAGCATACTATAAAAGTATGTCTTATGTTACAGGAATGTCAATGACCAAAACAATTCATATTGTTCACAGCCCAGTCAAACTCAGCCGGAGGTGACCTCAAGGCTGAAGCAAACACTAACATGCTCACCAACTATAATGGGTACATTTCGAGGGTTACGGGCCAGGATGTGTCATCTCGACTTTTTTCACATTTTCAGTTTTTTGCATAAATGGTATAATTGAGGCGTAAGGTTTCATGTGATGATGGCAGTTTTGATGTTAATTAGTAATCACGTAATTAATTAACAAAGCCTGAATGTATCATCTTCAAAACGAGTATGTCTGCTCTGCCCGGAAAAGTCAAAGTGTGATAGTGTATTCCAACCGTCAGTGTTCAGGCTAGGCTGTTCAGGTATATCCTGCCCGAAAGTGTTATCTTGGGGAAAAACAAAGTGGCGGGTCGGGTGTGCTGGCTGCTGACCCTAAAATGCACTGCTGCAATAACTCTGCTGGCGCTGGAATGTGATGGCAGGTTGTGATAAGCTCTGGCCTGGCATCTTTTTTGGTCTGAGAAGAATCAGTTTCCCGAAACACTTTTGCGCTGACAGTGGCCGGCACTACTAGTCATCATTTTTACTTCCTGTTTGCTTTACCGCCCTGGGAATTCCAGTGTTCCAGACTGCATGTACTTTCAACTCATCCTTTCTCAGTGAAACCACCTGTGTACAGTGATCGTCAGTGCTGTCAAAGGTAAGAACCGTTTTAACTATATGTAATTCAGTTATATTTTATCATAACCAAGCCAAGTGAGCAACTAATCGGAATGACTGATCGTAAATTTTACACTTGCTGTCTGCATGTGAAATTTTCATATAAATGTGAAGTTGAAAATTCACACACCACACACGCTTGCACACGCACACACACACACACGCTTGTACACACGTACACACACACACACACACACACACACACACGCTCCCATAAGCATACACGCGGCCCCTTCCCATCATCCCCCACTCAAACACATACCCATTCACCCATGCAAGCCCTGATGCATGCACCCACACGCACCCTCGTCCAACTTTTCCGCATACACACCCACACGTACACAAGTAAATACAAATACAATCATGTAAAAGACATTGTTATAAACCCATGGGCAGACATTCTGGATTAAAAAAGATTGAAATGTACAATCAACCATGGGAACAACAATATTAGTATAACTTTTATTTTTTTAAATGGGGGGGGGGGGGGGGGGGGGGGATGAGAGAACGAGCTTTAGAAACAACAGTGAGACATAAGAAAAGAAGAGGCAATGGGGAGAGTGAGAGCGAGCGAAAGAGAGAGAGAGGGGGTGGAGATTGCAAAGAGGTTGGGGGGGGGGGGGGGGGGGGGAACAACGAAAAGAAGGGGGAGATAAGAGAAAAAACGACAGTAGGGGAGAGGGTTCGTCACGTCCGACAACGAGCCCTGATCAACCTGCAGACGGCAAGCCAGCATGCGACTTTACCAGCAAATCAAGGGTTTGTCACGTCCGACAACGAACCTTGTGTTCAGTTGCTCACAGTCGCCGCCGATTGAAAGACGGGATCGCGATCTGGCAAGAGCAGTCTCAATGAGTGCAAATGCTGCAAAAAAATCCGCTCATGACAATACCATGCACAAGCGTAGGCTAGAAAACCTTCTTTCAGCCAATGGGCTGAAGTTGGTAGATGTTCCAGCTGATGGGAATTGTTTTTTTCATGCATGTTCGTTAACTCTGAACCTCAGTGCAGAGGATATACGCAAATGTCTGTGTGACTGTCTTGAGGACAACATGGGCATTTTTGTTGATTTCTTGGTGTTTTCAGGTGACCAAGACAGCAGATGCACCGAGTACATGAAGAATGTGCAAGAGCTGAGAAATCCCGGCAAGTACAGCAACAGTGCAGGTGACATGCTGCCCATGGCACTAGCGAATTGGACACAAAGAATTGTCCGGATCTATTCCAGCAACATTCGGAGGCCAATCGTTGATATTCATCCAACTCGTACCAATGTGCAACAAACCACTCCTGTACTGGAACTTGCACTGCTGGAGTATCCTGGAGCACCCCATTACAATGCCTGCACTTCTCTGACCAATCAGGAGAGTTTTATTTCGCAGGATCAGGTGAACCCCACTGCCATGGAGCAGGAGTCTGTTCTGCCAGATCAGCTGTTTCACACAGATGCTAATCAAAGCTCTCCGAACACAGGCGCAGTGAATGACGACCTTCCTGCAACACCACCTGCAATGGACCAAGAATTAGCACCACCAGATCATGATGGCCAGTCAGCCAACCTGCCTCAGCAATGTACACCTCCTACCTGTCGTTCTACTGGTTTAGACACACCCAGAAAACAGGGAAACTACAAATCACCCCCTAAGAAAGTCCTAACCAGGAAAAAGGTTGCTCAGCCGCATACATGGAAAAAGAATGTGCGAAAACAACTGCGCTTACAGGGAAAGTCATACTTGTCTGGAGAGGGAAAACAGATTCCTGAGAAAGCAGTACGGAAAGTAGACTGTTCAAAGTGCAAACTGAAGTGTGATAGACTTGTGGAGAGGAGAGAAGAGATTTTTGAGTCATTCTACACACTTGACACATACGAAAAACAGAAGCAGTACGTGTGCAGCCATGTCATTGAACAGAATACAAAAACCCTACACAATGACGAAACCAATGAAGCAATCGCAAAGAAGAGGCATGTAAGCCGGCAATACCATTTCACCATCGATGGAAACAAGGAACGGGTTTGTAAGAAATGTTATCTATCCACACTGGCCGTCAGTCAAAGTTATGTGGATGACGCATTGGAGAAAACGCGCAGTGGCGTGTACGTGGGGCCTCAAAGCAGTGGAAAGAGACGTCCTCACAACAAGGTTCCAGATACTGATGTTGAGAGAGTGAAGCAGCATATTGCGCTTTTCCCTGCCATTCCTTCCCACTATACCCGGAAAGATACGCAACGAGAGTACCTAGCATCTGACCTCAACATCAAGAAGATGCACGAGCTCTATGTGGAGGAATGCCGGAAAGAAAACATCAAACCAGTTTCTTCACGACAGTATAGAAAGATATTCAATGAAAATTTCAACCTGTCCTTTCATAAACCTAAAAAGGACCAGTGTTCCACCTGCACCATCTACCAAATAAAAAACCTGGAAGGAAAAGTTGGCGAAAAAGAGGAAGAGTCGCAAAAGCAACATTTGGGCCGAAAAGAAAGAGCAAGAGAGGAAAAACAGAAGGACAAGCAAGCAGCCCAGAAGGACCCTTCCAAGCACGTTGTCACGGTCGATCTGCAAGCGGTTCTGCAGGCTCCATGTACAAATGTCAGCCAGCTGTACTACAAACGAAAACTGTCTGTGTACAATTTCACAGTCTACTCCCTGGCAGATGGCCAAGGCTTTTGTTACATCTGGGATGAGACAGAGGGTGAAGAGGGTTCTTGTGAAATTGCCACTTGCATCTTCATGTACTTGGAGTCACTGCCAAACACAGTCAAGGAAGTGACCATCTTCTCAGATTGCTGCGGAGGGCAAAATCGGAATCAAAATCTGACAGCGGCACTCATGCATGCAGTGGATACTATTCCCCATCTTGAGGTCATCACTCAAAAGTTTTGGGAGACTGGGCACACACACATGGAATGTGACTCGATGCATGCGGCAATATCGCATGCAAAGAAAACTACGGATGTTTATGTCCCAAGCGAGTATGACATAGTGCTCCGATTTGCACGGAGACAAAAACCGTATGTCGTCATTCCACTGAAAAATGCCTCAATCTATGATTTCAAGAGGTTGGCCAGGTCAACCATCCGCAACACCAAAATAGACACAGACGGGCGACGTCTGAACTGGTTGCAAATCAGATGTATGCAAGTGTGCAAAGGCCAAGGCGACATCATGAATTTCAAGACATCTTACGATGAAGACTTTAGATCTATACGCCTTGCTGGATCAGCCAAACGAAATCGACCAGCACCAATGAAAACACTCCCACTCTTGTACAGCGCAAAACTGTCTATTTCAAAGGAGAAGCATCGTGATCTGATGTCTTTGTGCAGCTCTGGGATCATTCCTGAACACCACCACCACTTTTTCAGAACGCTGCCTGTGTCTTCATCGGCCAAAGACAAGCTGCCAGAGCCGGACATGGAAGATTCTTCTGAAAGTGACTCAGAATGAGGTGGTCAGTTTGTTCAGAAGCCTTGCTTTTCCCCACCAGTCTTGGATTGAAGAGTGCAGGGGGACAGGATGGGGTTGTGAATATATGCGGAAGGCTCAGTGATTATGATAATGGAGTAGAACGTAGTGGTTTCTGTGCTGTATGTCAGAATGGTATAGAACCTCTGATCTGTCATTGTTAGAAAGAAAGAAAAACACTGAGTAGTTACACTGTGTTGTCCCAATCAGTGGACAATTGCATGCTGTTTTTGATTACACCTTTTGTATTCGTTTATTGATTAATTCGTTGACCGGCTAATCATGATTGACTGATTAGTCAAAGAGAGAGAGAGAGAGAGATTTCAAGCATTGACATGCAAGAACTGAAAACTACGATCACCAGAATGTTAAAATCCTTTGTGCCCTCTGTCATCACCATTATGAACAAATGTTGAATCAGTGTCACGCGAGAGCGCATGTCTGCGTCCGTGTGTTCGTGTCTGTGGGTGGGTGTGAGTGTCAGTGCGTGCGTGTACCTGTGTGTGTGTGTGGTGTGTGTGTGTGTGTGTGTGTTGTTGTTTGTGTGTGTGTGTGTGTGTGTGTGTGTGTGTGTGTGTGTGTGTGTGTGTGTCTCCCGCTTTTCTTGCTTGTCCACCCTCCAGTAATAATATTGTCTTGAAATGTTTCCTATGGTTTAATTGTGGCATTTTATTGCAATTTCTTATGGATCAGCATACTTTTTACTTACATTGCATTAATATATACTGTGTGTTTTTTAAGGTTAACTGGATCTGGATAATGTTGTTAAGAAGGTGAACTCGCGTACG
>CM031612.1:50112418-50129064 GCA_018398815.1 Conus ventricosus
TTACCTCTGTATTTCTTACAGGGTTACTCACCCGTTATGTCCACGACTTATCAATGAACCAATTGTAATGAAGCTTGAGGAAAAATGGCCTGGCCCAGGGACGAAGTCATGACACTTTGGTGTAAATCTGTGTGTAAATGTGGATCAGATGATCTGGGACTTGGTCAGCAGGAAGACGACAAATTTTCCTCTCAGTGTGAACCATGTAAATTCACTGTTTATGAATACATTTCCTGTCTTTTAAGTGGTCAGTTATAAAAGAGTTATGAACCTTTCTAGTGATGAAGGAAGTAAGTCTTCTGGCCCGTACCAACTATTATTATTGTTGAGAGTACTTTATAGCACCTGCCTTTAAATGCTTTACAATCCACAGCCTCGTTTTGCACAGTGGGTTGCCTACCAGGGTAGAGTAAACTGAAGAGCTGCCTGCAGGTACTACATTCAGTTATTTCCCATGTCATTCAGTTGTTCATTTTTTTTTAAACTCATTTTTCCCATTTTTCACAGAACATGTTTGCTATGTGTGTACACGTCATCTATAACAACAGCCAAATTGACCTTTCCCCCTCCAAAAGTTGATGATGGAATTTTACGTGTGTGCAAGACTGTATGCATGTGTTCACTCGTGGAACCTCAGTTTATAGTCTCATGGAACTTTTGGGAAGTATAGTCGGAACCAGTGTTAACTCTGAGGGAAAAATCCCGTTGTATTGAAATGGCCTTGCAGAGGTCCGATGAGGGAAAAATCCTGTTGTATTGAAATGGCCTTGCAGAGGTCCGATGAGGGAAAATCCCGTTGTATTGAAATGGCCTTGCAGAGGTCCGATGAGGGAAAAATCCCGTTGTATTGAAATGGCCTTGCAGAGGTCCGATGAGGGAAAAATCCCGTTGTATTGAAATGGCCTTGCAGAGGTCCGATGAGGGAAAAATCCCGTTGTATTGAAATGGCCTTGCAGAGGTCCGATCACTAGGATCACGAACTTAGTAATCTGTAGGCCGAGCTACTCTGGTGCCAAGGGAGAAAATAAATTTGTACGGCACTCTCCCAAGTACCCTTTCAGGTATTACATTGTATTAGATCACCTGGGAGAAATGAGATGCACATCTTTATGTTATTGATGCTCTTCCCCATGTGGAGGTCCATGCTGCCTGTTGTGGGTTGCCCAGTGATGCAGGGAGAACAGGGTCGGTTGCAGGGACCCGGCTTTGTTCAGCGCAGTGTGCGGGGCCTGGTCCCACCGAGCCAGGGCAGCAGTGGCCAGTCAGGATGACGGTCAAGCGGCTCACGCTGCAGACGGTCAGCTCTCTTTACAGGTCTGTGGTAGAGGGATCATAAGAAAAAAAAAGAGTGTTCTTCATCCTGTTACATCCAACGTCAGTACGCCGAGGGCTTTGATGTTTTGAGTTGTGATAGCTTTAGCAGTCTGGAAGGATCAGAAACAAAACCCAACCTTCATTAAAGTGCTAATGACAACTAAACAAGATACAAAGTAAGGCTTATTTGGTATACAGAACTGTACAGACAGGTGAATATTCAACAGACAACGCACATAGAAAATGCACAAAACAATACTCGCCAGTTCACACCAAGCATGAAATTGGTTGCAGTCTCTTCCATTCACCATGGGTATCTTTTTAGCTGCTGTCTAATTCATCCTCCATAGGTATATTTTTAGCTGCAGTTTAATTCATCCTCCATAGGTATATTTTTAGCTGCAGTCTAATTCATCGTCCATATGTTTCATCCTCCATATGTATCCTTTTAGTTGCAGCCTAATTCATCCTCCGTGTATCTTTTTAGCTGCAGTCTAATTCATCCTCTATATGTATCTTTTTAGTTGCAGTCTAATTCATCCTCCGTGTGTATCTTTTTGGCTGCACTTTGTTTCATTCTGAACTCAAACATACACACACACAATTTATGATTATAAATGGAACAAGTAACAGTAAAATTTTCATTTGTAATGTGTTAGTTTCGGCATATATCTTTCATACCAAATTGTTCCCCCACGCTCCCCAACTCTTACTTACCTACCAACTATACTATACTAAAAAACAAAACGAGAAAACATTAAAAGTAAGGTTGGTTTATGCTTGTTCCAGGGAGGGCAACTGGAATTTTATGCACAGACATTTGTGGCAAGAATTACTTGTCTTGCAATATTTTTTACATCATTAAGCCCGTTAGTTCACTAGCCAGGTATGTGGCCAAAGAACCATGTAAAAATGGGGTGCAAGTTCAGTGTTGATTCTAGAGCGCGCCCTTGCGGGATTCCCGCAATATTTTTCTGAAGGCCGCAAAAAATCGCGAAAGACGCGGCCCAAAAGCCGCAAAAAAAAGGAGAACGAACGCGTTTTTGCACAACCAGCGCGGCTTCGCCGCTGCCGTGTGTATAGCCTCCTTTAGCCGAACGCGCGTTCTACCAAATTTTTTCATTGGCCGAGAAGCAGCAGTTGAGCCAATCAGCGGTACTGGCAGTTCAACAGTCCTCATGTCGGCTTCAACGATGAAGCGCGCGAAGCCAAACACTCTGTTTTCTTTCGCCTTCACGAAGAAAAAACGCACTGTATATCTAAAGATCATCAGCTGGAAGCCGATAATGAGTCTACAGCCACCGTTACGGCTACTCAGTCAAGCGATAGCGTGTCTCAGCCGATCGACGCCGGAGGCGAAACGGTTGAAAGTGCCAGTGAACCCGAAGATCAGCAAGATAATGAAGATGGTGAAAACGAAGCCGATCCCTCCAGTTCGAACACGGAGGAGCAGAAGAAACTCTACAAGGCGTTTCAAGAATCATGGTTGAAAGACAGACCCTGGTTAAAGAAGGAGAAACAGGCTGAAAGAAGACAGCCTCAATGTGCTGATGACCATCAAATGTGAAGGTCCTCCCATCAATGACCATGACTTCACAGCTGCTGCAGCAGAGTGGAAGCAACAGAAGGATAGGAGGATCTACAAGAAATGAATGGAGTTCTGTGGGCTGTACATATGTATAAAGCTTTTCAGTTGTGTATGGTGAAGGTGTACACAGTGACTTTTCACAGTTAAAGGGTTTTCTTAAGGTGATACTGATGGTATATAAATCTTGACAATAGTGATGGTCACTTCATATAAAGAGACTGAATTAATTGTGGGGTAGGCTTAGAGTTGCTGGATTCTATGATGAGGTGACAACAGACTTGCTCACTTGCTGTATGACTGCCAAGAAGGGAGCTCAGCTGAGTACATGCACCACCAGAAAAAGACAAGTCTTCTAAGGTATGTCAGAATGTGTGTGTACTCTGTGCGTGTGTGTGTGTGTGTGTGCGTTTCTGTAATAAAATGTAACTCGTTTCTTGTTTCTTTTTGTTGTTTTAGTTTACTTTGGCCATAATGTAATCATTGTGATTAAGCTTTAAAATCTGAATTTTCACGCGTTTTGAGGGCCTCCCATTTTCACCCTATGGGCCCCCTTTTTTTATGTGAGGGGCCCTTGGGCCCCCTTTTTTGAAATCCTAGAATCAACACTGAAGTTGCATCGTTCAGTCTACCAATCAGGTAGCATAGAATATAAACTCGGTCAGTTTCCCAGTTGGTCTGTCAGTCTTACTGAATTGGGTATTTTAGAATTCATTCTGACAAATTCATAGGTTTTGCATCATGAAAGTTGGATGATGGATGGATTGGTCGCTTGCTTCCTTGACAGTCTAGCAGGATGAGGGATTGAGTGATAAGAGTGCTTACTATGGCTATTCTGTGCTTGCATAGGTATCCATGTTAAAGCATGTTCAGGATTGTAATGTCCAACATTGTGGGTGTGTCTGCATGTAGGCTTACCTGTGTGTCTGTGTGTAGACTTACCTGTGTGTCTGTTGGTCAGCAGCTGCTGCGGCCCCCAGGGTTCTGTTACCTGCTGGAGGTGGACAGAGGGGCCTGTGAGGTGATGGAGGGAGACCAGTGGCTGACGATGTCCACCACCCACCCCTTCACCCCACCTCCCCGTCTGGTGCTGACCTCACTGGCTCGGGCTCTGCAGGTACATAGTGATAAGTAGCACTTTCTGCATGTGCTTGCATACCAGGGGCATTAACACCAACCATGCTAGTTATAGTTCCTGAGCAAAGTGGTCAGGCTGGGTTTAGGGTAAAGGATACTTCTGTTCTTACCCCCCCCCCCCCCCCCCCCCCCCCCCTTCCTCCTGTTTTTTTTTTTTTTCTTTGGCTTTAACGTCATACTGGACAGAATGAAGCGTTAGAATTTTTTTTTTCATGTTTTTTTCTTGATCTTTTCTGAGGGTAGAGGGGGTA
The DNA here is from genome assembly GCA_018398815.1 of Conus ventricosus. NCBI lineage: Eukaryota > Metazoa > Mollusca > Gastropoda > Neogastropoda > Conidae > Conus > Conus ventricosus. The sequence continues at coordinate 50,116,706 of CM031612.1, forward strand.
GGACGTACAGGATGGGTGCAGGGGGTTCTTCTCTGGACTTTGATCAGTACATAATCTTATGTTCCTGCACATTCAGTTAAACATGTGTGTTTTTTCTTTCTTTTTGTTAGTGCGTGTATTTTTGCACAGCAGCATGATTCATATACAGTTCAAGTTTTCAGAAATGTGTCGTCCCAAGGCTGTGGTGTATTGCAAGTAACAATTTGAACGTTTGATTTGATAGTTTACTATTTTGGTAATTAACAAAACAGCTGTATACAAACAGGATTGTTGTATGCATTAGACAATATCGGCAGAAAATACACCAATGGAATATAGGCATGCATATTTTTATGAAAAAAAAAAAGCAGGAAAGTCAGTAACTGTTTTATGTAGTCGAGTACAGTTTACCTGAAAACCTTAAGCTGAAATGTCAGTCAGCTGGAATGGATTGACCGGTCCCACCAACATTCTTTGGTCAGTTTTGAGTTTAACATATTCAGCTTTCTTATTGTTGTAAAACTGTAACAGAAATGAAAGGGATGAATTTTTTCCCTCTGTTTTAGCCTTTTCTACATAGTGCATTCGCCGTTTTAAACAGAGTGTTTGTGGAAAACTCTCAAAGAGTGAAGTGTGATTCCCTGAATGGTCCATTAAGAACTCTATGTTGTCTCATTGCTGAAGTCTTGGTATTTATTCACACAGACTCATGCACATGCGCATAAACACACACAAACACAGAGATGCATGTGCACACACACACACACACACAGAGTTTTTTTAGGACAAACACACACATACACGCACACACACACACACACACACACAGAGTTGTTGAGATGAAAGCTCTCCCTTGCAGTCCTTCAGCCAGTGCTTTTTCAAGGATTGGAGGACTTGCGCACACGCACGCACACACACACACGTGCACGCACATACACACACATGCGCGCTCACATACCTTGTTCTTAGGGGAGTGGGGAAGTGTTGTTTTTCTTTCTTTTCGTGCTTGAAACAAATCCATTTCAGTTTTCACACTCATGTTGTCATACTTTCAGAATCCGATGCAGAGCAGCAGGCTCTCGGTTCTTGGCAAGTTTCTCTACCTCCGTGAAAAGAGGTCTGCCAAAGGGTCCTCGGACAATCCTGGTGACCTGAGCAGCTTGGAGACCAGGTCCCTTCTGTACATCACTGACCACTCTCTTCAGAAGGGACACGCAGATGACAGGGACGAGGTGTTGGGGACTGGGCAGAACGACGTTGTTTATGGAGACGGAGGCAGATGGCCCGCATTCATCCCAGTGGAATTGCGGGAAGACTGTGCCACCAGTGGCTTGGGGTGGGCCAGCGGAAAGTTCAACAGTAGACAGCCTGTGTTGGTTCTTCTGAGAGACGTATGGCTTGTTGATGGTGTGTGAGTCACTCCTGTTCTCAGGGGAGTGGGGGGGGGGGGGGGGGGGGGGGGGGGGGGGGCTTGGGGAGGGAGGAGTGCATGTACGTGTGTCTGGCATGTATTCACTAGTGTGTGTGCGTGTGTGCACAAGTTCATGCGTTCATTCGTTAAAGTAATTGAGTTTGTGTGTGCATATCTGCCTGCATGTCCATGTATGTGAACTTTCATGAGTGTTAATGAGCGTGAAGATGAGAGAGGTTGCTTTCTATTTTGATAATACAAGCTGGGATTTTTTTAAAAAGAAATCATGATGTTAAACTGTTTTTAAAATTGTTACAAAATTTTGTTATCTAAGCCGTTTACAAAATGAAATTCAGTATATTATGTATTTTTAGTGTTCATACTGTTGCAAAGGAGTGTAAAGTCTTTTGTGTTTTTCTTGTTTCTTTTTATAAAAGCATCATGCTCATGCATGTTGACGTGAGATTGGAGACAAAACGTCACTTGGTCTTTTTCCTTCATACGACTTATGTTTACTTCTTGTGGTTTATCATGTTCGCGTTTCAGGTTTGTGGATTGCGGACAAGTACTCCACGGTGATATCAACAGATGCTGATAGTACCGAGGCAGCGGCACTAAGAGTACGAATTGATCCTGAGCTGTACAAGATAGCGTCCGAGTGCAGCATCACCCTTCCTACTGTGTGTGCTTCCTCCGACTTAGACAGCCTAGTCAGCATATCAGGTCTGATCTTGTTAGCTGTCATTTTAGGTTGTTGGTATTTGTTGTTTATTTGTTATCGCTTCATCATCTCCAACATTTATTTGTATTTGTGAGCCGCTGGACGATGCGATATGAATAATAACTTTGTGATGGAGATCCATTCACAGTGGAGTGGTACTTGACATTAACCCTCTTGACAGGCGAGAACCCGCTAGCGCCCAACCGGAAATCACACGGCCAAAACGCTGAGCAACTGCCAGCGCCCGGTAAAACACGTGGCAACAATGGGCGCCGCCATATTTCTCGTAAAAAAGGAAGTCTCGCGAGAACGTGACTTCCTTCTTCCTGTGGCCATTTACTTCCGTTTGCAAAAAACCGCGAGTCGATACGTGCCGTAGTTCTCGAGTTACGAATTTTTTAAGTTTTGTGGTCGAAATGCTGTTTTTTGCCATCGCTAACCTTGATTTCTGCCGTTCTATAATGAGATTTAGTGATGAAGATACTGTGATTTGTAGGATTTACGGCATAAGACTTGGTGAAAGTGCTGGGTAATGAAGCTTAGAGTGACCTAGATTTCGACTGGGATGATGTTCCAGGTATGATTCGGAAGAACGTTCTGAAGAAGATTTTTTTTTTCCCCCGAGTAAATGGCTCATATGATATTCTTCAAACTTATGATATAGCAACATATATATTCGTAGGAATTTTTAAAATTATTTTCATTTCACTCTTTCCTTTCCTCTCTTTTAAATTAATTTTTAAATTGGGTAACCATGTTCAAATTACGGAGTTATTTACCTTGCCGATGGGTTTTCGGTGTAACTAAGCTCAGGTAAGTGCATACTAAAGACGGTTAAGACTCCCGTCACTGGCCTGGAAACTGAATAATTTTTGGACATTTTTGAGGATCAATCCATGAAATGACCGATGCTTAGTTTTATAGTCTTTGCTTCCTAGATGTTTCCACAGCATGCTTTACTCTGAGAGAGGCTGATGGGGGAAATCGGTTCATTTAGATGACGATTGAACCAAAACCTGCCTATTTTCAGTAATCAACGCTAAAAACAGTACTGATACTGTTTTATGATAATTAAGGTACATCTGTTTTCTTGTTTATTTGCAGTGTATGTTTGTCTCCAGAAGTGTGATTGCAGCAGGGTTGCACATCCACGTCGGACATCGGACATAGACCGATTGCACATGCAAAATGTCCGATATAACTGGCAGTGAAGAGGACAAATGTCCCATTACTTTGCCGAAAACGCGGTCACTGTCCGATAGCTTTCCGATGCTCACGGACATGGCACCGGCCGTTTATATCAAGCCCGCATAATTATTTGAGTCCGACCGTCGTACAGAACTCCAGTCTGTAACTTTAGTGTAAGCCCACTGCCCAGTGAATCACTAGGCCTATTACTAGTCCCGTGTGCCACTGGCACTAAGCTTAGTGGCGAGCCGTGGCGGTCTATTTTTAGCTCGTTGGCTTGCAACTCTGCCTCCCTGACTCGCAGAGGCTGAGCCAGCGAGATTCACGGCTCGCAGCTGAGAGCTCGCAGCCAGCTTGTGTCAGGGTTATTTTTAGCGTAAAGCGCATAAGAGCGATAAGCCTTGTACTTGTTACGTGTTGTAGGCCATGTAGGCACATGTTGCTGAAGCGGAGACTGGAAAGGAATCCTTGCTCCACGACGAGGGTGCAAATGGAAGGACCAAGTGATGTCAAGGGGGAATCAGAATGGGTGTTCAGGGTGACAGAAAAGTGGGGAGAGAAAAGGAAAAGAATGCTCTTCAACCAAAAAGACGACTCCAAATGAATCAATATTGTACTTGAATACTAGCATTAGCAATGAATAGTGATTTAGGAAAGACACTGCCTCTCATCATCCAGTTGACGGCCCCAATCAACAAGCTGATTATTATGCCTGTGTGTGTGTGACTGTGTGTGTGTGTGGACTAGTAATAGTATGTTTACCAAACATGGCTTCCCACTCTAGGAATATAGTCAGCTTTTGTAATACCATTAAATTTTTGTGTGCATAAAACTTAATATACATTCAATCTGGCTTGCGTTCAAAATGTCCGATTGATTTTGTTATGAAGAGGACAAATGTCCTATTACTTCAGGGTGGTCCAGGACATTTGTCCTATAGATACTGCTAAGGATGTACAACCCTGTTGCAGGATATTGCATATCAGACTTCCAGTCGAGATAGTGATCAGAAGAATACCTTGTGAAATAGTCGTCATGTTTTAGAACGATTTATATTGTCTGAGAGAGATCCAGATTGTACAGGTTATGGGAGGGAAACCATCAAGTGTATGTCTTAAAGTAAATGCATGATGTATGTGCATGCATGGTGTGTGCAGGCACAGTCCAAGGAGTGGATGAGAAGTCGGCATTTTCCTGGGAGGAGTGCGACAGGTGTGGCAGTGATCAGCTGGCTACCAGGGCTGGTTCACAGTACGTCGCTCACACCTTCTCTCTGTCGCCTTCACTACAAGAAACAGGGTTTTGGTTTGGAGAATACTGGAAGTATATAATTTTGATGTTAAAGTTGTGTTAGGGTTAAAATGTCATCAGGAACTTTTCATTCCTTGTTTTCATTCAAACGCCCGTCTTGCACCGAATTTGAGAAGATTAGCGATTGCTTGTTCTTCGTTTTCATTGTCCTGAATGTTGTTTATCTTGCTGGGAGAAGACCCAGGAGATCGAAACGCGTCATGTTTTATTATGTAATTTGTTTGTCCCAGTTGTTTAACTTTAAAATTTATGAATTGAATACAAATGCAGATATCGGTACACATGCAAAATGCTGGTACCCATAAAAGGTTCACTCCAGGGGAAAAAAATCAGTAAGAGGCTTTGAAGATTTGGTGAGGAAAATGGGTCTTCAACATAGACCTGGAAACACATGACCTGCAGAGCAACACTTCAACACATGATGCAAGAGTTCTACAGGAAAATAATGACTTTTTTATGTTTGAAACCCATCTTCAATTGCCTCAGAAGACTCAGGTGGAGACTGAAGGCTGTCGCAGTGGAAAAAAAAGGATTCTACAGCCCTGGGGTCATTTCATAGAACAGCCTCAAGGTCACAAGTCATGGTTGAAAATGGGTCACACATTAGATCACGTGTGATGAAAAGTTACTTCCACATTAGTCCTAATTATGCTGTTCTCATGGCAGTGTGACCCCCGTGGGCTGACGTGACTGAATGGTTTGTGGCTGTGTGTGCCCGTCTGTCCGTGGACCAAGGTGTGGGCGTCTGTTTTCAGAACACTGGTGTGCCCGAGCTGCAGGAAGCCGGTGTCTTGTCCACTGCAGAAAATGAAGATGGACGTAACAGTGTGCACCAAGACTGATCCCTCAGTCACAGTCAACATCAGTGTGAGTCCTTTTTTTTTTCTACTTTTTTTTCACTGCTTAGCCAATGTTTCACCTGTTTACCAGCACAGAACACTCAGTTTTCTCTACCTCATCAAAATTTAGTGGATGAATGAGCAGAGCACCAAATAGTAAACCTGTGAGTCCCCCTGGTGCATTTAGGATTGCGAACCACTCGGTGATGGTGTTTTTATTTAGGATCAGGATTATTTTTATCATGGTATCAGGTGTATATATGTAGGTTCATTTGAACCAGATTATCTTTTACCTAGGCATGTTAGATCAGATCAGCACAAGAATCATGAATGCAAGATTTCAGATTAGTATACACAGTTTCGGGTATCGCCCCAAGTGTGTGAGTTAACCTTGATAGTTGATGTATGAATCAGATGGTGTTCTAAAACAGGATGTCAGTCCTGATGTGGCCACAGTCGTCTTGGCTATGAACAGTATGAAAGGAAAAGAACGACGGGTACATATCACAACATAACAACCTTGTGTGCATTCAGACAGGAATGCCAGCTTCCTGAAGATAAACAAGAGGGAAAAAATGTATGAGTGTAGCAGGGAGGAGTGGAAGGTTTAATAAAAGGTAGGGGAGGGGGGAAAACAAGCAGTACTCTAGAGCACTTGTTTCACATAATCAATCAACACATTTCCTGCTTTCAAATATATTTTCGACAATTTCTTTTTTTTTACATAGTTTTCATATAGATTTCATATTATTGAAAAAAAAAATTAGGGAGTGGGGCGGCATTCTGAAGATTTCAAGCAGCTAAAAAGAGAAAATCGGATGAAAAGTCCGTTGGCATTCCCGACACAGAATGTCAAAGGTTATGGTGACAGAAATGACTCATTTCAATTACTTTTGAATTGCACTCATTAAGTAGATATCTGGAAGTATTTATTTTTTCTCATAATTATATATTTTGTCACATTTGTTAAAAAAAGAAAAAAATCAATAGGAGGGATGACACCTGCATTGATACCAGCGAACGCTGGTGTATGATTTAAGCTATACTGGATTGAAAATCTACCAGGCATGTTTACGCTCATCGCTCTATCCCTCCGTTGGTTTCCATGCAATGTGTACATGTATGTGAATCAAACTGACAGGTATATTTACCACTCTCTTTGTCCAGTTGCAGCAGTCAACTATTGAGCAGTTACTGCCAGACGAGGAAGAGGAAGAGGTGTGTACCCATAATGGAATATAAAACCTTATGCAGCTACTTATTATTAGATTCTTAGTGATGTGCCTCGTGAGTAATTGAGGTAATTATTGGTTAATCAAAAAACATTTTGTAATTCCTTGTAATTTATCGATGATGATGTGCTGATGGCAAACAGATAACTGTTGATTCGATAAACTAATCCTTTGTTGTCTCAAGTAACCATAAACTAATCCTGTTGCCACAGGGCTATGACGTGGACTGTGTGCTGAACCAAATGGTGGGACCTTTGAACTGCATCATCACCTCCACTGCCCATTGTGCAGATGGCGATGGCAACACTATTACAGCTGTGCAGCTCCCAATCTGAGTCCATCCAGTCAGCTGCAAGGCGCAGTGTAGCATCAGCACACCAGCATTTGTACTGGAAACTACAAAACAGTTGTCCAGTTTTGCAGCAAACTTCATGTGTGCAGCAGTGTGCAGCGTTACCAGCCTGTGTACTGGGAACCATGGCACTGCTGTCCGGTTTTCCTGCTACCTTCCTACCTCCTGCAGTGCGCAGTGTAGTGCCAGGTTACCGGCCTGTGTACTGGGAACCATGGCACTGCTGTCTGGTTTTCCTGCTACCTTCCTACCTCCTGCAGTGCGCAGTGTAGCGCCAGGTTACCAGCCTGTGTACTGGGAACCATGGCACTGCTGTCCAGTTTTCCTGCTACTTTCCTACCTCCTGCAGTGCGCAGTGTAGCGCCAGGTTACCAGCCTGTGTACTGGGAACCATGGCACTGCCGTCTAGTTATCCTGCAACCTTTCTACCTCCTGCAGTGCGCAGTGTAGCGCCAGGTTACCAGCCTGTGTACTGGGAACCATGGCACTGCCGTCTAGTTATCCTGCAACCTTTCTACCTCCTGCAGTGCGCAGTGTAGCGCCAGGTTACCAGCCTGTGTACTGGGAACCATGGCACTGCTGTCCTGTTTTCCTGCAACCTTCCTACCTCCTGCAGTGCGCAGTGTAGCGCCAGGTTACCAGCCTGTGTACTGGGAACCATGGCACTGCTGTCCAGTTTTCCTGCAACCTACCTCCTGCAGTGCGCAGTGTAGCGCCAGGTTACCAGCCTGTGTACTGGGAACCATGGCACTGCTGTCCAGTTTTCCTGCAACCTACCTCCTGCAGTGCGCAGTGTAGCGCCAGGTTACCAGCCTGTGTACTGGGAACCATGGCACTGCTGTCCAGTTTCCTGCTACTTTCCTACCTCCTGCAGTGCGCAGTGTAGCGCTAGGTTACCAGCCTGTGTACTGGGAACCATGGCACTGCTGTCCAGTTTTCCTGCTACCTCCTGCAGTGCGCAGTGTAACACTAGCTCACCAGCATGTGTACTGGGAACCAAGACACTGGTGTCCAGTTTTCCTGCAACCTTCCTACCTCCTGCAGTGCGCAGTGTAGCCCTAGCTCACCAAACCATGCGACTTCTGTCCAGTTTTGCTCCAGCCCACCTGCCTGCAGCAGAGTAGCATCAGGTCACATAAATCATGACCACTGTCCTAGTAGAGTCCTCTATATGTGTAGCCGTTCACTGTCAATTCACCAGGAATCTGTGCGGTGCATTGTAGTCCCTGCTGTATCATTTCCCAGTGCTGCCTTGCTCGTCCTGTTGACTTTGGCAGTTTAGCTCTTAGCATAGGCTGGCATCCTCGACAGTAACTGCTGAATAACTTTAATCCTGGTCAAGAGATTTCCCTGGCGACAACCAGGCGGTGACAACAGAGGGAGCAGCTGGTCTCGCTCTCCCAGCAGTGGGCTGTGGGAAATAAGCATGTCCTCCTGAAGGCTGGTGACATGCTGCCGTTTCAACCGGCACAGTCCCACATACCACCAAGCTGGTGTATTGTATGACCACCAGGGGGCCTCGATAATCGGGATATTTGGTGGATTTGGTTCAGAAGGTCTTGATAGGGGCGTGTGGAATGAGGGAATGGGGTGTTAACAAGCATACCTTACTTTCATGCTCTGAGCTGGGCATGCCTCTGTGCATATAATTGAAACGCCGGCCCTCAACTGTATATTGCAAGATAAGTGTCCTGGCTGTGGTCTGCTCCAACCTTTTATCCTGCACCACACCAGTTAGCATGTATCCTGCACCACACCAGTTAGCATGTATCCTGCACCACACCAGTTAGCGTGTATCCTGCACCACACCAGTTAGCATGTATCCTGCACCACACCAGTTAGCATGATATAAACTCTGTTTAGCAGTCCGTGTAGAATGATGTAAAAGTGTGATACTTTTAAGTTTACTGTATGTTGTGGTTTAAGCTGTGTTAAGAGTCTCTCAGAATGTTCCCAGTCTCCCTTATTGAAAGACATGAGGCCTCCCTTCCACTCTCCCAGTTACTTCAGTGCTGTATTGCGTTGAAAGCTGTCAAGCACAAAGTCCTCTTCTGCCGGGGGAGGGTGGGGGGGGCACTGACCCGTTACATGTTAAACATTGTGCGTTATCTATTCAAGGCTGCTTGCTTGTACGAGTGTTCAGGGACTTGGTGATGTGGCCCAAATCAAATGGGTTATTTTCCTGTACATAGATTAATTCGATTGAAGCATTCCACTGTTCAGTTTGTTTGCGTTATATGTCTGAATGAATTATGTATGTGTTTGGGCACAAATTGTAATGGAAGCTTCCAGAAGCTAAGTTACTACAGTTCCACTTTCACATCACAAAATCACAGTGGAAAACATCTGTCAGCAATGGTTTTGACTTTTCCATTCAGTTTTGGTTCCATTTTGGCCCAAGTAATAAAGTCCCCCATCAAAAATGATACATGCATGCAAAAGAATTCATAGAACGTTAATTTCAACACTAAAATCACTATGGTGGATAAGATTTGGTCATGTTGGCGAGCAAGCGCATGAAATTATTAAAAAATGTTTCAAAGTATCTCAAAATGCATTAAAATAATTTCATTAAACATGACACTCTCACTTCACATGACACTCTCACTTCACAGCCAGCAACTAACACGTGAAAACATGCATGACATGAATCGATAGATGAAGTAAAATGTTTAAAACAACCAAACTAGTATTACGCTTCTAAAACTATGGTAATGTAAATGGGCTTAAAAAATGGTAATGTAAATGGGCTTTAAAAAATCTATTAAAAGAAAAGAAAAAAAAGCAGAAACACAGCAGATGACAGCAACGATCTTCAAGTACATCATATAACCAAGTAAACAGAGAGCGCCATTTGAACGATCAAAGGCATATGAAATAGAATGGCATGAATCGAACACACACAGCAATGGAAGTACATTCCAGTGGCCACAGTAAAATGAACTCTGGGGCCAGCACAAACATTTCAGCATCCCAACAATCAAATCTTGTCGAACAGAAAAACACATGTCGGTCTCGCACTTGTGAGACATATCCCTGAGAAGCCGTTTTTAAATGTGATGGGTGGTGGTGGTTTATTGTACAGGATGGGAATTCATCTTCCATTAGTTATCAGTGGCATTACTCCACACTTTTCATTATGTTCTCCCATACCAAGGAACATCAAGTTCAATTGAGTCGTCCTGGGGAAACCCACAAAGAAGATACAGCAGTGCTACCAAGTCACTTAAATGGTCTTCAGTGGTATCTATTCTGACCCGACATATCTAGGGACACCAACTGGTAACAACTGCTTTGTCATAGACATGCCCATGGCAAGAAACCATTTAAGATTACAATGAGGGTATGAGGTCATGGAAACTTTTTTCAAATCATGATCATCAATGAAAATGAAAGTGATTAAGGCAATACAAAGGAGTTTCACTTAAGTTTGAGACTAGAAAAGTGCTGTACTCAACAATTCCTTTCTATGCATCAATTAGGCCTATGAAATGCAGACAAATGTGAATCAGATTCTAGTCTGGAAGTTTCATCATCACTCTCAGGGCTGCATTCATTAGGCAGATGAAACTCTAATGTACGGTTTCAGTCTTCCCATTTCAGGCTGCAGCATACTTTACTCTGGGCTGAAGACAGACACCAGGTGAAAAGGACAGAATTCTTTGTACACAAAAACCATCAAGACACAAATCATATATGACGAAATCATTGACAAATACAAAAAAAGGAGTAAAAAGACAAACACATGCATACAAAGAAAATTAGGCAAAAGTATGCAATCTAAAATATTACACATGATTGTTGCTAGCCAGATCAATGTATACACAAGTGAATACCCAAAAGACCGACAAAGAAGTTATGTATGTGAAAAGAGATATGCAGGACCAAAAGTTGAACAACACTTCCAAGGCTCCTGATAAAATAATAAATAGAACAGGAAAATCTGTCCAATCATCAAAGTTCTCCTCCACTAACTAAACGTGACTAAATGTATGTGAGGGGAAAAAAACAGAGTAACTTTTATTCTCTAACCCTTTACTCCATCTTTTGTGTGTTCAAGTCAGCAACTTCTGTCAAAACAGCGTTGTGTCGGAACCAGCCGTAGTGAAGCAGATCTTTTCATCCTTCATATTTGACACAGAAAATAAGCACACACAAACATAATAAGCCCACACACACAGATTATACACATGATAACCTGCCAAAAACAAGGTAAATATGTGCGATTCTTCAGGGCCTTCTTCAAATCATGTTTGTGACCTAGCAATGCCAAAACAAATTTCATACCAGTTCTAGAAATTAAAAGACCTGAGTTTTAGATCATATAAACATGGGGAATACCATACTCTGAACTAAAACTCAAGGGGAAAATAATCATGAAAATGGTATGAATATATACTGTATTATCTATTATTAGTCCCAGGTACTAATAACAGGATATGGAGATTTATTAGATGGATTTCAATTCTATTGTACTCATAAGACGAACTGTTTTCATGCCATTAGCCATAGAACTGTCAGCTCATGAGTCATTAACAAGCACTAACAGATGCTTGATGAAAACAGTCAGGCCTCGCCTCCTTTGTACCAAATGACTGTGTCCAGAACCACGAGAATGCCTTGCAACTTGCTGTAAAAATCACTTGTCTGAGAAATGACGTGTCTGTCATGGAAAAACAAACGCTTTCAGCATTTCAGTGAAGCAGCTCGTTTCAGTTACATTCATACCCCTGAAAAATTCATGCCGGAGGATCAATCGTCCCTTGGTTTACCTGAAAAGGACATGAATACGACTTGCTCCGAGACAGATCTGAGGGTACAGAAAACTGACCTAACCCCCAAAAAATTATATCCCCAACCACAATTCAGTCCACTTGAACGAATTACGTTGATGAAAAAAGTCACATCTCCAAAGCATGCCATGTTTCATTCTTGAGCACTTTAAAGTTACACATGGTGATACAAAGTTACAGGATTATGAAGTCCAATGCTGGTGTGAGAGGGGGAAGGATGGCGAAGGAGCACGTAGTCTGGTGATCTCATGGTAAGGGTCGACCAACTGACCCCTTCATGTGTGACTTTAGAGGATCAAATGAGCTCTCTGGCTATGGGTACCATCAAATAATATTCAGAGCACATGCTATCAGACATCACAGAGCACATGCTATCAGACATCACAGAGCACATGCTATCAGACATCACTTATAGTCATGACATGACCAGCAGCTTCAACCGTACCAGGTCCACATGAACTACCGGTGAGATCACCAGTTTTGGACAGTCAACCTAACCTATTTGCACATGATGGCTTCAATCCAAAACATCG
>CM031612.1:50130064-50140797 GCA_018398815.1 Conus ventricosus
AATCAAAGATCAACACACAGATTTAAAAGGGTCTTGTTGCAACTATTGATTTTAGTTGCAGAACTGAAAGAAATTATTTCATGTAGCTTGAACACATACAGTCCTGTAAAGAGTCGTTTCTTTACAGTTCATGAGGTAGGTTATCAGCAAAGTATGGCCTTTGCTGATAAATTGATGGGGACAATTTCTGGAATGACATGGTGATCTCCAGCAGGGCTGCTTACTCTGTTTGGCTCTGCTGCAATTGACAGCGTGAACCTTGGTGTGGTGACATGAGAGAGAGAACAATCTTTTGAATACGTTTTTCAGAATTTATTTTGTTTAAATGCAGTACAACTGAGAAATGTACCTTTTTTCATTTTTTTTTCCCTTCTAATTTGACTCATTATTTATTTTTTCTGTTTCAGAATTGTGTTCAGATCAGTCTACCATGAAAGAAACATGAGAGGTCAGTGAATTTATTTGTTGTAATTGAACTGGTTATCAGTTTGTCTGATCAGTTTTTGTTGAGTCTAAATGTTTTCTGGTTTTTTTTTTTGTTTTTGTTTTTTTTGTTTATTTTTATTTTTATTTTTTAGTGTATTTTTAATGTGTGAATTCTTATTGATACATGGGGGCCGGAATAGAAATGTACTCACAAGAGGTGGAGCGAGTTTATGTAACTTTAATGTTTTTCAGTTATTCGTTTATGTTTATTTAGTCTGATTGTGATACTTGGTTTTAACTTGTTTTGTTTCATTTGTAAATGATGTATTTGTCAATTGGCAAATAGTTGTTTCATTTGTAAATGATGAATTTGTCAATTGGAAAATAATTAAGGTCTCCTCAGTCATGGCCTTCATACGAAAATAATGTCAGAAGTGCTGTGGAGTGAAATACTATTAATGAACTCACTCTGGTCTTTTTTTTTTACACTGCTAGAGGAGATCTGACATGAAATTAGAAAAACATATATTGACATCATGTTGATTTATGGAAAGTGAAGTGTTGAGCTGTTATTGTGCATTCTTTTTGCGCCATTCATATTTTATTTTGTTTAATGTATTTATGTGTTTTTAATGCTTGTATTGGGATGCTTTGAATAACATTGCTTGGCATTATATTGTATTGAGTTTGGAAAAAAGTGTTATTTAAAAAAAAAAAATGTAAAGTCATACCAAGACTGATCAATGAAGACCATGTTGGATACCTTAGAGGAGAAAGTATATCAACAATGGTACAACAACTTGGGGTGTAATAGACTATTAAAATCACACAAATAAAGCTGGATATCGTTTAACTCCAGATAAAAAAAAAAAAAAGTGAAGTAGGCCATGTGCTGGCCTCATTACCAGTAAGCAACTTGTTAGTGTGGACTACAGTGTGTGCCACGCTGACTTGCTGGTCAACACTTGAATGATTTCCACACCAACAGAGATCTGTTTAGAGAGAGATCACAATGGCATTTCGGCTTTCTACAAGTGATGCTGAGCAAGCAGATGAGGGAGCAGTGTTGACAGTTCACCTGAACTAGTTGAAGCTATAGCACTTGTTCCCACTGGGCAGTCATACCTGGAAGGTGCTGAACTAGACAATGATAGTAACTTCAGTTCATATGAAGAGGGTGAGAGTTCGTCAGACAGTGAACAAGACATTTCAGAGGGATAGATGAGGAGTGGGTGGAGTGAGTGCCATGGACAGCCAAGGTGCGAGGCCTGTGGGGGTGTTTATGCAAATGATCCACTGGCAGATAAGAGTGAGGAATGTTTTTCTTGGTTTCTTAATTAAAGACCAGCTTCAGCATTTTTCTGTCTTTTTTCCCCCCGTTGTTTTCTTTCATACACATGGACTGGAGCTGCATGGCATGTATCCATGCCCCCCTCCCCCCCCCCCCCCCCCCCCCCCCCCCCCCCCCCCCCCCCCCCCCCCCCCCCCCCCCCCCCCCGCTTGACTTTTTTAAAAATCAAGATGTTTTCTTTATGAGTTCATTTGTATAGGATAGAGTAGCTGTCGCTTACACTCTCATCGTGAGTTATATTGAAAATAGGTCTTCTTTCGAAACCAGAGTGGACTCCACCTAAATGCCCTTTTTTAACTCTCTGGAAAAAAAAGTTTTTGGCCTCAGCTACACAAAGAGTGGTAAAAAGCTTAGAAACATTATACTGTCCTTATTCAGTGCAACAATAATCATGTGTCCAAATTTCAAGTGTATGTGCTTTGTTATTACTTACATATGATTGGGGGAAAAAACCCTATACAAATGCCCAATTTGCAGAGGAAAGGTTCATTCCAAATCACTCAGAAGGGAGTAAGTGAATGGATTCATTCGGATTGGTACAAATGCAGTCAGTTGGAAGACGCACACTATGAACTTTAACAACAACCCATCTTCAACCCAGTAATGAAGCACCACAGGGGGATGTGAACCAGTCAGTATTGAGTGTGGCCACCATTTGCTGACAGGTGTTCAGTGCAGTGACAGCTGATGGAGTGCACCTGGGTCTGGACGGTGTCCTGCAGCAGGGCCTGCTACTCCTGTTGAAGGAAAGCAGTCACATGACTCTCAAGTTCTTGCTGCCAGTAAGTAGAACTGCCTGTCACTTTAACTAGAGGAAATTAGTCACTTTGACCTGTACTTTCTGCTGCAGTAGGAAAAACACCTACCACTTCCAGCTGTGACATTAGATGGACACAGTCCTGATAAAATGTAGGTGGACATACTCCGGCTGCTGTGTGGAGAGATGCCACTTAATTCAGAACATAAAGAAACACCCCCTTCACAGTTCCCCTTTCTCCTGGCCATCGACTGAATAATGAGATCATTAACAGAGCAGAAGAGAGAGAGAGAGAGTTCAGTGGACACCCTGGAAACAGCTTAGACACCTGACTGGATGATCTGGAACTACTGTCTCACTATCATTGATTCCCCAGCGTGATGTAGTTAATTTCTTCTTCAATTAGTATGGTCTTCCCAGCTTGGTATCTGGTCTTCACATTCCATGTTCACTTCCAGTGATGATGTTCCCGCTCAAAAGAATGAAGACTTGCGGCTTTTACCACCACCTGAGGTGTGGATTTTCATAATGAAGATCCTTCCAGTTCAAGGTGTGAGGTTTCTTGCTCTGTTGACGTTTCTGTACCAAATGGGATTTTACAAGGATGGAGGGGTAGCACCATGTCGCACCCTCATTTCTCATCAGGGATTGTGACCAACAGTAGCGGAGTATATTGGGTTTGTAAGAACCTGTACACATTACTGATTCATCCGATAAACTGAAAGTCTGAGATTCACCGACGTCAAATCTCAGCATCTTTTTTGAGCTGTTGCATAATTCAGATCCACTGACTTTTGCTCTCTTTCACGACGAATGATCTCTGTGAAATGGTCGACAATGGGATGTTCACTCAGTACAAGTATGATTGGAAATTGACTGCTCCTGATGAAAAGTGATTAGAGGGAACCACATCTTGATCGAATTAGTCAGACAAATTGGATTACTTTCAGACAATATCTAGAGTTTGGGGTCTAACCTTGTACTGTTGTCCATGAAAACACTTGGATGTCATATGAATAGTATAGACGGACCGGGAGAGAGCAGTGTGTTTTTCTGACAAGGTCATGGTTGTGTTATATTGATTCATTGTTTTTTTACAGTGAGAAAGATACGTGGAGAATTGTCAACGGTGTAAACCTATATTTGGACCGAGTTCAATGCTTTGGTGACATATTGTTCTACTCAAATAGAAATGCTTTTTATAGTTTTATGAAGTCAGGTTTAATTATCACTTGCCTGTAATGAATTGTAATAAAGCATTAAAAAAAAGAATATATATATTTATCCCTGGTTCTGATTAAAACAGCTGGGCTATAAGCAACATTATCTTATCTTCTGATTAAAAGTGTACAGCATGGATATAGTGCATTTGACAGTGGCTACTGTGCTACACGTGGTATTTTTGTATGTTTTTGTGTCTTCAGTGTTGCTTGGAGAGCAGGCCACAGCAGAGATACAATGAAAGTCTGAGCTCTGGAATCATCTGCATAGATCTCTGTGGAGATCTTCAGGTGTCATCACAGTGATGCTTGTGTGCTTGTGATGTACCATGTTGGTTTGATTACTTCTGACATCATGGTAAGGGAGCAAGAATTTCAAGGTCTTTGTGAGTGTTTGAAGAGCTATTTTGTGTGTCATTCTCATTGTTTGATGAGCTGTTAATGTCAGTGCTAAAACAGATACCAAGATGTGTCAAAACCAGCTGGCTGTTTCTTGCTGTTGATTGTGAGACTGTTGGCTCAGGACCTTTTCAGCAGTAACCACACAAGTGTGTGGCAATGGGGGTAAAAATCTTTCTGGTTGTGACTATACCAGGTTTGGATCCTGGTGCTTTAAGTTTGTGTCCTTTCTTTCCTGGATGTGTGGTGTGCGCAATATGAGTGTGACTGTTGCTTGTGATTTTGACAGCCTTGAATATAAAACTGGGAGAAACTGTGTAGCTGTCACCAGCTCAACTAGTGTGACAATTGTCTTGTATCAAGGAGTATTTTGTGATTGTTGAACTTGATCTTGACAGTTCCTTGGCTCTGTGAGATATTCGATTCCTTTTGGAACAAGAGGCAGGTTTGTTCCCTTTTCCTTGTTGTGTGTTCAGAATGCAGTTAACTTGTCTGGCTTGCTTGTGATTTTTATCTCCAGTCTGAGCCTGTCAGTGAAAAATGGCGTCAAAAGAGCACACAGAAAGCAGCCACACAGTTAGATTAAACAGTTTGTGTAGAATTTGTGGGGGAAAAGTGAAACCAACTAGGTATAGATCTGTGATATTTTGCAAAAGGTTTGCTTCGAAATAGCCCATTTTTGGGGCTTAGTCATTTCTGAGGAAACTGATGGCAAGTTATACTCAAACAGAATGTGTATGAAATGTTACGGTCGTTTGCGTAAAATGAAGACGGCAGAGCCATCGCAGAGAGTGCGTTCCACTCTGAAACAGATGGTTGAGGACTCCAAGGATATATGGACCGAGTTTGATCCAACAGTTGAAGTAACTGAATGCTCGGTCTGTCAGTTATTTTTTGTGCAGTCCAAACGGATAGGACGATCTGACAGACGGAAAAAACGCAAGGCAGACTGTTTTTCGTATGCTCGGCAAAAGAAAATCAGCAAAAGAAAACAATCCCCAAAGCAGCAAGTCCTGTTCACTTGTTCTTGTAATACAGTTTGGGGTGACAACGTTGTTGGCACAGGTGAGGTTTATCATGTCAGTGAGAGCGGACACAGTGTATCTGTTCGAGATGAGATGATCCATGACAAAGTCATAGTGAAAGAGGAGGGTTGTCTTATCAAAAAGGAGGGAAGTGGTAGCACTGTCACAGTCAAAATGGAGTGTTACCAGGGTTGCCATATTGTTAAAGAGGATGTTTCTGAGGGCAGTATGATTCCTGAAGATCAAACCTGTAGTTGCCCAGTGACTGATGCAGGTAAAGCTTGTGACAGCAGTGTCCCTGGTACAGTTGAGAAACATGGCAGTAGGATTATTTGGACAGGTGAAAACTGTGACCATAGCATCGCTGACACAGGGGGTCAAAGTGATGGTCATCCTAATGGTTCAAGTTTACTGTATTATACCAGGAGTATTATTGGTGCAGGTGGAGAACATGACATTTCAGACAGTATCAGGGGCACAGGTGAAAATCATGGTGCTAGCAATAGTAGTAGTACAGGTGAAATGTGTGACAGTATCATTGATACAGTTGATACACACTATGATGTTGATGATAGAAGGGAAAGATATAACAACTCCAGAATCACTGGCATTGGTCAGGACCTTGATAATAACAGTATCATGGGTGCAATATTTCACCCACCATTGTCTTCAGTTCCTCAAGAGATGAACCCTGGTAAAATGCGGCTATTGGAATTCCAGTCTTCCTGCAAGACCAGTTGTGTTACACAGAATGACACTGACAGTAGCATTTTTCATGATGCAGCTGAACTGTCAGAGACACCGTCATCTTCAAGAAAAACAGACAGTCCTGTCAAACAGGCTCAGTGTGTACAGAGGAGAAAAGATGGCTCGTCACAAACCAACACAAGTTCTGTCAAACAGGCTCAGTCTCTACAGAGGAGAAAAGATAGCTCGTCACAAACCAACACAAGTTATGTCAAACAGGCTCAGTCTCTACAGAGGAGAAAAGATGGCTCATCACAGACCGACAAAGCTAAAGCTCGCCGTTTGGAAGATCTGCATTTGCCCCTGACCATAGCAGAAGAGGCTTACTTCGCTCAGTTAGTACGCATGAAGATGGCTCAGTCCAGAGATGAACAGACAGTGGTGTGCAAAACACGGGGCCAGCCCCTGATTCTGAAGAAGATCATCAGACCCAGGGTAGCATCGTACTTCACCACTGTAGCAACACGTCAGCACAGAGTGAGCAAGCTTGCCAACACTAGGAGAGAATGTTGTGGATCATCAGAGGCTGACGAAGTGAAGCATCAAGGCAAGGAGCCCTCCAGAAATGGAAAGAGGAGTGAGATTCTGAAAGCAGCTGTATGTGGGCAAGAGCAGATCAAAGCCAACCAGGCGGCCAAAGTGAGTGCAAAGAGGCTGGTGAGATGGGCAAAAGAGGGACAGTTTTACGCACAATGTCTTAGGAGATCTAACAATTTGGATAACGCAGAAAACAGTCAGACGATGCAGGATTTTATTCATTGACTCAAACGTAAACCAGACCTGCCTACCCTTCCGTAATCGTCCGTAATCTTACGGAAATTAACCCCCCATTACGGAGGTACGATTTTCCGTGCGAAATTACGGAAAAGAAAATTGAAAAACTACGCAAATTCCAGACTCGAAAAATTGTCGACTGCTAGACCTTTCCGAGACCACAGAGTAACTTCCCTTGACTCAAGCCGAAACCACAGATGGTTCGGAACTTGCGATTGGTCAATGTGGTGCTGTGGGACGAGGGTTCGAAAACCACTGTGCCAAACGGAAGAAGGCGAAGAAGCAAGTGTTCCGAAGTAAATACACGCGGACTTGGCCTTGTCTTTTGCAATCCAAAAAACATGGACCTGGATCAGAAGATCACATCGTTGTTTACGAAATCCAGCGAGAGCAGCCGTCAGACCCACACACGGAAGATCACCAACGCAGAAAGACTGTTGTGTGAGCTGATCTGCGAAAACAACTTGTCCCTTGTCCCATCTCAAGAGTGCCTACTCCAAGCAGCAGGCACAATACAAGGCTTAGTGCAACACACACACACACACACACACACACACACATTTTTGTATATTTTTTGGGTGGTGGTGGGGGGGGGGGGTTGTACATTAGGTGTCATCTGTGGTGACTGCTGTGTAAGTTACAAACTGTCAAGTATATCACCTTTGAATTGACCTGAAACTCCTGTCCTGAGTCCGTCATCAGCCATCATCCCAAGGTATTTTAATTCTGCTTTGTTGTTTTTGTTCCTTTTTTATTTACTGTTTATATTTTATGTTAAAAATGTAGTTGGAGTTTTGTACACATTATTTTTTCAAAAACGCCGTGTATTACGCGTCCGTAGAATTACTGAAGGAAAATGCAAAATTACTGAAAATCTCTGTGGTTAGTACTGATGAGCATAACATGAGGTAGGCAGGTCTGGTAAACTTGAGATATTGATGCACCTCGGTCAAGCAGAGTAGATGTGTCAGTCATGACTGCAAATTTAGATTACTCTGCTTCAGCTTACCTTCTGTCTTCTTGTGTGTCATTGAGCCATCACTGGATGCACTGCCAGAAATGGTTTCAAACATAAGTATAATATCAAGTCCTTAGCTTGACAGGGATTCCAAACCAAACCATGTGTTTGATAGGTAGGTCAAACCATCTGCGTTTCGGAGAATTTCTTTTCTGTCTCTGGCTGTCTGGCTATCTGTCTGTCTGTCTGTCTCTCAAACAGATTTATCTGGAAATTGTGGATATTTGAATTAAAATATCAACAGTTGTGTCCTTTGGAACAATAAAAAATTTATTCCTGTGTAGTCTTCATCAGGGTATATAGAGCATATGGCTATAAAAAGTTCTGTCTTTGAAACCTTTGGACATCCTATGGACGGTCCAGACAAAAACAAAAAATAAATACAAATTTTCAAAAAGAGGAGAGAAAAAAAAAATGAAACAAATGGAAAGAGGGATGGGTTTGTCCAAATAGGACAGTTGTAATTTGATATTGAAATCGTTGATGGATGTAGCAGAAAAGATTTCCGGGGAACTTTTCAAACTTTTAGAATCTAGGAGAGAAAGTCTTCAACACTTAATGCCATAATGTACTTCTTTAATGGAAATGTCATTTGTAAAGTTTAGTGAAATCAGGTGTGTTATGAATCAGAATGATACTGGGAGCATTTAAAGAAACGTTGACAAGCTCAAAGCACAGACTTTATCGCCGTGTTTCTGCTTAACGATTTTATGGAAATGGATATATAATGAATAAAATTGCAGTGAATATAGTGGGTATTTAAAGTTCTTGAAAACTTGGCACCTAGTTCTGACTGAAAATGTTGGGCATGGAAATAAAGTGATGGTGGTTTGTGTTTAACACTGGTTTATATGTTTTTGTGTCTTCAGTGTTGCTCGGAGATCAGGCCACACCTGTGAAATAATGGAGGTCTATACTCTGGAATCGTCTGCATCGATTTTTGCTGAGACCTTCAGGTTCATCACAATGCTATTTTTATTCCTCTAAGATTGAGTTCATTGATCATGGATTCAGTTTCATTTATAACTCCTCACATTTTGATGAGCAGAACAAGATTTTCAAAGTCTTTAAGAGTGTTCGAAGAGCTGTTTTGTGTGCCTTTGGGATAGTTTTAAGAACTGTTTCTTGTCTTGCTAAGGTGTTGGTGGTGAGAAATGCACTTCTTTAAAAAATCGTGTCAAAAGAAAACTACTTGGTTGCTTCACGCTGTTATGTGACAGTTTGGGTCAGGATCTTTTTACCTGTGACTGCTCCAAGCCAGGGTTCTGGTGCTGCTCAGTTTATGTCCGTTCTGTGGAGGAGTTTGCTCAATTTCAGAATGTGAACTGCCAAGCGTGTTTTGAATGGCCTTGAATGTAAAACTAGAAGACACTGCATGTTAGTCGGCCACATTTGAATTATTGTGAGAAATTTTAAGGTGAAAAATCAAGAATCATTTTGTGATTGGGTGGAACTTTATGCCGAATGGTGCCTCCAGTGTCTGGGATGTTGGGTTTCTTTAATGAAACAGGGGTCGGGGTTTCTTCTTTTTACCTCCTTGTTTGTTCTGAATTCAGTTGACTTGTGTAACTAGCTTGTGGTTGTGACTTATCTCCATTCTGTAGCCTGTCTGTGGAAAATGGCGACAGAGGAGCACACAGAAACACAGCACAGGGAAAGACTGAACAGTTTATGTAGGATATGTGGGAGAAAAGCTGAAAAGGTCAAGAATAGATCTGTGATATTTTGCAAAAGGTTTGCTTCTGAAATAGCCCATTTTTGGGGCTTAGTCATTTCTGAGGAAGCTGATGGCAAGTTATACTCAAACAGAATGTGTATGAAATGTTACGGTCGTTTGCGTAAAATGAAGACGGCAGAGCCATCGCAGAGAGTGCGTTCCACTTTGAAACAGATGGTAGAAAACTCCAAGGATATATGGACCCATTTTGACCCATCAATTGATGCGTCTGAGTGTTCGGTCTGTCGGTCAGTTTTACAACCATCCAGAATCCCAGGAGGAAGCGAAAAAAAATGCAAACCTCCGAAGATTTTTTCCTACACCTGCAAGTGGATGAAAAGGAAGGAGAGAAAAAAATCAAAAAAGAGAATTCCATTATTTGTTCTTGTAATACGGTTTGGGATGGCAGTGATGTTGGTAGAAGCAAGGTTTGTCATGGCCGTACTGCTGTTACAGATAATGTTACAGATAATCTTTCTAGTGCCTCTATTAGTGTCAAAAAGGATGTTACTGAAAGCAGAGATGAGAATTGCCATCGTGTCACTGTTAGAGAGGAGATGATTGATGGCAGAGTCTCTTTGAACGAGGAGAGTTGTGGCTGTTAAAGTCAAGGGGGAGGGATGTGACAGTTCTGTTACAATCAAAGCAGAGTGTAGCCAGGGCTTCTGCATTGTTAAAGGGAAGGTTCCTGATGGCAGAATCAACCCTGAAGTTCAAACCAGTAATTGCTTGGTGACTGACACGGGGAAAGCTTGTGACGGCAGTGTCTGTGGTACAGGTGAGAAATATGGCAGTGGTGTTACTTGGACAGGTGAAAACTGTGACTATGACATCTCTAATGCAGTTAGAGCCTCTGGCATCGGTGCTTGTGGTGCAGTATGGAAGTATGGCTGCAGTATGATGACGTGGACAGGTGACAGCTATAACAGTAACATCATTGATGTAGGTAAACATTGTGGCAGCAGCATCTCTAATGCAGCTGAGAAATATGGCAGCAGTATGAATTGGACAGGTGAAAACTGTAACAGTGGCTTTGATGATGCAGTTAAAGCTTGTAACAGCAGCATCTCTAGTAGTAGTACAGTTGAGAAATATGGCAGCAGTATGAATTGGACAGGTGAAAACTGTAACAGTGGCTTCAGTGGTGCAGTTAAAGCTTGTAACGGCAGCATCTCTAGTACAGTAGAGAAATATGGCAGCAGTATTATGACGGCGAAAACTGTAACAGTGGTCTCAGTGATGCAAGTAAAGTTTGTGACAACAGCATCTCTGGGAAATATGGCAGCGGTGTGATGTGAC
>CM031612.1:50141797-50163890 GCA_018398815.1 Conus ventricosus
CACAAAGTAACACTCAACTGATCAACATTTAGTGTTCGCGTTACTTTCTTCACTTGCATGAGTTGCATCTCATAGAAGCTTTATGTCATGAGTTGCCAGTTTTAAGTGATGGGCAAGAGGCTGTTTGCTGTTGAAATCATGAGAGAGAGACAGAGAGAGAGAGAGAGAGAGAGAGAGTGTGTGTGTTTATGACAAAAAAGCCCTTTTCAAATCCTAACCCAACAAAACGTATTTGGTTTGTAGTGGATATAATTGTACGCGCTCTTTTTCACCAGTCTCGTTGAATGAATGAGAATGCGCACGAGAGTTCTTGCTGAGAACATCTTTTTCAGTGGCTGCAGCAGACGCTTTCAGAGAAGTCAGTCGGGCGAGTCGTGGTCTTCGAGAAGGCCACAGGCGAGTACAAGGTAAACTAGGACGATTATTGCCGTTGCTCTAACTTTTAAAGCTTGGACATATTAGATCTAATGTCAAGAGTTTAGCGCAAAGTGCTCAGCTAAACAAAAGGCGTATGGTGTTATTCCTGATAGTGATAGCCTCTGTTGTTTTGTTTGAGTTCGCGCCACAGGTTGTCAAAAGTTTTCCTAAAGAGTTTAAATTCAAACTTCACTATTTCACACTCTGACTTGGCCAATGATTCATGCATTCAGGTTTTATATTCGACATATTGTTCTAATGTATTAGAGAACTGCTGTAAGAACAAAAGAACGGTGGTGCAGAAAAAGGAAACTTCCCACCATCCGCGTCTCTTTGCGGATGACGGCGGGCTCAGAACTAATGCTTCGAAGTCGGTGTGTTGACATTTTGGACTGCGGACGAATTCGTGCCCCCGGACATTCTTCAAATCAATAGCCACGTCGTCTCCATAGACTTTAAGTGACTCGGGTGTGCGCATTTAAATTTTTAAAAAGTCCTTTCTTGTTTAAAAGACAGCATTCATACCACACCCCTCCCCCCCCCCCCAACTTACCTACCATCTAGCCTAAAAAAACAAAACAAAAAACAAAAACAAACAAAAAAACCCCACCTAAGTGTGGAGCTGCAGGAAGGCTACCTACGTTCACCTTTTCAAGAGGGGTTACCCCGCTCCCTATACTGCCCCAGAACAAGCATTAGGCTAGTCCAGGCCCCCCAACCATTCACACACACTTTCACACAACACATACAATGGCTGTATTCCTTGTTATCATCCATATGTTATATCATGCATATCATATACCGTGTCATATCAATCGTATGTCAAGTGTTCAATTTTTGTTGCTGATAAAACATTGTACGGGTCATTTAGTCCGGTTCCTGCAAAAACCTCATTGAATGGATTATCAGCTGATAAATGGGTTTTATCATCAGCGAGTTTGAAGGCATTGCTAATGTCTAAACAAGAAGCAAACAAAAACTAAGATATTCGTTCTTTTATGCAGTTTGCAATGTCTTATTATAGAACTAGACTAGAAGTTTACCGTCTTGGCTGTTGACATGCCTGGCTGCATGGCTCCATAGAGCATCAACTAGTATAGTATAGTATATGGTATAGTATTAAGAGTGATTGAGGCTCTACTTTTAAAGAGCCTATTCGTCTATCTAATTCTAACTTTGATTTTTAGCATTAACGACTACCGGATTTACACAGGTCACTCAGCTAGGAATAGCACAAGTTTACTTGGAGCTTTCGACAGACCTCCATCTGTCTTCTTCAGCGGTGGTGTGGCTACTGGGTGAACTGGCGTTCAGTGCACACGACCACGGGTCGAACCCTGGTCATGTGACTGAACGATGAGGGTGTTGTACACTGATGGCAAGGTGTGTCTGCCCCGGTCCCGGTTGAGTGTGGGGTTGTTGGCGGCAATATGTATAGCCTCCTTCACCCCACGCTGAAACCATCTATTGTCACGGTCGAGAACGCTGATGTTTTCATAATCGAACTGATGTTGCTGGGCGTGTAGGTGGGCGCATACTGGTGATGATTCCCTTTTGTGTTCTGTCAAGCATTTTCGAAGGTTTCTCTCAGTTTCCCCGACATAGTTTTCTTCACAGTCACGACAGCCCTATTTGGTAATCACTCCAGACTTCCAGTTTGTCAGTTTTGTCCTTGGGGTGACCAGCTGGCTGTGGATAGTGTTGATAGGTTTGGGATGTATGGAAACACCAGTTTTTCTTGATCTTCCGGGCTCAAGGCTTCAGTCACATTGCGGACGTGGGATGGTGACATGTCCTTTAAACGCCTGGTTTGGTCTTGTTTGGTGGTAGGTGCGGTGTGATCTTCTTGCTACCCGGGGATGTTCCAAACCCACTTCTCATAGCCTGAAAATGGTGAGAACCAATTGAGGGGTTCCATTTCCTGGTCTTTGGCATCCTGAGTAGAGCAGATGGTGTTGGCCCGATGAGTGAGGGTGCGTATCACTCCGAGTTTGTTCCAGGGGCTGGTGGCTTTCGAACTGTAGGTACTGGTCATGGGGGTAGGTTTGCGGTACGCACTGAAGGAGAGGCTGTCCTCTGTCCGTGTAATGAGTGTGTCTAGCATGGCAATCGAGTTGTTCTCCTCCACCTCATGAGTGAATTTGATAGCAGGGTGTTGACTGTTCAAAGGGTTGGTGAAGTCTTCCACCGCTCCCTCTTGAGGATGGTCAGGGTGTCGTCCACGTAGCGCCCCAATAGCATGGAGGAGAATGGTAAGACGCCAGGGCCTTCTCCTCGAAGTCCACCATGAAGAAGTTGGCTACAATGGGGCTGCATGGCCGCACCTGCGGTCTGCTGGTAGAAGTTACCTTGGAACGTGAAGTAAGGGGTGTTGAGACAGCAAGGCAGGAGTTCACAGATGCTGTCCACAGAAAGTGTAGTACGCAGGAGCATTGCGTGCAAGCTCAGTTTTTCAGAAGTTATTTTTGGGCAAGTGGGGTTATACAATGACGGTAAATTCTTCCAGTGTTCATCAAGTCGTCTCTTGAAAGCATCCACTGATGGTGCAGAAACCACTGACTGGAGATTGTTCCAAGTATTATTGATCCTGTTCGAGAAAAAGTTCGCTCAAAACTGCTAATTTGCTTATGCTCTTCTTCAGCTTCATTGAATTTCCTCGTAACTGGCTTTTCGTGTCCTTCTCAAACATAGGTTTCTGGGTGTTGTACATTCCATTGAGGTAGCTATAGGTTTCGACAATCACCCTGAAGACGGCGGTGCTCAAGAAAACGGAAGCTTCAGAATTTTCAATCTCTCGGGGTACGGTTTGTCTTTGAGATGACTCAGTGTTTTCATTGCACGATGTTGCACATCCTAAATGTCACTACATAAACCTCTGGAATGCGGTTGCCAGACACTGTGACCATATTCCAACAGTGCCTGACCATGCTCTTGAACAAAAGTACAAAAGTTTCAAAATGGAGTGACTGACAGCGGAGAACGAAGCAAAATTTAGAAAGAGAGGGTGTTAGTTACCGCCAATGACATTGACAAACAAAGCACATGACAAAGACACGATGCATTTCGACCTCTTGGGTCTTCTTCGGGCAAAAAAAAAAAGATCACATTTAACATTTAGGACAATACAAACAAAGAACGAAAAATGACTCATCTGTTGTCCATGTGGTGGGGAGAATAGCCGCCAGGCGGAAATGACAGGGGGGCTATTCTCCCCACCACATGGGCAACAACAGATGAGTCATTTTTCGTTCTTTGTTTGTATTGTCCTAAATGTTAAATGTGATCTTTTTTTTTTGCCTGAAGAAGACCCAAGAAGTCGAAATGCATCGTGTCTTTGTCATGTGCTTTGTTTGTCAATGTCATTGGCGGTAACTAACACCCTCTCTAAAAAAAAAGTACAAAAGTTCTTTCAGGCAGATGATCAAAAGATCGGCGTATAAGTCCGACTATTCTGTTGGGCCCTTTTACGTAGTCTGAGCAACCTGCTTTTGAATGAGAGTTTATTATCCACTACGACACCTAAATCTTTTTCCATTCAGTTTCTTTTAGTCTCACTCTTGTTTTGTTGCCATCTGACTCTTTCCCCATGAAATACTCATTTTTGTTACTTTCCCACCAAGGTTCAGTTCAAAACACATTTGTCTGGGTGAAAAACGCTATAACCATTTGTCAGACCATTCTTGTAAGCTGTTCATGTTGTCTTTGGGGATCTGTCGACCGTTCTCGGTATCACTTCTCACATAAAGTTT
The DNA here is from genome assembly GCA_018398815.1 of Conus ventricosus. NCBI lineage: Eukaryota > Metazoa > Mollusca > Gastropoda > Neogastropoda > Conidae > Conus > Conus ventricosus. Next base: position 50,145,964 of record CM031612.1, read on the forward strand.
CGTATCATCTGCAAACATCTTAGCAGTATTTTCAACCCTTTAGGTAAGTCATTTATGTAGATCACACACAGCAGCAGCCCAAACACAGATCCTTGCGGAATACCACTTGTCACACTGCCTTCTGATGAACTGGCTCCATTGATTTATGACTTTTTGTCTCCTGTTACTGAGAAAATCTGTTTACCCAGTCTAGTACTTTACCTTTAACTCCACTTGCAGACAGTTTCTGTACAAGCCTCCCCGTGTGGGACAGAGTCAAAGGCCTTCTGATAGTCCATATAAACCACATGAATTGAGAATGTACTCGTCCATGAACCTAGGGCTTCAAGCAGTTGCGTGGTACAGGAGCGTCCCGGGAAAAAATCCGTGTGATGTTCTGATATCAGCTCGTTGCTAATCAGGTGGTCCAAAATTTGTCCTCTCACATTTTCTCCATAACCTTGCACACCACACAAGTCAAACTCACAGGGCGGTAATTGTTCACTGCAGCCTTGCTTCCCTTCTTAAATATTGGGGGCACAAACGCCATTTCCATTCCTTCGGAGCTGACCTGTATCAAGTGACTTTCTGAATAGCATGGTTATCGTTTGGGCTAATTCTTCTGCTGCTTGTGCAAGGATACTGGGTGGGATGCCGTCTGGACCAGATGCCTTGTTCTTGTTTAACTCAATAAGTATCTTTTTCACCGATTCTGTTGTTATTTCAAAGTCTCAAGTTCATTTTCATATTCATAACTTTCAAAAACAGGAAGTAGTCCTGGGTCCTCGACAGTAAAAACCACCTGAAAAAAGTTGTCTAGCAGCTCCGCCTTCTCCTCATCCTTTCAGTTTTCCCTGCCATCATTCTTCTTTAGGTCTGCAATTCCAGTCTTACTTTTCAACTTAGAGTTAGTGTAGTTTATAGAAGACCTTGGGATTCGTTTTAGATTCTGCAGCTACTTTCTCTTCATATTTTCTGTTTGCATAGCGGCAGTCTTTCCTCGCTCTGTTGTTTGCTCTTGTGTAGGCATTTTATCCTCAACGTTGTCACTTTGTTTCCACTTTCTAAATAGCTGGTGTTTTTTTTTTACAGTTGACAAAGTATCTGGGTTCATCCTCTTTTCTTCCCGATGTTCTTACCAGCGGTGTCGATTTCTCCACTGCTTTCACAATGTTCTCTTTGATAAAGTTCCATGAGTCGTTTACCACTTTTATCTTTCAGTTCAGTTCCCCACTCAACGCTTCCCAGTTGCTCTCTCAGTGTCTCAACATTTGTTTTTCCGGAAGTTCCGAAGTGTTTTTTTCCAGGGTTTCACCTGCTGCTAGGGATAACTTCATCACCAGCAAAAATGATCACTCTTACCAATAGCTGCTTCAACTCTCAAATCAGTGATTAGTTCTTCAGTGTTTGTGAAAATCAGATCCAGAGTGTCAGCTTTTTGGCCTTCTCTGTAACAGGTTGGAGTCTTCTGATGCTGAATGAATAATGCATCCTTTGTGGCATTCAAAAACTTTGTTGCTGTGTGACCTTCACCAGCTGTACTTGTTTCAGTGTTCCAGTCGATTTGTGGAAAGTTAAAATCCCCCATGATCCTTTGGGATACAGTGTCAAAAAGGTTGTTCAGTCTAGCAGCATTGTCAACTGGGCTTTGTTCACACCTGTATACGAGTCCAATGAGTAGGCTTTCTCCATCTTTCAGCTTACATTCCACAAATACTTTTTCAGTGTAGGTGCTGTCTATGTCATCGCATAATGAAGGCTTCAGGGTGCGACGAACATACAGGAGTATACCACATCCTTCCTCTTCTAAGTTATGATACATTTCATAGTCATCCATAGATAACTCACTCTCCTGTATAACATATCTCGCGTTCTTGGGCTTGACCTCAGTGATTCCAATAATGTCTGGCTTATAGAGTTCAATCACAACTGAAAGTTTGTTTCTTTTATTCATGAGTTGATCTACGTTGGTATACAAATACAATTTTCAAAGTTCTGTACACATAATTTTGAACGAAAGTTTAAAGAAAAACGAGAAGAAAAACTGGTGCTAAAACTATTTGCAATCCTGGGTTGCTTGAATTCTACTCTTTTAGTTTTACTGCCCCCCTCTGTTCCTGCCGCCCGCGCAGGTACCTCCCGATGTTGACGACTCAGTCGTTCCTTCTCACCCAGCGAGTGTACTCGACCTTTGAGTTTGTTGACTCCTCTTTCCTGTTCTTAAGTTTCTGGTACAATTCTTTGTCTTCTCTTTTCTTGCTGTGTCATGTCCCTCCCATGCCAACTGTCAGGTAGACCTTCCCTCTTCTCCTTCACGGTCATCTTCATCATGTCTTTCTTGGCGCAATAAATTTTCTGAGCATCTTATCCCTTGCCCTTGGTTTGGAAATTTTTCAGCCGAATTGGTTTACATGACTTATTGTTCCCTTTGCTTGTGCTAACCTCAGACTTTTCTTTCTCATCGTTTTTGTTGGCTTGTAGCTGTGCTCCTTCAAGCTTGTTCTTTCCTCCCTGTCTTTCCCTGCTGAACACCTCCTCATGTCAATAGGTGGGTTTGTCACTCCTATCTCATCCATGACCTGGTCAGTCTTTCTCCAGTCTTCTTTCTTCCTGTGTAAACCTCCTCTGCAGTGCTGTCGGGAACATTAAACAAAACCAGTGTCTGCTAGAAACCTCTTGCCTCAGCACCGTCGGGTTCACACCACGAGGAGAGGAGGTTGCCATCTCCATAACTTGTGGCAGTTTTCAAAAAGTAGAATGGGTGGTCTGAACTTACGTTGTACTTTGTAGACAGTGATTGTTTGAGACTGCAAACAGGGGTATGCTTGATTCGAAAAAAAGCTGATTATGAAAATGATAGCTTGAGGCAAGACAGATGTTGCCCACTGCTGTCAAAACAACAAAATGAAATCTGCTTGAATTAATAGGCCATAAGAGGAAATTTGACTGTGATGTATGAATTTTTTTCGTGTTACACTGCAGACAACATTGCTTCAGATTGTGCGATGTTTTAATGTAATGCATCAGTGCATAAGAGTTTGCCAAAAATGAACATTATACAAGCTTGGCATTGGCTAAAGCCTTAAAACAACCATTAGCCGGGTCTCCCATGCAATACTTTCCTTTCAGTGTATATTGCGTGTGCACAGAATAAAAAGCTAGCCTAACTTCCCAACACTGAATTAACAAGAGTCGAAAAGCAAGACTCATTTTTTGTCTATGATTTTAAGTTAAATTTTTTCCTGCTGTTACAATGCAGATTGAACGAATTCCAATAAAAAAAATTCCCTTTATTTATAAACAGGGGATAAAAGGGGTGTGCAGTAGTTAATTTTGACAAAAAAATTTTTTCATTTTCATAGATTGTCTTCTGGTTGACATATGTAGATGGTAGAAGTAAACTTCTGTCTGTAAAACATCCGCCATCATCATTTTGATGGTTCGATGTGAAAAACTGGGGTTTCCACAATCTGGTTTATTACACTAAGTAACCGGGAAAAGAAAAACTCTATTGTTTATCTTGAAAGTTTTTACTGTGGTGTTACCATTACTTTGTTAGATATATTACACCACAGAAATATGAAAGAAAACTGAGGAAAAAAGAAATTCATCTAAATTTAATCAATATTGAATGACAAGTTAAAGAGGAAAGAAGACAGTGAACAGAAGAGAACTAAAACACAAAAGCAACAGGAATGTTATTCACACATCTTGCATTTATCCAATGTGAAAAAAATATGGAATGGGGGGAAAAAAGGGAAAAAAAAGAAACAAGCAAGTAATGTTCTCTCTCTCTCCCCCTCTCTCTCTCTCTCTCTCTCCCCCCCTCTCTCTCTCTCTCTTCGCAAGATTCCATACCAGGTACAAATGGGGTAAGGGGTACACTGAAATCAAAAATCATGTACAGGAAAAGAAAAAAAAAAAGGGGTGTAGATGCGCTAAAAAAAAAAAAATCAAAGAGTCTGAACACACACAGATTTTAAAAGGGGTCTTGTTGCAACTATTGATTTTAGTTGCAGAACTGAAAGAAATTTTTTCCCAGGGTAGCTTGAACACATACAGTCCTGTAAAGAGTCGTTTCTTTACAGTTCATGAGGTAGGTTATCAGCAAAGTATGGCCTTGCTGATAAATTGATGGGACAATTTCGGGAATGACATGGTGATCTCCAGCAGGGCTGCTTACTCTGTTTGGCTCTGCTGCAATTGACAGCGTGAACCTTGGTGTGGTGACATGAGAAGAGAACAATCTTTTGAATACTTTTTTCAGAATTTATTTTGTTTAAATGCAGAAACAACGAGAAATGTACCTTTTTTCATTTTTTTTTCCCCTTCTAATTTGACTCATTATTTATTTTTTTCTGTTTCAGAATTGTGTTCAGATCAGTCTACCATGAAAGAAACATGAAGGTCAGTGAATTTATTTGTTGTAATTGAACGGGTTATCAGTTTGTCTGATCGTTTTTGTTGAGTCTAAATGTTTTCTGGTTTTTTTTTTTGTTTTTGTTTTTTTGTTTATTTTTATTTTTATTTTTTAGTGTATTTTTAATGTGTGAATTCTTATTGATACATGGGCCGAATAGAAATGTACTCACAAGAGGTGAGCGAGTTTATGTAACTTAATGTTTTTCAGTTATTCGTTTATGTTTATTTAGTCTGATTGTGATACTTGGTTTAACTTGTTTGTTTCATTTGTAAATGATGTATTTGTCAATTGGCAAATTATTTGTTTCATTTGTAAATGATGAATTTGTCAATTGGAAAAATTTAATTAAGGTCTCCTCAGTCATGGCCTTCATACAAAATAATGTCAGAAGTGCTGTGGATGAAATACTTTTAATGAACTCACTCTGGTTTTTTTTTTTTTACACTGCTAGAGGAGATCGACATGAAATTAGAAAAACATATATTGACATCATGTGATTTATGGAAAGTAAATTTGAGCTGTTATTGTGCATTCTTTTTGCGCCATTCATATTTTATTTTGTTTAATGTATTTATGTTGTTTAATGCTTGTATGGGATGCTTTGAATAACATTGCTTGGCATTAATATTGTATTGAGTTTGGGAAAAAAAAGTTATTAAAAAAAAAAAAATGTAAAGTCATACCAAGACTGATCAATGAAGACCATGGTTGGATACCTTAGAGGAAAAAATATATAAACAATGGTACAACAATTTGGGGGTGTAATAACAATTAAAATCACACAAATAAAGCTGGATATCGTTTAACTCCAGATAAAAAAAAAAAAAAAGTGAAGTAGGCCATGTGCTGGCCTCATTACCAGTAAGCAACTTGTTAGTGGGGACTACAGTGGTGCCACGCTGACTTGCGGTCAACACTTGAATGATTTCCACACCAACAGAGATCTGTTAGAGAGAGATCACAATGGCTTTTTCGCTTTCTACAAGTGATGCTGAGCAAGCAGATGAGGGACCCAGTGTTGACATTTTCACCGACCTAGTTGAAGCTATAGCACTTGTTCCCACTGGGCAGTCATACCTGGAAGGTGCTGAACTAGACAATGATAGTAACTTCATTCATATGAAAGGGTGAGAGTTGGGTCAGACAGTGAACAAGACATTTCAGAGGATAGATGAGGAGTGGGTGAGTGAGTGCCATGGACAGCCAAGGTCGAGGCCTGTGGGGGTGTTTATGCAAATATCCACTGGCAGATAAGAGTGAGGAAGGGTTTTCTTGGTTTTCTAATTAAAGACCACTTCAGCATTTTCTGTCTTTTTTCCCCCCGTTTTTTTCCCTTTTTCATACACATGACTGGAGCTGCATGGCATGATATCCCCATCCCCCCCTCCCCCCCCCCCCCCCCCCCCCCCCCCCCCCCCGCTTGACTTTTTTAAAAATCAAGATGTTTTCTTTATGATTCATTTGTATAAGGATAGAGTACGTCGCTTACACTCTCATCGTGAGAAAATATTGAAAATAGGTCTTCTTCGAAACCAGAGTGGACTCCACCTAAATCCCCTTTTTTTAACTCTCTGGAAAAAAAAGTTTTGGCCTCAGCTACACAAAGAGTGGTAAAAAGCTTAGAAACATTATACTGCCCCTTATTCAGTGCAACAATAATCAGTGTCCAAATTTCAAGTGTATGTGCTTTGTTATTACTTACATATGATGGGGGAAAAAAACCCTATACAAATGCCCAATTTGCAAGGAAAAGGTTCATTCCAAATCACTCAGAAGGAGAAAAGTGAATGGATTCATTCGGATTGGTACAATGCAGTCAGTTGGAAGACGCACACTATGAACTTTAAAAACAACCCATCTTCAACCCAGTAATGAAGCCCCCACAGGGGAATGTAACCAGTCATATTGAGTGTGCCCCCAAATTTTGCTGACAGGGTTCAGTGCAGTGACAGCTGATGGAGTGCACCGGGGTCGGGACGGTGTCCTGCAGCAGGGCCTGCTACTCCTGTTGAAGGAAAGCAGTCACAGGGACTCTCAAGTTTTTGCGCCAGTAAGTAGAACTGCCTGTCACTTTAACTAAGGGGAAATTAGTCACTTTGACCTGTACTTTCTGCTGCAGTAGAAAAACACCTACCACTTCCAGCGTGACATTAGATGGACACAGTCCTGATAAAATGTGGGTGGACATACCCCGGCTGCTGTGTGAGAGATGCCACTTAATTCAGAACATAAAGAAACCCCCCCTTCACAGTTCCCCTTTCTCCTGGCCATCGACTGAAAAATTTGAGATCATTAACAGAGCAGAAGAGAGAGAGAGAGAGTTCATGGACACCCGGGAAACAGCTTGACACCTGCCCTGGATGATCTGGAACTACTGTCTCACTATCATTGATTCCCCACGTGATGTAGTTAATTTTCTTTCAATTAGTATGGTCTTCCCAGCTTGGTACTGGTCTTCACTTTCCATGTTCACTTCCAGTGATGATGTTCCCGCTCAAAAGAATGAAGACTTGGGGTTTTTAAACCACCACCTGAGGTGTGGATTTTCATAATGAAGATCCTTCCAGTTCAAGGTGTGAGGTTTCTTGCTCTGTTGACGTTTCTGTACCAAATGGGATTTTACAAGATGGGGGGGTTAGCACCATGTCGCACCCTCTTCTCATCAGGGATTGTGACCAACAGTAGGGGAGTATATTGGGTTTGTAAGAACCTGTACACATTACTGATTCATCCGATAAACAAAAGTCTGAGATTCACCGACGTCAAATCTCAGCACTTTTTTGAGCTTTTTGCTTTAATTCAGATCCACTGACTTTTCTCTCTTTCACGACAATGATCTCTGTGAAATGGTCGACAAGGGGATGTTCACTCCAGTACAAGTATGATTGGAAATTGACTGCTCCTGATGAAAAGTGATTAGAGGGAACCACATCTTGATCGAATTATCAGAAAAATTGGATTATTTTCAACAATATCTAAGTTTGGGGGTCTAACCTTGTACTGTTGCCATGAAAACATTTTGGATGTCATATGAATAGAAATAGACGGACCGGAGAGAGCAGTGTGTTTTTCTGACAAGGTCATGGTTTGTTTATATTGATTCCATTGTTTTTACAGTGAGAAAGATACGTGGAGAATTGTCAACGGTGTAACCTATATTTGGACCGAGTTCAATGCTTTGGTGACATATTGTTCTACTCAAATAGAAATGCTTTTTATAGTTTTATGAAGTCAGGTTATAATTATCACTTGCCTGTAATGAATTGTAATAAAGCATTAAAAAAAAGAATATATAAATTTATCCCGGGTTCTGATTAAAACAGCTGGGCTATAAGCAACTTTATCTTATCTTGATTAAAAGTGTACAGCAGATATAGTGCATTTGACAGTGGCTACTGTGCAAACACGTGTATTTTGTATGTTTTTGTGTCTTCAGTGTTGCTTGAACAGGCCAACAGCAGAGATACAATAAAGACGAGCTCTGAATCATCTGCATAGACTCTGTGGAGATCTTCAGGTGTCATCACAGTGATGCTTGTGTGCTTGTGATGTACCATTTTTGGTTTGATTACTTCTGACATCATGGTAAGGAGCAAGAATTTCAAGGTCTTTGTGATGTTTGAAGAGCTAATTTTGTTGTCATTCTCATTGTTTGATGACTGTTAATGCAGTGCTAAAACAGATACCAAGATGTGTCAAAACCACTGGCTGTTTCTTGCTGTTGATTGTGAGACTGTTGGCTCAGGACCTTTCAGCGTAACCACACAAGTGTGTGGAAAAGGGGGGTAAAAATCTTTCTGGTTGTGACTATACCGGGTTTGGATCCTGGTGCTTTAAGTTTGTGTCCTTTCTTTCTGATGTGTGGGTGCGCAATATGAGTGTGACTGTTGCTTGTGATTTTGACAGCCTTGAATATAAAACGGGAGAAACTGTGTACTGTCACCAGCTCAACTAGTGTGACAATTGTCTGTATCAAGATATTTTGTGATTGTTGAACTTGATCTTGACAGTTCCTTGGGCTCTGGAGATATTCGATTCCTTTGGACAAGGCAGGTTTGTCCCTTTTCCTTGTTGTGTGTTCAAATGCAGTAACTTGTCTGGCTTTGCTTGTATTTTTACTCCAGTCTGACCCAGTCAGTGAAAAATGGCGTAAAAAGACACACAGAAACAGCCACACAGTTAGATTAAACAGTTTGTGTAGAATTTGTGGGGGAAAAGTGAAACCAACTAGTATAGATCTGTGATATTTTGCAAAAGGTTTGCTTCTAAATACCCTTTTTGGGCTTAGTCATTTCTGAGGAAACTGATGGCAAGTTATACTCAAACAGAATGTGTATGAAATGTTACGCCGTTTGCGTAAAATGAAACGGCAGAGCCATCGCAGAGATGCGTTCCACTCTGAAACAAGGGTTGAGGACCCCAAAAGGATAATGACCGTTTTGATCCAACAGTTGAAGTAACTGAATGCCGGTCTTCATTTTATTTTTTGTGCAGTCCAAACGGATAGGACGATCTACAGAAGGGAAAAAACGCAAGGCAGACTTTTTTTCGAAAGCTCGGCAAAAGAAAATCAGCAAAAGAAAAACAATCCCCAAAGCAGCAAGTCCTTTCACTTGTTCTTGTAATACAGTTTGGGTGCCCACGTTGTTGGCACAGTGAGGTTTATCAGTCAGTGAGAGCGGACACAGTGTACTGTTCGAGATGAGATGATCCATGACAAAGTCATAGTGAAAGAGGAGGGTTGTCAAATCAAAAAGGAGGGAAGTGGTAGCACTGTCACAGTCAAAAGGGGATGACCAGGGTTGCCATATTGTTAAAGAGGATGTTCTGAGGGCAGTATGATTCCTGAAGATAAAACCGTAGTTGCCCATGACTGAGCAGATAAACCCTTGTGACAGCAGTGTCCCTGGTACATTGAGAAACATGGCATAGATTATTGGACAGGTGAAAACTGTGACCATAGCATCGCTGACACAGGGGGTCAAAGTGATGGTCATCCTAATTGGTTCAAGTTTACTGTATTAAAACCAGGAGAAATATTGGGGGCAGGTGGAGAACATGAAAATTTCAGACAGAAACAGGGCACAGGTGAAAATCATGTGCTAGCAATAGATTTAGTACAGGTGAAATGTGTGACAGTATCATTGATACAGTTGAACACACTTATGTTGATGATAGAAGGGAAAGATATAACAACTCCGAATCACGGGCCCATTGGCAGACCTTGAAAATAACATATCAGGTTTGCAATATTTTCACCCACCATTGTCTTCAGTTCCTCAGAGATGAACCCTGGTAAAATGCGGCTATTGGAATTCCAGTCTCCTGCAAGACCAGTTGTGTTAAAACAGAATGACACGCATAGCATTTTCATGATGCAGCTGAACTGTCAGAGACACCGTCATTTCCCAAAAAAAAACAGACAGTCCTTCAAACAGGCTCAGGTGTACAGAGGAAAAAGAGGGTTTGTCACAAACCACACAAGTTCTGTCAAACAGCTCGTCTCTACAGAGGAAAAAGATAGCTCGTCACAAACCAAAACAAGTTATGTCAAACAGCTCCAGCCCCTACAGAGGAGAAAAGATGGCTCATCACAGACCGACAAAGCTAAAGCTCGCCGTTTGGAAATCTGCATTGCCCCTGACCATAGCAGAAGAGGCTACTACTTCGCTCAGTTAGTACGCATGAAAAATGGCTCAGTCCAGAGATGAACAGACAGTGGTGTGCAAAACACGGGCCACCCCTGATTCTAAGAAGATCATCAGACCCAGGTAGCATCGTACCTTCACCACTGTAGCAACACGTCAGCACAGAGTGAGCAAGCTTGCCAACACTAGGAAGAATGTTGTGGAAACATCAGAGGCTGACGAAGTGAAGCATCAAGGCAAGGAGGGCCCCCAAAATGGAAAGAGAGTGAGATTCTGAAAGCAGCTGTATGTGGGCAAGAGCAGATCAAAGCAACCAGGGGCCAAAGTGAGTGCAAAGAGGCTGGTGAGATGGGGAAAAGAGGGACAGTTTTAAACGCACAATGTCTTAGGGGATCTAACAATTTGGATAACGCAGAAAACCATCAGACGATGCAGGAATTTATTCATTGACTCCAAACGTAAACCAGACCTGCCTACCCTTCCGTAATCGTCCGTAATCTTACGGAAATTAACCCCCCCATTACGGAGGTACGATTTTCCGTGCGAAATTACGGAAAAGAAAATTGAAAAACTACGCAAATTCCAGACTCGAAAAATTGTCGACTGCTAGACCTTTCCGAGACCACAAGTAACTTCCCTTGACTCAACCGAAACCACAGATGTTCGGAACTGCGATTGGTCAATGTGGTGCTGTGGGACAGGTTCGAAAACCACGTGCCACAACGAAGAAGGCGAAGAAACAAGTGTTCCGAATAAAACACGCGGACTTGGCCTTGTCTTTTGCAATCCAAAAAACATGGACCTGGATCAGAAGATCACATCGTTGTTTACGAAATCCAGCGAGAGCAGCCGTCAACCCCCACACGGGAAATCACCAACGCAGAAAGACTGTTGTGTGAGCTGATCTGCGAAAACAACCCTTTTCCCCTTTTCCCATCTCAAGAGTGCCTACTCCCCAAACAGCAGGCACAATACAAGGCTTAGGCAACCCCACACACACACACACACACACACACATTTTTGTATATTTTTGGGTGGTGGGGGGGGGGGGGGTTTTTACATTAGGTGTCATCTGTGGTGACTGCTGTGTAAGTTACAAACGTCAAGTAAAATCACCTTTGAATTGACCTGAAACCCTGTCCTGAGTCCGTCTCAGCCATCATCCCAAGGTATTTTAATTCTGCTTTTTTGTTTTGTTTCCTTTTTTATTTACTGTTTATATTTTATGTTAAAAATGTAGTTGGAGTTTTGTACACATTATTTTTTCAAAAACGCCGGGGTATTACGCGTCCGTAAGAATTACTGAAGGAAAATGCAAAATTACGAAAAATCCTGTGGTTAGTACTGATGACATAACATGAGGTAGGCAGGTCTGGTAAAACCTAGATAATTGATGCACCTCGGTCAAGCAAGTAGATGTGTCAGTCATGACTGCAAATTTTAAATTTCTCTGCTTCAGCTTACCTTCTGTCTTCTTGTGTGTCATTGAGCCATCACTGGATGCACTGCCAGAAATGGTTTTTAAAAAATAAGTATAATATCAAGTCCTTAGCTTGACAGGGATTCCAAACCAAACCATGTGTTTGATAGTAGGTCAAACCATCTGCGTTTCGGAGAATTTCTTTTCTGTCTCTGGCTGTCTGGCTATCTGTCTGTCTGTCTGTCTCTCAAACAGATTTATCTGGAAATTGTGGATATTTGAATTAAAATATCAACAGTTGTGTCCTTTGGAACAATAAAAAATTTATCCTGTGTAGTCTTCATCAGGGTAATAGAGCATATGGCATAAAAAGTTCTGTCTTTGAAACCTTTGGACATCCTAAAGGACGGTCCAGACAAAAACAAAAAATAAAATACAAATTTTCAAAAAGAGGAGAGAAAAAAAAAATGAAACAAATGGAAAGAGGGATGGGTTTGTCCAAATAGGACAGTTTTAATTTGATATTGAAATCGTTGATGGGTGTAGCAAAAAAAATTTCCGGGAACTTTTCAAACTTTAGAATCTAGGAGAAAAGTCTTCAACACTTAATGCCATAATGTACTTCTTTAATGGAAATGTCATTTGTAAAGTTTAGTGAAATCAGTGTGTTTATGAATCAGAAAAGATACTGGGAGCATTTAAAGAACGTTACAAGCTCAAAGCACAGACTTTTTCGCCGTGTTTCTGCTTAACGATTTATGGAAATGATATATAATGAATAAAATTGCAGTGAATATAGTGGGTATTTAAAGTTCTTGAAAACTTGGCACCTAGTCTGACGAAAATGTTGGGCATGGAAAAAAAAGGATGGTGGTTTGTGTTAACAATGGTTTATATGTTTTGTGTCTTCAGTGTTGCTCGGGGATCAGGGCCCCACCTGTGAAAAATGGAGGTCTATACCTGGAATCGTCTGCATCGATTTTTGCTGAACCTTCAGGTTCATCACAATGCTATTTTTATTCCTCTAAGATTGAGTTCATTGATCATGGATTTTAGTTTCATTTATAACTCCTCACATTTTTATGAGCAGAACAAAGATTTCAAAGTCTTTAAGAGTGTTCGAAGAGCTGTTTTGTGCCTTTGGGATAGTTTTAAGAACTGTTTCTTGTCTTGCTAAGGTGTTGTGTGAGAAATGCACTTCTTTAAAAAATCGTGTCCAAAAAAAAACTACTTGGTTGCTTCACCCCTGTTATGTGACAGTTTGGGTCAGGATCTTTTTTCCTGTGACTGCTCCAAGCCAGGGTTTTGGTGCTGCTCAGTTTATGTCCGTTCTGTGGAGGAGTTTGCTCAATTTCAGAATGTGAACTGCCAAGCGTGTTTTGAATGGCCTTGAATGTAAAACTAGAAGACACGCATGTTAGTCGGCCACATTTGAATTATTGTGAGAAATTTAAGGTGAAAAATCAAGAATCATTTGTGATTGGGTGGAACTTTATGCCGAATGGTTTCCTCCAGTGTCTGGGATGTTGGGGTTTCTTTAATGAAACAGGTCGGGGTTTCTTCTTTTTACCTCCTTGTTTGTTTTGAATTCATTGACTTGTGTAACAGCTTTTGGTTGTGACTTATCTCCATTCTGTAGCCTGTCTGTGGAAAATGGCGACAGAGGAGCACACAGAAACACAGCAAAAGGGAAAGACTGAACAGTTTATGTAGGATATGTGGGAGAAAAGCTAAAAGGCAAGAATAGATCTGTGATATTTGCAAAAGGTTTGCTTCTGAAATAGCCCATTTTTGGGGCTTAGGCATTTCTGAGGAAGCTGAGGCAAGTTATACTCAAACAGAATGTGTATAAATGTTACGGTCTTTGCGTAAAATGAAAACGGCAGAGCCATCGCAGAGAAATGCGTTCCACTTTGGGAAAAAGATGGTAGAAAACCCAAGGATATAGGGCCCATTTTTACCCATCAATTGAGCTCGGAGTGTTCGGTCTGTCGGTCAGTTTTTTCAACCATCCAGAACCCCAGGAGGGAAACGAAAAAAAATTTCAAACCTCCGAAGATTTTTTCCTACACCTGCAAGTGGATGAAAAGGAAAGGGGAGAAAAAAATCAAAAAGAGAATTCCATTATTTGTTCTTGTAATAAAGGTTTGGGATGGCAGTGATGTGGTAGAAGCAAGGTTTGTCATGGCCGTACTGCTGTTACAGATAATGTTACAGATAATCTTTCTAGTGCCTCTATTTGTGTCAAAAAAGGAGTTACTGAAACAGAGATGAAATTGCCATCGTGTCACTGTTAGAGAGGAGATGATTGATGGCAGAGTCCTCTTTGAAAGAGGAAGTTGTGGTGTTAAAGTCAAGGGGAGGGATGTGACAGTTCTGTTTCAAAACAAAGCAGAGTGTAGCCAGGGCTCTGCATTGTTAAAGGAAGGTTCCTGATGGCAGAATCAACCCTGAAGTTCAAACCAGTAATTGCTGGTGACTGACACGGGGAAAGCTTGTGACGGCAGTGTCTGTGGTACAGGGAGAAATATGGCAGTGGTGTTACTTGGACAGGTGAAACTTGTGACCTATGACATCTCTAAAGCATTAGAGCCTCTGGCAAACGGGGCTTGTGGTGCAGTATGGAAGTATGGCTGCAGTATGATGACGTGGGCAGGTGACAGCTATAACATAACATCATTGATGGGAGGTAAAATTGTGCAGCAGCATCTCAATGCAGCTGAGAAATATGGCAGCAGTAGAATTGGACAGGGGAAAACTGTAACAGTGGCTTTGATGAAGCAGTTAAAGCTTGTAACAGCAGCATCTCAGTAGTAGTACAGTTGAGAAATAGGCCCGCAGTAGAATTGGACAGGTAAAACTGTAACAGTGGCTTCAGTGTGCAGTTAAAGCTTGTAACGCGCATCCAGTAAAAGTAAAAGAAATATGGCAGCAGTAAATTTTGACGGGCGAAAACTGTAACAGTGGTCTCAGTGATGCAATAAAGTTTGTGACAACAGCATCTCTGGGAAATATGGCAGCGGTGTGATGTGGACGGGGAAAAAAGTGACCACAGCATCACCGACGCAGAGAATGAAAGTGACGATGATCTTAATGGAACAAACAAAACTGCAGTACATCAGGATTATCTTTGTGCAGATGGAGGAGAACAAGACGCTTCGGACAGTATCAGGTGCTCAGTTGAAATCATGGTGCTAGCAGTAATAGTACTGCAGATGAAATATGGGAACGTATTATTAACAAAAAAGATGATCACGGGTCCCACCCCAGCGTCCACCATATTTCATGAAAGAGATGCAGTCATCATCAAAAAAAACAGAAAGTTTAAATCCGATGGACAGCTCTGTTCAAAGAGGAAACGATCACTCATCACAGACCGACACAAAAATTAGTTCGCCCTTTAAAGAACTGCATTTTCCCCTGACCAAGGGAGAAGAGGCCTAAATTGACTGGCATAGTTCCATGAAGATGGCCCAGTCCCAAAAGATAAGGGGACGTGCTTTGCAGATCACAGGGTCAGCCCCTGATTCTGAAGAAAATCATCAACCAGGAAAACGCCATCCTGTGCCAGTAAAGCAACATTAAGGAACTGGGCCAGTCATCTTGCCATGCTGGAAGAGAGTTGTGGACAATTCAGAGGCGATGTGGAGCATCAAGGTATGGGGCTGAAGCTCTCCAAAAGGGAAAGAGGGGGGCGAGACGTGAAAAGCAGCTGGGTGTGGGCAAGAGCAATCATTGCCAACCAGGCGGCGCCAAACGAGAGCAAACAGACTGGTGAGATGGGGAAAGAGAGACAGTTTAAAACAGAAAATCTTACAAGAGGGAGCAAGTTTGCATAAGGGAACCTCTGTACCCTTGCAAAATGGATAGTAGAACAGTGCATGATTAAAATTCCTCGATATACTTGAACATGCAGTGTTTTTTTGGGTTTTTTGGTTTTGTTACATGCAGTGTTAATACAAACCCCTTTCCAAGCATGATGGATACTTTTGTCGCCCATCACAACAAATTTTGTTCATCTCCGCCTCAACCGTCCGTCCTTGAATGTGGAATTGCTCTGCCTGATTTTGAGCAGTTTTGTTTCAGTGCATTATGAAATCAGAATAATGCGAATTGTGTCTACATTAAAGCCCCCCATTTTTTCTTCCCAAATCTCTGTGCCATCATTGACAGCAGCATCTGTTGACAATAAAGGGCCTATGGCTACCTAGTTTGTCAGTGATTTCATAAACGGATCAGTCAGTGTTTAACATGCTTCACAATTTTTTTTGTTGTTCAGTGGGTTTTTTTTTTCTTTTTACAGAAGATTTATTTTTAATGTCGGAAGAATAAAAAGTATAAAAAAAAGGGGGGTAAAATGCATAGCAGCAGTTAGGACAAATGAAATGAATTGACCACTGATATTCTGATTTGGATGGAAAAAATATACCACAAACTCTCAGAGGAAATATAAAATGACAGCTTTTAAACTGTGGATCTGTTAGTGCACAATATGTTGCAAAGAGATTGCTATACTTTATACTTTGCCTTTTAAAGAATGTAGTAATGCAATTAGGCTTGCAATTTTGTTGCGTTGCTTGTGTCTTTGTTTCGTAAATGTTTTTTTCTTTCATGTTTAACAAATTTTTTTTATCTTCCAGGAATGAATGTATAAAGTTTACTGTGTAAATATAACTAATTAGCATAAAAGAGCTCTAAAATAGAATATCAGTTGGGGCTACTTTTCTTTGATATAAAGTTGATTTTGGCAAAATGACTTGCAGACTAAAAGGGGGTAGGTAGAGGATAAAAAAACAAAGTGATTTCCCCATTATGAATAAAAGGAAAGTTTAAAGGGGCACAGGACAACACAGACCTGCAAAAAAGCCTGTGTATGGAGGGATTCAGGGTGCTTTTTCAGTGTTGTTACACACATACATATATGCAATATATATATTAATATATATAAATTTTTAAAATAAGTATTAAAAAGGAATATTAAACTTATTTAACAAATGTTGCTCCCCAAGGGGTTGAGCGCTTTTAGAATTGTTTTTAGGCTGTGCAACTACATTGAATTTAATTTTATAATATAATATATGGTGTGTGATTGTCTTTCTGTAGTGTTGCCGTTTTTGTTTTATTTTTTCCTTTATTGGCCATTCATCTGTCACATCCCAGCTTTTTTGGGAATGATCAGGTACCAAATAGTGATACTTTTTAACCTGTCCACAGAGGGAAAGCAAGTTGTCTATTCCTAAAGCGAGTGTTTGCCTAATAGGCCTTTTGTGTTGTTTTACTTCCTTAGAGTTCAAGTTCATTTTAACGTCTGTATGTGTGCAAGTGATGAAGTTAAAAGTGGAATATCTGGGGACTGTCCAATTTATGTGAATTTTAGATATCAACCTGATCATCATGTTGGGAATGGTCTTGATAGTGTAGACAGATGTCTTTGGTGTTAGCCTTTTTTTTCTGGACAGGCTTTTTGTTGTTGTTGCTCCACCATGAAATGGAAGCCCAGGAAGGTCTGTGTGTGGTCAGATGGGGTTTCAACATAACTGCTGTCCGGGGTGCTGCAGGCCTTGTCCCTTAGGACCTTGGAATAGCCACCGTCATGCTTACGCAGTGACAGTCACATGGCTTTTAGTGTTCTGTTGCAAATCTTTTCCAGATTTGAAAACCTGGTTTGGTCGTTAACATTTTAATGTGAACATTAGTCATGTGATTTGCGAGGACGAAAAAGAAAATGACAGAAAAAAAGAGAGAAAAAAGACTGACAGCCCCTTTTCAATCAAATAGTAACTTTTAGAATGAAGAATAAAATGGAAAATTGTCATTTGTGGGGTTTTTGTTGAAAAGTTAGTTTTTTGGTTGTTTTTATTTTAGGGTCAACTCATCAAGCTACATCAGCATTCCCCATTCCACAAGAATAAAGGAATCACCAGTTCATTTTCTCTGGTAGATACAGGGAACACCTTTCCAAAAGTTTTCCATCAGCACATCACCTGCTGTCCTGTATTAGTCGTTCGACATGGAGATCTTTGAGGATGAAGCACCTGGCATAGTAGAAATACAGAGAAAAGGTTTATTCTGAAGTTGTAAATGTACCCATTATAGTTGGTGAGCATGTTAGTGTTTGCTTCAGCCTTGAGGTCACCTCCGCTGAGTTTGACTGGGCTGTGAACAATATGAATTGTTTTGGTCATTGACATTCCTGTAACATAAGACATACTTTTATAGTATGCTAATCGAATGGACAGTATTAGAAAAAAAAAGCCAACAGGTCTAACCCAAAATTGGTAGAAATTAGATTTTCATGTAATGATGGATCTTTTGATTTGCTTTTAATGATGGATCTTTTGATTTTGATTTAATGAAGGATCTTTTGACTTTCTGTAATAATGGATCCCATTTAAAGAAGAAAAATGTAAACTTCTCTCTCCCCAACATAGACTGTTTGTAGTGAGGACATAGACCT
>CM031612.1:50164890-50257390 GCA_018398815.1 Conus ventricosus
AAAAAACTAACTTTTCAACAGAACCCCACCAAATTACTAATAAATAAATGTATTCTTCATTCTAAAAGTTACATATTTAGATTGAAAGGGGCTGTCAGTCTCTTTCTCTCTCTTTTTTTCTGTCATTTTCTTTTTCGTCCTCGCAAAATACACATGAAAATGTTCACATTAAAATGTTAACGAAAAAACCAGGTTTTAAAATCTGGAAGACTACAACAGAACACTGAAAGCCATGATGACTGTCACTGGAAGCATGAACGGTGAGCTATTCCAAGTCCTAAGGGACAAGGGCACTGCAGCACACCGGACAGCAGTTATGTTGTAACCCATCTGACCACACACAGACCTTCCTGGGCTTCCCATTTCATGGTGGAGCAACAACAACAAAAAAGCCTTCCCAGAAAAAAAAGGCTAACAACAAAGACATCTGTCTACACTATCAAGACCATTCCCAACATGATGATCAGGTTGATATCTAAAATTCACTAAATTGGACAGTGCCAGATATTCCACTTTTAAACTTCATCACCTTGAAACACATACAGACGTATGAAATGAACTTGAAAAAACTCAAATGGAGGTAAAAACAACACAAAAGGCCTATATGGGCAAACACTCGCTTTAGAGAATAGACAATTTGCGTCCTCTGTGGACAGGTATAAAAGTATCACTACTTTGGTACCTGATCATTACAAAAAAGCTGGGATGTGACAGATAAATGGCCAAAAAAGGAAAAAATAAAACAAAAACGGACAACACACAGAAAGACAATCACACACACATTTTATATATATATAAAATTTTAATTCAATGTAGTTGCACAGCCTAAAACAATTCTAAAAGCGCTCAACCCCTTGGGAGCAACATTTGTTAAAATAAGTATTAATATTCCTTTTTAATACTTTTTTTAAAACAAATAATATATTATATATATTTTTTGCATATTGTATGTGTGTAACAACACTGAAAAAGCACCCGAATCCCTCCATACACAGGCTTTCTGCAGGTCTGGTTGTCCTGTGTCCCTTAACTTTCCTTTTATTCATAATGGGGAAAATCACTTTGTTTTTTAATCCTCAAACCCTACTCCCTTTTAGTCTGCAAGTCATTTTGCCAAAATCAAACTTTATATCAAAGAAAAGATAGCCCTCAACTGATTTTCCCTATTTTAGAGCTCTTTTATGCTAACTAGTTATACTACACAGTAAACGTATACATTCAATCCTGGAAGATAAAGAAATGTTAAACATGAAAGAAAAAAACATTAAATTTACGAACCAAAGACACAAGCAACAAAAACAAAATTGCAAGCCTAATTGCAATTACTACATTCATAAAAGGCAAAGATATAAAGATATAGCAATCTCAATGCAACATATTGTGCACTAACAGATCCACAGTTAAAAGCTGTCATTTTATATTTCCTCTGAGAGTTGTGTTATATTTTTCCATCCAAAATCAGAATATCCAGTGGTCAATTCATTTCATTTGTCCTAACTGCTCGCTATGCATTTTACCCCCCTTTTTTTTATACCTTTATTCTTCCGACATTAAAAATAATCTTCTGTAAAAAAGAAAAAAAAAGCCCCCTGAACAACAAAAAAATTGTGAAGCATGTTAAACACTGACTAAACCGATATGAAATCACTGACAAACTAGGTAGCCATAGGCCCATTATTGTCAACAGATGCTGCTGTCAATGATGGCACAGAGATTTGGGAAAAAAAAAGGAGCTTATAATGTAGACACATATTCTGCATTATCTGATTTCAATAATGCACTGAAAAAAACTGCTCAAAATCAGGCAGAGCAATTCCCACATTGGGGGAGGGACGGTTGAGGCGAAGAGGAGATGAACAAAATTTGTTTTTGATGGGCGACAAAAGTATCCATCATGCTTGAAAGAGGTGTTTTAAACACTGCATGTAACAAAACCAAAAACCCAAAACAACACTGCATGTCTCAAGTAATCGAGGAATATAATCATGCACTGTTCTACTATCCGTTTTGCAAGGGTACAGGGGTTTCCCTTATGCAACTTGCTCCTCTTGTAAGATTTTCTGTATAAAACTGTCTCTCTTTTGCCCATCCACCAGTCTGTTTTGCTCTCAGTTTGGCCGCCTGGTTGGCAATGATCTGCTCTTGCCCACATCCAGCTGCTTTCACAGTCTCGCTCCTCTTTCCCTTTCTGGAGAGCTTCAGCTCCATACCTTGATGCTCCACCACATCAGCCTCTGAATTTCCACAACATTCTCTTCCAGCACTGGCAAGATGACTGGCCCAGTTCTTAATGTTGCTTTACTGGCACAGGATGGCGTTTTCCTGGGTCTGATGATTTTCTTCAGAATCGGGGGTGACCCTGTGATCTGCAAAGCACTGTCACCTTATCTCTTGACTGGCCAATCTTCATGTGAACTATGCCAGTCAAGTAGGCCTCTTCTGCCTTGGTCAGGGGAAAATGCAGTTTTTCTAAAGGGCGAACTATTTTGTGCTGTCGGTCTGTGATGAGTGATCTTTCCTCTTTGAACAGAGTTTGTCCCATCGGATTTGACTTTCTTTTTCTTTTGATGATGACTGCATCTCCATCATAAAAATATGGTGGACGCTGGGTGGGAATCGCTGATATCTTTTTTGTTAATAATACGTTCCCATATTTCATCTGCCAGTACTATTACTGCTAGCACCATAAATTTTCAACTGAGCACCTGATACTGTCCGAAGGTCTTGTTTTTCCTCCATTTTCACCAAAGATAATCCTGATGTACTGCAGATTGTTTGTTCCATTAAGTCATCGTCACTTTCATTCTCTGCGTCGGTGATGCTGTGGTCACTTTTTCAACCAGTCCACATCACACCGCTGCCATATTTCCCAGAGATGCTGTTGTCACAACTTTACTTGCATCACTGAGACCACTGTTACATTTTTTCGCCTGTAAATAATACTGCTGCCATATTTCTCTACTGTACTAGAGATGCTGCCTTTAAACAAGCTTTAACTGCACCACTGAAGCCACTGTTACAGTTTTCACCTGTCCATTCATACTGCTGCCTATTTTCTCAACTGTACTACTACTAGATGCTGCTGTAACAAGCTTAAACTGCATCATCAAAGCCACTGTTACAGTTTTCCCTGCCCAAATTCATACTGCTGCCATATTTCTCAGCTGCATTAGAGATGCTGCTGCCACAATGTTTACCACATCAATGATGTTACTGTTATAGCTGTCACCTGTCCACGTCATCATACTGCAGCCATACTTCCATACGCACCACAAGCCCCGATGCCAAGGCTCTAACTGCATTAGAGATGCCCATAGTCACAGTTTTCACCTGTCCAAGTAACACCACTGCCATATTTCTCACCTGTACCACAGACACTGCCGTCACAAGCTTTCCCCGCGTCAGTCCCCAAAGCAATTACTGGTTTGAACTTCGGGGTTGATTCTGCCTTTCAGGAACCTTCCCTTTAACAATGCAGAAGCCCTGGCTACACTCTGTTTGATGTAACAGAACTGTCACATCCCCCCCCTTGACTTAACGCCACAACTCTCCTCGTTCAAAGAGACTCTCCCATCAATCATCTCCTCTCTAACAGTGACACGATGGCAATTCTCATCTCTGCTTTCAGTAACATCCTTTTTGACACAAATAGGGGGCACTAGAAAGATTATCTGTAACATTATCTGTAACAGAAAGTACGGCCATGACAAACCCTTGCTTCTACCAACATCACTGCCATCCCCAACCGTATTACAAGAACAAATAATGGAATTCTCTTTTTTGATTTTTTTCTCCCCTTTCCTTTTCATCCACTTGCAGGTGTGGGAAAAAATCTCGGAGGTTTGCATTTTTTTTCGCTTCCTCCGGGGGATTCTGGATGGTTTTTTAAAACTGACCGACAGACCGAACACTCAGACGCATCAATTGAGGGGTCAAAAGGGGTCCATTATCCTTGGAGTTTTCTACCATCTGTTTCAAAGTGGAAGCACTCTCTGCATGGCTCTGCCGTCTTCATTTTACGCAAACGACCGTAACATTTCATACACATTCTTTTTTGGTATAACTTGCCATCAGCTTCCTCAGAAATGACTATGCCCCAAAAATGGGCTATTTCAGAAGCAAACCTTTTGCAAATATCACAGAATCTATTCTTGACCTTTTCAGCTTTTCCCCCACATATCCTACATAAACTGTTCAGTCTTTCCCCGTGCGGGTTTCTGTGTGCTCCTCTGTCGCCATTTTCCCACAGACAGGCTACAGAATGGAGATAAGTCACAACCACAAGCTAGTTACACAAGTCAACGGAATTCAGAACAAACCAAGGGGGTTAAAAGAAGAAACCCCGACCCCTGTTTCATTAAAGAAACCCAACATCCCAGACACTGGGGGCACCATTCGGCATAAAGTTCCACCCAATCACAAAATGATTCTTGATTTTTCACCTTAAAATTTCTCTACAATAATTCAAATGTGGCCGACAACATGCAGTGTCTTCTAGTTTTACTTTTCAAGGCCATTCAAAACACGCTTGGCAGTTCACATTCTGAATTGAGCAAACTCCTCCACAGAACGGACATAAACTGAGCACCCAGAACCCTGGCTTGGAGCAGTCACAGGTAAAAAGATCCTGACCCAAACTGTCACATAACAGCGTGAAGAAAACCAAGTAGTTTTTTGACACGATTTTTTAAAGAAGTGCATTTCTCACCACCAAAAACCTTAGCAAGACAAGAAACAGTTCTTAAAAACAAACCCAAAGGGCCCACACAAAACAGCTTTTCGAACACTCTTAAAGACTTTGAAAATCTTGTTCTGCTCATAAAAAATTTTAGAGTTATAAATGAAACTGAATCCATGATCAATGAAACTCAATCTTGAGGAATAAAATAGCATTGTGAGGGAACCTGAAGGTCTCAGCAAAAATCGATGCAGACGTTTCCCCAGAGAAATAGCCCTCCATTATTTCACAGGTGTGGCCTGTTTCTCCGAGCAACACTAAAGGACACAAAAACATTTTAAACCAGTGTTAAACACAAACCACCATCACTTTATTTCCATGCCCAACATTTTCAGTCAGAACTAGGTGCCAATTTTTCAAGAACTTTAATACCCACTAAAATTCACTGCAATTTTATTCATTATATAACCATTTCCATAAAATCGTTAAGCAGAAACACGGCGAAAAACGTCGGTGCTTTGAGCTTGTCAACGTTTCTTTAAATGCTCCCAGTATCATTCTGATTCATAACACACCTGATTTCACTAAACTTTACAAATGACATTTCCATTAAAGAAGTACATTTGGCATTAAGTGTGGAAGACTTTCTCTCCAGATCTAAAAGTTTGAAAAGTTCCCCGGAAAATCTTTTCTGCTACATCCATCAACGATTTCAATATCAAATTTACAACTGTCCTATTTGGACAAACCCATCCCTCTTTCCATTTGTTTCATTTTTTTTTTTCTCTCCTCTTTTTGAAAATTTGTATTTATTTTTTGTTTTTTGTCTGGACCGTCCAATGGGATGTCCAAAGGTTTCAAAGACAGAACTTTTTATAGCCATATGCTCTATATACCCTGATGAAGACTACACGGAATAAAATTTTTTAATTGTTCCAAAGGAACAACTGTTGTTATATTTTAATTCAAATATCCACAATTTCCATATAAATCTGTTTGAGAGACAGCAGACAGACAAAATAGCCAGACAGCCAGAGACAGAAAAGAAATTCTCCCGAAACGCAGATGGTTTGACCTACCTATCAAACACATGGTTTGGTTGGAATCCCTGTCAAGCTAAGGACTGATATTATACTAATGTTTGGAAACCATTTCTGGCAGTGAATCCAGTGAGGCTCAATGACACACAAAAAGACAAAAGGGTAAGCTGAAGAGAGTAATCTAATTTTGCAGTCATGACTAAACACATCTACTCTGCTTGACCGAGGTGCATAAATATCTCAAGTTTACCAGACCTGCCTACCTCATGTTATGCTCATCATTACTAACCACAGGATTTTCAGTAATTTTGGCATTTTTCCTTCAGTAATTCTACGGACGCGTAATACACGGCGTTTTTGAAAAAAAAAATGTGTACAAAACTCCAACTACATTTTAAACATAAAATATAAACAGTAAAAAAAAGGAACAAAAACAAAAAAGCAGAATTAAAATCCCTTTGGGATGATGGCTGATGACGGACTCAGGACAGGAGTTTCAGGTCAATTCAAAGGTGATATACTTGACAAGTTTGTAACTTAAAACAGCAGTCACCACAGATGACACCTAATGTACAACCCCCCCCCCCCCCCACCACCACCCAAAAAAATATACAAAAATGTGTGTGTGTGTGTGTGTGTGTGTGTGTGTGTGTGTGTGTTTTGGGTTGCCTAAGCCTTGTATTGTGCCTGCTGCTTGGGTAGGCACTCTTGAGATGGAAAAGGGGACAAGTTGTTTTCGCAGATCAGCTCACAAAAACAGTCTTTCTGCGTTGGTGATCTTCCGTGTGTGGGTCGCGGCTGCTCCCCCGCTGGATTTCGTAAACAACGATGTGATTTTGATCCAGGTCCATGTTTTTTGGATTGCAAAAGAAAAGGGCCCAAAGTCCGGTTGATTTACTCGGAACACTTGTTTCTTCGCCTTCTTCCGTTATGGAAACAGTGGTTTTCGAACCCTCGTCCCACAGCACCACATTGACCAATCGCAAGTTCCGAACCATCTGTGGTTTCGGTTTGAGTCAAGGAAGTTACTCTGTGGTCTCGGAAAGGTTTCTAGCGTCGACAATTTTTCGAGTCTGGATTTGCGAAAGTTTTTCAATTTTCTTTTCCGTAATTTCGCAGGGAAAATCGTACTCCGTAATGGGGGGTTAATTTCCTTTAAGATTACGGACGATTACGGAAGGGTAGGCGGTCTGGTTTACGTTTGAGTCAATGAATAAAATCCTGAAATCGTCTGAACTGTTTTTTGCGTTATCCAAATTGTTAGATCTCCTAAGACATTGTGCGTAAAACTGTCCCCTTTTGCCCATCCCCACCAGCCTTTTTGCACTCACTTTGGGCCCTGGTTGGCTTTGATCTGCTCTTCCCCCACATACAGCTGCTTTCAGAATTTCTCACTCCTCTTTCCATTTCTGGAGGGCTCCTTGCCTTGATGCTTCACCTCGTCAGCCTCTGATGATCCACAACATTCTCTCCTAGTGTTGGCAAGCTTGCTCACTCTGTGCTGACGTGTTGCTACAGTGGTGAAGTACGATGCTACCCTGGGTTAAATGATCTTCTTCAGAATCGGGGGGCTGGCCCCGTGTTTTGCACACCACTGTTGTTCATCTCTGGATGAGCCATCTTCATGCGTACTAACTGAGCGAAGTAAGCCTCTTCTGCTATGGTCAGGGGCAAATGCAGATCTTTCCAAAGGGCGAGCTTTAGCTTTGTCGGTCTGTGATGAGCCATCTTTTCCTCTGTAGAGACTGAGCCTGTTTGACATAATTGTTTTGGGTTTTTGTGACGAGCTATCTTTCTCCTCGTAGGGGACTGAGCCTGTTGGCAGAACTTGTGTTGGTTTGTGACGAGCCATCTTTTCTCCTCTGTACACACTAAAGCCTGTTTGACAGGACTGTCTGTTTTTTGAAGATGACGGTGTCTCTGACAGTTCAGCTGCATCATGAAAAACGCTATTGTCAGTGTCTTCTGTGTAACACAACTGGTCTTGCAGGAAGACTGGAATTCCAATAGCCGCATTTTAAAACCCGGTTCATCTCTTGAGGAACTGAAGACAATGGTGGGGGGAAAAAATATTGCACCCATGATATGTTATTATCAGGTCCTGACCCAAAGCCAGTGATTCTGGAGTTTTATATCTTTCCCTTCTATCATCAACAAACATAGGTGTATCAACTGTATCAATGATACTGTCACACATTTCACCTGTACTACTACTATTGCTAAACACCATGATTTTCACCTGTGCCCTGATACTGTCTGAAATGTCATGTTCTCCACCTGCACCAATAATTTAACCTGGTATAATACAGTAAACTTGAACCATTAGGATGACCATCACTTTGACCCCCTGTGTTTAGCGATGCTATGGTCACAGTTTTCACCTGTCCAAATAATCCTACCCGCCATGTTTCTCAACTGTTTCCAGGGACACTGCGTCACAAGCTTTACCGCATCAGTCACTGGGCAACTACAGGGTTTGATCTTCAGGAATCATACTGCCCTCGAAACATCCCCCTTTAACAATATGGCCAAACCCCGGTTAACACTCCATTTTGACTGTGACAGTGCTACCACTTCCCTCCTTTTTGATAAGACAACCCTCCTCTTTCACTATGACTTTGTCATGGATCATCTCATCTCGAACAGATACACTGTGTCCGCTCTCACTGACATGATAAACCTCACCTGTGCCAACAACGTTGTCACCCCAAACTGTATTTCAAGAACAAGTGAACAGGACTTGCTGCTTTGGGGATTGTTTTCTTTTGCTGATTTTCTTTTGCCGAGCATACGAAAAACAGTCTGCCTTGCGTTTTTTCGTCTGTCAGATCGTCTACCGTTTGGACTGCACAAAAAATAACTGACAGACCGAGCATTCAGTTACTTCAAATGTTGGATCAAACTCCCGGGCCATATATCCTTGGAGTCCTAACCCCTCTGTTTCAGAGTGGAACGCACTCTCTGCGATGGCTCTGCCGTCTTCATTTTACGCAAACGACCGTAACATTCATACACATTCTGTTTGAGTATAACTTGCCATCAGTTTCCTCAGAAATGACTAAGCCCCAAAAATGGGCTATTTCCGAAACAAACCTTTTGCAAAATATCACAGATCTAACCTAGTTGGTTTCCACTTTCCCCCACAAATTTTTACACAAACTGTTTAATCAACTGTGTGGCCCGCTTTCTGTGTGCTCTTTTGACGCCATTTTCAACTGACAGCTCAGATTGGAGATAAAAATCACAAGCAAGCCAGACAGTTAACTGCATTCTGAACACACAACAAGGGAAAAAAAAAAAAACCTGCCTCTTGTTCCAAAAGGAATCGAAATATCTCACAGAGCCAAGGAACTGTCAAATCAAGTTCAACAATCACAAAAAACTCCTTGATACAAGACAATTGTCACACTAGTTGAGCTGGTGAACAGCCCCCCCACACAGTTTCTCCCAGTTTTATATTCAAGGCTGGGCAAAATCACAAGCAACAGTCACACTCATATTGCGCACCCACACATTTCCCGGAAAGAAGGACAAAACTTAAAGCAACAGGACCAAACCTGGTATAGTCACAACCAGAAAGATTTTTACCCCATTGCCACACACTTGGTGGTTACTGCTGAAAAGGTCCTGAGCCAACAGTCCCCACAATCAACAGCAAGAAACCCGCCAGCTGGGTTTTGACACATCTTGGGATCTGTTTTAGCACTGACTTAACAGCTCATCAAACAATGAGAATGACACACAAAATAGCTCTTCAAACACTCACAAAGACCTTGAAATTCTTGCCCCTTACCCTGATGTCAGAAGTAAACAAACCAACATGGACATCACAAGCACACAAGCATCACTGTGATGACACCTGAAGATCTCGACAGAGATCTATGCAGATGATTCCAGAGCTCAGACTTTCAATGTATCTCTGCTGTGGCCTGCTCTCCAAGCAACACTGAAGACACAAAAACATACAAAAATTACCACGTGTAGACAGTAGCCACTGTCAAAATGCACTATATCCATGCTGTACACTTTTAATCAGAAGATAAGATAATGTTGCTTATAGCCCAGCTGTTTTAATCAGAACCAGGGATAAAATATATATTCTTTTTTTAATGCTTTATTTTCAATTCATTACAGCAAGTGCCTGACTTCAAAAACTATAAAAGCAATTTCTATTTGAGTAGAACAATAAAGTCACCAAAGCATTGAACTCGGTCCAAATATAGGTTTACACCGTTGACAAAATTCCCACGTATCTTTCTCACTGTAAAAAACAATGAAACAATATAACACAACCATGACCTTGTCAGAAAACACAAATGCTCTCTCCCGGTCCGTCTATACTATAATATGAACATCCAAGTGTTTCAGGACAACAGTACAAGGTTAACCCCAACTCTAGATAATTTTCTGAAATAATCCAATTTGTCTGACTATTCGATCAAGATGTGGTCCCTCTAATCACTTTTCTCGGAGCAGTCAATTTCCAATCTTACTTTTACTGAGGAACATCCATTTCGACCATTTCACAGGATCATTCGTCGTGAAAAGAGAAGCAAAAAATCAGTGATCTGAATTATGCAACAGCTCAAAAAAAATGCTGAGATTTGACGTCGGTGAATCTAGACTTTCAGTTTATCGGATGAATCAGTAATGTGTACAGGTTTTACAAACCCAATATACTCCGCTACTGTTGGTCACAATCCCTGATGAGAAAGGAGGGTGCGACATGGTGCTACCCCTCCATCCTTGTAAAATCCCATTTGGTACAGAAACGTCAACAGAGCAAAAAAAACCTCACACCTTGAACTGGAAGGATCTTCATTATGAAAATCCACACCTCAGGTGGTGGTAAAAGGGCCCCAAGTCTTCATTCTTTTGAGCAGGAACATCATCACTGGAAGTGAACATGGAATGTGAAGACCAGATACCAAGCTGGGGAAAACCATACTAATTGAAGAAGAATTAACTACATCACGCTGGGGAATCAATGATAGTGAGACAGTAGTTCCAGATCATCCAGTCAGGTGTCTAAGCTGTTTCCAGGGTGTCCACTGAAAACCTTTTCTCTCTCTCTCTCTCTCTCTTCTGCTCTGTTAAAGATCTCATTATTCAGTCGATGGCCAGGAGAAAGAGGAACGTGAAGGGGGCGTTTTTTTTATGTTCTGATTAAGTGGCATCTTTTCCACACAGCAGCCGGAGTATGTCCACCTACATTTTATCAGGACTGTGTCCACTAATGTCACAGCGGAAGTGGTAGGTGTTTTTCCTACTGCAGCAGAAAGTACAGGTCAAAGTGACTAATTTCCTCTAGTTAAAGTGACAGCAGTTCTACTTACTGGCAGCAAGAACTTTAGAGTCATGTGACTGCTTTCCTTCAACAGGAGTAGCAGGCCCTGCTGCAGACACCGTCCAGACCCAGGTGCACCCATCAGCTGTCAGTGCATGAACACCTGGGCAGCAAATGGTGGCCACACTCAATACTGACTGGTTTTACAAACCCCCCGTGGTGCTTCATTTTCTGGGGTTTAAGATGGGTTGTTGTTGAAGTTCATAGTGTGCGTCTTCCAACTGACTGCATTTGTCCAATCCGAATGAATCCATTCACTTACTCCCTTCTGAGTGATTTGGAATGAACCTTTCCTTTCTGCAAATTGGGCTTTGTATGGGTTTTTTTTTCCCCCAATTCATTTGTAAGGTAATAACAAAGCACATACAAATTGAAATTTGGACACATGATTATTGTTGTTTCACTGAATAAGGACAGTATAATGTTTCTAAGCTTTTTACCACTCTTTGTGTAGCTGAGGCAAAAACTTTTTTTTCCAGAGAGTTAAAAAAGGGCATTTAGGTGGAGTCCACTCTGGTTTCGAAAGAAGACCTATTTTCAATATAACTCACGATGAGAGTGTAAGCGACGCTACTCTATCCTATACAAATGAACTCATAAAGAAAACATCTTGATTTTTAAAAAGTCAAGCGGGGGGGGGGGGGGGGGGGGGGGAGTGGGGGGGCATGGGATATCATGCCATGCAGCTCCAGTCCATTGTATGAAAGAAAACAACGGGGGAAAAAAAGACAGAAAAATGCTGAAGCTGGTCTTTATTAAGAAACCAAGAAAAACATTCCTCACTCTTATCTGCCAGTGGATCATTTGCATAAACACCCCCAAGGCCTCGCACCTTGGCTGTCCATGGCCCCCACTCCACCCACTCCTCATCTATCCTCTGAAATGTCTTGTTCACTGTCTGACGAACTCTCCCTCTTCATATGAACTGAAGTTACTATCATTGTCTAGTTCAGCACCTTCCAGGTATGACCTGCCCAGTGGGTACAAGTGCTATAGCTCAACTTAGTTCAGGTGAACCCGTCAACATGCTCCCTCCCTCTGCTTGCTCAGCATCCCCTTGTAGAAAGCCGAAATGCCATTGTGATCTCTCTCTAAACAGATCTCTGTTGGTGTGGAAATCATTCAAGTTGTTTACCAGCAAGTCAGCGTGGCACACACTGTAGTCACACTAACAAGTTGCTTACTGGTAATGAGGCCAGCACATGGCCCACTTCACTTTATTTTTTTTTATCTGGATTAAATGATATCCAGCTTTATTTGTGTGATTTTAATAGTCTATTACACCCCAAGTTGTTGTTTCCATTGTTGATATACTTTCCCTCTAAGGTATCCAACATTTGGGCTTCATTGATCAGTTTGGTTTGACTTTACATTTTTTTTTTTAAATAACACTTTTTTTTTCCCAAAATCAATACAATATAATGCCAAGCAATGTTATTCAAGCATCCCAATACAAGCTTAAAAACACATAAATACATTAAACAAAATAAAATATGAATGGCGCAAAAGAATGCACAAAAACAGCTCAACACTTCATTTCCATAAATCAACATGATGTCAATTTTTATGTTTTTCTAATTTCATGTCAGATCTCCTCTAGCAGTGTAAAAAAAAAAGACCAGAGTGAGTTCATTAATAGTATTTCACTCCCCCCAGCACTTCTGACATTATTTTCGTATGAAGGCCATGACTGAGGAGACCTTAATTATTTTCAATTGACAAATTCATCATTTACAAATGAAAACTATTTTCCAATTGACAAATACATCATTTACAAATGAAACAAAACAAGTTAAAAAACCCAAATTTCACAATCAGACTAAAAAAACATAAACGAATAACTGAAAAACATTAAAGTTACATAAACTCGCTCCCCCCTCTTGTGAGTACATTTCTATTCGGCCCCCATGGGATCAATATGAATTCAAAACATTAAAAAATACAAATAAAAATAAAAATAAAAATAAACAAACAAAAAAAAAAAAAAAAAAAAAAAAACAGAAAACATTTAGACTCAAAAAAAACTGATCAGACAAACTGATAAAACCCGTTCAAAATTACAACAAATAAATTCACTGACTCTCATGTTTCTTTCATGGTAGACTGATCGAACACAATTCTGAAACAGAAAAAATAAATAATGAGTCAAATTAGAAGGGAAAAAAAAAATGAAAAAAAGGTACATTTCTCAGTTGTACTGCATTTAAAAAAAATAAATTCTGAAAAACGTATTCAAAGATTGTTCTCTCTCTCATGTCACCACACCAAGGGTTTACCGCTGTCAATTGCAGCAGAGCCAAACAGGTAAGCAGCCCTGTGGAGATCACCATGTCAATTCCAGAAATTGTCCCCATCAATTTATCAGCAAAGGCCATACTTTGCTGATAACCTACCTCATGAACTGTAAAGAAACGACTCTTTACAGGACTGTATGTGTTCAAGCTAACATGAAAATAATTTCTTTCAGTTCTGCAACTACTGGATGTTCACAGACAGAAGTTTTACTTCTACCATTTACGTATGTCAACCAGAAGACAATCTATGAAAATGAATAAACTTTGTCAAAATTAACAGGAAGAAAGAAGACTGGAGAAAAGACTGACCAGGTCATGGGTGAGATGGAGTGACAAACCCACCCATTGACATGAGGAGGCTGTTCAGCAGGAAAGACAGAGGAGGAAAGAACAAGCTTGAAGGAGCACAGCTACAAGCCAACAAAAACGATGAGAAAGAAAAGTCTGAGGTAGCACAAGCAAAGGGACACAATAAGTCATGTAAAACCAATTCGGGGTGAAATTCCCAAAACCAAGGAGCAAGGGATAAGATGCTCAGAAAATTTATTGCAGCCAAAAAAGACACTGATGAAGATGACCGTTGAAGGAGAAGAGGGAAGCTCTACCTGACAGTTGGCATGAGGAGGGACATGACACGCAAGAGAAAAAAGAAGACAAAGAATTGTACCAAAACTTAAGAACAGGAAAGAGGAGTCAACAAACTCAAAGGTCGAGTACACCGTGGGTGAGAAGGAACGACGAGTCGTCAACATCGGGAGGGGACTGCGCGGGCGCAGGAACAGAGGGGGGCAGTAAAAATAAAAGAGTAGAAATTTAAGCAACCCAGGATTGCAAATAGTTTTAGCCCAGTTTTTTCTTCTCGTTTTTCTTTTAAAATTTCGTTCAAAATTATGTGTACAGAACTTTGAAAATTGTATTTGTATACCAAAATAGATCAACTCATGAATAAAAGAAACAACACTTTCAGTTGTGATTGAACTCTATAAGCCAGACATTATTGGAATCACTGAGGTCAAGCCCAAGAACGCAGATATGTTATACAGGAGAGTGAGTTATCTATGGAAGACTATGAAATGTATCAAAAACTTAGAAGAGGAAGGAGTGGTATTTCTCCTGTATGTTCGTCGCACCCTGAAGCCTTCATTATGCGATGACATAGACAGCACCTACACTGAAAAAGTATTTGTGGAATGTAAGACTGAATGGTGGAGAAAGTTTACTCATTGGACTCGTATACAGGTGTGAACAAAGCCCAGTAGACAATGCTGCTAGACTGAACAACCTTTTTGACACGTAAACCCAAAGGATCATGGGGGATTTTAACTTTCCCAAATCGACTGGAACACTGAAACAAGTACAGCGGTGAAGGTCACACAGCAACAAAGTTTTTGAATGCCACAAAGGATGCATTATTCATTCAGCATCAGAAGACTCCAACCTGTTACAGAGAAGGCCAAAAAGCTGACACTCTGGATCTGATTTTCACAAACACTGAAGAACTAATCACTGATTTGAGAGTTGAAGCAGCTATTGGTAAGAGTGATCATTTTTGCCTGGGGATGAAGTTATCCCTAGCAGCAGGTGAAACACCTGGAAAAACACTTCGGAACTTTCCCGGAAAAACAAATGTTGAGGGGCACTGAGAGAGCAACTGGGAAGCGTTTGAGTGGGAGACTGAACTGAAAGATAAAAGTGTAAACGACTCATGGAACTTTATCAAAGAGAACCCTTGTTGAAAGCAGTGGAGAAAAACGACACCGCTGGTAAGAACATCAGGAAGAAAAGAGGATGAACCCAGATACTTGTCAACTGAAAAAACAAAACACCACCTATTAGAAAGTGGAAAACAAGATGACAACGTTGAGGATAAAAATGCCTACACAAGAGCAAACAACAGAGCGAGGAAAGACTGCCGCTATGCAAACAGAAAATATGAAGAGAAAGTAGCTGCAGAATCTAAAACGAATCCCAAGGGCTTTTATAAAATACCTAACTCTAAGTTGAAAAGTAAGACTGGAATTTCAGACCCAAGAAGAATGATGGCACGAAAACTGAAAAAGGATGAGGAGAAGGCGGAGCTGCTAGACAACTTTTTTTCAGAGTGTTTTTACTGTCGAGGATCCAGGACTACTCCCTGATTTTGAAAGTTATGAATATGAAAATGAACCCTTGAAGACTTTGAAATAACAAAAGAATCGGTGAAAAAGATACTTTTGAGTTAAACAAGAACAAGGCATCTGGTCCAGACGGCATCCCACCCAGTATCCTTGCACAAGCAGCGAAGAATTAGCCCAACCGATAACCATTTTATTCAAAAGTCACTTGATACAGGTCAGCTCCCGAAGGAATGGAAAATGGCGTTTGTGTCCCCAAAAATTTAAGAAGGGAAGCAAGGCTGCAGTGAACAATTACCCGCCCTGTGAGTTTGACTTGTGTGGTGGGGCAAGGTTATGGGGGAAATGGTGAGAGGACAAATTTTGAACCACCTGATTAGCAACGAGCTGATATCAGAACATCAACACGGATTGGCCGGGACGCTCCTGTACCACGCAACTGCTTGAACCCCTAGGTTCATGGACGAGTACATTCTAAATTTCATGGGGTTTTATATGGACTATCAGAAGGCCTTTGACTCTGTCCCACACGGGGAGGCTTGTACAGAAACTGTCTGCAAGTGGAGTTAAAGGTAAAGTACTAGACTGGGTAACAGATTTTCTCCAGTAACAGGAGACAAAAAGTCATCATCAATGGAGCCAGTTCATCAGAAGGCAGTGTGACAAGTGGTATTCCGCAAGGATCTGTGTTGGGTTTGCTGCTGTGTGTGATCTACATAAAGACTTCCCTAAAGGGTTGAAAACTATGCTAGTGTTTGCAGATGATACGAAACTTTATGTGAGAAGTGATACCGAGAACGGTCCGACAAAATCTCCAAGACGACATGAACAGCTTAAAAGATGGTCTGACAAATGGTTTTAGCGGGTTTTTCACCCAGACAAATGTGTTTTGAATGAACCTGGTCGGAGTAACAAAAATGAGTATTTCATGGGGAAGAGTCAGATGGCAACAAAAACAGAGGAGACTAAAAAAAACTGAAATGGAAAAGATTTAGGTGCGTAGTGGATAATAAACTCTCATTCAAAGCAGGTTGCTCAGCTACGTCAAAGGCCAACAGAATAGTCGGACTTATACGCCGATCTTTTGATCATCTGCCTGAAAGAACTTTTGTACTTTTTTTTTAGAGAGGGTGTTAGTTCCGCCAATGACTTTGACAAACAAAGCCCCATGACAAAAGACACGATGCTTTCGCCCTCTTGGGTCTTCTTCAGGCAAAAAAAAAAGATCACATTTAACATTTGGGGACAATACAAAAAAAAACAAAAAATGACTCATCTGTTGTTGTCCATGTAGTAGGGAGAATAGCCGCCCTGTCATTTCCGCCTGGCGGGCTTTTCCCTCCCACATGGAAAAACAGATGAGTCATTTTTCGTTCTTTGTTTGTATTGTCCTAAATGTTAAATGTGATCTTTTTTTTTTGCCTGAAGAAGACCCAAGAGGTCGAAATGCATCGTGTCTTTGTCTGTGCTTTGTTTGTCAATGTCATTGGCGGTAACTAACACCCTCTCTTTCTAAATTTGCTTCGTTCTCGCTGTCAGTCACTCCATTTTGAAACTTTTGTACTTTTGTTCAAGAGCATGGTCGGGCCCACTTTTGGGAAAATATGGTCACAGTGTCTCGTCTGGAAACCGCATTCCAGAGGTTTATGTAGTGACATTGAGGATGTGCAACATCGTGCAATGAAAACACTGAGTCCATCTAAAAGACAAACCGTACCCGAGAGATTGAAAATTCTGAAGCTTCCGTGTCTTGGGAGCACCGCCGTCTTCGGGGTGATATGATCGAAACCTATAGCTACCTCATGGAATGTACAACACCCAACCTATGTTTGAGAAGGACACGAAAAGCCAGTTACGAGGAAATTCAATGAAGCTGAAGAAGGCATAAGCAAATTAGCAGTTAGAGCGAACTTTTTCTCGAACAGGATCAATATACTTGGAACAATCCTCCGAGTCAGTGGTTTCTGCACCATCAGTGATGTTTTCAAGAGAGGGACTTGATGAACACTGGAAAAATTTTTACCGTCATTGTATAACCCACTTGCCAAGAATAACTTCTGAAAAACTGAGCTTGCACGCAATGCTCTGCGTACTACACTTTCTGTGGACAGCATCTGTGACTCCTGCCTTGCTGTCTCAACACCACTTACTTCACGTTCCAAGGTAATTTCTACCAGCAGACCGCAGGTGCGGCCATGCAGCCCCATTGTAGCCAACTTCTTATGGTGGGCTTCGGGAGAAGGCCTGGCGTCTTACCATTCTCCCCCATGCTTTTTGGGGCCGCTACGTGGACGACCCCATGACCCCAAGAGGGAGCTGGTGGAAGAACTTCACCAACCATTTGAACAGTCAAAAACCCTGCTTTTCAAATTCACTCATGAGGTGGGGAGAACCAACTCGATTTTCCATGCTAGACACACTCATACACGGACAGAGGACAGCCTCTCCTTCAGTGCGTACCGCAAACCTACCCCCCATGACCGTACCTACAGTTCGAAGCCACCAGCCACTTTGGGAAAACAAACTCGGAGTGATACGCACCCTCAAATCATCGGGCCAACACCATCTGCTCTATCAGGATGCCAAAGACCAGAAATGGAACCCCTCAATCTGGTTCTCACCATATCAGGCTAGAGAAGTGGGTTTGGAACATTTCCCGGCTGCAAAAAGATCACACCGCCCCCTACCACCAAAAAAGACCAAACCAGGGTAAAGGACATGTCAAACCCTCCCACGTCCGCAATGTGACTGAAGCCTTGAGCAGGAAGATCAGAAAACTGGTGTTTCCATACATCCCAAACCTATCAACACTATCCCCAGCCAGCTGGTCACCCAAGGACAAAACTGACAAACGGAAGTCTGGAGTGATCTACCAAATAGACTGTCGTGACTGTGAAGAAAACTATGTCGGGGAACTGAGGAGAGAAAC
Source organism: Conus ventricosus (assembly GCA_018398815.1). Lineage (NCBI taxonomy): Eukaryota > Metazoa > Mollusca > Gastropoda > Neogastropoda > Conidae > Conus > Conus ventricosus. Next base: position 50,183,293 of record CM031612.1, read on the forward strand.
CTTCGAAAATGCTTTACAGAACACAAAAGGGGAAACATCACCAGTATGCGCCCACCCACAAAGCCCAGCAAACATCAGTTCGATTATGAAAAACATCAGCGTTCTCGACCGTGACAATAGATGGTTTCCCGCGTGGGGTGAAGGGGCTATACAATTGCCGCCAACAACCCCCACTCAACCGGGACCGGGGCAGACACACCTTGCCATCGTGTACAACCCTCATCGTTCGTCACATGACCAGGGTTCGACCGTGGTCGTGTGCATGAACGCCGTTCACCCAGTAGCCCACACCGCTGAAGAAGACAGATGGAGGTCTGTCGAAATCTCCAAGTAAACTTGTGTATTCAAGCTGAGTGACCCGTGTAATCCGGTAGTCGTTAATGCTAAAAAATCAAAATTAGAATTAGATAGACGAATAGGCTCTTTAAAAGTAGAGCCTCAATCACTCTTAATACTATACCATATACTATACTATACTAGTTGATGCTCTATGGAGCCATGCGCCAGGCATGTCAAAGCCAAGAAGGTTAAACTTCTAGTTAGTTCTATATAAGACATTGCAACTGCATAAAAGAACGAATATCTTAGTTTTTGTTTGCTTCTTGTTTAGACCTTAGCAATGCCTTCAAACTCGTGATGATAAAACCCATTTATCAGTGATAATCCATTCAATGAGGTTTTTGCAGGAACCGGACTAAATGACCGTACATGTTTTATCAGCAACAAAAATTGAACACTTGACATACGATTGATATGACACGGTATATGATATGCATGATATTTAAAATATGGATGATAACAAGGAATACAGCCATTGTATGTGTTGTGTGAAAGTGTGTGTGAATGGTGGGGGGCCTGGACTAGCCTAATGCTTGTTCTGGGGCAGTATAGGGAGCGGGGTAACCCTCTTGAAAAGGTGAACGTAGGTAGCCTTTTCCCGCAGCTCCACACTTAGGTGGGGTTTTTTTGTTTGTTTTTGTTTTTGTTTTGTTTTTTTTTAGGCTAGATGGTAGGTAAGTTAGGGGGGGGGGGGGGAGGGGTGTGGTATGAATGCTGTCTTTAAACAAGAAGGACTTTAAAAATTTAAAAGCGCACACCGAGTCACTTAAAGTCTATGGAGACGACGTGGCTATTGATTTTAAGAATGTCCGGGGGCACGAATTCGTCCGCAGTCCAAAATGTCAACACCACCGACTTCGAAGCATTAGTTCTGAGCCCGCCGTTTATCCCCAAAGGACGCGGGTGGTGGGAAGTTTCCTTTTTCTGCCCCACCGTTCTTTTGTTCTTACAGCAGTTCTCAATTTCATTAGAACAATATGTCGAATATAAAACCTGAATGCATTTATCATTGGCAAGTCAGAGTGTGAAATAGTGAAGTTTGAAGTAAACTCTTAGGAAAACATTTGACAACCTGTGGCGCGAACTCAAACAAAAAAACAGAGGCTATCACTATCAGGAAAACACCCTACGCCTTTTGTTTAGCTGAGCACTTTGCGCTAAACTCTTGACATAGATCTAATATGTCCAAGCTTTAAAAGTTAGAGCAACGGCAATAATCGTCCTAGTTTACCTTGTACTCGTCTGTGGCCTTCTCGAAGACCACGACTCGCCCCACTGACTTCTCTGAAAGCGTCTGCTGCAGCCACTGAAAAGATGTTCTCAGCAAGAACTCTCGTGCGCATTCTCATTCATTCAACGAGACTGGTGAAAAAGAGCGCGTACAATTAGGCTATATCTACTAAAAACCAAATAAAGTTTGTTGGGTTAGGATTTGAAAAGGGCTTTTTTGTCATAAACACACACTCTCTCTTCTCTCTCTCTCTCTCTCTCTCTCTCTCTCTCTGATTTCAACAGCAAACAGCCGCAACTCATGACATAAAGCTTCTATGAGATGCCAATCATGTAGTAGTGGGAGTAGTAGTAGTAGTAAATAAATAGGGACTGGCTTCATAGCCTAGACCTCGCGGTCTATATGTGTCCCCCCTAATATTTCTTCACTTTTTGGGTCATATGGCATGCTACAATTAATATCTTCATTGCAATCCATCATAGTCATGAAACAATTTCTAAATTTTGAATCATTGTCTAGAAAACTTTGAAAGTATTAATATCAGGTGCAAATTTAATGGTAGTAGGTATTTCATTCCAGTGGTTAGCAACTCTATAAGAAAATGAAAATTTACGTTGATTAGTGTTACAGTGCTTTATAAAAATCTTCCTTCAGAGTTTCTAGTACTCGAAGTCTGTGCAACAGAAAAGAATGTCTCAATGTCAATATCATCATAGCCATTAAAGATCTTATAAACTTGAATTAGGTCACCTCTGATCCTTCTTCCCCTCAGCGAGTGCAGATTCAAAATATTTCAATCTTTCATTATATGATAAGTTTTTGCAATGCTTCAGCAATTTGGTAGCTCGTCTTTAAACCCTTTTCTAACATTATTGATTGACGCTTTAAAAAAGGGCTCCAAATCACATTAGCATACTCCAAATGTGGCCTGACAAAAGCTTTGTATAATTTCAAAAAAGTATCTTTATCTAAATAAGTAAAACTCCTTTTTATGATACCTAACATCTGGTTAGCTTTATTTACCACTCTCTGTAAGTGAGGGTCAAATGACAACCTGCTATCGAAGGTAACACCCAAGTCTTTTTCTTCAGTAAGAGCCACTACTTGGTGATAAACATCATTCTCCATCATTTTATATTCATTATTTTGATTATTATTCCTGACGTGCAATACACCACACTTGGTCATGTTGAAATACAGATTCCACGACTCAGCCACTCTTGCAGTTTGTAGATATCGTTTTGAATACAAGTACTCTTTGATGTACAATTGTAAATCTTAGTATCATCTGCGAAAAATTTACAGGGAAATGACAAGGTTGTCTGGTATATCATTATAAAAATAGTGAAAAGAACCGGTCCCAATATACTTCCTTGAGGGATACCACTAAGTACATTACATTTCTTTGATTTGGCTGCCCTACTCTGACTTGTTGAGTTCTATCACTCAGAAAGTTTTTGATCCATTTTAATAAGGTGCCACCAATACCGTATGCTGCTAGCTTTATAAGGAGTCCTTATGCGGAACCGTATCAAAAGCTTTTCTAAAATCCATGTATATGATATCAATTCCTTGTCTGCCATCTAGCATTGTTGTTATATCCTCCATAACCTCTAACAGCTGTGTGACACATGATCGTTTTTTTCGAAAACCATGCTGACATTTAGAATATAAATTATTATCTGTAAAATAGGAGACCATTGAGTCTCTGACAATACTTTCTAAAACCTTGCATAAGATACAAGTAAGACTTACAGGTCTGTAGTTGCTCGGTTCACATTTTGTACCTTTCTTAAAAATCGCTGTCACCTCTGCCGTTTTCCAGTCTTCAGGTAATACACCAGTTTCAAGTGTCTTATTAAAAAATGAACACAGTGGAACAGATAGTTCCTCACATAGCTCTTTAGTACCCTTGGTGGCAATAAATCAGGACCCTGTGCCTTATTTGGGTTAAGTTGTTTTAATTTACTCTCCACAGCTTTGGGAGTGACTCGAATTTCTGTTAACATTACCCCATTTGAATAACATCCTTCTCTCAAGTCCGGAATATCGCATAAATTTTCTTGGGTAAATACACTTGAAAAAAAATGTATTTAACATTTGAGCCTTATCCATGTCATCCACCGCAAATGTACCATCAGTCTCTTTAATGCACTTACACCTGTAGTCATTTTCATTTGCTGTTGCACATACCTCCAAAACTTTTTTGGATTTATTTTACCTTCATTGGCGATCTGCTTCTCATAATCTCTTCTTATTCTTTTTAACAACTTTTTACATTTGTTTCTTTCCTTTATGTATTTCAGATAAGCATAACCTGATTTAGTCATAAGGTATCTTTTGAATAGTTTATATTTCTTTTTGATACATCTGAACGCTGTCTTATTCATCCATACGGGTTGTACTTTTTTAGTATCCCTAACTTTAACTTTAGGGATACATTTCTCCATACCATTATGCAGTAATCTTTTTATGTAGTTCCAACTCTCTTCGCTATTCATTTCTGACATCACAGACCAATCATGATCATTTACAATCTTCTAAACTTATAATAATCACCCTTGCTAAGTGAAGAAAGTAACGCGAACACTAAATGTTGATCAGTTGAGTGTTACTTTGTGGATCGACAGTGCAAAATCGATTCTCGTGATTAAGGGGTCCGAGGGGATGGCCCTCTCCTGTCTCATTTTACCCCACCCCCACCCCCTCTCTCTCCACACACACACACACACACACACAACACACACACACACACACACAATCAAATCTGTGATATTATGTGATAATCTAGAACCATTTTAAACAGTCTAGAACAAAGCCGTTCAGAGTGTAAAACTTTCGGTTCCCCCCTCAGCCTACCCCCTCCTCCCCCCTCGGAGCATGTGCACCCTCCTCAGCACAAGAATGCCATGTGGAAGCAGGTAACTTATTGTTTTGACTCACGTGAACAAGTGATTTGCCTGGCACGTGGAGTGACTGACAACAAGAACATTTCACATTAAACATTTTCGTAGGCTAGGCTTACTTACTAGGCCTACTTTGACTTGACTTGACTTTGACGTTACAAGATTCAGGTCCTTTTAGTCATATGACCATGTTCAGGTTCTCAAAACTGAAAACTGATTGGCCTGGGTGGTTTGAGGATGGTGCCAATCAGATCACTTATTGAACAATTTAGTCTAGGCATTCTGGGTCGTACACTGAAGGTAGTGCTGCTCAGTGCTTGTCCAGTCTTCTCTTGAAGGCGTCTACCGATGACGCTGTTACCACATCATCTGGGAGCTGTTCCAGAGGTTCACAGCTGTAGTTGCCCCGTACGTTGAGACGATGCCTTGGTTTCTGAAGTTTCAGGGAGTTGCCTCTGGTGGATATCAGCTCGTTCGTGGCGACGGGAAGTCAGGGCGTGACACTTTGTAGAAACCATGTAGGTACTTGAAAAGCCTACTTCAATTGCGTCTCCCCGCTTTCTCCTGTGTTCCAGACATGGAAGCTTCAGCCGACGTAGCCTTTCGGGGTACGGCAGGTCCTTCAGAGGGCCCAACATTTTGGTCGCGCTCCTCTGGACGTTTTCCACTTTAGAGCAAAGACCTTTCTGATTTTTCTCGTCTGGCTTCCACACACAGTGAACCGTACTCCAGGAGTGGCCTGACTAATCCCTTGAACAGCTGGACGAAAGTTACTGGTGTTAGGTAGTCGAAGGTCCTGCGGATGACTCCAACAGCGCGGTTTGCCTTTGATGTTGCCTGTGCCACGTGTTGCTTGAAAGAGAGCGCCTTGTCGATGGTCACCCCAAGATCTTTCTCTGCCTGTGTTTCTTTCAGTTTTACTCTAATTGAGTTGCCGTCTTTGTCTTTACTGTTCATGAAGCATTCCGTTTCTCTTTCGTGGCCTAGTTTCAGGACGCAGCACTTCTCTGGATGGAATGTTAGTTGCCATTTGTCGGACCATTGCATCAGCTCGTCCAAGTCGTTCTGCATGGTTTCATGATTGTTCGGAACATCCATTCTGGTGAACAACTTCGTGTCGTCGGCGAACATCCTTACTAACGTCGCGTCCTCCGAGTAAACAAACTGAATGAGCATCAGGATTTCTTATCATATCCAAGATAAAGTCACATTTCACTTGATAAACAGAGAGAGAGAGAGAGAGAGAGAGAGAGAGAGGAGAGAGAGAGAGAGAGAGAGTGTGTGTGTGTGTGTGTGTGTGTGTGTGTTCTTTTCTTTTCTTTTGCACTCGATATTTTCTGTTCACGTTTGCAAATCACTGATAGGCCTATCTTTTTGATGTTGCCCGTTTGTTTCTGATAAACTGAACACCCGGCCATTCTGTACCTTCGTCAGGCATGCTTTATAAAGAAACAGGTTAGCCTAATACTGAACGCTCTGGTGGTCTGTGTTTTCAAAATGTATATCATATTCCATTCATCATTTTCACTATCACAGTTAATCAACTGATTTTCAACAACTTTACAGACTGATCAAGGTTAACTTCTGGACTGAAAATTAAAAAAAAAATAATTAGATGAAAATTCAGCTAACACGAATAACAGGACATATCTTTCTGATTTCAGTTTCTTTGCTTGCATATGTATTTAATTATTTACTCACTTCTTTATTTAATTATCTATCAGCATTCAAACACAGCTTTTTCTGCCCCCACCCCTACCCCCTTCCCCCTCCCGTCCCCGACTTTCATCTCCCCATCACTCTCCTCCTCATCTCCCCATCTCCTCCTCATCCTCCCCATCTCCTCCTCATCTCCCCATCTCCTCCTCATCTCCCCATCTCCTCCTCATCTCCCCATCTCCTCCTCATCTCCCATCTCCTCCTCATCTCCCCATCCATCCCCCACCCCTTATCTCCTGTCTGTTTCTTCCGCCCGCAACGCTGCAGTAGAATCAGTACTGCTTTCTGGTGTGCCCATAACTGCACTCCCCCCCCCCCCCCCCCCCCCCCCCCCCCTATTGCCCATAAGAGTGCGTGTCAAAAAAAAAAGTGTCGTAAGAGCTTCACTCTGGAGACCAAGAGTGCTAAAAGCAGCATGTCTATATCATCCTAAAAGAGCGCAGTGTAAAATGTAAGTGATCACTCTCGCGCCAAGTTGAACTTCTTAGGCCTACTCAAATTTGTAATCGGAAAGGTCAAAGTAGTAGACTCTCTCTCTCTCTGTCTCTCGCTCTCTCTTCTCTCTCTCTCTCTCTCTCTCTCTCTCGTGTGTGTGTGTGTGTGTGTGTGTGTGTGTATTCTGTTCTTACGTATTCCTAAACCAGCATGGTGCAGTAAAGAATTACGCCTACCGGATCCTGGCTATATCTCTGAGAGGTTCTAAAGAAACTTGACTATGATGAACAATCCAGAACATTTTTAAAGATGCCATAAATTGACAAAAGCGCAGTGAGAAAGTACAGATTACTGAGACTTAACATCTTCACACCGGAACCCGAAATTGTGTTGGCGAGCAATAAATGAACTTACAATCAAATTTCATCAAAATCAAATGTAATCAGAAATATTGCTACTGGAGAGCTAAACATTTACTTAACTATACTCCCAAAAGTTGTCACGATAGATTATTCGAAACTTATTGACCTGCAAGAACCCATAACGATTTTGTCATGATAAAAAACAACAACAACAAAAACATCACATTAGAACGTCATATCCCACTAGTGGCATCACTACCCTACACATCTCAAACAATCGGGAACCCTTGGAGTGGATGGCTTTGACAGTCAAATTCTCAAGCTGTCACCTCTAGTACTTTCGGACTCATTAACCCACATTTTTAACAAATCTTAAATAAATGTTAGCGAACCGCCCAGAGAACGTGGACAAACGAGTCACAAGACAAAACACAACGCGTTTCGACCTCTTAGGTCTTCGTCGGGTGATAAATAAACGAATAAAACAACGAAAATTCACTTAGCTTTGATCGCTTCAGATCGCTGAACCCTAAGCGATCTGAAGCGATCAAAGCTAAGTGAATTTTCGTTGTTTTATTCGTTTATTTATCACCCGACGAAGACCTAAGAGGTCGAAACGCATTGTGTTTTGTCTTGTGACTCGTTTGTCCACGTTCTCTGGGCGGTTCGCTAACATTTATTTAAGATTTGTTTAGATTTCCGCCTGCAGTCGTCTCGCTTTGCAACTAGATCCACATTTTTAACCTATGCATTGACAAAATAATTTTCCTAAGAGTTTTCCTTTTTGCAGATTAGGTGGTTATACAGATCCTGCAGACTACAGACCAGTTTCAATCATTTCCATCCTTTCTAAACGTCTGAATATGTATATACAAACTCTCCTCTGCGTGAATATCGTCTGGTTTTCGCCAAAAACATTGATACCCCACCTTTAATCAGCATGGTCAATGGCTGGCAATATAGCGTCAACAACAAAGATCTTGCAGTGTCTTATTTGTTGACTTAAAAAAAAGCCTTTGGTATGATTGACTGTGTCTTTCTTATAGAAATTTGATATATATATATATATATATATATATATATATATATATATATATATATATATATATATATGTGTGTGTGTGTGTGTGTGTGTGTGTGTGTGTGTGTGTGTGTGTGTTTGTGTGTGTGTGTGTGTGTGTGTGTGTGTGTGGCTTATCTGCCTGTACTCCAGCTTTTTGAGACATTTTGAATAGTGTTAATCCCTGTTTCGCAGTCAATGCAAACTTCTCAGATTAGTTTACTGTGCAAAGGGAGTGAGACAAAGAGATCTTGTTTTTCAACACACCTTTTTCTTATATGAGCTGAAAGGTTATTATTGCTAATCAGGAACAAATTCAGCTATCACTGGTGTCAAATTGTGTTGGCAAGAACCAGGTCATTATCACAGACTCGTCTAGTAGGTGTAGTCCTCTGTCATTGGTGGTCCCATTACAATAGGTACCGCAGAAATTCTTCCAGTTTGCACTAACCTTGGCATTCCGGTCACCCCGAACGATGTGGTCAACTTATGGATGACCGTTTGCAGATGGGAATAGAATACTTCAATATGGTCATCATCACAGTCTGATGTGGGTGCAGATATTTGCTTTGCTATGATGCTGAATGTTTTCGATCGTATGCGGATGGTTCTAATCCTCCTGGAAACAGTGTTGTTGATTTTGTTTTGTTAACTAAACGTCCCACTCCATGTACATGTTTGTCTTTTTTTTTCTCAACCGTAGTACATGCATGACACGGCCTTCTTCTGTCTGTACCTCTGTGCTATTCTCACATCTTACTTCACAGAAGCCATGAAGAGTCAGGAGAATCTGTCCATTTCTTGGATCAGTTGTTTGAATTTTCCGGCCTGCCTGAGCGTCTTGACTTTCTAGGTGACAAACGTAATAATGTTCTTTCCACGAACATTCTGTGGTTTTCTCCTAGCATCACATTTCTTGAGTTCGCGCTGGTGAAGGGTGACGGTTGGCGCTGTCGTCGATAACCCAGGCGACTGCCAGTCAGGTATGATCTCTGTATTTCCTTCATCTATATGGTAGCAAAAATCGTATCTGCCGGCACCTACCCCTTTTCAGGTCGGATTGCTTGTTGGGTTTACTCCCCATATGCGACAGATCAGGTATGATCTCTGTATTTTCTTGTTCCACATGGTTGTTTCTTGGGTGAAAATCAAACCTGGCAGGGCCCATCCCCCTCCAAGTCGGATTTTTTTTTTAGGGGGTGGGGGTGGGGGGTATTACTGCTCATTATACGGCAAGTAGTTCTGCGTTTACATGGTTACATGTAGCAGAGGAGAAACTTTGACCTGACAAACATACTACATTTACCTTCCACCAAACATCCCCATCCTTCCCTTTGTCTGTTCCTCTCTTTCCCAACATCCATAGTAAGCATAAAGCATCACAACAACGGACATGGCACTACCCCAAACGATCAGTATCATAATCAGATTGACCATATCCTTGTGAAGAACTGGGCATTTACAGGGCTGAAACAAGGACATTAATTTTCCAGGAGCTGATTTGGTAATGACCTCGACCTTGTCATGATAAACTTTAAAGTTCGTTTGAAGAACAAGGGAAGAGTGAGAACGGCCGTCTCAAATTCAGTTCTGGCATCGGTGAACAATTCTAGCCAGCCATCGCAGAAAATTCCCCCACTACTCTTAGAAGAAGACTCTGAAGCTGTCATTAACAATTTCAGACAATCGATGGCTGAAACAGCAGCAGAGGTCCTACGGCAGGACTGTGGATCTCAGGCAACATCGTGGAGATAGATGTGTGACACAGAAGGGTCTTAAACCGCTCAAGACCACCGGGGAGAGATATAGTGCTATAAACAAGAGAATCAGTGAAGAAATAAAGAATGCAAGATCGAACAACAGAGCGTAGACATTGAAAAACGAAGTCCTCGCACTGTTGTTCGATCTTGGATTCTTTATTTCTTCTTTGATTCTCTTGTTTACAGCATTGCACCCCCCCCCCCCCTTTCCAGTCTTCTTGAGCATTTAAAGATCCTTCTGTGTCACATCTCCATGGAGTTGCTTGAGATCCACACTTTTGGTTGGAACCCGCAAATGGTAGGCCTATGCCAAAAATGACGCTCCGATTTCCATAGAGGACTTTTTTGAGACTTTCAAAAAGTCCCTGGCAAAAATCCACAAAATACCTTTTTCTTTCAAATTGTAGACTTTAAGTTTAACTGGAGCCCACCACTTGTTATATTGACTTGTATGCTAGCTGTTCACTCACTGAAGCGAAGTGAGTAACAATGAACACGGTTTTAGTGTACAGTTTTTGACCTTTCCGTCTTTGCAGATTGCCATGTAGAATAAAACCTCTTTGCTCACATTTTTGTGCATTCGAACAGTCTCCGTTGATTGCTGAGACTCTGTACGGTAATCCTATTTGCTCACATGTATAAATAGAACTGATTCCCATTTAAAATCTGTACGCGCACGCTCTTACCAACGTTGTCCTAATGGGTTAACAGCTAGTGATAAAAAAACACACAGTTAATTGGTCATTTGAGATAGTTGTATGGTCTGTTTATTGGTTTTTAACAAAAAATATTTTCATTCTGTTGTCCTTCACCATCGCACTCGTTGTTCCATCTTTGAGATAAGCTTGGCTATCCTTTGGATCTCCCCAAGAGACATTCACAACTTCCCACGCATCATCACCCCATCCTCATCGCTCTGTATTTGAAATGATAAATCATGGGCACTAAGCACTAAGTTCCACATTAGCTTGACACCCCCTTTGCACACACTGTCATTCATCCGTGAGGCTCTGACACTAACACAAGGCAGAACAGTTCAGACATTTATTGATAAACCAGTTCAATTCATCAGTAGCCATGGAGAGGGGAAATGCAAACCCAAGTAGCACAGCAGAGCCACCGAACCAGTTTACACATGGACATATACATCTACTTCTTGACACCAACTTTTGTGTTTTCTTTACCTGGAAATAAGAAAAAAGGTCAACATACAGAGGCAACTGAATGGAATCATTAAACAAGTTAACAAATGGGTTCAACATTGGCAGCTTTTCGGTGCTGCACATTTATTTTCAAACAACTCTGCGCGCGTCCAGACATGCACTATGTTAAGTAAACAACCACCACTTACCATCACATGATATATTATTAACAATTCAAAACAAATACTTGCTCATACTTCACACATCAAGAGTTTAATAATCCCTTTCTGTAAAGGAAACAGTTGCCAAATGATCAATGTGTTTAAAATGTTCAGGTACTCATGTATGAAAAAACAGGAGAAAATCCTTGTTTTAGATGATAAAAATGGTTCGTTAAAAAATAAACAACATACCCTAATCAGCAAACAGTCAAAAGACATTCTTTAACCGCTGCAAACCATTTAACTGAAGCGATAATGAACATTGCAAGCTTGAATTAAGTGATTCAAGAGTTTCTCGCTAGTCCTTGTACAAAACACACCCTATTTCTAAACATGAGTTACACATTTTTTAGTCTCTTTGCTCATGTGATTTAGGAGATAGAAATGACAAAGTCATAGGTAGGTGAGATGAAAAAGCAACCCCTCCCCCTCCATCTCCATCTGATCTCTTTGAACAGGAAATATGATCTGCCATTGAGAGAGGAATATAATACTAGGCATTATTACTACCAAGGCGAAGATTAAGGAAATGAAGACCTTGCTTTCTTGTCAATCACAGAATAAACAAGGACAGAGGGATCCACTCACTCCAGAAATAGATCTCATTTTCACATGGTCGCACTTACAAGATGGCAGAGTCATGTTGCATTTAAATCTGAAACCAGCAGTCTATCTTTAAGTTTGGAAAATTCCCAGAAATATGCCACTCGGTTGTATCCACTGTCGTCTGATAATTTTGTTCACTTTTGTTTAATCTCACAGACATTCCATTGAAAATATTCCACAAAATTCCCTTACTTGTTCAGTATCAAGTCATTCAATGCAATCTTGCGTCACGAACTGATACGTACCCATCCAGGAAAGCTCCTCTCCATGCATTTCATTTTCTCAAGCATGCAAATTAAAGACAAAATGACCAAGCTTTGCATATATCCATTAAAATAACAGCAGAGAAAGACGAGATCAAATGCTCACTGCATAACAACTATCTAATGTCTTATTACCATGATGGATCAGTAACACATGGATTAAGCACAAGCATTCTGTTCCAGACAAGTGTTCACATGAAAGAACTGAAAAATGATGTTGTATATCCAATTCTCACCTCAATGACACGCGGTGCAAACATTTACAGATAAACGAAACATTTCACTCTGCATATATTTCTACCAAAAAAGAAGATTGTGCAAACATACTGTTACACATCAACATGTACACATTTCTGATTCAACTTCAGGCATAACCACACATTTACACACACATAACCGTTATGTACAAATGCACAATTACACAATGTTCATTTTATTTACAGGTGATAATGGAAGTTACTGACAAATCATTTCAACCGGATCAGCCCTAAAAATAATTTACAGAACAAACAATAACATGAAAGAACAAAAAAAAAAAAGAGACAAATATGCAGACATAATTTAATTTGGGTAAGCGGAAGACAAAATCACTGCACTGTACTAATTTCTCTTACTGACACATCCTTGTTTCACTGATTTCATATAATAATTCTGGCAATAACCATATCATTGGTAGCTGTCGGTAATATCATACAGCACTTCAATCACCTTTCAGAGCAGCCCGCCATGTGTGTGGCACAGGGTGGGTTCCTTACAGGATATATGTAAGTGCTTTAGATCACAAACTTGAGGAAGGCGTTTCTGAACCTTTGCCCGACAGCTAGTCCTGATTTTGCAGTTTCTCTTTTCTTGCCCTGTTTTTGCAGTTTCTCTTTATGTATTTTCTTTGATGTGGTTTGAAAAAAAACCAAAAAACTCTTCTTATCCCAGATATGGTGAGCTTTACTGGTTGTCGCCCCCACAGCCTAACAGCTATAGAGGCAGAGAGTTGTTATACCTTCACCTTGTCCAAAGCACTGCATTACAGAAGGCAGCGCCACCTCTTCTTCCAATGCCTTTGGCCCTAAACTAAACCTGGAACTTCTTTACTATTGGGTGGGCAGTGACAGTTTTCAAGCTGTTAACATCTTGCCTCCTGCCTACTCTGCACCTGACCCGTCAGTGTCAGCTCAGTAGCCAAGAACGCTACAAACAATTGAATGGCGGGCCCCTGTGGTAATACAATGTTATCAGTTCCTGATTCTACGAACGTGATAAACGAACTGACTTGTTCTGTCATCTGTAATCTGGGAACCACACCCTCGCCATCACCGCAATCGGTGAGTTCCAAGGCGCATAAAATTAACCTGTAGTGACTACCCCTCCTCTAGTATTCTTTCAGGTGATTTTCCCCGCACAAAAGAGTTCATATGACGGTGCTGCCAGTCCCCCCCCCGCATCCCTGATGCCACATTTTTCTTCTACCCTTGATTCTTCCTTTTCTTTTTCTTTTTTATTTTCTCCTTCAGTGCAGTTCCCACCGTATATCTTGTCGGGTACATCTTTATGTGTAACAACTGTTTACACAGCTCCTCGCTGTCGGTGGACTTTTCTACACACAAGGGGATCATACCCCCCCCCCACCATAAGGTGTCACTCTCCTCATGAAACCTCACATGGTGGGTGTTGTTAAATTTTACCATACATGGCCATTACAGAAATGCGTCACCATTATTTTTTGTTCCCATCGACGATCATTCACATCAATTTTGGTCATTGACCACATTTCAGGAAAATTCAGCAATGTCTTAGTTTGAGGCCTCTCTCACCCATACGGTCTATCCCCTGGATTTGCTTCTCTTCCGAGTGAACTATATTCTGTTTCTGCGAGTGCCTCTCAATGATGTCACTGAAGGGGGGCCTCATAAACAAGGGACTTTGTTGAAATATTCCCGACAAACAGGGCCTGGAGGCCAGTGTTGTTCCTTATGTTTACCAACCCCATCTCAACAGGACAATCTTTCATCCCCGAAGGTTGTCATCACTGGTCAAAGTACTCAAATGGCACATTCAACTGACTTGTGCTTACATTTCCACCAAGTGCAATCGCATTCACGCTTCTGATGTCTCTTTTTTTCTTTTTTTTGTTTTTTAATGGTCCCCACATTCTGCAATTTTTGTGTGCCCAACCGTTGGAGCCACAGAATGCACTAACCCCCCTGGTGCTATTGCTGCAGTGTCTCTGCCCCTGTTTCCTCCATAGAGGCTCTGTATTCCAATTCAGGTTTTCTCCTCTACACTGCCATCCCAGCATTCTTCTGCTTATCTTCTGCGGGTCTCTACCCTCCCCGTCCCATTTGTACATGTCAAAGGCCTCTGTCAAGCAACCTCTGGAGATACTCCTTCTTGATATGAAACTAAATTTACATACCATGGGGTGGTCTGTGCCCCGCTGCGCCCCCTAGCATAATAAGACACCTACTTCTTAATGATTGGCTCTCGAAACTAGAACTATTAATCAGCCTGGCAACCTGTGATAAAACCACTTGGACAAAGATAAAGACACATGCGCACTCCCTTGTGTCAAAGCATGTGTCTGCGCACTTCGGATTGTAATTCCACAGGAACTGGGAACATATATATATACTGATAATTTATTTATTATTACACTTAACACAGGGATAGAATCTTTTGGTGATGGGGGGTTACACCGTCATCTTACAGACCACGCTTCGTTTCAAGTCATTTATAGCTGACCCACCTTTTTTCAGGGGCTGTCCCCCCGCACACGGAACAAAACAAAAAACAGTCACACAATAAGTCTGTCCACCACCCCGCCAAAAACACCCTTAAAGAGAGGCCAGAATAAGCAGCTCCGCAATGGAGTATATTGTGCTGAATTCTGGCTGTGCGGGGAGCATAGGCAACCCTTGCATTAACTTGCTCCACATTTTAAACAAATTTTAGGGTAAATAACACAAACACACCCCTTCAAGACACAAAAATCCTTTTCCCAATCAACACACACTCCTCTGGGGCAGCAGACATTGCCTGAGGCATAAAGTGTCCTCTGATTGCATGTACAACTTTTCACTTGTCACCAGATTACACCACTCACACACCCCACCAACCCGACACAACAGCAAAAAAAAGAAAAGAAAAAAGAACCCACCAACCTCACCAACCCCTGGTATGTACATCCCCTGCTGTCAAGATTGAAAAGGTTTCATAAGAGTTTCCCCGCCCCGCTCGGCGCCTGCTTCCACTAGTAGCACCCGTAGAAACACCAGTTAGCCACCACCCCCACCGGCAGATCCACAGACAGTTACCGAAAAGTGGCATTACAAGCGCCAAACTTCCCAGAGGAACGGCAGGAGAGATTTTCTACCTAAAGAGCCCTGGCATTCTCACGGGGCGAGCCCACCCTTTGTGTTTTAGGTGGGCCAGCTACACAAACCACGGAAAACTGAACTGGTTTTGTTGAGTCATTCACGACCTTTCAAAGCATTCCCACTGACACTCATGTATTTTGAATTCTTGCTCAAATCCGATCCCAACACCCAAAGTAATAATAGTGTGTTCTGTTGAAAAGTTCTTCTCGCCCCCTTGCCATTCTTTGATAAATGTTGAACACTGCGTATGGAAACAGAGAGTCCTGCCCAAACAGGATTTCACATCTCCGACTGTCCTAATGCCCCCAAAAAATGCCTTAGCCCTCAACGGAAACCCCTGTCCTTTTCCCGCCCACCAAACGCAATAAATGCATGTACTGTATGGGTATGCTGTACATGCCATACAAAAAAGAACAGGAGTTTTGTGGATACATGAGGTTCATAACAATTGAAAAATATTTCACCGGGGACATCTTCATAATGTTTCTACAATTTTCATTTACACACAGCAAAATGATATTCTGGTCTTACGTTCTTCTCCTCAAACATCCCAGCTTTTACAACATAATTCATCTTTATAACGCCACAACCCACCATCCTAAGTTACTTTGTTACAGTGCATCCCTGTTTCACCTGTTTCTACCCTCTCCATTTGCTATGCATATTTCAATATTTCGTCACGACACCGTTCTGCATGCTTTATATACTGTTACCCCTCGTTCATCAAGCTATACCCTGCGTTATTTACCAATTTCTCTACCCAAAGCCTATATACCTCGCAAGTCAACTCCATGTTGCGCCTCACCTTTACCTTAATTGTTTTATCCGTTTCACTCCCTTAACTTACCCACCCTGCCCTCCCACCCCCACCTATATTATTCCTGTTTGTTTTCTTTCTTTCTATCTGCGTACGCAGGTGGATACTCCTGGGACCCTCCTTGTATCGCCAGGCGTGGCGATTTTGTGTGTAGACCCTTTTTATCCGCCTTAAGGCAGGCCATACTCCATCTTCGGGAAGGTGCATGCTATGTGTCACGTGTATCCTTACCAACGGCCACAACTGGCCTTCTCTTCGAAAGTTGGTGATGGGGATTTTTCGTTGTGTGCAAGATGTTATGCGTTGCGTTCACCCATGGAACCTCGGTTTATCGTATCCTTCGACAGGATATATGGGGGAATGGAGTCAGAACCCTGTTTAACTCGAGGGAAAAATCCCCTATCCGAACATCGACCTGCAACCCCAGGCTCACGACGTCCGGCGCTCTACCAATGAGCTATCCGGCCCCGCCTGTTTGTTTTATGTTTGCTTTCTGTTCACTGATCTCCGTTTGCACCTCAGTCATTCACACATCCCTCACTTGGCGTATGTAGGAAGAATCTTTACCACGACGACTGTTTATCCTCTCGTCCTTTGCCTGATGTCAAGCTGATTACGCCCACAACAAAAAAAAAAAAATTGTTAGCAGTCACCCCACTGACTAAGTTTATGACCGCCCCCCTTAAACCTTTCCTTTACTGTGCCTCCCCCCACAACAAAAACATAAAATGACCCTTCCTTTTGACTTAACACTTTATTTGATGCTGGACTGCACCAACACAGGCCAACCATGTCATAGACACACCTCTGCACCACTGAACCCGCCTGTGGTCGAGGCCTGACACAGAAGGAGCCAGAAATACTTGGAATACTCGGTTCCTTCCAGGCAAGCACTTGTCCGCAATCACAGATGGCCACTTAAAAGGAATGTACGCCTACAGCCGTCCACGCTCAGACCCTTCCTAGAGACTAAGGGCTCTATCTTCCCCGCCTGCCATGTGTCAGCTGTTCCCGCTGCAAGATCGAGGCTGTTTTGCTTTACACTGTTCTTAACCTCTGAATGGCCCTGTTTACAAAGGGTCCACACAACTGCCCCACGTTTTTCCGTAATATACGACCTGTTTGCATGCTGCAAGGTTTCCCTTGATGAATGGAGGTTTTAAAACCAACTATTTGTGTGTTCTTTGCCCACCTTCTGCTTCTGACAGGTTTGTCCAAAACAAATCATGTTAAATGAACCTAAGTCTTGCCTTGGCCTTCCAGTTTTGAAGGTTTTTGCTAACTTGACCACTACAGATTTTCCTATGTCTCTGCCTTATGTTAAGTTGATTCACTGGCTATGGTAGTGGAGGGGACACGGAGGAGGAGGCTGGGGAAATCTCCAAACTATTTCCACACCGTGCTCATACAATGCAGCACATGACACGAGAAGGTACCGCTTCCCCCCCCTTACTGGAAACCCCCCACTTTCTCCCCTCTTAGCAGTGATCGCAGGGGACCCACCCGAGGCGACTTCATGACCGCCACGGCCTTTGTGCGCAGCTTGCATTGCTTCTGTTGAAAAAAGCAAGAGCCATTAAGAGAACCGAAATGGAGCCCGATGCCTTCTGTTTTACAATGTGGCACCTCTTTCAGGCTTCTTGGAGTGGGTGACCTGAGTCAGCATTTTGATCATTTTTACTAGTCAGAGACTGTTACAATGGCCAGGACCTTACAACTTAAGGCCTATCCCCATGCATGCCATTTAATTCCCGCTGCTTTACCTACCTGAACACACAAGACATAAACAGCGTTGTCATCTTACTAAAGCCAACTCTCTGCTAGCCGTTAAAAGCACTGAAAAAATCTTTAAAACAAGATTTGCATGTGCGCACCGCCCCAAGCTACTCCCGCTCGATTTTTCACCTACATCATTTCCCTGCTGCCACATGTTGTGTTAGAGGCAATCCACTACTTGCCAATGCATAGGCATTTCTAGTCTCTTGCATAGATCTCTTACCAAAGATCTCTATTCTTCAAACCCGCGATGATGCGATACCCTATCACGAAATTCCACCGCGTCTTGCCTTACGACCGCGCAGCCTTGAGCTGCCATGCGGACTGTGCCTTTAACTACTGCCCATTCTCTGCGACGGATTGTTGTTCTCTCATTCAGGAACACTACCTCTCTGAAGCTGACTGTGCCCCAGCTGACTTCCCAGCACACTGAACATAGCCGAGTTGCAGTCCACCTTTCTTGACACAGTCACTTTTAATTAATTATTATTTCTTTTTTTTTCACAGTTCGGACTGTTTTCTGCTACTTCCCTTAGCACATCTTGGCGACCAACTGATGCCCGTTGTCTTTGCATTGGACTGATCTCCCCCTTCCATGCAATGTTTTTTCGCACTTTTACATCCCGGTCCCGCGGCCCAGCTGCGATTATTTCGGCACCTGCATCGAACTGGGTTGAGAGACACCTTATCTTCCCGTCAGAATAGTACCAGCTCATTGCACTACAACCAAACCCGCACGGCCCTCCTCCCCACCTTACACGGAGGTACTGTCTTCCACTGGCACTTTTCCAACAGTCTGAATAGGGTCGGGCGGCGCGGGGAGGAGGTGTAATGGTGGGGGATGGAAAGTACATTTTATCCCACACTCTCGCGACCTTGAACACCAAAATGAAAATGCCAAGAATTCCTTATTTCTGACTCTGCGATACCACGACACCTTCGATTTCGACAACAGATTCAAGTGATGCCAGCTGTATACTTTCTCATTTTTTTTCTCTTTTACAGCCACACAGATCCCCAGGCCCTCATGGCTGTCAACTCAAGGTACAACACGCCTGGCATCTTGAAAGAAAAGTAATACACTGACAAGGCCACGTAATATTTAACAACATAGAAGACAACACAAGACAAATATTATCAATCACTGACAAAAGCTGAATCACATGGGTCTAGTGAAACTTATTGACATTTCCCTAAGACGGATAACACTATGCCACTGGCTCTAATTCATGTGCAGCTGTGCTTCTTTCACACTTATGCTCGATAACTTCCCTTGGACCAATCGTTGGCCTGCATGACTTTCACACAGGACATCTGTGCCATGTTCTCCCTCTCTCATCATCCAAACTTGTGTGAAAAACTGTTTTGTATAGGTAAGGTGGGAAACGAAGTTTGAAAAAGTCATTTGGGTTTTCTTTCTAGTGTCCCCAGACTTCACCTGCCGCAATGCCTCCAAAGCGGACGACCCAAACTAGACCTGCATTCTGTGTATCTTGAGACAAAGAACTTTTGCTAATAATCACGCGCTTTCATCTTGTGTCCTAATTTTTTATTCCCCTGCTATGATTTTTGCACGCAATGAACTCGATAGATCTACAGCTGTGATGTAACGGAGCCAAAGAACTTTTGTAATAATGTATCAACTTGGACCCTGAGCATTCTCAGAATTTGTTGCTCATGGGACTACTTTTCAATGGACTACTTTTCTACCTACATTTTTGCTCTGTCCCAAATGCCGATTCCTGCACTGCTAATTAGGGGCACAATATGAAGCAAGGGAAAGGCAAAATTCCTCCGAGCGGAACAAACAGCCAATTCTCTGTCTTCCTGCCAGATTTCATGCTGCGAGGCTCGTCAAGTTTACACTGGCTCCCCTTGACACGGACACCCCGACTCTGACTGAAGTATGAGCTTGAGTCAGTCAGAATGCCTATTCCTTAAACACTGTCTTTTTTTGTTACCGGTCACTTTTTTTTATTTTCTCTTTTTTTTGGGTTCTCCTCTTCTCACTGGCTGACCGTGGATGTGTGGTTGTGTGTGTGAGTGTGTGTGTGTGTGGCGTGTGTGTGTGGTGTGTGTGTGTGCGTGAGTGGTGCTTGCGTGCGTGTGTGTGTGTGTGTGCTGAACAGGTGTGTGCTGTGTTTGTGTGTGAGTGTGAAAGAGAGAGGAAGAGCGAGAGGAGAGACGCGAGAGAGCGAGAGAGACGCGAAGAGAGAGAGAGAGGATGTGAGAGAGAGCAGGAGAGAAAGACCGAGAGAGAGACCGCAAGAGGGCCGTGGATTTGATGCTAGCATAACCTACCAATCATTTACTTATCACTTGTCATTTCAAGAAGAGCGAGAGATGGCGAGGGGTGTGTGTGTTGTGTATGTGTGTGTGTGTGGGGGGGGGGGGGGGGGGGGGATCCTACATTAAGTATCCTTTCACATGCTGAGCTTCGGGTACACAAAACTAATCATTTTTATGTCTGAGAAGGTGCGTCCCACCTCCACCAGTACTGAGGCCAAAGCTGAGCTGTGTCAACATGCCACACCAAGTTCCCTTGATTTTTTTCATCCTAAGGTGCACACACACTGCATGACCCACTTTCACCTGTTCAAACACTACGGCTGTTGGTGTGAACAGACACTTGCCGTGCAGAATAGATGGTAATGTCCACTCTGCCACCGTGTGTACATGTACCTACCATACTCACAGATAAACAACCACCTTTATCCTTCGTTCATGCCATTGTGCCCCGGTCACCCAACACAAAAAGTTACACAAGCGTTTTCAGAACCACGACCGGCGCGTGGACCCCACTGCCGTACACCGTAGGTGGCTCCTGACACGCACACCACCCAACAACACAAACCCAAAAGGGGGTTAAAGACCCACACCAACTAGCCCCTCATTGCCACTGCGCCCGGGACCCGTGCCCGTACAGCGGAACTGGGGCCTCGCCACGCACTTCGCGGGTGGGTGTGCTATTCGTCCTAGCATTAATATGACGCCTCTGGGGGGACATGCCTACGAGGCTTTGTTGTCCGACTGCTGCGCTGGGCTCCCTCTGAGCACTGCTATCCTTTCCACTACTACTTTAGGTCCCCTGGCCCGGGTCGGGCACTGTCATCGTGATTATAACACCCCCCCCACACCCCCCTGCCCCACCCCGCACCTCCCCGTCCCCCCAAAAAAACCCCCGGGGTCCATTCCTCCCCCTGATCGTCGTTGCCTCCCTCCCCCCACAATCAACCCCCCCCCCCCCCCCCCCCCCCCCCCCCCCCCCCCACCCCCCCCAAACCCCCCCTACCACAACCCCCCCCCCCCCTCTCCCCCCCTTATATATTACCCCCCCTCCCCCCCACCCCCATATATCCCCCACCCCCCCCCCCCCCCACCCCCCCCATACCGCGGTATGCCTTCCATTACGTCAGTCAAATCTTATCCTCTCCTTCCCCCCCCCCCTTCATTACCAAGCACTGCATATGACCCCCCCCCCCCTTCCTCCCAACCACCAACCAACAACACCAAAAAGATGAAGGGAAACCACTACTGCAGGATACAAAAGTACATTAGAGTTCTTACAGCGTTTCTATTATGATTGGAAGGCCTTCTGACCCTGTGAGGGGCAATTTTTTTTTATTGCATTGTCATTGGCCCGACACAACCAAAACCAAAACAAGGCATCGCACAAGCATTGCGATGTAGTATTTTACATTGCTCAACTTATGGATGAAGAAATTAATAGGGTTTTTCGTTCTTTCAGGAATTCATTGCATTCAAATGTGATGAATTGTCTCTTCCTCAAGGTCATTTTCACGTACTGCCCTTATTAATGCTCACTGGCCACATGCCTTCTTGCTTCCCACAGTGTATGTGTGTGTGTCTGTGATTGTGTGTATGTATGTGTGTGTGTGAGCCCCCTGTGTGAGTGGAGTGTGACTTGTCTTGGTGTGAGCATTGTGTTATGAGTTATAACGTGAACGTATGTGTGTGTGAGTGTGTATGTGTGAGTGTGTGACTGTTGTGTGTGTGAAATGTGTGTATGTTGCGTGAGTGAATGTATGTGTGTATGTGTGTGGGTGTGCCTGTGTTGTGTGAGTGAGTGAATGTGTGTGTGTGTGCTGACCAAACTTTGTCCGCAATGGGGTCTGACTAGATTTCAGCCGATACAACTCCCCCCCCCCCCCCCACCTATCACTGACAGTGACCGCCGAACAACAGTCCTGCACGCAGGAACCTTGCAATCCCTTTGACCCTTGGTATAACTCTACAACCCAAAATTACCTTTCCACTCTTAAATCTTTGCTACGACTATGTTCCTTGGCTTTAACATTACTCATGGACAGTTCGCAATCTGAACATGATCTGGGTTGTTCAAAAACTCTCACAACCTTTACTCATATGGTGGTAGTCCTTCACGACCTTGCTAGTCTAAGAATTCCCTGGGAAGGGTTCTATGATTGCTTCTTTACATTCAGTGTAATCCTTACAGTAAGAAATTTGGTGCGGCGAGCCCCTGCCTTGGCCTCTGTGAAACTTACTGACTATTTGGATTTAGCCGCCATTTTCCGTTCCAGCTATCACAGTCCTGTTATCAACCATTGGCAGCTACTTTCCTCTTTGTGTGCGAGTGTTGTATAGCATGCGCAGTGTCTGTGGCGGTGTGGTAGTGCATGTATGCATGCGCGTGTGTGTGGTGTGTGTGTGTGTGTGTGTGTGTGTGTGTGTGTGGTGCACGCGCACGTGTGTATGTTGAGTATGCTGTGGTGTGTGTGTGTGTTACTGTGTGGTGTGTGTGTGAGCGTCCATGCATGTGTGAAGTGTGTGTTTATGTGTGTGTGTGTGTGTGTGTGTGAGTGTGTGTGTGTGTGAGAGATTATGTGTATTTGGTTGTTGTAAAGTGTGTAAGTAGTAAGTGTGTGTGATCAGTGTGCATGTGTTGTACATGTGTGTGAGAAGCGAGCGAGAGAGAGAGAGAGAGAGAGAGCGGAGAGAGAGAGAGTGTTGTGTGTGTGTGTGAGTGTGTGTGTGTGGGTGTGTGTGTGTTGTGTGTGCATGCTGCAATTGTGAGCAGTTTAAAAAGTACATGTATGCCCTTCCCATGACATAAGTTGCTCATTACTTGACTTATTTTGTGATTATTCCTGAATCTGTAAACACCCCTTCATTTGAGATTTCTACTGGAATAACACACCTGACAATCATAAAAGCTGATGCCTTTCCCTTTCTATTATTCATTAATGTCGGCAATACGACAAGCAACCATTCGATACACATTTGCTCACCTCTTTGACTACATTTAGTGTGAGTGTGTGTGTGTGTGTGTTGTGTGTGTTGTGTGTTGTGGGTGTGTGTAGTTATGTGTGTGTGTGTGTGTGTGTGTGTGTGTGTGTGTGTGTGTGTGTGTGTGTGTGGGTGTGTGTGTGTGTGTTTGACTTTTTCAGTGTGTGTGTGCTGTGTGTGTGTGTGTGTGGTGTGTGTGTGTGTGTGTTGTGTGTGTTGTGTGTGTGTTTGCGTTTGTGTGTGAGTGTTGTAAATGTGTGTGTATGTGTGTGTGTGTGTGTTACTGTTTTGTTTCATGCTCTGATGTGTGTGGCACGCACTGCTCATATGCTTCTTTTCCCGTTTGGAAAATGGTTGCATGACGACGACACCAACAACCACAACAGTTTCTGTTAATCAAAAAAGACCTTAAATGGCCATGCTTTTTCATGAACTTTGCCTGTGCTGACATTTCACTGTGTGAACCATTAATTTCATGACGATCCCGCTATTGCTAGTGCTATTGATGTCATTCTTGCGTTCTGAGCTATCTTATACAGTAGCGTCGGCTAAAAGCAATACTGATCAACTCTGTCTGCCATGACTGTTTGTGATTATTAAACCTAAGAAAAATTCAGCTATAAACGCAATTACGAAGACAACTTTTTTCCAAAATGAGAAAAGCATTTCTTCACTGGCATCTTTTTTTTATCCGCATAGAACATTGATATCATGTTCCCCATACTCCAGGCTCGCACAAAGAATAAACTGTTCAGCCCAAATGTTTTCTGGTTGTTTTTGATGGTTGTGTGACCCTACATCTCTCAGAATGAATTACACACCCCAATATTGTGAATATTGTCGTCTTGTTTGTCTTTGTTCATTGATGAATCATGTTACCCAACCCTTTACCTGGAAATGTGACAACAAATTTAAAAGGAAAGAACCGCGTAATACCAAAGTTTCACCATTCTACTGTCCCCGAGCGTACGAAACTGTCCTGCTGTGACCTAATATTCCACTGTGCTCCCTCTCTGTTCAGATATTTGATGAAACCATTTTCATGAATATAAAACATTTTTTTTAGTTTCGTTTTTTTACCAAACTCTAATCTGCACGTTACCTGTCCAAAAGCACTTCCGTATAATATATTTAGAAAAAAAAAAATTATCTTTTTCATGTCATTAATCTAAAATCTCGGCTTCACTCTTATACTCTCAAGAATCTTCTTTTTCTTTATTCAGACATAGCCAGTTGCAGCAAAGAAACCAACCCACAAAAAGAGAACAATCAACCCTCCCCCAACCAAAAACAAACCCAATATATATATACACACCCTTACAGTTGACCTCACCCACACATGCGAGATAGAGAGAGAGAGAGAGATGAGGAGTGACGAGAGGAGAGAAGAGAGAGAGAGAGGAGACGCCGAGAGGAGAGAGAGAGAACAAGAAGAAAAGAACCTTTGGCAAGAAGCATCTGGTGGACTAAAGCGAAACACCGTCACTCGAGTCACCCAGGAGAATGCTACTCCAAGTTTAATGGGATGAACCCCCCCTGTCACCTGATATTTCACACTGTCACACTCACCGTCCTACCACACCCTACTCACAACCATTTCCAGCATATCTGTACAAGGGGGCACCAGTCTGGCCAATACTTTCACATGTAATGCAGAACTGATGCAAGCCTACAACAAGCCACCATTGGACCAGGAACAAGATCCATCTGGACGTTTATAAGGCCATCATATGTCTTCTGTCACGGTCGAATGTGTCAAAGCTGCTTGATGAACATCAGAGCCAAGCCGCTTCTCCACATAAGCAGTCAGTTTTGTTCATTCACCATCAAGAAACGTAAGAACTACACAAAAGCAGTGTTTTCCCCCAGCCACAATGTGTGTGCATGCATAAGCACGTGCACCCGAGTGTGTATGTGTGAGTAAAAAGACAGAGCGAGAGAGAAAGTGTTAACTTATACATGAAGCACGGATGTTACATGGGTGTTATATGTGTCAGATTGTCCGTGTTAATGTGCTTGTATCATGTTGGTTGTGATCTATCTTTCACATGCTTTTATCTAGCAGAAACTACTAACAGGTGGGATATTACGCCAAACTAAGCTAATTGCAGGAAGGTTTGTGCACAGGAGGAAAAGATAATGCATAGAACTAACATTACGGTCAAGCAAGCATTACTGTAAACGAAATATATGAGAGCTTGTTGTCAGCACACTGTGTTTACACTGCACTCACATTTTTCCAGCTGATGAGAAAAAACAAATCTTGACTCAATCACACTAGGTCTCTGTCCACTTGCGCCTACTTTGCCCTCTTTGTGAACGACCCCCGTCCCCCTTTCCGTACCCACTGCTCCTGTTCCGGACCAGCGTTTCCAGCTTTCAATTTCACCACTATCATCTCAGGGGCTTTGTTGAGACCCAGTATAACGTCCCACCATGTGCGTCGTCCTTGTCTGAACTCTCGCTCACCTCAGCGCATCCCTCTCACTCACAGATAGTTTCACAAACCTGCTGTTTCTGTACACCTGTTTCCCATATCAGGATTGGTCACGCAGCAGAGGTTTCCAGCACTTATTCACATTCATCCAGGGCACACAGCACCAATCTTCTTTGTGGACCAAGGCACACATCACTTCCAGAAGGAGGCCTGTCACGGAATGGTTTTTTTTTGATTGTGGACTGGCGCCGTGTTTGGAACAGCGAAGACTCATGCCACATTGTGAAAGTGTGAACACATATTCAGATGACCTGCCCATGTTGACAGAGTTAGTGACGAACTGGTGGTGTAAGTATTAAGGAAGGCAACACACTCATTCCACTTTCTGTCTCTTCCCGTCACTTACTGTGGTTAGGTAACAACTACTTATGGCAAACATGCTTTGTGCACGAGAGGATCCTGGGTTGCAACAAGTTAAACAACTACCTTATTATAGTTAAACCACTGGTCTCTCCATGGCACCCAATCCAGGTGCTCCGTTCATGTTCTACTGACACTCTCTTGGCATCCTCTGGTTGAGCACAGCTCTGTGCCAAGAACGCTTTCTGGTTGTTTTTTTTCCTCTTTTTTTCATGTAACTTCTAATAACCAGTAGGACAAGAGAAACCGGGATGCAGGATGAAACAAAAAGAAGAAATCTGTGTGGTCACACCTTAGACTCCCTTCCCCTCATGAACACCCCATGAGGAATGATATTTGGTCATTTGCTGATATGTTAACAATGGCCCGAATCTCCAATGCTCTAACCCATCTACTCAGTCAGCACAGTGCACATGCATGCATCCTATGTCACAAGACCCCGCCGTGACTTACAGTCATGGATCCCTGTACACCGGCAAAGGGGCTGGTAAACCTAGGACACCAAACATGCACGACATCCACGCACTGAAGATGTGATAGTGGGCCGTAGGTAACTTCTCGACTGGGACACTCCTCCTGGGCAGGACACCCCGCATGCACTACTACGTGCAGGCTTCTGCTGTGGCGAAGAAGTGGTGGACAGTATGGACATGAGAGCCACCACCCACCATCAGCTGGGGGACGGTGAGGGGGTGTGGGGCTTTGTAGAGGGTCACCGATGCACTGTGCTGGTTCGGATCACCTGGAAATCCACCTGTGATGTCAGTCTTACCCAATGCTTAGAAGATCTTAAAAAGTTCCAATCTGGGAACTTTGGCTCACTTCGCATGTGTCTTTCCATGCTAAGACATGTTGCCACAAGTCAAAGCGATACCGTTTCGCCAAGAGCGAGAGAGCGCGAGCAGCGCGAAGACAGAGAGGACGACGGAGAGAGAGAGAGAGAGAGAGGAGAGCGAGCAGATAGAGAGAGCGACAGCATCATACGCTTTCTATTCAATGGATGGAGATTTCCTGCAGTGTTAGTCTTCCAATCTGTTCCATTAATAACATACAGGCTCTCAGAAAAACCAGCCTTCAGACCGGCACCCCCAAAGGACTTCACGGCCGATTACGACTCACGAAGCTGCCACCCTTGGGGGTCAACCCTATAAAAAACTCAATAAAAAGAGACACAGAGAGAGTAAAGAGAGAGAGAGAGAGAGGGGGAGAGAGAAGAGAGAGAGAGTTGAGAGAGGCGGAGATGAGAGAAGAGAGCGAGAGCGAGCGAGAGAGAGAGAAAGGGAGGGAGAGAGCTAACAGTCGTTTATCGACTCTCAGTCACAGTGATATTCATTAAGTAGCACTTTTTGTTTGGCAGTTTGAAGGACTACAATGCGGTTGCTATGCTTTGATATACCAAAATGAGAGTTCCAATAGATGTCCGCTGCCCGCTAGCTTTGAACAAATCGCTGCTTTATCATACGTTTCCTTGCATTTGAACAACCAAAGGTGAGATAGAGTGGTGTCATGTGTTCTATCCTTGCATGAATACCTGTTCTCATCAGCTCGTTGGCTTTGTAGTGATATATGCACATTTGATTAAAACTCATTTGATGTGATGAAGCATATCTCATCTCAGGGCAGAAATCAGCTTGGATCGCCATCAATGCATTGACTTAATTCTAATTGTGATGTAATTATCCCCCGCCCCACTCCAGAATTACAGCTTAACTTATCTCAAACGGTGTTATCATGTCAACATATCAGATCCATTCACCACAAAACCCTTGCAAGGCCAACAGCTGCAACTGACCGATATGTGCCCACCGTTTGAAATTGTACTCTCTGATTAAGCCAGGAACCTGCTTGTACATTTACCTGCTAACCAAGTTTTCATTTTGTTTTTCGCATTCAAGAGAGAGCTGTCATTGTTTTAGTCTTAGTTTTACGAGATTCATTTGGTTTGTTTGCAAACTACGGACATGTGGTTTTGGTGGCCCCCACTTCTGCGACCCCGCATATACCTTCCTGTACAATATTGTATCATTAATTATAATGTATCTCTTATCCGCAGAGTACTCTTTCACTCAGCTACATTGAATAAGTATGGGATAGTAATGAATCTGTCGCTTTAATGTTCCAAGCAAAAGGTTAGGAGGCTTGGACTCTTTTAGAGCCCGAGGGGTTAGGAATAAAGCATGAATCT
This sequence comes from Conus ventricosus, assembly GCA_018398815.1. NCBI lineage: Eukaryota > Metazoa > Mollusca > Gastropoda > Neogastropoda > Conidae > Conus > Conus ventricosus. The sequence continues at coordinate 50,211,611 of CM031612.1, forward strand.
TTTCATGGATGTGAGAGGCAGGACCGCCCTTGAATGAATTGTAGACCTCCCTTCTGAGCCAGAAATCATTGATGGGCATCCTAGTAATCCTGAATACTGATTAACAGAGCAGACTATCACCCTGGAACCATTTCATTACTTTTGTTTATTCAATTTTACAAGTTACATCGTGAACTTTTTTAGTTATTTCTTGCACAATAGTTATCAAGTTGGCCCTGTCTGCCACGGCTGATCTTTCTGCCAGGACTGAACAATTTAGTCCAGCTCTGCGTGACGTCGTGACCCTAGACCGAGTTCAGCGACGCTAGGGCGTGCATGCTCACCGTATTGGCTCCCTTCCTTCCTTTGAGAGGTGTAGCCGCGAGCTGTGCTTGTGCTGATTTTGTTTGTTTTCCCCACTTCGGGGATCACCTAAATCCAGCTGTTTTGTTTCCTTTCGGGTTGCTGCGGATATGGAAGTGAGCTTGAGTTGTTGTGTGTTTTATAAGATTCACTACTTTAACGTGTGTTTTGTGTGTATAGTTTGACGAACGTGACCATCCGTGGTAAAATGTGTCTCCGCAGTCAGCGGTCATTGACGCAGCACGATTTAATCCGCATGTGTCGACTGAATTTTATGTGTCGCGTTTGTGGAGAACGGTGTTTACGCCAGGCGAAGATAGACGGGTTGGGTGAGATTCATGTAAACCAATGCCACAGCAAACTGCTGCGTTGTAACAATTTAGACATTTGAATGCTGGGCATGGGAAAGGGGGAAGCCGTTCCCAGCAATTTGTATGACATGTACCAAACAACTCATGATGCTGAAACACGTGACCCGGTCAACCGCAAATTACGATCGCACCGTTGTTGCACTTGATATTACGAACCTGTCCGAACCTTGGACAACTTTCGATCCAGAGCTGCAATCGTCAGTGCACCGCATGCCCCCGTATCCCCTTACCATCCCCCCAACCCAAGGTGGTTGCCCACACCGAGAGTAGGGGCCGTGAAGAGATCCGCACAACACCCCTTTTGGATCGGCGACTTGCCTGTTGATGAAAAGAGTGTAAGTCATTTTTGTATCTCCGTCACAGTTACAACCCCCCCCAACCTACTGCACACAAACAACACCACTACCACCGAAAACGCCGAAGTCCGTGCTGTAGCCTTCTGCCTTTCCGACATCGGAACCAATAAAGTGCTCAATTTAGACTCGGATGACTGCGGATATGTGCTACACCCCTCTTGTACCTGAAGAAGAAAAAATACTGACACGTTTGGTACGCAGGAAGCTGCGGCAGTCACGTGACAATTAAGTTTAGTGCCAAACAAGGGGTTCAGCCAATTGTGTAGACAAACGCTCAGGACAGCCCGTACCTCTTTGGGTTTGGGATCCTTCCTCTGAGAACAGAACAGCTCTCCCATGATCCGAAAGCTCCGAATGAATCTTTCAGGAAAGCAGTAGAGCGGATGTGCTCCCACAAAGAGCTAGCCCTCGCCGCACTGTCGGCACCCACCAGCCCAAAAAAAACAAAACAAAAACAAAAAGCTCTGATTGCTGCTGGATGTGGCCTGTGGCGAGCCCACCGCCAGGGTACTGCACTTAGAACCTGTCTGGGTTAGCTGGCCAAGTACCGCCGAACCCGCGATTTCTCAAGCACGTATCGGTTACCATTTGCAGTGCAACGCTGAAAGAACGAAAGACACCAAAGAACGCAACGTTGTTTGGAGCCATTGAAATAGTACAGAGAATCATCTTTGTGTTGATGAGAATGGAGACAATAAAGACGAAGATAAACACTAGGAGAAATCAAACGCATTCAAAAGCTGGTAGAAACCTGTAGCAGCGTATGACAGAGAGAAAACAAGCTGACCTGGCCTGACACTCACATCCCCCGGATGAGATTTGGTCGGTAAAGATAGGAGGGGCCCATGGGGATGGTTACCTTTAACAAATGATGCTTAGATTGCATAATTCTTCACAATCAACTCCAAACACAAACACTTGTGTCTGGCATTGTAGCCTGCCAGGACAGCCAGCGCCTTGCCGAGCCTCAAGGGATCCTACAAAAAGAACAGCTGGCAGCACTGAAGTCATGACCTGGAGACAACTAAGGACAATCAAGTATTCTGTTTGGGGGATTAAGATTTTGCTCACGCTGTAAGGTCTGTCAGGTGCTCGGGAACACCCCCCTGTCTCTCCTGCCCAGCATCAAAAAGGCCACACTACACATCCCTCAATGTACTGCCAGGCCAACATCACCGCGAGTTTCCACGGTCAGGCGCGCTTACACAATTCCGATTTCCAAAAGACCAATTGCCCAGTGCCCAATAATGTTCATCAGCAACAACTATCATTGCCATTACCTCAGCCATGTTGCACCCCATCTGCACCATTCTTTGGGGAGTGGTAACAAGCACCATGACCTTACTGGGACTGGTGAGTGTCATTCTTCGATAAAGAATTGGCAGAATCCTTTGCAGTGGGCACAAACAGGTAGAGACAAAGGTTCAGCTTTTCTGCCTTTGTTGCACAACTGACACCGCTTGACTTTTCGAAGAAGAGCAAGGCGCTGAATCACGAATAGTGTTCAACTGAGCACTGCAGGATGACGCCCACCCTGAGTGTAATCAGCACGACACCACATGAACTGATGGAGCAGGTTAACAGAGACAGACAGGAAGCAATAGGACAGACAGGACATCACGCTTGATCTTCCACGCTGGTTGGTCTTGTCCCACGCTTTAGATGATGCCTACATCCGAAACCATCCACAAAGCAGGCCTATCATGGCAAGTTTTCATAGGCCACACCTGCACAACTCTTTGAAGCAGCGACAAATACCCATTGTTTGTGGAAGTGTGTCGCCCAACGTGAGCTGATCACACGACAAGGCTCTCCTTTCGAGCTAGGCGTAAATCTACACAGATTCAAAAAGCTTGAATATGCAATTCTTCCCCATCCCCCACCATCTCTACTCTCCACCAACATGACTGTGAGTGCATTGACACTTGGCTAGTGATATCCACGAATACCCTGTCTTTCCTTTCGAAAAGCATTTCCCACAGTTGCTCAGTCCCAAAGCAGCACATTTTCGACACACCATTGATGTTCCTTGCATCGTCAACATCTTTGGACTGGCTTAAATGGGGAACAAGGGGGTGGGACACACATGCAGTTATCCAATCTGCTGAAGAGAAGGGTGTGGGATCTCAAAACGAGAGGAGAAATTGCGTTCATGATGTCAGAACAATGGCTATAGTCTCCCCCTTATCCAGGTTGATGCACTGGCCCCAGGGAAAGCAGTGTAAACAGTTACTAAACCGTAATAATGTCCAGTTCACTGTTCATGCACTCAGGACAGTGTATATACATGTGTGCTGTGTGTGTGTGTGTGTGTTGTGTGTGTGTGGTGTGTGTGTGTGTGTGTGTGTGTGAGTGTGCGCCTATCCCACCAGCCTCCCGGTTTTACCATATTCTACAATTCTATGTATGTCCCCCCTATGACATTCCTTGACCCTGCCCCTATTGAGGTGCACAGCACAAAGTTATTTAATCTTTATTGACACTGATCATGAAACTGTTGATCTGGAGCTGCCAGAAGCACATATACACTTTACATATTAGGCGACCCACGCCAGCAAAGGTGACATTGAAAAAGCGACCACGTGGCCCCCACTGTGCCAAATTACTGCGTGATCCGTGGCACAATTGTGTGCAATTAACCGGCGTGACCAGTGGACATTGTGGCATAGGCAGTGTGTTTCAGATGTGCCTGGCTCTGGACACCATGAAGGGAATCCCATATGAGAGTATAGCCTGGGGTCCTGTGTGTGTGTTTTGGGTGTGTGTGTGTGTGTGTGTGTTTCTGTCTGTGTATGTGTTGTGTGTGTGTGTGCGAGTGTGTGTTTGTGTGCGTGGTGCGTTGCGTGCGTGCGTGCGTGCGGGTATGTGTGTGTGAGAGAGAGAGAGAGTGTGTGTGTGTGTGTGTGTGTGTGTGTGTTGTGTGTGTGTGTGTGTGTGTGCAACTCTGTAAATATGTGCTGTTTCTTCAAAACTAGTATCACATTTATCCTGTGTGCATGCAATCTTTACATTACACTTCTGTTGTGCATTCTGTGCTCTCCTCTCCTCTCTCTTCTCTCTCTCTCTTCTTTCTTCTCTCTCTTCTCATGTGTGTGTGGTGTGTGTGTGTGTGTGTGTTTGTGTGTTCTGTGTGAGTGTGTGTGTGTGTGTTGTGTGTGTGAGAGAGCGAGAGGAGGAGAGAGAGAGGGGAGAGAGAGAGAGCGAGAGGAGAGAGAGCGAGAGCGAATTGTATATGTGTGTGTGTGTGTGTGTGTGTGATGTGTGAGTGTGTTGTACATTTTGTTAATATGTTACTGTTTCTTCAACTGCATTAGTCGTGTGGAAGCAATCCTTTAATTCTCTTTCTTCTGCTTCTGTGCTCTCTCTTGCTCTTCTCTCTCTCACTCTCTTCTCTTTGTGTACTGTGTGTGGTGTGTTATGTGTGTGTGGCGTTGCGTGCGAATGTGTGTTCATGTGTGTGTATTGTTGTGTTATAATGTGATGCTGTGTGTGTGTGTGTGTGGTGTGTGTGATGTGTTGTGTGTGTGTGTGTGTGTGTTGGTTATGTGTTTGTGTGTTTATTGTAAGGTTTGTACCCAAGAGGTTACATGATATCAGATTTTGATGAGGACCCTGTATCAGTGTTCGACAATGAGCATGTACATGCACATCATGTATTCGGCATTGCTACAGGCAAATCATGTATTTGGCAAAGGAATGCCAGGATACAGTTCCTGAGAGAGAGCGCCAGGAACTGCCACGTCAGTATTGCATGATTAATTATGTTATATTTGTGTGTGTGTGTGTGTGGTGTGTGTGTGTGTGTGTGTGTGTGTGTGTGTGTTTGTGTGTGGTGTGTGTGTGTGCGTGCGTGCGTGCGTGTGTGTGTCTCTTTCATGTGTTATGTTTTTTCCTAGTAGAGAGTCTTTATATTTTAGTTTTCTTTTAAAGTGAAATTAAAGACAAGTAATGCCAGTCCTTTTTTTTCCCCTGAGTTACATCTGCAGCATCAAATCCCTCTCTCCTCTCCTCTCCACACAACCATCTCGGCAGGTGCATCTCATCTACCCCACTCCCCCCCCCGCCCCCAACACACCCACATCCTTCCGTTCATTTCCGCTATTACGAGGGCGAATCGGTTTGCAGTGGTTCATGGTCTTACACCGTGGGGATACTGACGCGTGTTGTGCGCTGTTGGCATGTGTTATTCTATTAGGTCCTACCGGCTGTCTCTTGGGATAGGCACTCTGTGTTATAGGTCGCGGGTGGCTTGGAAGATGGCCCATGATTTGCTTTTCTTAAGCGCCCCGTTCTCGATAGGCCTACTTTGGAAAAAGGAATGGTTCGCATGTTCACACCCACCCACAACCAAACCATGCACGCACTGGCATGCACATCACCACACACACAACACACCCACACACAACACACACACACGATTTTTTGCCGCCTATAGACCTACCCCTGTGTGTCCCCGTCATAGTGTGTGTGTGTGTAGTGCGTGTGTGTGTGTGTGTGTGTGTGTGTGTGTGTGTTGTGTGTGTGTGAGTGGTGTGTGTGTGAGTGGTGTGTGCGATGAAAAAGATCAGAAGACTGTGTATGATTTTGTCTTTATTACAGATGAAATACGCGGGTTAGAATTGTTGGAAAAAAAAATCAACTTACTGTTTGATGCAAAGCTTCCGACTTGGGTCCATGTATGTGCGTGTGGGCTGCCCAAAGTTCAGCTGCTGAACCCAGCCATTGTCAGTCTACATTGCGCCATTTAGGGATCAACACAAGCTTTAAAGTTAGGTGCTCGACTTTTTTGTGTTGTAGTCGAGCAGCGGCATATGTATCCAAAAACTTGGACTCATCAATGCGGGCAAATCCTTTGCCATTTAAGCGTGATGTGAGTTAGTTTTGCACCCCGAATTTGTGTGTATTGTTATGTTGTCACTGTTGCTCAACAACTTGTGCACCACAATATCATACTGTTTTTCTTCGTTCTACTGCCGGAAAAATCAACTAGTCGAGTTTGTTGGTATTAACCGAATTGTCTGCAATTTCGCAAACAGTGGTCTCAGGAGCGTATAAGTATTATTTCTTCACGGACAACAATGAATTGTCAACTGAACAACACCCTTTTTAACGGCGCGCAGGCAATGCGAAAACATAGCTGTGGACTTGTGTGCACGGTGGACAGGCAGCGCTGAGTGTACAGCGGCAGTTAGCTAGCGGGTAGGGAGCCGCCTGCCGTAAACCCTGCCTTCCAGACTTGGCAAGAGCCGCAGCCGGAGATGTGTTTCACTCCCTTGCTACGCTGAACCTAACGACACTCGCTCTTGAACCGCGTGCGCCCCCTTTGGTGCGTCTCGTCTGCATAGTTTTGCTGCTGCATGGTTGACAGGTGCACCCTATTTTTCGAACCCCCTTCTATGGAGGGGATCCCCTATAGGTTCGCGCGCGAGAGCCTGACTGACTTCCACAAAATGATGTCCGGAACGCCGTCGCGAAGGTGGACCAAAGGGGATCCTGGTGTTGGTGGCGGGTAGGCGGTTCCGAATGGACAGGACGTTGCTCTGACGCCTACAACAACTTCTGTCCTCCTCATGCCAACCCGCCCCCACAAAACATGAAAAACATATTTCAATGTGGTCGCATGGTATATGTGCATTGCCAGTAGTCATTTTCACTCCCAGATTAACATCCACATAAGAACATTCCTAATAAACCTTCAAATTATGATTCAACACACCAACACCTCGCGCCCGCAGCCAAATCGCTGCAACAAACAAGGCTTGAAGGGCAGCAAGTGTTCCAATCTGGCCAGTGTGATACTCTTGTTGCGAGTTTACTTCCCACCACACTGGCATGTCCATACTTGTATAGACCGAAACCGCGGGTACAACATTTCCAGCGCAATAAGAGAAATGTTCCACACGGCACACAGATCATGCGTGATGGTGAAGAAAAACGTCACGAGTCAATGAGAGCAACAAAAAAGAGGAAGCTACAAGCACAGAACTTCCAGAAAGCAGGGAAGCTGCTTGTACTGAAAGAGCTCTGACATCCCCACATGGAAGACTGGAAAACCCAGACATCATGGTGTCACACAGCAAAATGAGCAAACTTGCTGAAGAATCAACCGTGCTGGGTCAGTTCTCTGTGTTTTTTTCATGACTAAGCGAGACTGTGAAGGTGTCACTGAATCTTCAGAACAAATCAGCTGGTTCAGCATAGATTCCAATGAGAAAAAAAGCAAAAGTCTCTGAAATTCTATGAAGGTCTAAGAGCATGCTCCCCCCTCCCTCTCACACAAACGCACCCCCAGTTGATACTTTCATTGAACATGGTGCTGTCCGACACAAATTTGAGCTTCAAGTGGAGGTCCAACCATGACCTGAACCACTTGGTTGTATAGCTTTTGTCAATGTCTTTCACTATTGCTGAGTGTTGGGTGATCGTCATATCAGAACTTAACATTATTTTGCCTTCAACTGACCTGACATAACGGTGACTGCTTGCTCTAAGAAAGAAGCTGACATCAAATTTTGTGAAGTCAAGTGTCACCTGCTAGCATACTGAAAATATGCAACCAGCGTTCTGTGAATTCCGTTGCCAATGTTTTTCCTTCCCCTGTGTGACATTTGTGGGGGCAGGGAGGGAAGTAGAGAGCTGATATTTTCCTCTTTCATGGTTTCTCATTTCTTAATTTCTCTGCAATCCATGAATAAACAGACAAATGAGTTCTGTTAGGACACTCAACTCATGCTGCAGTGCATGATAAAAAAAACAAACAAAAAAAAACAACTGCACACACTCACAGACTATGAAAATCTGATACACAAGTGCAGAGTGATGATTTTCCCTGGTAACTGACTTTACACCAAGTACATCTCACACCTGTTGAGGAACTACCGTCCATACCAACAAAACAGCCTACAAAACCACACACACACATGTCTCTACACTTTTACAGCAAGCAGGGATACCCAAAAGTACTCACACGACAAAGCTGTTTAGTCTTAAACTTTGAAACCCAAAAGAAAACACTTTAAAAATTTAATCTAGTAGATATGACGGGCTTTTTCTCTAAAACAGATACTTTCTCAGCTCAATTCCATTTTTAAACAGTGGCAACCTTTTCCAACACTGTAAATTAAACTTTTACGAAAAAACTTTTGGGCAGTTTTTGTAGTCTTACTTGACTTGATTTATCCTGGGAATTTCCCCGGGGAACATAGGCCGCAACCACCCCTTTCCCCAGCGGAAACCCCTTTTTGGAGACCCCTTTTCAGCTTGGCCCACGTCATTCCGGGGGCCTTTCACTTCACTTTTCCTTCGCCATGTCTGCTTTGGGCTTCCCACCTTCTTTTGCCCTGAGGGGCCATTTAAGGGGTTGTCTTTTGAGTTTGGTGAGACTTTCTGAGGGGGTTTGGCCATCCAACCCCACTTCCGTTTTCTGATTTTTATTTCTATTGGAACTTGCTGGTCTTGTTCCACATTCTGCGTTTTCAAACATCGGGGCCCTCGATTTCCAATTTTTGCAGACATCTGTTAAAATTTTTTGAGTTTGGGGGTTTTGTCTTTGTTGTTCGCCCGTTTCAAAACCCATAAGAAGGACATTTCACATTTGAGGGAAATTCTGATCTTTTTATGGAGGAGGGAAAGGGGAATTTCCCAGATGGCCAGGTATAAAGTGTCCTCTTTTTTTTTCACCTTTCCTTTTTACCCCATCTTCTGACCCACTGCCGGAGACCAAACTTGCACTTAAGATTCTTCCTGTTTATCTTGGGGGTCTCTTGCTGGTTGTTATCTTGGGCTTCGTTTTTTTTATTTATTTGGAGGCCTGCTTTCCCTGCTTCTTCTGCACCCGCACAGCTTCTCTTTTGTAGTCAAAGTTTTCAATTAACTTTTAACAAAATCATTTTCCCTGAAAAATTGCCAAAACAGATCACAAAAAACTGAAATCCAACTGCCACATACCCCAGGCCCGCAACGGGGGGGGGGGAAAACGGAGAGAATCCCTTTGGAGTTCGTGAATGACTACGTTTTTCACCCCCCTACGAGTCTCTTCCCACTCTTCCCAGAATACAGCAGCTTAAAATTTCACACGCTATCTGAAACACAGGGTTTTTAACAACCCTTTTTTATGCTTGGGAAAGGGATTTTTTCCCCTTCCATAATAATAAAAAAATATTATTTAGGCGGTTAATCTTAATAAGCCCTAAGCGCTTACAATAAGAAAAGGTTAAAGAAATTAGATGAAACCAAAAATGTGAAATTCAAAAATCCCTACATCACAAACAAGGTGCAAAATCAAACACACACACAACCACACACAACACGCAATCCCACACACACAGTCTCACAACAATGAAACAACAGCCGCGGCCCCAAAACACACACACACCAACACAACCCACAAAACACACACACCCACACACAACACAGGTACACATGCCAAATAAAATCGATGGGAAAGGGGAAAGGGAGGAAAAACTGCTATTGATAGTAAAGAGGTTTTTTTTAAGAGATCCTTAAAGGGAAACAACTTGAACAAAGTAAAGATAGGGGATTTGTTCCAAAAACGGACTCTGAAAAAAAAAAAAAACGACCCGCCATGGGTTTAGTTCAAAATTTGAGGGATTTTGAGCAGAGTTTGGGGTGAAGAACGCAACTGCCTAGAAGGAACATAGAGATGACGGAGTCAAAAGGTAGAAGGAGCTAAGCCATTCAAAGATTTAAGCAAGTAAGGACAGTTTGTAGTCTAATTCTTTTTTCGACCGCACCCATAAGAAAAGTGTAAGGATGATTGAAAACGGGGCTGTCAAAAAAAACAAACAAGCCGAAATTTTTTTTAAATTTCTGAAATACGAGAAATTGGGGGGGGGAAAACCAGCAAAGAAATTACAGTAAAAAAAGTCTTGAAAAAAATGAAGGCAAAAAACAAATTTTTGTGGCATCAACAGAAGAAGATTCACACAGAACCAAACTTGAACCAAGAACAGACACACAACTGTGAAAACATTTTCGGGAAGGAAATCCTGGGACCATCATCTCTATTCTGTGTGCCCCTGATAATACTTTTTTTTTATGACATGCTTGTCAGGAGAAGGAAAAAAAAGGGATTGTGTAGGAGAGGAAGGGGTCTGAGTTTTATACACATCCTTTTTATTTGGGAAAGCAAATTGATTATACTGATACGGGTTTTACCAAATAAAATAGGATTTACAAATTTGCAAACTTTTACCCCCAAACGGACTAACTTTCTAAAGTCAAAAACCAAAGACTGCTCTTAAACACACTAAAACAAAAAAACAAACAAAAAAAAGCCTTTGATGGTGGGGGAAACACAACATTCCCCACCCCCTTTTTTCTTTTTTCTTCGTATCATATTTTTGGGGTTGACCCAATTTTTTTTCTTGTCTTTGAGCTAAAATTATTTCAAACACACACACACACACACACACACACCAACCCACACACACACACCCCCAACCACACAATAAAGGCCTCTTAACCAACCAACACTGCAAGCAACATTTTCGACAACACTTCAAACTGTTACGCATCTTAACCGGGCCTAAATTGGGGGGCAACACGGTTTTAGCCTCTGCTAACACACTTCACAACGTTTCGGAGTTGCAGTTTGGCTCTGGAAATTTTGGTGTTTGCTGCGGGTCAAAAAATTTAGCAGCCATCGCTCTCTGAAACCAAATCAGGCGGACATTACGAACTCGACACCGACCCAAACCCACGAGCCCTTCACGATTTTTTTGGGGGCCAGTTTCCCGCTTTGGGATGTAAAAAATCCCACACAAAACAAAATTTCCGGGGCATCTCCCTTTGAAAAAGTCACGACACTTGGGCCAAGCGGACTACGGGTAATTTATGCGCAACGTTATCTTTTTCCAGATCCTCGAAACATCATGATACACTCGCAAAAAACTGAGAACAAAACATTTTTTCCCATTGAAAGGGCGATGACTCAAAATAATATCTTTTCAAACGTCACCATCTTTGTCGAGGGGGGGAATACGTTTTCTGGCCTATTGTAAAAGAAAGCTAGATTTCTCACATTTTATGTCTGTGAGGCTTGAGGTATGTAACATTTTTTGTTTGTCCATCCTCATATATTTTTGTTTTTGGGCCGTATGTGTGTTGGCAAGTACATGCTAGCAGCTGCGTAGGTGTTTGCTGTTTTGTTGCAGTAGTTTACAGTATATGGCGCCAGTGAAAATAAAAATGCCATTCTTGGGGCCCTTTATAGTGTGTTTGTTAAAAGTTTTATCATGCATTAGTTTGTGCATCGTGTGTGTGTTGGTCGTCGTGGGTCTCCCATTATATTGGATGTGTCTAAAATTGTAAAGCGTTTTTTGTTTGAAAAAAAAAAAAAAAATTTGTCATAATAAAAAAATTGCAGCTTCCTATATTATAACATCATTTCCCCCTGTAGGTGTCGTAGTTTTTCCCAAGGATGTTTTCCAAACATTGAAATATAGTGTTTTTTTTGGGGGTAACAAACAAAAAGGGTAAGGTTGTTATAGTATTACTTTAACAAAAATTTTTTTACCAAATCAACTTGGTACAAAATGGTTTGCTTCTACTATAGTGTACCAAAAAAGTCAATAAAGAAAGTGAAACACATTATTAAATGATTACTTTTGGCAGAACACATTGCGGGGAGGGGAAGAAGAGAGTGAGATAGTGAAAGGGGTAAAGATGTTTATTTCATAACTTTGTACATGCTCTGTGGTTTTGGTAACTGTTGGGGCTGTGCTAATGGGGGCGTATGGGGGGGGTAGCTTGTGGGGGTTCATCTTCTGCCTTATATTGAAATTTTATTCTTTTTTAAATGCTTTGGGGGGAGTAGCGCGCTGCATAGAACTTCACATTAAAGTCTTTGATGATTTTTTTCTTTTGTCAGTCTGAGAGAGGAAAATCAACAGCCTCAAACCTATTACCAAAGGGCCCGGGAAAGGGGATTTGGGAAACCGCATGTGGGGGGGAATCAAGGGGGCTGGGGGAACCTCCCCCAGTTTAAAGCTTCCTCGGCTCAACACATATATGGGACCATGACAGCGAGCCGTGCCCGGTATCCCCCCAAAGATGAGTTTGATGTAAGTAGGGCTTGACTTACTATATACAAAAACCCATCCCCAAAATTCACAGTGAACCCTACTTCACCATATATTTTTATGTAGGGCTCGTTTTTTCAGTCGGGCTACATGAATATTTAGTTTTTTAGTGTGGATATTTTGTGCTGGGCAAATTGACAAATTTTCCTTTATGCGACAGTGTCATTCTTTTTATTCCTTGGCCTTAATGGTAGGGCCCCCCTTATTACAAAATTAAAAAAAAAATTGCTTTTTATAATGTCAACCATTAACATTCATTCCTGGGACCGAACCGTTCCCCCACAAACTTTTCACAGGGGCTGTTTCGTAGGTTAGAAATTTTTAATTGAAAAAAAAAAATTGACGGGTTCAAAAAAAAATTTAGATGATGACACAAATCCACAAGAAACTGCTAATTTTCAAAGCTTTACTTTTTTTAATTTTTATGAAGGCACTTTTTAAAAATGATTTTTGGCTGAAATTGGAAAAGGGGGTCTTTTTTTTTCTGAAAATAAATAATTTTTTTTCAAAAAATCTTTTTTAAAACCAAAAAACGCTAAACACAAAAAAATTTTCTGAAAAAACCCATAAAAATAAATAAAAAGGGTACTACTAACTGTTTATGTCCAACAGCGAAATCACCTTTTTACACCCTAGCACTCTCCGTCACGATCAGTATTTAGGGCAGTTGAAAGGTATGGGGTGGGTATAACTTCCAAAAAATTTGCAAAATTTTAAAAAAGGGGGTCACATTTTCTCAACTTAAAATTTTTTTTTAAAAAACAAACAACAACAAAATCCCTTCTAAACAAAAAAAATAGACTGAAATAACAAACACTAAAAGAAAAGGCACAACAAACTGGCATGTCGCTGACAGAAACGACCACCATTGGGGGGCCTTTTCATTCTTATTTATTCAGTCAATTTCTTTTTTTAAAGGGGTTTTGTCGTAAGTTGGAAATGCATTTTGATTATTGCCCCCCTAACGTTTCCCAAAATTTCCCCAACCCCCCCCCCCCCCCCCCCCCCCCCCAATTTCCCCCCCCCTTTTCCCCGGAGCATAAATTTTGAAATTTAGTAGATACATTAAACATGTTCCCTCATACAGTAGTCCATCACACCCAATGTAAAAACTATGTTTTGGCAACTGGAGAAGCACCCCTTTCCCTTTTCGCTTCCTCCACATCTTTCCCCCCTCCCCCTCCCCAAACACACACAACATACTCATTTACACACAAGTTTCTAGTGAGCAACCGGCATTTTCCAAGGCACTGCCCCTTCTCTAAAGTATTCCTTAGGGAATCCCAAACCTGTGTGCCACTTGCATCTGCTGATGACACCCCCTTCCTGCAGAAACCCCAACAATGTGCAATTTTGGTTTGCCCCAACCTCAAACCCATGGTTTGGGCCTTGTTCATGGGCCACACTGCACAAAAACAATACTGCGATCTTGCACAACTCTCAGAAAGTTTTTAGGGGGGAGAGCAAGCACAATCTTTTGCTTGCTTTTGGGGGGGTTTTTCATGGCTTGTTTAAAAAAAACCAAACCCACAAGCCAAGATCCCAAATACATTCTCCACAATCCACGGCTCGCTCAAACGTATTGAAAATTTTTTCCCCCATCATCCCTCTGGGTTGGGTTTTATGAGGTTGGTAAAGGGGCAAAGGCAAGTGGCCACAGAACTTTTTTTTTTTTTTTACATTGGTTCCTGTAGACTCTGCCGGGGGTGCTTTTCAGATTTTGCCCCCCAAGGGCCCCCATTTAGATAGTTCCAGATTTTGGCTCGCCAACTCTTTCCCGTGCTCCCACTTTATAGTACAAAATTTGTAGGGCATCAACCAGCAAAAAGCACAAAGCTGTGAAACCCAGGTATTTTAGAACGTGACCCCATTCGGGGGGATTGAATTCGGTGTGCTTCCCCCCAAGTCCAAGACATTTTGGAAAATTCCTTTGTGGAAAATTTCCTAAAAAACCATTCTTTTTCGTTTGGGCACTAAATAAACAAATAAATTTTTAAGTTTCAGAAAAAATTTTTTCCTGTTAAGTTATTTTTTTATTTTTTTTTTTTTTAAACAAAACATTCCTTTTTTTACTTCGGGGATACTTTAGAATCGGGAAAAGCTTGGGCTATTTTTGTCTTTTCCCCAAACTGATTGCGTGAAAAAATGGGGGTTTTTAAGTCCGGGCAAGGGCTGAAAATTAGGGGTCAAGCTCCGGGCACAATGTAATAAAGTGAGTAAATTTATATAGCTTGCATCTTGTTTTTTTACATTATAACAAAGACCAAAAAAAAGGAAAATATAATGAATGACCAACAACCAACAAATTTTTCTCTTTTGTTTGCGACCGAGGCTTTTATTCGCTTCTACATCGCTAACTCAAAGAAGCGTGCGGAGGATGCAGTTGGAGCCAGGCTATGGGTCTGCACTTTCCCACAAAGGGACTTGATGTGAAGCATCCCCCTGCCCGGGAAACCCCACACAGCATGCCCCGACGCCTGGTTCAGCCCCCCCACCCCAGTCGACCCCGCACCTCCCAACAATCCCCACCCAAAAAGGCCCCGGGGGTTTTGCAGAAAACGACCTGTACCGCCGGTGATGATCACCAAAGGCACTCATCGAGGGGAAACCCGGGGCCCCCATCCAATCGATTAAGGGCGCGAGGAGAACAAGGAAGGGACTACATTTTGCGATGATATATGAAAGAATTGAAAATGATCAAAATAGGGCGGGGCCCCCAATAAAACACACATTGAAAACTGGTCTTCCCCTCCCCATGCAGGAAATGGATGACAAATTTACAAAAATTTTCCCTCTATGTTTTTTTTTTCCGGGCCATTTTTTATGAACCATTTGCATCACACCTTAAATTTTTAGCAAACCCACTTAAAATTCTTTTTCCCCCCTGATCCACTTCTTTCCAATTGCTTCTCCCCCTTTTCTATAGTTCACTTCAAACACGGTTGTTTTGTGGTGTGTGTCTGGGGAGTTTCTTTTGCACGTGCCTCGGGTGTGTGGTGTGATTGTGCTTTACAGACCTGTGCTTTACCTATTTTTTTTAAATTGATTTCTTTTCTTTATAATTCTTTTATATTTTTTAAGCGTTAGGGTTTTTTTAAAATTAAGCGCCATAAATGTACATTATTATTATTATTATTATTTGGTTCTTTCATTACAAAAAAAAGTTTGAAAATTTTCCCAAAATTTGGGGGGAGGGGGGGGGGCACAGCCACAAACCCACTTCTTTTGTGTGTCATAGATAACATGACGGCCTTTTCTTTATTTGGGGAATTTTATGGGATGAAACATTTTTAAAAAACTATACCAAAGTAACAAAACTCAAATTATTCATTGGGTCTAAATTACATCAATACAGTTTTTGGGGAAGAACATTTTGGGCCAAAAAAACACTTCCTACTTTTTTTTTACTGCAAATTTAATTCTATGTGACCAAACGTTTTGAGGTAGGTTGTACATTTTACTAAATGACTTTTTTTCAATGCCTTGGGTTTAAAGTGAAAAAGTGGGGACACTCAAAACAAAATATCAAGAATTTTAAAGGAAATGGGGATGTTTCCCCCGTCAACTATTGTTGTCGACAGTCTTGTCATGTTAAAAAAATTTTTTTTTTCATGCCTGCAGTTTTTTTGCCATTTTAATTTATTTTATTTTTTAATTTTTCTGTTCATTATTTAAAAAAATAGTATTGATATTGGGCTGAAATGGAAATGAAGGGCCTATCATAGAACAAAGTACCCAAAAATGGATGTTTACAGAGGAAAAAGATGAGTGAAGAGGGGGTCAGCTTAGCATGCTGGGAATTTTAATATGAATTGAAAAAAAATTTTTAAATTTAAATGAAAAGTTTGGGGTTGCAAAAACATGCTTTTTTTTGTTGTATTTCTGAAATTTCATTGTACTAACAAAAATTTGTCGAAAAGTTTGCACTTTCATAAGGGAAAAATTTTTAATCGAATGTAAAAAGTTGTTAAAGCAGAATTTTTTAAAATTTAGATTTTTGCAATTTGAAAAATTTGAAAAATTTCAGAAAAAATCAAAAAAAAAAGACCCATTGATATTTTTTTGGGGAAAAATTTTCAGATTTAAATTCAAAGACAAACCAAAATTTTTTGTGAGATCATGGGTACAAACTTTTAAAATAATTTTGGGTTTTCATAATCTTTGGAAATAAAAGGTTGGACTTGTGAATATTTTAAAAAATATCATTTCTGATTGTTAAAAACCAAAATTTATTTTCTTTCAAAATTTTTACTGTTTTGGACTTTATCTTGAAAGTGTAAAAATGTACTGTTTAAAGTTTTCCCATGCACATCACATATTTTTCAACAAAAACATATTTACAGCATTGAAAATTTTTTGAAGGAAAAATAAAAATTTTTCCTTAGGTACTTGTCCTTCAAAACTGCATAATGGCTTCACAGGTCTGGGAAAAGGACGCCAAACGGCACGGAAAGCGGGAAAAGAAAGAACATCGTGCGTATGTCCCCCTGTAAATAACAATGACACTTAAAAACCAAAAAAAAAAAAAAATATGGTCACTCTCCCCGAACCTGGATCATGGGGGGGCAAAAAATTAAAACCCCATTTACAAATTCAAAAACTGTCACATTTCTTAATTTTGAAATTTTGGATTGATTGGCTACAAAAAACAAAACAAACCATTGTTCGTGGCATTTTTATTGTGACCGTTTTTTTCGGTTTGTGTTTTTTTTTTTTCATTTTTTGAATGGGAAAAGTCCCCACAATACAACTTTCATTTTTAAAATAACACAAAAAGCGCAAAAATCATACAGTAAAAAGTGTTATTTTTACACATAATAAAATGAATATATGACTAAACACGCCTATATAATAAATTTTAAATTTTGTCAAAGCTCCAAATAGGTTGGGAAGTCAAACACATCAAGGTCAACCATCAAAATTCTTAATTATCACATGTATCATAAAAAACACCCTTTCAACAAAACTTTTTTCAACTTTTGGGATACACATCATAACAACACACACACACACCCTGCACCCGTGGCGCACAACAACACACACACCATAACAAAAGACTATTCTTTTTTTGTACTTCAATTAGGGAAAAAAAAAACACCAATTTAAGTCATCTTTTAATCACTTTAAATAAAATAATTGGGGCATTGAAAAAAGTTTTCCTTTTTTTTCTTTAATATCGCTCATAAAACAGAAGAAAACCCTACAGCCATCCGTTTTAAGATAAATAAACCCGCATACCTTCGCTAGGAATCTCAGATAACTGCAAGGCGCCCCGGGGCAATACTATTTTTTAGTTGGTGTCCTTTTTAGGAGGGGAAGGGCCAACCCTTGGGGCAGTCACAAATGTTGGGGGATCAGCGCAAGAATTTTTGCAAATATTTTGGGCCTGAAAATAAAATAAAAGGATTTTCAAAAAGCATAATAAATTTACTATCTTTAAATTTTAAAAAAGGACTGTTGCAAAAGAGACTACCAAGATATAGAAAAAAAGGGCATCGCCGAGCCAATGATTTTATACTTTCCCAATTTTCGCCACACAGCGATTCTAAAAAAAAAAACACAAAAAAACAACAAAACAACGTTAAATACAAAAAACCCCAAGTTCAGACAAAAATTTGGCCTCTCTCTCTCTTCCCCCCCTTTCTCCTCACCCACCCCGCTCTCTCTCTCTCCTCCTTTTTTCTCCCTCTCTCTCTCTTCCCCTTTCTCCCTTCTCCCTCCCCCTTCTCTCCTTCACAGCAATTTCTAAAAAAATAAAAAAAACATAAAGCAATATTAAATAATAAATCCCAAATTTAACAATCTGGTCTCTCTCTCCTTCCCCCCCTCTTCTCCCCCACCCCCCCCCTCTTCTCCTTTTCCCCACTTACCCACTCTCCCCCCCCCCCCCCCCCCACCCCCCCCTCCTCCACAAAATTGAAGCATTATATCACAAATTTTAAAGTACGCATGAACAAAATATCATCATCATCATGGGTATTGCACTTAAATTTTTAAAAGAAAGCCCTAAGCCTTACCCTATTGGGGTTTTAAAAAGGGGGGTATACAAAAAATTGAAACTAAAATTATTAAAAAAAATAAAAAAAAAAACACTACAAAAAATAAAACCCAATTCAAATGGGAAAGCATTGTATACACACCCCTACACTCACACACAAAAAACCCAAAGGGACACAAAACATACAAAACACATACACACACAACGTGCTGCACTCAATCAAACCTAAACACACACAAAACAAATTTATAATTTAAAAAACAGCACAACACATCAAAAAAACATATTAAAAACAGTGTGCAACACACCACACAACACACACACACACACACACACAACGATGCCCAAGATCCTATTTTCAAAAAGACAGAAAAATCATTTTATTTATTTTTCATATATTTTTTTTTAAACCTCTGGTATCACCCTTTAGTAAAAAAGGCACTTAAATGAAAACACAAGTAGGTCATAGGGAGACACAAACAGACACACAACAAAACACGAAAAAAAACCTCTTACCTCCACAATTCTTTTCACACAATGGGACGCCCAAAATTTAGGGGTTTGCAGAACAAAGGGGAAATGTTGGCTTTTTCCTCCCCCCTTTTTTCCCCTTCTTCTTCTTCTAGTATTCATAGCAATGACAATCAAATCGAACAAGACTTCCTCATCGTAACGGGGGCAGCCATTTTGATTTCCTTTCTGTTTCCTAGGAAGTACAAACGCAAAAAAGATCATTTTAACTACGGTTTAAAAACCACAACTCTATTGCAGAACACAATGTTGCAAAAAATAGTTTTGGAAAAAGCCCCCGGTTAATACCACAAATTGGCCCACAGTTTGTGGCCCAAGCGGTGTTGGGCTTGGTTAAGAACAGGTTAACTAAAAAAACAAAAACAACCTGACTAAAGACCAAACACATCACTTTTCATGTTGAAATTATAATGCCCAGGGTAGTTTGTATGTAGGACAAACTTTTTCACCAGATGTGTGTTGGCGTCAAACAAGATGTCCTGCAAAAGATAAGAACAGGCTTGACTCTGTTATGTCTGTAATCAACGTTCATCAGTTTCTGTTAGATGATTGAATATGAACATTTACAGTTCCTCATTCATTTTCTGCCATCAAGTTCATCAGCCCATCAGCCTAGTCAAGAAAGAGAGAGAGAGAGAGACAGAAACAGCGACAGAGACAGACAAACAGACAAAGAAAGAATCATTTCTTCTTCTTCTTCCTAAAATACTGGTTCACTCAAAATCGAGTAGGTCACCAGCGCGCAAATGGTCCATCACTTTTATGCAAAGGTCCCTAACTGAAGGGGGTACACATACCGAGAAATCAATATGCATCTTTACAGTTGATAAACAGTTATGCTTACAATAATTGAAACAATTACCAAGCACAAAATTATTTATGTTGAACACATTTCACACGGATATCCTCATATTCCAAAATCAGCTATTCTCTCAGCTTAATGATCATATTCTTCAAGAATAAGAAGAATATGATTTCTTGATGACATGAGTAAACTTCCTTCGGCACTGCAAGTGTTATACAACTTATTGTAACGCCTATGTTTAAGGGGTGTCAGAAAGGATAACAGAGTAAGAAGAAAGAGAGAGACATAGACAGAAAGAGGGACAGCGAGAATCAAGACCTTGTTAGTTTCCACTGATTAAAGAGTTTGGTTAGAGACACAGAAATTGATGCAAAGAAACCACGAATAAGAGAGGATACAAGGAAGAAATGGGGAAAGAGTGCTGCAACATTGCTTACTCAGAACAACTGTTCTCTCCCTTCAATGTTTGCACTCTGAATGTCATGTAATGCAGTTGGTGCATTTTATTCACATACATAGGGAGCCGGAATAGCTCAGTTGGTAGAGCACCGGACTTGTGATCCTAGGGTTGCGGGTTCGAATTTCGGTACAGGGGGCTTCTTCCCTCGGAGTTAACATTGGTTCTGACTCCAATCCCCATACAGTCCTTCGAATGAGACTATAAACCGAGGTTCCATGTGTGAACGCATGCATATCTTGCACACACGTAAAATCTCATCACCAACTTTCGGAAGAGAAAGCCAGTTTGGCCGTTGGTACGGATGACATGTTCCACATAGCATGCACCTTCCCTGAAGATGGAGTATGGCTGCCTTAATGGCGGGATAAAAAAAACGGTCACACACACAAAACTCCACTGCCTGTCTATACAGGCAGTGTCTGCAGGAGTATCAGCCTGTGTACGCAGAAAGAAAGAAAGGAAATATTCATATACATATATCTTTTTTTTCATGCAGAGAAAAGCACTTCAAAAGAGAAAGAAGCCAACATCAACAGAGACTGACCACGCCCAAAGTAAAATAGTTGTAGAAGTAATCAGCATTGCGGGTGTGCACACGCTTGTGAGCATCAGCGCTGTGGATCTTCATCTTGTCCTCAGACTTGTAGAAGACCTTGCTGGGAGCTCCCAGACACATCACCACTTCCTGCACAGCATAACAGGGGGCTGGTGACAGGCTCATAGAGACAGGCAGTAACCAAACCACAACCATGCCTAAATATGATAGACGTACACACATCACAGGGTAAATATGTGCACACACACATATATACACACATCTCCTCAATCAACCTTCTGTACACTGACACTGACTCATGTGGCACCTCACATACACATGTCCTTCAAACTTGAAACAAGCATGTATGACAGTTACACACAAACGCACGCAGACAGACAGACAGACAGACAGACGGTTCAATTGATCTGACCTGACAGGAGTCTCCAAAGCGCACCACCCTCTCCACCAGCTTCTTTCTCGGGTCGGTCAGCTTCATTTGCCCGTTGCCTTCCAACACACCAACATGCACTGAACACCTCACGTCATGAATTTTAAACTATGATTCATCAGCTTCATTTTCCTGTTCCTACCAACCCATCAACATGCACTGAACACCTCACGTCATGAATTTTAAACTATGATTCATCAGCTTCATTTTCCTGTTCCTACCAACCCATCAACATGCACTGAACACCTCACCTTATGTACTAAAACTATGATTCATCCGTTGCCAAGCCACTTATCTTAAGTAATACACATTGTATGTAAAAACAGGAGTCTGTTGGCTTTGTTTGTGTAATGACACATCCGTACATAATTTTAATACACAGTGTTAAAAGAAAGCAGGGAGCCATCACCTTCATCTGCCCACTGCAATCTATCAGTTATGTATGGAACATTTTATTTCCAGCTGTGTGGGCAATGCATGAATGTCCATCAACAGCACCAGCAAACAACAAAAAAAAATTGAAAGAAAAAAAAAGTGAAGTCTTTCTAGCAAACATGATTGCTTCCAGTTATAGTTTCTTGTTTCTTAATTTTGCCTTTGCTTTCAATATTTAACAAATGCTGTCAAAATAAATTCTGGGCTCTGGCTATAAAAAACACGCCCACTTAAACAAGCAAACAACAAAACAAAACAAACTAAAACCAAACCACTAAAGTATGGATAGAGATCAAAGCAGACAAGGGGCAGGTTGGCAAGATAAATAATATTTTTCCAGTGAAATACAGGCCTCAGAATTCTTTACCGTCAGCCCTCGGAGTTAACATTGGTTCTGACTCCACTCCCCACACAGTCCTTCGAATGAGACTATAAACCGAGGTTCTGTGTGTGAACGCACGCACATCTTGCACACACGTAAAATCCCATCACCAACTTTCGGAAGAGAAGGCCAGTTTGGCCATTGGTATGGATGACACGTTCCACATAGCATGCACCTTCCCCAAAGATGGAGTATGGCTGCCTTAATGGCAGGATGAAAAACGGTCATACACACAAAACTCCACTGCCTGTATATACAGGCAGTGTCCACAGGAGTATCAGCCTGCATACGCAGAAAGAAAGAAAGAAAAAAATAAAGAAAGAAAAGCCCTTTTCTGCAAACATTTATTCTAGTCTTCAGCATTTTATCATGAAGGCCTGGCCGACCACACAAGGCCCCCTCAGGGCTGTCAACACACAGGAGAAAAAAAATCACACTGTCAAAAAGCAACAACAACCAAACACAAAATGTTCAACAAATGACAAAGCAATTAATGACTGGTACTGACGCCTTTAAAGCCAGTACGACCAGGCTATACAGACAGCATTAATCATTCCGCTTAATTTATTACCCTCATACGAAAAATAAAGAACACATTAATGAAAAACACTTAAATGTAAAACACACACACACAAACATATAAAAAAGGCCATATGGGGAAATACACTGCAGAAGACGGTGCTCGTGTTCCACGCTGGTCAGTGTGTACAATTTTCACAACCAGGTTATTATCATTACCACAACAAAGCTAGCATGTCATTAACTGTGACCCCCCTCAAAAAAGTATGAAAGGATTTCTGAAACAAAGTGATGTGAATAATCTAAAAAGGCACAAAAAAACAAAACAAACAAACAAACAAAAAAACCCATAGGTGACATAAATAAAAGACAAAATATATAAAGAAAAAAAGGCAGAGTCAATAACAGTAGCAGAAAACCGGAAGTTGCAAGAACACAACTTCAGGCATGAGATTTAAAACATTCCAGACTGACTGAAATAACAGATATGAAGCCATGGGTCTGGGGCTTCAGTTTGTCCCCTGTGGGGTTCAGTTAAAATTAAAGATTATTTTTACAATGGTGTTCAATTTTTTTTTTATCAATAAAATCACAATCTTTGACACATACAAATGCATTTTAATCCAATGAAAAAAAAAATCAGCTTTAAAGAATTTCATAGAATGATCTGTCAACAAATATAAGATATAGGTTTGGAATGTATAGATCCAGAACCTGGCATTGTCACTGGGTGATTTAATTTTCTTCCCTCCATTTTCTAGCTTGAAAAGACAACCTAAAAGTAATCAAACTGATTTTCCAAATTAGTTTTGTACAACATTTCTTTTCAAGTTGATAGGGTCAATGGTGAACATCCCTGGAAGAGTTTCGGGGGAAAAGATTTCCCTTCTATAAACACTTCCTTCCATCAAGGTCTATTCAGCAACAGAAAAGTAACGAGGGCACGCAAGGATGATAAGCAAACATACATGTCAATAGATTTCATTAACCAGCTTCTATACATTTGATTGAATGTAGCTCTTGTCCACAACAGGGACAGGGGAAGTGTGTTTGCCAATCGAATGTGAGTGATGATATGAACTTTCGCCAAACTATTGAATGCACCAGTCTCTGCTTTTCAGCTTTGGCAGGCAAGCATGCTTACAATTTTTCATGTGGCTGATTTTTCTTTCTTTCTTTTCTTTTTCTTTTTGCCGAAGCTGAACATGTTTAGAATTTTCATTGTGGCTGTTCTTTCTTTCTTTCTTTTCCTTTTTTGTGCTCTTGGAGCCATACTTCACGGTTCTGATGTACAGTTAGCAGTATGCTTTCCCTAGCCGACCAATTTTTTTTATCATTTCACTACTGTAACAATGGACTCATGCATCTTCATCACAGTGGGTCTTTGCCTTGGTTGTTCTATGAAGTCAGAGTGCTTCTTTTCAAGCCAGGCACAGTTCTAGCAAACTGTCATCTCATTACCTTTCTCAGTGCTTCATGCAAGAGTGTTTTGTTTCTCACTATCTGAAACACCTTGCAAGTGAAAAAAATATGGCAACTAGCAAGTTCCCCTAATGATTATCAAGTAGGCTTGACCAAGAAAGTAGTTCAATACGTTTTGGGCCTAGTAAAAATCCTGCACATTTGGGAATACTGACTAAATGTCCTGCACATTTGGGAATACTGACTAAAAGCCTTAAATCTGCTTAACTGATTCATATGAATTTAAAGATAAGCCCCTGTGGACTTAAAAAAAAACAACAACAAAAAATAAAACGAAAACAGAATCTGTTCATAGATATCTAATTCTGTAACTTGCAGAATGTGCGGGAACTGTATTTAAATTCAAAAAGCTCTAGGCATCCCGGCAGGACCAGCATTTATCACATTCATCTCCACAAAAACAAGATCACAGCATTATGCACAGCACAGCAAGACCAGACGCCTGGTGGCCTACCTTCTGTAATCAGGATGATTTTGATGCCTTGAGTGATGTTGTTGTCTCGTAGAACCTCCAAACACTCCAGAAAGCAGTTGCCATGGAAACATGTTGCTGGCAACGTAGGAGCCCTGGGGAAAAAAAATCAAATGAAAAATCATGTGCTATCAGATTTTGTGTGTGAATCAACCTCATCATCATCCTCTGACAATCTGAGGTCAATGGAGGACAGTGATGAACGTTTGAGCACTCAGGCATCAGAACCCATGGGCAACAGGGTAGTGATGATATCATCAGTCTAATCCTTTACCTTTTCCACTCTTCATGTCTTTAACCTGCCTCTTTGATGTTAAGAGACTCAATCATCCAAATTGTTGCTTAACAGAGAGAGAGAGAGAGAGAGAGAGAGAGAGAGAGAGAGAGAGAGAGAGAGAGAGAGAGAGAGACAGAGACAGAGAGACGGGCAGGCAGTCGAGAAAAAGGGGTGGGGCGGGAAGTGAGAGAAAGACGAGAGAAAGAAAGAGAGAGCAAGAGCAAGAGAGAGACAGACAAATAGACAGACAGACAGGCAGGCTGGCAGACAAAGAGAAAGACATAAGAGATAGACTAAAAGAGGGAGACTAAGTGAGGGAAAGACAGAGAAAATTATGCATGAAAACGAGAAAAAAAAAAAAATACAGGAGTACACACTTAATAATACTGCTGAGCCCATAAATATGGGATCACATCCGCACACACTTCATTCCATTTTTTTTATACGTGCACACAAACTGGTACTTTCTTAACATGTACAATCAAGTCCATCTTTTTTGAAAAAATGTCAGATTTATCAGAAAGTAAAGTCAATTCCATTGCCTGCACAAACCAGAAACATTCTATACTAATAAATAAGATAAGATAATGTTTGCTTATAGCCCAGCCGACCGCAAAGGGCCACATCAGGGCTGTCACCACGTTAAAATCAACTCACCAGTCATAAAAAAAAACCAAAAAAAAAAACAACCAACTTTCACACATCTCGTTAAATGACCTCGTCTACAAACGCACCAGAAACTTTGTTAAAAATCTTTCTGCCATAAAATCTTAAATCAGATGAAAAATGTTAATCTCTCTCAAAAACTCAAGGATCACGTCAGGCGGGACATCCCTGAACAGGATCTTCATGGACTCCGCTGTAAAATGTTTGTGTCTCACATCGTGCAAGTCCCAACACTCTAAAAGAACATGTTTCACTGTGAGTGGCGCATGACATGGAATGCACCACGGAGCTTCTTCACTCTTTAAAAGGTAAGAATGGGTAAAATACGAATGGCCGGTGTGCAGCCGGCACAGAACCGTTTCCTCTTTACGACCTCCCGACGTAGATGGGAGGAACTCTTAAGGTTTGGACGGATCTGAAAGAGTTTGTTATTCGTCTGTGTGTTCCAATCCTCCTCCCAGAAGTCTCTCACATAATCGTTAATTTTCGGTTTCACATCTGAGCAGGGATATAAATGTTGGACAGTTTTTCTCTTGTGGCGTTCTTGGCTAACGATCAACCATTTCGTTCCGCCGATGCCAACATGACCAGGAACCCAAGCAAGAGTAATGTTGTAACCGTCCGCCTTCAACTTGCTAAAAAGTTAAAAAAAATTAAAAGTTCTGGATGCTGAAGGTTGCGGCCAGCTATGGCCTCCAAAGCTGACAGCGAGTCCGACAGAACCAGAAAATCCCTCTTCGAAGAATGTGAAATTATCTTCAAAGCCAGTACCAGAGCAGTAAGTTCAGCAGATTAGACAGAAGCATCGGAATGGATATGTTCCAACAGTATCTGAGAAGGAGCCCCAGGGCAGTAGGCTGCACAGGCCACTCCATCTTCAGACTTGGAACCGTCAGTGAAAACTTTTTGATAGGATGGGAATTTCGAACAGAGCTCAGCATACAACGCCTTGTACGCCAGAGAGCTGGTAGACTCTTTACGAAAAGCTGCAAGATCGAAACGAATCTCTGGTGTGAAAAAGGTCCACGGAGGTTGATCTGGAAACTTGGAAAAATCCGACACAACTCCTAGTCTAGACCTGCATTCCGCACGTGAGGCTGCATACGAAGACCAAACGGCGGAATACAGTTAGGGTTGGTTTCGAATTTGTTTTGAAACTGAGGGTCAAAGACACAGTCATAGGCAGGATTCTGCGGTTCTGAGAACAGTCGGATATAATAATTTAAAGACAGTTTCAGCCTGCGGTTGGACAGTGAAGGTTCACCCGCCTCTGCGTACAGGCTGTACACAGGGGTGGTGCGGAATGCTCCAAGACAGAGACGAAGCCCTTGATGGTGGATAGGGTCCAAGAGTTTGAGGTAAGAGGGTCTTGCAGAGCCGTACACAGCACAACCGTAGTCCAGTTTGGAACGGACCAAGGCTCTGTAGAGGTGCAGCAAAGTTTTCTTATCAGCGCCCCAGTCGGTGTGCGCTACGACCCGCAGAATATTCAGTGCTTTCTGGCAAGAAGTTTTGAGGTTTTTGATGTGGCTGAGAAAGTTGAGTTTTTGGTCAAAAATAACTCCCAGGAATTTGGCTTCTTTTACAACTGGAATGGTGGACTTGTCCAGACGAATTTCAGGATCAGCAAAGAATCGACGAAAATTGTGGAAATGAATTGACTGAGTTTTGGTACGGGAGAACGTAAAACCCGCTTTCCTCAGCCCACTGTTGGATTCTGTTGACACAAAGTTGGAGTCGACGCTGTACGCTGGCGTAAGAAGCTCCAACTGCATACAGCGCGAAGTCGTCAACAAACAGAGAGGACTCAGTGCCCTGGCTTACCGATTGGACAATGTCATTTTATTTTAATGCTGAAAGGGCTGGAGAAAGGATGCTCCCCTGAGGAACACCCAACTCCTGCCCATGGATGTCAGAGAGTGTGGTGCCAACACGCACCTGGAACTGTCGATCGGCTAAAAAGTTCTGAATGAACATGAGGCAGGTGACCCCGAAAACCAAGTCTGTGCAGGTCCATGAGGATTCCTGCTTTCCACGTGTGTCGTACGCCTTTTCGAGGTCGAAAAAGATAGCAACCACATGCTGCTTGTTAACAAAGGCGTTGCGGATGGTGGTTTCCAGACGGATTAGATGGTCAATCGTCGAGTGGTACTTCCGGAAACCGCACTGTTCACTGGCCAAAAGGACCATCGGTTTCCAGCTTCCACATCAGACGGGAGTTGACCATCTTTTCCATCAGCTTACAGAGGCAGCTGGTCAGAGCAATTGGGCGATAGTTGGAAGGGTTGGTAAGGTCCTTTCCAGGCTTTGGAATGGGAATGATCAGGGCTTTCCGCCAGGAGGGCGGAAAGGATCCTGTGGTCCAGATATGGTTATAAAACTTGGAGAAGAGTCTTGGAGACAGCTTTCTGGAAAATGTTTCACAACCTGATAATGAATGTCATCCAGACCAGGGGCAGAATCAGTGCAGGTTTGTAAAGCTAATTTGAGTTCAACGATTGAAAAAGGAAGATTATAGGTTTCAGAGTTGTCTGATGTGAAATTGTATGAAATTTCTCTCTAATCTCTTTTTGTTTCTTAAAAGACTGCAGTTTATTTGAAGATGAGGAGTTCTGTTGGATGGTGGAGGCCAACAGATTGGCAACAGCTTGTTTGTCAGTGATCAGAGCATCAGCAAGTTTCAAGTGATGAATGGAGGGGTTGGTGTTCTTTCCCTTTGATTTTCTAATGATGTTCCACACTTTTTTCTTGGAAGTTTTCGATGTCAGCCTGGAGCAGAAACTTCTCCAGGACCGACGTTTACTGATTTTAAAAGTGTGTCTCGATTTGGCACGGAGTTTCTGATGGGCTCGAGCGTTTGGACCGAAGGTCGTTGGTACACCTGACGCTGAGCCCGTTTTCGAACTTTGGAAATTTGTTGGCAGTCTGCCATATTGAAGTTTATCGGAAGACACTGGAATACAAGCTTTAGCACACTTGATCACAGTGTTAGTCAGTGATTCTGCTGGGTCCGGACTCTGAAGAAAATCAGTGTCCTGGAATTCCCTAGAAATAGTGGCTGCAAATAGATCCCAGTTTGCTTTCTTATAATTTAGATGTTGAGAGACAGAGACGTGTTCAGTTATTACAGGTTGTAGAAGGACAGGGAAAATGGTCACTTCCGTGCAGATCGTCATGGACAGACCACTCATAGTCCAGGACCAGCGAGGGGTCACAAACTGACAAATCTAAACACGAAAGTGAACCTGTGGAAGAGTGGAGGTAAGTTGCAGATCCGTCGTTCAGACAACACAATCTAAATCCGAAAGGACATCCTCAATTAGCAGACCTCTGGATGACGTACTGACACTACCCCAAAGAGGATTGTGACCGTTAAAGTCACCCAACAGCAAAAAAGGTCGAGGAAGTTCTCTATCAGACTGACAAGGTCCTGATGACAAACCGGGACAGAAGAGGGAGATAAAGGGAACAGATTGTCACAGTCTTGTGGAGAGTGACTCTCGCAGCTACAGCCTGAAGGGAGGTAGACAAATGACAGGACTATACAACAAAGTTTTGTGTAGGAGAAGGGCAACACCGCCCGACAGTCCCAACGTGGATGGTTGTGCAGGTTTCGAAAGAATATTAAAGCCAGAAAGAGTAAAGGTCTTCTGACTTTGAATTTGGGTTTCCTGAAGAGCCATGACGGAAGGTTTTAGAGATTGACACAGAAGCTGCAGCTCCTCGAAGTTGGAATTTAGTCCACGGATATTCCAATGGAATATTGTACTATCCATGGTGCAGAGGGTGAAAAGGAGAGAGATCAGGTCATCTCCTCATCAACGTCTGCCTCCAATGGAGCGAATTTGTTATTCAGCTTCACTGGAGTGTGTTGGTCTACAGACCTGCTGGCAGACTTGCCAACAGGCGAAGAAGGTCTGGATTTGGGAGATGGTGGAGGTTTCTTCCTCATCTCCACCATCTCCACACTGGGTTGAACTCCTTGCCCGCACGGGCACTGGACAGAGGAGTTCGAGGTAGGGTGCTGGTTTTTTAAATCTGCCCAGCAGCAGATGTTGTAGACTGCTGGGCAGTCTGAGGGGTGGCGGATTTTTTGCCTCCACCAGGGGCATTCATTTTCGGTTGGAAGGTGGTGGACCTGCTACCACCAGAACTGAACAGATCTTACTTGCAATGTCTTCGAAAACATGAATTCATCAGTCTGGCAGCAGACTGACCGAGTAGGGACTGTGGGAACTTTCTTTTACAGCCGAAGCATAGGAAGAAGCTGTCGGCGTCTGACTGCCCACAACCTGTTTCCGGGCTTCAAAAAACGAGATCTTCTTTTCCGTTTTGACGCGTTGTATAGCAGATTCTTGAATCCAAAGAGGACAGTTTCGTGAAGAGGAGGATGGTCGCCACCGCAGTTAGCACAATGTGCCGGATCATGACACGGCCCATCATGGGTTGCCTTGCAGCAAAATACCACACACCTCCTGCCCAGAACAGCGGTCCCTGACATGGCCAAACCTCTGGCACCTGAAGCACCTCAACGGGGACGGCACATACGCTGAACACGAACAATCAGGTAGCCTACTTTGATGACGGAGGCAGCACAGGGTTGCAGAATGTCAGAAAGAGGGTGTTGGTGGCCACTCTTTCTGCACCTTTCTTTACTGTCACCCTGCGCACCTCCGTCACACCCTGGGACGCCAGCTCCGATTTGATCTCTGCCTCTGAGACACCAGATAAATCCCGGCAGCGAATCACGCCTTTCGATGAATTTAATTGTTTGTGGGGAGTCACCTTGATCTCCCTGTCCACTAGTTTTGTTGCCTTCAGCAGCTGTTCAGATTGTTTTTGTGATTTACTTTGAATAAGAAACGAGCCATTCCTCAACCCTTGATGGACCGAGGGTCACCTGCTATACCTTGAAAGCCCTTTTGTATGGCAAAAGGGCTCAGAGCTGAAAGGGGTCTTTCCTGCTCCGTCCCTCCATCACGAGCCAGGAAACCCAGAAACCTGTCTTCTGTCTAATCTCTGTATCGGAATCACTGTCTGTTTGACAATCCCTGAAATAGGGGATGCTGCCTTCCTCTTCCTTTTGGGGGAATGTTTTTAGAAAAAGCCATATTGTGTTTATTATGCTTCATCTCTCCCTTACCCACCCACCTTGGAGTCCAACTAAGGGGCCAGGGCCAAGAAACCAATGTCTTGACCCCTTCCAGGCTTCAGGAGAGACATACGACACACAGACACCACCAACCCTATCCCCTGATCATGCTCAACTCCTGGGAACAGAGAGCTGAGCACTGCAGGGGTTTACTTGGCCAGCAAGGGGACTGTCTGTCTTGACCCAGCCCCAAGAAGGGGAGCCGATTAGTACACCCGGGCCAAAGTGTACTCCCTGTCTAGGAGAGGTCCGAGCCAAAGTGATGTGTTGAGAGCGCTGGCCCTCTCAATCACCAGGATCTCATTCCCCTCCGACACAGGTCGCACCGCACGGCAAACGCGGCGGATTTTAAGGAGACCACAGAGAGAAAAGGAGTGTGGATAAGAAGACTTGAAGGGGAGACGAAGATAGAAAAGGGCCAAATAGGAAAGGCAGAAAATAAGAAAAGGAGAAAGGCGGGTTACTCTTAGTCAGGATCCTCACCCTTAGCCTATCTGACATGGGAAGCCCTACCAGGGGCATCAACTCCTTACCACGTTATGCTTAGGCCAGACAGCATCTTGGCTTTTCGGACCTAGAAGCAGTTTTAAAAAAAAAACCCAGCCTATCTTCAAGTATTGATGCCCCCGCCAGCAAAGCCTAAGGATCACGGGACCGCGCAAGCCCTCCGACCACGACAAGGTCGCAACCCCCGGAGGGATACATAAGATTAAGAGAAAGGGACTGAAACTTGCACATATGTAAGGCAAGTTTTTTCTCTATGCTTTTTCTCTGACTGGTTACGTAATGTTAAAAACAAAACAACAAAAACCCCTTTCCATATGACTTTGTGATTTCCTTTGTTTTACTGAAAAGGACAGCTTATTAATTCATTCTTGTACTACAGCATTCTGCATCCTTATTCTAATTAATATGAAGAAATATCGCAAGTATTCAGAACCACCCGTTGCTTTGGCAACAAGCTGTCAAGGAAAGAGCAATTGCCAATTTCCTTTTTTCAGCACAACACATAGTTATTTCCCTTTAAGCATTTCGCTCGTTTCATACATCCTCACCTCCACCCCTACATGCCCCCCTCTCTCCCTCACACCACCATTACAATCCCTCCTCCCTTTTTCCTCCCTTCGCTCTCTCTCTCACATATCTACCCATGCACCTACACAGGGACAGAGGGAAATGAACAAGACAACGATAAGAGTCAAAAGTCGCACTTGAAGGATAATTGTGGCAGAGAAAACGCAGGAGAGAGAGAGAGAGAGAGAGAGAGAGAGAGAGAGAGAGAGAGAGAGAGAGAGAGAGAGAAGACAGACAGACCAGACAGACAGACCAAACGGACAGAGGGAAACGAACAAGACAAACAGAAGAGTCAAAAGTTACACATGGGAAGTATGACAGTGACGGAGAACACTCAGAGGAGAGGGAAGGAGAGAGAAAGAGAGAGAGACAAAGGAGAGAGAAAAGAGAGAGAGAGAGAGAGAGAGAGAGAGAGAGAGAGAGAGAGAGAGAGAGAGAGAGAGACAGACAGACAGACAGACAGACAGACAACAGAGACGAGCAGAGAGACAGAGAGAGAGATAAGACTTCAAACACCAGACCTGCATTCATCCAGACTGCTGCCGCTGTAGATGCACATTCGCGCCACAACTGGCGAGGCACCATGGGAAACTGTAGTGATCCCAGTCCATGTGCATAACGAGGCTGAAGACACAACAGACCGTCACAAAATCATTGGACAATAATGTTAAAAGGTCAGCAGCATTCTCGAATATTCGTTCATACATAGTCAGTGTTCATGATTTGATGACCAGGACTCCATGGTAGAACGCGACATATCCTTTCAATACTGCATGGTAGCCTTGACATTTGCCCTCAAACAACTCAAATTTGAGTTTATTGTCAAAATAATTTCCACACATTTTTCTCTGCAGCAGATCATTTTTCTCATTTTCGGTTGACTTAGATAAGATAATGTTGCTTATAGCCCAGCCGACCGCAAAGGGCCACATTTCGGTTGACTTACTGGCTGTGGACAGTAGGCATCAGATATCATGCAACTCATGCACACACAGCTACCCATTGCAAATAGACTGACAAAGTGAATCTGACGGGGAAAAAAATAAGCAATGAGCATGTCAACCCACACACACACACACTCACACATACACATACACACACACACACACACACACACACACACACACACACACACACAGACACACACTCACACACACACACACACACACACACACACACACACACACACACAAGCTCATGATGAACAAACCACACTTTATTAAAGATATGCTTCAGGCATCAGTCTGCCCTATAAAATTGAAAAACAGCCTTCACACACACTGCCAACCCTTTTAAATTTCTGCAGTGCACATAACCACAACAGATAGAAGTTTGCTGCATGAGCCCACAGGTCATTTATGAGGTTTTCCCAGTCTGTGTAAAAATCGCAAGAAAAATCTGTTTCTGTGCGAATCAGTTTATTTCTTGACAAAAGCAAACATAAGTAGCTCCATGTATAATGAATCTCTGGGCTAGAAATAGAATGCAGAAGTCAAGCAGTGCACCTCAGTGATATTAGATACATGACTAACATGTAGATGAAACAATTCAGATATGATCAATGATGACCCAACAGAATTCTTTTCTGAAAGTCATGCGGCTGCTTAAAAACAGTATCAGTGGAAACCACCCACAAACACATACGCAGACAAGCACACACACACACACATACACATACTAAGACAAACGCGCGCGCGCACGCACGCACACACACACACACACACACACACACACACACACACACACACACACACACACACACACACACACACACACCCCAGTCAGATATTGATGCTCAAAAATAGACTCAAAGAATGAAACAGCTGACACAAACACAGAGAACTGAGAAAGGCAAACATACATTGTCTGTAACACACAGCAACTCAAAGAATGAGCGAGCCTTAACACACAGACAATGGACAGACATGCAAACACAGTCTGTGACATACCAAGAAACTGCAAGAACAAGTGCTTAGGTAAGCACTTACAGACAGGAGAGAGAGAGAGAGTGTGCGACAGTCTAACTGACTCAAACACAAAGAACAACTGATTCAGCGTATGAACCAATATACAATGGGCATTACAAAACAGATCGCACCCCTCCCCCACCCCCAAAAAAAGAGAGAGACATTAAGAGAAGACATGTAGATAGAAAACGGTTAGACAGACAGATACACCATACACACATGGATGGTATGCAAAACAATACCTCAAACTTGGAGTCGATAGGAAAGTCAAAGGAAAGCCCCCGGAAGTTCAGGACAAACAGCTGCTTTTCTGTGATATAAACTGAAACACAATTTCCATTCACCTGCGTCAGTCTTTCTGAAATATGAGGTAAAGCAACAGTTCACAAGCCTTTTTTCTCCATTAAAAACTGAAAAGCACTTTCAAATTTTGTGAATTTTTTTTTCTGTAATTAAGTAAGGAAAGTAATTTCAATTAACAGATGAGTCTTCATTCATTACTTCATTTGACATGTATACTCATTGTCCTTGTTATTAGTCAACTCTATTACCTTAACCAAATTTACGCAGTGATAAATGTTTCTTTTAGGAAACTTTCAACACATTACACAACTATACAGAGGAAAGCAAGTGCAGTTGAACTACACTTCACCGATTTAAGAAAAGAAAACAAAAAAAACAGCAGAAGACTTGGGGGTTTTGTGGCAAAAAAAGAAAGAAAAACGCGAAAAGGAAATGAAAGAGTTCATATCAAACTCTCAAAAGATGGTTTTGTTGGGTCCACTGAACTCACTTCAATATGGAGCAAATCATGTGCTGTGCTTGTTCAACACAAGTTTCAACTCCAGGGCAAGCGCCAGGCAATGATAGCAACTGTCAACACACTGGAACTCACCCACACATGGGGATTACAACACAGCAAAGGTGTTTGTCTTACTGTCCAAGTCAGAACTTTGAACAGATGACTTTTCATTTACATGCTGCCGTTTGTTGCTTCCTTTGTTGTGTGGTGGAATTCTGATTCGACTGCACTGAAGCATCTTAAACATCAGAAATAATGTAAATACCAGCAGTAAGAGTAAATATCAGTGGCCAGGTAAATCACTTTATGAAGGAAATCCAACAATAAGGTACCAACCAGCCGCAAGATACAGACCAGAATTTTTTTTTAAACCACAATACTCTTCAGAAGCCAGATAGCAGGAGAATTACAATGCAAAAACAAAAACAAGACAAAAAGCAAAGAACAGAATACTGAAGACTGCAAGAGTCTACTCTGAGAGAACAGTTTTGTGCATTTCTTCTGTGTCTGTTTTAGAGGAAATAAACATTTTTCATCTAAGTTTTGTACGGAAGAAGGATTTGAAAACAATTTCCCTTGTGATTTTTGAAAATTTGTTTTTTAAAAGTAGTATGCATGTGTGTGTGTGTTTTAACTTATGTTGAGAGTTGTTTTCCATGAGGTGACAGCCCTGAAATGGTCCTTTGCAGTGGGCTGGACTATAAGCAGCATGAATTGCATATCTGTAACGTGTGATCTCTGAATAGGACCTATTCAAAACTGTAATGCACATTGCTTTGCATTTTTTGTGCGGAGTTCAAATAAACATGATATTGCCTATTGCTTTGTGTGTTTACTTGTGTTCTGCTTGTTTTCAGTAACACAGCAATGAGCCTGCTAAAACTTACACTAAAAAAGAGATGTCAGAACGCGCCCCTTGTTCTCTAAGCTCAAAGTTCTCTTGTCTTCATACAAGTTTTTGTCTCTGTCAGTGTAGGTATAAAAATCCTTTCAAGAATAAATGGTGAGAGAGAGAGAAGAGAGAGAGAGAGAGAGAGAGAGAGAGAGAGAGAGAGAGAGAGTGTGTGTGTGGTGTTTGTGTTGTGGTGTGCGTGCGTGCGTGCACAAATGTGTGTATGCATGCATGTATGTGCGCATATTGTGTGTGTGTGTGTTGTGTGTGTGTGTGTGTTGTGGTGTGTGTGGTGTGTGTGTGTGTGTGTGTGTGTGTGTTTGTGTGTGTAAGTGTGTGCGAGTGAGTGAGAGAGACTCATTCTGTTGTGCCCATATGTACATGTTCACAAATGTGTGCATTGTGTTTGCGTGTGGAGAAAGAGAGAGAGAGGGAGGGAGGGGAGAGAGAGAGAGAGGGGGAAGGAGGAGAGAGAGAGAGAGGTAGAGACAGAGACAGAGAGAAGAGACAGAGACAGAACAAGCGCATGAATAGATCTTTTCTATCAAGGGAAAAGAATATGCTCAAGGGTGGGATGAGGGCTGCTTGTGGGATAAACAAAAAAGGGGGGAGGGAGGGGCGGGTGAGAAGATTTTTTAAAAAGAGGGAGGGGCTTCTTGGGGATGTTACAGAACTGAGAAAATGACAAAGCACAAACCCTTCTGTACTAGAAGGTATTTAAAATCACAATACACAATAAAATTCTTTCAATACTAAGTATATCAGTGCGAATAAGAACAGACAATGCACACATAGTAACCTGTAGCACACAAAAAAGTTTTGGAGAAAAAAAAAAAACCAAAAAAGGAAAGAAAGAGAGAGGTCTATTTCTCTGTGTGTTGGTGTGAACATACACACAGGTGTGTAGGCTAAATAGGCACGCATTTGGTGCACAGATGCCTATTTTGGTGCACAGGGTTAACTTTGTTACATCTTACACATGCGTGGCTTATCATCCTCTACACAGCCCTGATATGGCCCTTTGCGGTCGGCTGGGCTATAAGCAACATTATCTTATCTCTCATCCTCTACAGACAATCATTGCAGGCACAAGTAGTTTTCTTTCTCTTTAACATGAGACACATACTTGGCAATTCTTAACACAAGTAACCAAGCTGCTAGTAGTGAGCTGTGAAAAGAGCTACTGAAACTGACTTAGACAATGAACTGCCTTTTTTTTTTCCTTTTCTTTTTTTTGGTGCATCTTCAAGCCTCTAGAAAGCTTGTTGCCTGATGCTTCTTTGCACACCGCCTTTGAGCACCACGTATCCCGGCAAAAATCCTCTGTAGTCACAGTCCGGGTGCGCGATGAGGCATCAACAAGGTATCTATCTCTTTATACTGACTCTTCACACATGCTTTAAGTGTGTGTGTGTGTGTGTGTGTGTGTGTGTGCGCGCGCGCGCGCGTGCATGTCGACTGCCTTGTCGACAGCAGAAACTGAGTGGGAGGGCGATTCTATCGCCGAAAGGATGCACTGTGCTTTGATTGAAATACGACACCTTTTCTCTGAGCATCAAAACGGTCATCGTAGTCTAAATTAATTAGCTGCCGTGTGATGT
Organism: Conus ventricosus; assembly: GCA_018398815.1. NCBI lineage: Eukaryota > Metazoa > Mollusca > Gastropoda > Neogastropoda > Conidae > Conus > Conus ventricosus. Next base: position 50,248,283 of record CM031612.1, read on the forward strand.
ACAAACAACGATAACGGGGGCGACCCCCCGTCCCCTCCCCGTCCCCAGCCTAAGCACCCTGACCTCCAGACATCTAAGCCTAATTGCGTCTGACGTTCCCGCGTTCGAGCCGTCTCGCCAGCAGACGACAGTTCCAATTCGCGACATGGCTGAATCGCCGCCCATAACTTGCCTCTCGTCCGTCGTCCCGTTCTGCAGTGAAAGGCGCCATCAACACACTATCAAATGGGCAAAATCTCTTCGGCTGATCTCGACAGGGACGCGGGTCGGACAATTAAACGGGGTCGTGAGGGCGGCTAAATGGAGACGGGCGAACAGAACGACCGATACCTTGCCGATAAGTTTGTTTGCATCTTGAGCATCTGCTGGGGTTCACTCAGTGGCGACGTAATCCAAATGGTCCTGATGCCACGAGTCTTTGGTTGACATTCAAATGAAAAAAAGAAAAATGCAGGGCTTTAGTGATATTCAAATATAACTTATTGGTGAAATAGCATCAGTTTTTGTTGTTGTGTGTTTTGATTTTTCCGGGGTTTTTTTTTTGCTTTTTGTTTTTTGTTTTTGTTTAGGGGATCAAGGAGGTTGGGTGAAGAGGAGGGGAGAGAGAAAACACTAAATGCAAACTATACTGAAGCATACAACCAACACTGTCAACTGCCCCGCCGTAGGCCTATACGCGGCCTGAAACAGCTTTGTTTTCAATTGAGACTTTCGAATTTGTTCAATTCTAGCGTAATTTGTTCAGAATTTAGAAAAAGAGGGGGTAAGGACACAGACAAATAAAGAACAGGACCAAATCGCAATGCATTTCGACCTCTTGGGCCTTCTTCAGGCAAAGACAAAAAAACATTTAGGGCAGTGAAACGAAGAACGAGAAACCACTATATCTTCTCATATTCGGCGCAAAATCAAAATGTCCTGTCTTGTCCTGTACTTTATTTGTCTGTGTCTTTGGAGGTCACTACCCCCCTCTTTTTTTTTCTAAATTTTGCTTCATTTTCTGCCCTCAGTCACTCCGTTTTAAAACGTAAATTGTTCAGTAGGCATGTTCGTCCGGTCTTGCATTACCACCGCCGTGCACTTTCGTCTTTGACTGCCGTGATTCTCTTCACATTCCTCCCTCGTACCAGGCCTACATGACTGTACTCAGATCTCTCGACAAAATGCAACACCAGCCTACTGCGAATGAACCTGTCCAGGGACCGGAGAAAGACTTTTGATATGACCACCTGGAAGTACGAACATAATCATGGTGATGTAGTTTAGCCTTGCAGCCATCGCGGTAGTACGTCAGAAGAGGTAGGTATTCGCTCCTTCGGAATCCTTTGCAGGGGTGTTTTTCTATTTTCTTTGGTTTTCCTTTTTTTTTTCGTCCCCCTCCCCCTCTCTTTTTTTTCTTTTCTTTTTTCTTGTTGACAATTAATATCAGTCGTGCACATCCATCGATGTAATCAATATATAATGGGGAAAGGCTATGCAACCAGGAACAAAATCTGAAAGGATCTATGCGCTTACGGCTTGGTGAAACAACAAACGCGTATTTGTTCTGTTTAATGGAGGACAAGAATTCGACCCTTTTCTTTTTCCTGTTCTCTCTCTCTCTCTCTCTCTCTCTCTCTCCTCCTCTCTCTCTGTTCAAGGTCCACGATCGATCTGCGGATCATTCCGGCACCTAACCGAAAAAAGATTCCGACGGATCTGTCTTTAAATTCCTCTCTGTGTACATGATGAGGATGTTACTGCTCTGAGAGACATATTAAACTGTTTTAGTCTGAGCGGACGGCGACTCTTAATTGAATCGACGGGCGATATCAGACAACGTATGTATACTCCACTCACTAAAACACAGGGCGATATGACGACATTAGGCTGTCGCTCTTCGTTAAAGGTCATACTATTTACCAACATAATTTTGAGTGACGGTGTGTTGTGTTGTGTGTGTGTGTGTGGTGTGTGTGGGTGTGTGTGTGTGTGTTGTGTGGTGTGTGTGGCGTTGTCTGTACCCGTAAAATGTGCCATTGAGCGCGTGAGCAGGCGATGTGTGTGTGTGTGTGTGTGTGTGTGTGTGTGTGTGTTTTGTGTGTGTGGTGTGTGGTTGTGTGTGTGCGTGTGTGTGCGTGTTGCGCGTGCGTGCGCATGTGTGTGGAAAATGTCCAACAGTAACAAAAAAAGATAGCCTTATGTTTCACAAATTAAAAAAAATAATCAAGCAACCTTTCATAAAATGTGTTTCCTAAATAAAAAGATTTCCACGAAATATTCTTCCACTTTCTATTCCATTTCCATTCCTCTAGTGCAGTCCTGGTAAACCACTGGGACATAAGTCACAATCTCCGACCACAGAGGATAGACGTTACTCTCTGTAAGTTACATGGCATCCAAATGAATCCTTCTGACTTCCCAAATAAAGGTAATTCAAATCTGAACCAGAATAATAAAGGATTATGATTTAACTTGCCATCAGTCTTTCAAAGCCCCATCTTTACTGTTGATTTGATTTTGGTCATCAGTAACGAGCTCAGTACTGTTGTAACTCAATAATAAAACCTTACCTAATATTTCCACTGGCCAATTAGATTCTGAACATCTTAACATTCTGTGTTCTTTTGATGTAAGTAGGATGTTTCTTCAATAAAACTGCAGTTGTTACCAAACTGACAAACTGCTATTAGTATAGCAATATTTGATAAATTCTTTGTCTACATTTCTTGTTTTATTACAGTCAAATAACTACATGTCTAATACACCATTAAAAATCTTCAAAATCTTGAAAGTTTGAATCAGAGCACTCCTGGCTGGTTTTCTCATTAAAGTGGTATATTTCAGATGATCCTGCCTATCTTTATACGATTAATTTTGAACCCTAATATCAATTATGTTGCTCCTCTTTGTGCATTCTCAATCGGAGTTCACCTCGGTGTCTGAGCTGCTGTCAGAAAGAATCCATGTTTATTTTCCCTGCTTCCTGTAGTCGTCATTCATTCACTTTATTGTTATCGAATTCGATCAGACATTCTACAGCGCTGACACACAAACAAGGAAACAGAAAGACAGGGCGACAAGGGCCACGAGTTGTCGACCTTACCTCCAGGATGAGTGGCCCCAAAGGACTGGTCAATCTGTTCTATAGTGGGCCGAACCTGAGGCGTGTGAAGGCAACACCGCTGTAAGGGCAACACGCACCACAGATCAGCAGATGGACCACAAGGGAGAAGGCATAGTACAAACGTAAGTATATTTATTCTACCTGCTAGTAATCTCCCTCTCTCTCTCCTCTCTTACACACACACACACCGTAACAATCATAACACAGACACACACACAACACACACACACACACACACACACACACACACACACACACACACACATGTGCGCGCAGACACATACACACACACCTTAATCACAGCGACATATAACACGCAACGACTCGCACACACAAAAATGATAATAAACACCATATCACACACACACACACACACACACACACACGCACGCACGCACGCACGCACGCGCGTGCACGCGCACGCACGCGCGCGCGCGCACAACACACCACGGTCTTCCTTAACTGAGAGTTAATGTCGACCAAAGATCAATGCGCTTACGCTTGACAAACAAGATTTATTGAGAGTTCTTCTTTGTCTCTCCTATCAATGAAGAGTCATTCATGTCTTCATTTTGCGATCAACCCCATACGGGAAACAAACAACGAACAACCTGACCACTCTCAGAGATTTTCCAGATCTGTTACGACTAAACTGAGAAACGAATTTCAATCAAAACCCTGCCCCCCCCCCCCCCTTTTTTTTTTCTTTCTGTTTTCCTTTCTTTTCTCTCTCTTTCTTTCCATAGTTTTTTTTTTTTAAACTGATGTGCTGCCAACGTCGTGAGTATCGTTATTTTTTTCTTTTTCTATCTTTTTTTTCCTTCTTTTACGAGGCAAAAACTCCATGGGGTGAAAGTCACCGACCCCGACACACATGAACGCTGTACATTGAAGACTTGACCGTGGCGCCAGCTGCTGCCATCTAATCGACAAGGTCGTGCCACTGGTACGTAAACCTCCAACGTAACACCTCCCTTGTATTCCCCCCCTTCACCGCGCCATCCCGCCCTTTCTTTCATTTTCCTTCCGTCTCTCCCTCACGGTGTGTGTGTGTGTGTGTGTGTGTGGTGTGTGTGTGTGTGTGTGTGTGAGAGAGAGAGAGAGAGAGAGAGAGAGAGAGAGAGAGAGAGAGAGAGAGAGAGAGAGAGAGAGATTGTAACCACCATGTGGTAACTGCAATAGTCTCTTATCGTCCGGGGATCCCTTCGTCATGGTGGTGAACCTTGCTGTGTTTTTTGTTTTTTTGCCGGGGATTCTTGTTCTCTACATCTCTCTGTCTCTGTCTCTCCCTCTGTGTGTGTACCTCTCTGTGCTTTACTCTGTGTGTGTGTGTGTGTGTGTGTGTGGTGTGTGTGTGTGTGTGTGTGTGTGTGTGCGTGTGTGTGCGTGCGTGCGTGCGTACGTGTGTGTGTGTGTGTGTGCACGCGCGCGCTCTCGCGCGCGCCTGTGTGTGTGTGTGTGTTGTAAAAGAGACGGAGAAGAGGAAGGGTGGGGGGACGGGAGAAAGAGGACGCAGAGGGATGGCGGTGATGACAGTACTAGTCGTACTTCCCTCCCTTGCCTGACAGGCGACAGCTGCCGTTCGCTCCACGACTCTCCCTGACCCTGATGCGAGGGAGATAAGTGAGCCGCTACTAGTAGGCCTTGTCTTCTGGCTGTAATTCGCTCTGATCAGAGCTCGGCATCCCTCCATCAAGGCACAGCATCAACCGCCCGCGATGGGGTTGACGATTCCCATGGTTTATTTGAGCGTGTGTTCCGACACTGAGGAAGACCTTTTGAGATTGGTTGCCAACGAAGTCCCCCGACTGTTACGTTCGGTCGACAGCGCATCGCAAATTGCCATTTTACGAAACCCATATTCGGAGAGATGAAGCAGTGTCAAAGTGTCAGAAACACAGGCGCGCACGCATGCATGCATGCACGCACGCACGCACGCACGCACACACGCACGCACACACACACACACACACACACACACACACACACACACACACACACACACACACACACACACACATACATGCGCACGCACACATAAACACACACACGTACGCGCACCAAAACCTGTCTTCAAAATGTTCAGTTAATCAGCCCTTGGACAATGTGCCGTGCAAATGCATATCAATCATCAACATTCCTGACCTAGTGGTCATCAATAAAATATAAAGCATATGCGCTTGTGCAAGCACAAATGTGTGTGTGGGCCTATGCATGCGCACACACGTGCGCACATGTTTCTGTGTGTGTGTGTGTGTGTGTGTGTGTGTGTGTGTGTGTGAGAGAGAGAGAGAGAGAGAGAGAGAGAGAGAGAGAGAGAGAGATACTGATAACCCTCAGGGTAAACAGATAAGCAGGAAGGCGTTTTTTCCCCATGTGGCTCTTGCCCTTTTAGCGACTAAGGATATTATCACATGAGCACTGTTACACAACACAGAACTGTTGATACAAGTGATTATTCATATTACCTTCTTCTTCTTCTTCCTAAAACACCGGTTCACTCAAAAACGAGTAGGTCACCAGCGCGCATGTTAAAAAGTAAAATAAAATACCATAAAACAGTGCGACTCAGACTGTTGGCCCCTGGAGCAAATTTAGCAACAAGGGGTCGCACTCGATATTCAAGAAGATAAAAGCAATGGCCAAATTCAGGCCCAGGTAATAGTAAAATATCAGGGAAGTAAAAATAGAAAATCGTCAATATGCAGATCTCAGAACTGTCGAATCAATTTGTTTTTTGAATGAGATTGCATTTGTGCAATCTTGATGGCACCCGGCAGTGAGTTCCACAGCCGTACAGAACTGGATAAAAAGAATGTAAGTGGCTGTCAATATTTGATGCAGGTATAGTATAACATGACTGCCACTCCTGGTGCTACTTTTATTCAATACTAGTTGTTCCATTGGAATATCAATTACTTTAGCTCTGCCTTTGAAAAAGGTGTTAAGTTTAATAAAAGCTCTTCTCTCTTCTAAGGGTTTCCATTCTAATTTCCTCATGTTCTTCCTAGTATTCCCCTTTTCTCTGATGTGGTTCCCTGTTACGAACCGTGCTGCTCTCTTCTGAATCTTTTCAAGGTTATCAATGTCCTTTAGATGGTAAGGATCCCAAACTGAGCAACCATATTCCAGTACTGGTCTAACCAGTGTTTTGTAGCAGTCGTCTTTAACCTTTGGGGCAGTCATTGATATTCCTGTGTAAGAAAGCTAAGATGTTATTTGCTTTCTTACATACTAAATTGTAATGTTCTTTCCATTTGAGACGACTATCTATAATCACGCCTAAATATTTTGCAGCATTAGTTTCTTTAAGAATAGTATTATGGATAGAATAATCTGATCTAATTAGTGAGCGTTTGTTACATATACGCAACACTTGGCACTTTTGAGGGTGAAATTCCATTTTCCAAGTTCTTTCCCACTCTTGTAAAGCGTTTAGATCTTCTTGTAGAATGCGTGTATCATTCTTGCTTCTGATTGTTCTATATACTAAACTGTCATCTGCAAAAAGCCTTATAGTAGTTCCAGGAGAGATTTCTACTTATGTCATTTATATAAATTAAGAAAAACAAGGGCCCCAGAACAGTTCCCTGTGGTACACCTGACAAGACTGGTTTACAATGGGATGACGACCCTTCCACAACAACTTTCTGCGTTCTCCCAACGAGGAATGATCTAGCCCATTTTAGCAAAGAACCGCCAATGCCAATGTGTTCTAATTTAAGCAGCAGGCCCTCATGGTCAACCTTATCAAAGGCTTTAGAAAAATCTAATAAAATTGCATCTATTTGCTGTCTGTTGTTAAGACAGTTACTAAAATCATTGAGAGTTGTTATAAGTTGAGTCTCACAACTCCTTCGCTGTCTAAAACCATGCTGGGCGTTATTTAAGAAATCATATTTGTCAAAATGGTCCATTATGCTACTATATATTATGTGTTCAAGTAATTTAGCTGATATGGATGTAAGAGATACAGGTCTATAGTTCTCTGCTTTTGTTTTGTCACCCTTTTTAAATAAGGGAACAATGCTCGCATCACGCCACTCATCAGGTATTACTCCTGGTCCAGTGAAGCTTGGTAAAGTAATTGGTATACCTCACTCAATTCATTGGCACATAATTTTAAGAGCTTGCCAGGAACGCCATCGGGACCAGTAGCTTTGTTTTCATTAATATTGGTCAGTAACTTAAATACTCCTGCTTTGTTTACTTTGATGTTTTGCATTTCAGGGAGTTTATCATCATCCTTTAGTCTAACGTTAATTAAAGGTTTGGGATTTGAGAAAACTGAACAAAACTGCTTGTTTAGTAAGTTTGCTTTCCCTTCAGGTCCGTATTAGGTTATTCTGGTTGTTTCTCAGGTCTGGAATCCCAATTTGCCTGTCTCTTACTCCTATGTAAGACCATAATTTCTTATCACCTCTATTAAGCATAAAAGAACAAATACAAACACACTAAAACTCTCTCTCTCTCTCTCTCTCTCTCTCTCTCACACACACACACACACACACACACACACACACACACACACACACACACACACAACTTAATATATAATATTCCAATGCAGAAACAGGATATAGAAAGCATCAGTCACCCTTACAGTATCACCAACACAGCCTGAGGAAGAATGAACTATGATTCATGTGGCAGTCATGTTCATGTACACACACATATTCCTATTCAATCAGAGTGAGAGGAGGGCAGAAGGGAGGCAGAAGACAGAGAGAGAGAGAGAGGAGAGAGAGAGAGAGAGAGAGAGAGAGAGAGAGAGAGAGACAGAGAGAGAGACAGAGAGAGAGACAGAGACAGACAGAGACTTCACCCCAGCCAAGATGCAGGCAACCTATTTTTTCCGCTTGCTGCTAGTAATAACACTTAACAGGGAGTAAAACAATGTTCTGTGTCTCCGTCGCGTGTACAGAGTAATCTTAAACACTGATGATATACCGAGGAACTTCTAATGGCGACATCATGCGCTGAACTTAGAGCATGACAATTCACAAAGGAAAGAAATAAGGTCTAATTCTGTTGGAACCCAATCTGTCCAAACTACCTGAATTGTCCAATTTTGTTTTTCATTAAAAAGAAACATCATTCTAATGCGCTCTCAATAGTGTGCAAAAAGCCCTTTCTCTTTGTCTCTCACCCTCGGTGCCTCTGCTTCCTACAAACTCTGTATCTCTGTCTGTTGTGTTTTCTTTCTTTTCTTTTTTTTTTTTTATCAAATAAAGGGACTCTCTTGACTTCATCCACCTCTATCTGTCGATGTTTCTATACACCCCCTCCTCTCCCCAATCATCCCTTTCCTCATTCGAATTTCTTTCTCTGTCTGCCCCTGTCCAATCCCACCCCAACCCTCACCCTACACCTCTCTCTCTTCTCTCTCTCTCTCTATATAATATATATATATGTATACATATATGTACATATACACATATACACTTACATATATACATTATATATGGAGTATGTCAGTTTACTGTCAACACTGTTTCCCGACCTACCCAGCTTACCACAGTTATCTTCTTCTCTCTCTCTCTCTCTCTAACAGCGACAGTAAGCCTACGCTTGCCTTTAAAGTCGCCGCCATGACCTTACTGCTCCTTCATCATGCTGATAACCGAGACCAAATGTGGGTACACGTGTCACCGCCTGATACGCTTATGACACCACGCTACTCCCAAACCCTGTTTGGTAATTATACACGTCCGGCCATTGTTACTTCCTACCTTGTATGTCTGAAAGGTAGAGAGAGAGAGACAGAGCAAAGGGAGACATGAGGGGCGTGGGCAGAAATGGAGGAGGGGAGGGGGCATCAGAGGAGGGAGACAGTTATGTGGGGGTGCGAGGGACAGGAGCGGAGAGGGAGAGAGAGTGGGAGGAAATGATGGAGAGAGAGAGAGACAGAGACAGAGAGACAGACACACAGAGAAAGAGAGAAAGACAGAGAGATTGAGACAGAGGGGGAGAGAGAGAGAGACAGAAGACAGAGAGAAAGG